>OZ026622.1:52545561-53171741 GCA_964020975.1 Hermodice carunculata | reverse complement strand
TAACTCCGAGATATTTATGTTGAACTACATCTTGCAAAACATGACCTTGAAATAAGATTGGGGGATGAATAGGAGTTTGAACCCTTCGAGAAATGAGCATTGAATCTGTTTTCAGAGCATTAAACGTGACAAGCCAATCATTAGACCATTGGTCAATATCTGAAAGATCCATGTTCAAAGTTCGAGCCGCAGTGTCAGGGTTATCAACAGTCAAATAGAGAGAAGTATCATCAGCAAACATTTTTATGTTAGAACGGACAACGTTAACAATATCATTTATGTAGATCAGAAACATAAGAGGACCGAGAACAGAACCTTGCGGCACACCAGCACAATTTTACCCCAGCTGGAAGACTGACCGTTAATGACCACACATTGATAACGATTATGTAAATAGTCTGTAAACCAAGCAAGAAGATCTCCCATAATACCGGCTTTCCTTAATTTGTGCAACAAGCCGGGATGCCAAACTTTATCAAATGCCTTACTTATATCTAGAAAAATTATTCGAACATCTTTCTGTTGGTTGACAGTCAGACATAGTTCATGATATAGAAGAAGTAGCTGATTTATGGTTGAATCACCAAGGATGAATCCTGATTGGTGTGCAGATATGACAGTGTTATCTCTGAAGAAATTGAAAACATTCTTAAAGACTATTTTCTCGAATACCTTTCCCGGGCATCTAAGTAGTGACACAGGCCTGTTGTTGTTACATAAATCATCAGGGCCTTTCTTATGAAGGGGAGAAACGTTTGCTTGTTTCCAAGCTAAAGGGAATTTTTTATTAACTAGAGAAAGGTTGAATAATTTTGTGAGTGATGGAGAGATAACAGGTGCGGCTTCCTTAAGAAGCTTTGCGCTTATCCCATCAGGACCAGAAGCTTTGCTTGTATCAAAACTTAAAAGTATATCTAGGACTTCTGTTTCCGTTATAGTTATCGAATCAATGATGAGCACTGGAGGGTCGGTAGTTTCTGGTAATGATGCTGAGGAAGAATCGACTTTAGATTGTTCAAGAAAAAAAGAGTTCAAAATTTATATAATTATATATTATGTGGGACTCTTTATCTGTTTCTTACATATATAGCATTAACGACAATGTTTTTATGTTAGCATTTACGACAATGTTTTTATGTAAGAAAAACAAACCTTCCCACTTATTTTTCAATTAGTATACTCATCGGTCAATGCAGCTTTCCTATTGATAACTATGCAAATCAATTGGCATTTTAATGCTAATTCACATTTTTGACTTGTTCTCCAAAACCATAATCCAGATTAACTTCAAACTTTGTGGCAATGTACCTTTGGTGGGTTTCTGCCAGGTCTGTTCAAATGGTCATGTTCCAGTGAACTTTGGATCTTTTTTCTTTTTGAACAAATCTTTCAAAGTCTTCTGCACAGCTGCTCATCCAATTGCTTTGATATTACATAAGAACATTCCTAGGGGCTCCTGGTTCGTAATTTGTTCACCAGGTCATACTAAAATTTTTTTTCCAATTTTTTTTATGAATTTTTGTTTCATTTTTGTTATTTGTCACTTCTTTTCCAGAACCGTCTCTCAGATTAAAGGCCCAAACACACAGGACGCGGAATGAACAATGCGAAGCGGAACGGAATGATAGCTTGCGGTGCGGAAATTTCCAAACATACAGATAGATATATTTTGTGTACACTGCTCAGAACAGAACCATTGCGGAATGGATTTTCGCTCCGATTTAAGAAATGTTTGATTTTTTTCGCTGCCACGCTGTTCCACAAAGGTAGCAGCCAATCAGAATACAAGCTGGTTGTGACCAAGATAGATCTATATTCACTTTCTGCTTCAGCAACAGTCTGTTTCTGCATCTGTGTGTACACAAAATTCTGTTCCACATTGTAGGAGTCCATTCCGCGGAAAACTTTCTGTTCTGCATCCTGTGTGTATTCGCCTTGTTGAAAGTTTGTGGATATGTTCTTTGTGAAAGGGTCAAGCAAAGATCTTCACTAGGTAGCACTGCTGTGGATTCCCGATTTTTAACGATTTTTTTCAATTCAGGTACTTATCAGTAAATGCACCTTTTTCATTGCTTAGTATGCAAGTCAGTGGGTTTTCTAATGCATTCTAATGGTAATTCACATTTTGGACTTCTCTGAAGAAACTGTCGGTCAGAATTACTTCAAACTTGGTAGCAATATACCTTGGATGAGTCTCTACCAAGTTTGTTCAAATGGTCACACTCCAGTGATTTTTTTATTTTTTGTGATTTTTTGCAAAAATCTTTAAAAAAGTTTTAAAAGGAAAATTTAACTTGGGAATTTCTTGTAATGGTTATAACGTAAATAATTTTGGTCAGATTTGTGCCAAACGTGGTAGGGATGTACCTTTTATAAGTGTCTATGTATTTTGTGCAAATGGTCATGCTCTAGTGCTGTTTTGACTTTGACCTCATTCCAAGGTCACAGGACAACTGACACGAAATTTACTGTTCGTTTGATTACTTGAGATCTGTTTTGAATTAGGACCTTGATTTTGCACATGTTAATGTTTCTCTATGAAGGTCATGCTTAGACAGTACATGAGTGAACTTGACCTCGTTTCTGGGGTCACAGTGCAACATACATGAATTTTACTCTTTACTACAACTTGAGAACTACTTGAAGTGGGACCTTGATGTTGCACATGTTAGTGTTCTTCTATGAAGGTCAGACTACTCAGTACATGGGTGACCTTGATCCTATGCCAAGTTCACAGAGCCACAAGTATGATGAATGTCTAGGTCAGCTGAGCATAGGCTGTTCACACAGCCCTCTTGTTTTTATATATTTTCAGGTTCATAAACTTTTGCCTCAAAATTCTGGGTAGGAGAAAGGAATAAAAATGAAATTGTGTATTAGGAAGGAAAGATCTATTTAGTAGGCTCCAGAAAGTGTTACAATTGTCATGACATTAAAGCAATGCAGACACCCAGTCTGACACTGTTTGCTCACTGGCTTTGCTACTTCTCATCTTGAGTTTGAACTTAAGCTCAGTATTTTGTAAGTGCAAACTTCATCTATGTGACATTCAGACACAAAAAGACACATGCAGATGTGAGTTTTTTTAAAAAGGTAGCTTTAAAAAGCTTTATCTACAATAAGGTCAGGTTTTAATACTAGGAAAGAAGATTTGCTTCAAAGAAAATCTGTGCCTTCAAAATTTAAATGCTGCAACTTTGTGATTTATTTGAGGTGCCTCCAGCACAAACCTATGAATTAAATTGGGTTGGCACCTTTATCTATTATGGCTTTGAAGATATTTAACATTTAAACTTTTAAAGTGCCTGAAATTAGCAGAAATTTAAACAATACAGCTTTGGTGTTGGTTCGTTGGGCATGTCTATAGCATAAATCTAAAAATTGAAGTTAGAATGGGACCTCTACCTGTCATTGTTTTCAAGATATTCAACATCTTAACTTTGTAAGTGCCCTAATTAGCATAAATTTAAACTCAAAAATTTTTGTTTGTGGTTTTTTAGATGAACCCTCAACAGAAACCTATAAATTGAGGTTAGAATGGCTTTGCTACCTGTAATAGTTTTGAATATATTTATGTCTCCCGGTGGAAGCTGGGGGACATATTGTTTTAGTGCCCGTTTCTTCCGCTTGTTGTTGTTGTTGTTCAGGTTCTTCAACACTTGGTTTCCGTGCGATAAGTCTTGAAGGTCTTGACAGAATTTGATGAAATTTGGTAGGATTGTGTATCTAGGCAAGACCTAGGTTCCGATTGTATTTGGGTGACCTTGACCTAATTTTCAAAGTCACAGGGTCACTTATGTGAAATTGGTTTCCGTGCGATAAGTCTTGAAGAGCTTGATGGAATTTGATGAAACTTGGTAGGATTATGTACCTTGGCAAGACATAGGTTGGGATTGTATTTGGATAACCTTGAGGTAATTCTCAAGGTCACAGGGTCACTTATGTGAAATTGGTATCCGTTCGATGTCATGAAGAACAGGATGGAATTTGATGAAACTTGGTAGGATTATGTATCTAGGCAAGATCTAGGTTGAAATTGTATTTGGGTGACCTTGAGCAAATTCTCAAGGTCACAGGGTCACTTATGTGAAATTGGTTTCCGTTCAATAAGTGTTGAAGAACTTGATGGAATTTGATGAAACTTGGTAGGATTATGTACCTTGGCAAGACCTAGGTTGGGATTGTATTTGGATGACCTTGAGCGAATTCACAAGGTCACAGGGTCACTTATGTGAAATTGGTTTCCGTTCGATAAGTCTTGAAGAACTTGATGGAATTTAATGAAACTTGGTAGGATTATGTACCTTGGCAAGACCTAGGTTGGGATTGTATTTGGATGACCTTGAGCGAACTCTCAAGGTCACAGGGTCACTTATGTGAAATTGGTTTCTCTGCAATAAGTCTTGAAGAACTTGATGGAATTTGATGAAACTTGGTAGGATTATGTATCTTGGCAAGACCTAGATTGGGATTGTATTTGGGTGACCTTGACCTAATTTTCAAGGTCACAGGGTCACATGTGAAATTGGTTTCCGTTCGATAAGTCTTGAAGAACTTGATGGAATTTGATGAAACTTGGTAGGATTATGTAACTTGGCAAGACCTAGGTTGGGATTGTATTTGGATGACCTTGAGCTAATTCTCAAGGTCACAGGGTCATTTATGTGAAATTGGTTTACATTCATTAAGTCTTGAAGAACTTGATGGAATTTGATGAAACTTGGTAGGATTATGTATCTAGGCAAGACCTAGGTTTGGATAGTATTTTGATGACCTTGAGCGAATTCTCAAGGTCACAGGGTCACTTATGTGAAATTGGTTTCCGTTCGATGTCATGAAGAACAGGATGGAATTTGATGAAACTTGGTAGGTTTATGTATCAAGGTAAGACCAATGTTGGGATTGTATTTGGATGACCTTGACCTAATTTTCAAGGTCACAGGGTCATTTATGTGAAATTGGTTTCTTTGCAATAAGTGTTGAAGAACTTGATGAAAATTGCTAGAGTAATGTATCTAGGTGAGAGTTTAAATAGGATTGTAATTTTCAAGCAAACTTGGTCATTTGTAATTTGTTATCACCTGTAGGTTATTCAGAGACGTAAGTGTTCCACCGGGAGACATTTGATTTTCTGTTGGAAAATCAGTCTGTTCTAGTCAACATTGTAACTTTTCAGGTGCCCCTAATATGCATAAATTAGAATTCAACAAGTTCTGTTTGTGGTTCCCAGAGGTTCCAATACTACTGAATTTTGGTAGTTCTGCTGAATTTTGACGGTTTTTTTTAAGTATCTACCAACATTTACAAAAAGTCCTCTGACTTTTGCAAAATTGGTGGAAAAAAAAGTTAATAACCAGCCTGTAGCCAGCATACAGACACAAGTGCTGGATATACTTACCCCCATCTAGTGGCAAAAAAACGCGAATTTGAGTTCTTTTTTTAATCATTTTTCTTGTTCAAATATAGAAGCTCATAGTCCATTTCAGTGGATTTTCATGCCATCTTTTGTATAATGGAACCGCTTTTCAGTTGCCCAAAATCCCTTAAAATTGAGGTAAAAAGTGTCAGTTTTGCAGAGCTTTGAAACTTGATTTGGCATCTCAACCTACAATAGTTATGAAGATATTCAACCTTTTAACTTTTCAGGTGTCATTAATTATAATTAAAAATTATGCAACTTTTATTTGTGGTTCATTTGCTGCACCTACCACACAAGCCTATAGATTGAAGTTGGAATGACACCTCCACGTATAATACCTCTGAAGTTGGTCACGATTTAAATTTTCATAAGATTTGCATAAGTTCCAAAATATTCACTCCCCTCAATAGAAACCCAAGACTCCTGGAAGTATAATCATTGCAAGTTTGGAGTTTTTGGATATAATATTGTCCAAATGAAATGTCACAAAAATTGTTGGTAAAGAAAGAATAAAGAAAGAAAGAATTCCAGGAAAACCAGAATGTCTTGTGTTGATACACAACTGTAATGGACATACTTGAATCATTGCATAAGCTGACACCAATGGAGTAACTGTGGAGGGATGCAAAACTTCACCCCGTAAGAAACTATTTCTCGGCATATGTTCCTCTGGACTGGAGGCCCATGCATGAGCCTCTATTGCCTGGCCTTCTTGCACCATACTTGACCTCCAGTACTGGCCAGCCACATCAGTTTTCTCTGTTTGGCTGTTTTTGCATCCCTGTTGTTTTCTACTCCATAGAGCTAATTACACAACTTTGACTGGCCTTGTTTTTGTTAGCTCACCTAATCTACCTGAAATTGGCGGCAATGAACCAGCGCAACTTGTGACATAAGAAAGTAGGACTTTTCCGTCTGGTACTCCTTGATCACTGAGCGGCCTTTATCACTTTGTCCTTTTCTTGACACACAGCCTTTTGTTCCCATGATGCATGTTTGTGACACCTAGCAACCCATGCCATTTGAGGTCAGATGGGTCAGCAAAGCCCATTACATAACAGTGAACCTGAAAGTTTTATCCTGCACATGAGGATGATTTTTGGAATTATCATCTTCTTATATACCTGAAGAACTTATTATGTTTCAAATACACCCAGTTGTGATCAAATGCTTATTTGGCAACAAAATGAGAGGTTAAATGTATATCTGCTAATTCCCCATGTTAATCTATGGAGAAAAAGTGAGGGTCATGGAAAGTGACCACAAGATGTGGGCAGTCAACCATGAACAGGATGGGCAGCACTACCTTTAGGCGAATTTGGAACAAATCCAGATATCGATTATTTGTCTTGATGATAAATGTTTTGTATCATTCAAAAATAGTTTGGCCTTATGGAAGTGTTCAACTTTTGCATATGAAATTCATGTGAGAAATAGCAATATCTCTATTTCATCTTTATATTCATTTCTTTACAGGGAAAGTTTTGTTCAAAGAACCAATCTTCCGCAATTCAGATGACCGTTATTACCATACATACAGTGAGCGTTATGAAGTGGCACTACAGAAGGCTCTCCTGCTGCGAGAGTTGGCCAGGCGGCATGACTGGACAGATGAGGAGCTGCGCATGGCGAATAAGTATGGGAATTATAGACATCACAATCACTTCAGGAGAATATAGGTGTTGCAATAATGGGTTCTTTTGGGGAAATATATACTTCATATTTAATGGCTTCTTTTGGGTAAAAATAGAGGTCACAATGATTTTTGGGGAAACACAAACACATGTATCATGATAGCTTCTGTTGGGGAAACGTGGGTATCACAAGTAGAGGCTTCTTTTTGGGAAACAAAGATATCACAATTAATTGCTTCTGTTTGGGAAACAGAGACATCAGAATTAATGACTTCTCTGTTGGAGAAAACAGACATCACAATTATTGGCTTCTTTTAGGGAAATGCAGATGTCAGAATTAATGGTTTCTTGAGGGGTAACAGACATCACAATTATTTATTGCTTCCTGTGGATAAGTATTTTGTCACGAGTTGTGGCTTCATTTGATGAACATAAACATCACAATTAATTGCTTCTTTTGGGAAACATTGTCAGCACTTCCTGAGCTCATTGCATGTAAAAATCTACGCTGTGTGATATCGTTGGGCACCACCTGGTAACACCACATTCAGTATTATGTAATATATGAGCCAAAATGTAAAGATCTTGCAGACACCCTAGCATCTTTAACTTTATGTTAGATCTTCATGAAATCTAGTGGGATTTTGGAGTAAGTGAAAATCTAGATTGCTTGTGATACTGTTGCGGTCCCAGTTCCATATGGCCATATTAACAGGCTCCAGCCAATGGACTGAAATTGGTCTGTATGATGACAGAACACTAGGTTCATGAGCCACTTGTTAGCTCTGCTGACCTATGGTGGCAGAGCTTATGCGACCGCTCATGTCTGTCCATCCTTGTGTCTATAAAAGTTTGCTGGTTAGCGCTATACCATCAACAGTTTTCAAATTAGCCCAATATAACTTTCAGGACTTACAGGGTGTTTGAGTATCTAAGTCCCTTTCGATATTAGTGGCACCAGCTACATGTGCAATATTATGCAATATCAGGATCAAAATGTGAAAATCTTGTGAGCACTCTAGCATCTTTGATTTTTGGCAGATCTTTTCCAAATTTGGTGGGATTGTGGGTGAGGGCCGAGTCTAAGTTGCTAATGATACTAGTGGTGCCACCTATAATTTGACAGAAATTATGAGCCAAAATCTGTTTTTAAGATATAAAATTCCATATCTGGAAAAGTGATTGGATTAGAAATTTATGGCATATATAGATCATGTCCAATGCTATAATAGTATGTAATATCAGTGACCTTGACCTAATTGTGTGAGGTCACCATGCCTGTAAAGTTGGAAGAGGTGATTTTGTAATGGCGGGGTGTAGCTTGGACATCAATAGCAAAGAGAATTGAGCCTGCAGATCAAAATTGCACTAGATAACATTGTGCATAAAACTGTACCTCGTGACCCACTTTTTGAGTCACCATGACCCGGTAATTGTGGAGTTTGGCGGTTGTTCAAATTTATTACCCGATTTGAGCAAACAAACCATGTATGGAAAGCTGGATGTGAGGCACTTATTTTGAACATAACATTTTTTAATCAAAGTTGAAGGTCAGTATCAAATGGCCAGTTGGAATAAAGGGGTCATCTCATGAATGCTCTCCACCCCAATTTTTTGGAGTTCGGCCTAAATAATGTTGAAAAGTTATAAAGTATATGAAAATCTTTATTGACATCAATGTTGATGGTGCCAGCTATGGTATTAATTATGGTCAAAATGTGAAAGTCTTGTGACCAGTCCAGCATCCTTAATTTTTTGTGGATCATCATGAAATTTAGTGGGTCATTATCTCAGTTGGTTATGATACTAGTGGTGTCACCTATAATTTGACGGAAATTATGAATTAAAATGTCTTGAAAGATACAAAATTCCATATGACAAAAAATAATGGAATTATATGGATATTAGCCAAATTTATAGAATATATAGGTCATGTCTAATGCTAATATATTCTGTAAGATCAGTGACCTTGACCAATTTTTGTAAGGTCACCAGACTTGTTAAGTTGGAAGAGGTGAATTTGTAATGTTATTGTGTAGTTTGGACATCAGTGGCAAGGAGATTTGAGCCTCTAGATCAAAATTGCACTTGAGTACATTGCATATAAAACTCTGCTTGGTGACCTACGTCACTGGTCACCCTGACCCAATGATTTTGTGACCTGGACCTATTTTTTAAGGTCATTAAGTACTCAAGATAAGCATGTTTAATTCAATATCTTGATAAAGAATAAGGCGAATGATGCCAAATGTACCACAAATGTGCATCATGTGGTAGTTTGATATTACATAATATGGCTAACCGTGATTAATTTTTCAAGTTCTTGATTGAACACATTTCAGAAAATGCTTTTTCGGTGATGGTGGTCAGCAGAACATTAGACCTTTTTTTGTCATAACTTTGCTCGGCCCCAAACGTTATCCTTGCATCATTATAATTCAACCATACTGAAGTTGAACTCCTGATATTTTGTCTATAATCTACTTACTCTGATATTTTTTTTCTCAAAATAGGAATATTGAGTGCTCAAAAAGGTTTCATTCAATCTTAGTGATTTTTTTTTCAAACTTGACACACACAAGTACCTCGGAATGCTACTGTGAGCTAATTAAATGGGTAACTTACCTTTATTTTCTTAATTCTGACCTCTTGAATTGCTAAAGCATACAACATGCAATGCTCATCTTTTAAGTTGTAATGGTGAAATTTCTAAACTGTCATGAAAAATGTGTTGATAGTTTGCTCAAAAGTACTTCAAATTACCAGCATAAACAGATTTCATTATCACTGTGATATCTTTGTTAATTACAGTAACCTGTTACTAAATTTCTTGCACTGTGCTATTACCACATCTTATTACTTTGGCCACCACAGTATGCCAATATTTGGACAAAATGTTTACAGTTTCCTCAGATTTCGTACAAGATTACCTTGTCAGGATAAAATAAACTGGTGAGAATTTTGAGGGGCTAAGCAGTGGGGTGGGGTGGGGGTGGAGGGTAGGGATTGTTTTGATGACCATGTCCATTCCCATATCATCTAGACTGTGATAGGTTTACCATATCTGCATAATATTTGGTGGGTTTTTTCAGGGCTGCCAGATTTGACTTTGCTATTGCTGTGCATGATGTCATGTTCATACCTGCTTTGGAGCGACTGGGCACAGAAGAGCAGAAAGCAAAGTGGCTCCCTTTGGCCAGAAATCTACAAATTATTGGCACCTATGCCCAAACAGAAATGGGGCACGGTAAGATCCGTGATATTTCTTAGCATGGTTTTGAGAATACATATCACCAGAAGGTCTCACTAGCCAAAAGAGATCACCTGACATCTGTGGACCCATCAAATGTGACATCAGCATTGTTACCACTTATATTAAATTGCCAGTACTTTTGAACTTGTATCAACTATCGGGGCAACCTTCTCCATTGAGCTTCGTCTTGGAGGCAGTGGGGCGCTTGGCACTCAGCCTATTGCTGACCCTTATTTCATTGCCTCAGGACGACTTCTATGTCTGATACAAAACACTGTTTCTGGGGCCTATAGCTGGTCACTGTTTCTCGTTGTATTTACATTTTCAGGTAATGCTCACTCTGTAAAAGTCCCATTATATATTGTACATTACATTCATTCGACAAATTAACCTTCCCTTAACACTAATCGCACATATATTTTGGACGCTACCTCTTCAAAATATCTAATCGACTTGGCTGCCGTTGTGAAAATAGCAAGTTCTGCACCCAATGCCAATGGTTTGTGAATGAGCATTGGGACGATCTTGCCGAGTGGGGGTGGGAAGAGGGTTATAACATATGAAATCAAAAATATATTTTTTGCAATTATTTCAGAGCATCAATAATGATATATATGCTGTAGCCGTGATTCACTTTGATATTCAAATCAAGTGTACTTTCGTGAGACTGTCCCGCAATCAATTCATTCATTGTGCAGTGTTCAAAATGGCGCTCGAGCATGCCGTGTCGCATTTGGATTTATAACTAACGATGATAACTGCTTCAGACACAACCAAGCGGGCAGATTAAAGTTAAGATTGTAAGTCATCTTTTAAAAATACGTTGACGACTCTTTGCTCAGGTAACTCGGAGAAAGAACGGACACCTGAAACCTAGCGATACTACCTACATACCTATACCGCACCCATCCTGGCTATGGTTTATGGCTTTTTCACCCTCAGGCTTTTTGCCCCTTAGCTTATTCAACCCTAGCTTATTCGTCCATTGGCTTATTCGCCCCCAAGCTTATTCATCCATTGGCCTTTTTCGTCCTCTGGCTTTTCGTCCCCAAAATTTACCAGGTTTCTTGTGTTGTTAGTTTTGGGTCGGATGTATACAGATTTATGCGATCGATCATGTCAAAGCAGGTCAAGGCCGGTTCCAATAAGCTCCGCAGTCGCAAACATGTTTGCGAGTTACACTGTTTCCAGTATATTCGTCCACGGGGACAACACAGTCAAGTATAAGTATACTGACTCCAGTGATATCAGTCTGTTTTTCAAAATTAATGTGAAATTAATGTGACACAGGTGACATCAGTCAGTTCTTCAAAATTAACGTTATTTGTACCATCTCTCATTAATGACAGACTACTGCAGAAATTCCATAGGCTTAAGATACGTCCCTTGGCTTTTTCACCCCCTAGCATATTCATCCATTGGCTTTTTCGCGCCATGCTTTTTCGTCCTCTGAGAAAAATGTAGATTCTAAGTGTAATAATAAATTGTACCACTTGCTTGAAAACGATGGGATGTTTTGGTGGTCCTTTTTTTTGAAAAAATGGGGGATGCACTCATTAGGGAGTGTGTGCTTATTGAGATCAATACGGTATATTTGAAAATTGTGACTGACTTTAGACCTCCCTACAACATGTACCTCAAGGCAGTGTTTACATTATTAGGTTATGCTTACACTAGAAAAGTCCCATTATATATTTTACACTCCATTTGATGGACAAGTAAACCTTCACTGTAACACTAATCACGCATATATTTTGCATACTAACCTGTTCAAAGTATCCATTTGCTACTATCACATATGAACTTAGTTGTCATATCGATTATTGTTAATCCTGCATCCAATGGTTTCTGAACAAGAACAGTAGTTTCTTTATTTTTATTTTTTTAATTTTTTGCTGTCCATAAAGTGTGAGACTATAAGAATATATTTTTGAAACATTTCAAAAGATCAAAAGTGGTATACATTGTAATATAATTACATGTATGTGATTACAGTCTAATGATGAGTACATTTGAGAGCTTGGGGTGTCTGGAGCTGTGTATAATGATAGTTTGGACTCTCCAACTCTTAAATTGGAAGGTAGGAAAGCATACAAATAGCATTTAGTTGAGTTCATGTTCAAATAGTGAAAGGGTATGATGGGGTGCAGGCTCCAAGTGCTTGTGGGTAATATAAATACTCTAACAGAGGGACAAACTTCTTGGGAAAATATTTGTAAAGTTTGGAGAGTCTGATAATCAAATGAATTCCTTTTTTACCTGTTTCCTGAGTTCTTTTTCAGTCTATCTTGAAGAGCTTCCCATGCTAGTTCATGTGGCACATTGGTGACGCTGTCTCTAGTTTGAGGCCTGTAAAGTCTACCAGACAATGTATATGCTCTACCTATCTGACATCTTGAGCTTGGCTTTAGGGTCTTACTGATGGGCATTTCATATGAGGCTACAACCGTCCAGTTGTGAGCTTAGCATTCTTTGCAAGAATCACTTTGACCTAAATTTGTATGTGCTCAGGAGGCTCCTTAGCCATGTTAATTTATAATGTGATCGTTTTAACAGGAACCAACTTGCGACGTTTGGAGACAGTGGCCACGTATGACGCTAGAAGCCAGGAGTTTGTTCTCAACACACCTGTTCCATCAGGCATGAAGTATTGGCCTGGAGGATGTAAGTTCTCTCCATTCTGCCGTTAAACACATTCCGGTCAAACATAACAGTGACTCAACAGCTCTCTGCTGAGACAGTATACTCTCGAGAAAGCACTGTGTGCAGTCTCCTGTCTTTGGTAAAATTCTTGTTCAAAATGTTGTGAGTGAGCCATTTATTAATTTTGAAAGTAAAAACATTAAATCAGATTCAGAGTAACTTTATTTGACCAAATGATACATTTGTAGGTCAACATCAAGATGACAATGCATGGAAGGTGAGAAATGAGTAAAAAGAAAGATAAGCTTAGGACGGGCAGATCTGCTATCACTGGGGCCATCTGTGGTATGTCTTACAATTGCAAATGCAGCTCCAGACAACATGAAAATTACAACAGTTTACACCAACGAAAGGACAAAAGTAAACGTGAACAAAGTCAGTAAGATAGCATATAACTAACAAAGATGAGGGTGAAAATAATGGACATCATAACTGAAGATATCATATACAGTGGCAGAAATAACAAATTAAGTAGACTATTGATTGTAGACATGCAGGGCATGAAAATTCATATGTCTGATTGTCCTGGACAAGTAAAAACAGTGGTCGGACAAGTGAAAATTGTATAGTATTTGCCCTGTTGGACAAGTAAAAAGTTCTCTCACATATATATTCCTGGTTGGAAAAATGGAGAAAATGACCACAGTCAGAGCCTTCGCCACTCGCGATATGCTGGCAATTACTGCGATGATATGTGTGCACACCATTGCAGGCATGTATGTGGGGATGCCAACAGGTGATAATAATCCCCTAAACTAAACATTCCAGGTTTAAACAAGTACTTGGTCAGCAGTTGTATTTAACAGGACTTTACTACCTACTAGATTTCTGTCAAAACAAGCAGGTACATATTTTCACTGTTGTGTACCAATGATTACAAGATCAAAGGTACCAGCAGTAAGGTATTGGCTTATGCTCATTATTGGAGCAAGGTCACAGCAACTCACCATCAGTCTGATCGGTCCCAGTGATGACACAGTAGCCTAAAATAATATTAAAACTTACATGGTGAATTCTTCTGCGAATTGGCATCAAATGCCATGTATCGGTGGGTTCTAACAGTGTTGGAAAGATCATGTATAGGTGCCGTGAGTCAACTTCCCAGGCCAAAACAACACACAACTGCCAATCACACGCAAGTTAATGCATGGAGTAATCTAAAGTGAAGTAAGCATCATCGTGGGACCTACTCTCATAGACTATTTTGTGAAACATTTGGCATTTTCCTCTATCCCCTACCTTTGCGTATTAGCCTGTGACTCCAAAAAGTTATTGTTATAAACACTGGATTTTTTTTTTTCCACATGCTGCATTATAAACAAAGCTTCCTGTTTGTGTGTTCCCTCCATAAATTATGGAAGATTCACATGTTCACAGAGTGGAATCCACGAGGAACACACTGTAACAAGAACCATGATTGGCTTATTTTTGCATGGGACTCAATTGACAAATCAGGTGATATGTTGTCTGTCAGACCACATGGCCAAGCTAGCTGTTTGTATACAGTGGTAGGAAAGTTGGTGACAGTCCGCACAGTTGATGTGCATTACAAGGAGACTGATTTCTGATTTGAAATTAGAAATTTTTTGTTTGAATTTGAGTTTTGAACACTGGTTATTGCGCGGTACTTGCCAATACTGTATATGCAAATTGACTACGATGTACCGATAGTATTCGTGGTAGTATGCAAACGATGGAATTGATGTGCATTTCATCAGCAGCAACAAGAAAGAGGATTTTGAAACCAATACAACTATTAATCTTTATAAAATTTACCTTGGACAGTGACTCCCAGAAATTACACAGTATTTTTCATCGTGAGTCACCCTATCCAAATAGGTTACTTTTCAATTTGTATTTTTAATATTTTGCCAGTTTCACTGGTAACAGTTGCAGCTAGAATCATGGTGAAAATTGACATATTTTTTGTGATTTTGCAAGCAACAATAAGCAGCAAATTCAGGTAAATGGTTTGCCTAGGCTTTTGTGTATGGTACTATGGTTCGTTGAAATATTACCAATATTACCATGTTAATTGTACCAGATTATAGTCGGACAAGTGGATTTGGAAATCTACGTGCCCTGCAGACAAGTGCTTTAAAAAAAAAATCACGCCCTGACATGGTGATCAATAATGGTGCATTAGGACCGATTAAAAATGCTTTGAAGTATATGGAAAAGCCAGAGGAAGAATGAGTATTTATTTTGTCTGTCATAAATTGAGATGCCTTGTCAAGCACTGTGGGCATATAGATTGCAAAACATTTTTTCGTGAGATTATGGAATGGGGCTGGGCGGTAGGGAACATTAGTTTGTTTCTCCTGTCACACATACATGTATAACCCCAGGTGAGAACTGAGTAGTTAAGATGGGGGAGAAAAAGAGAATTATGGATTGTTTGAAGTGCTTTTAAAGGCAAAAAATTGCGAACTTTACTTACAAGGCCATCACTTCTGGAGACACAATATATGATCTGTCTTCCAAGAAGAGTATGGAGGGAGGTAAACTGTCGTATACCAAGCATAGGAAATAAATACACCTGGACCCTTGAGAGCTTACCCCACCACCCGCAAATCTCAACACTCATTAATGGTGAACGGATTTTGATCCTGGTGTTAAAAATGGGAACTAAATATACTGCACGGGTGGTATTAGTATACAGTTGTATGACTCCTTTGAATTCCGTCTATGGCAGTCTGGTTCAAGGGACAATGGATTTTATTTTCTTATTGTGTATTGCAACTTATATTATATATATATTAAGGCCATCAATTGATATTGCTAATTACTGATTCGTTTAGGTAAAGTTCCATGTGTGCAGTGATTGTTTGAATCTCTTGTTCGGGTAAAGTTCCATGTGTGAAGTGATAGTTAGCAGCTCTTGTTTGCATCAAATTATTCTTGTTTCTGTGTCAGAATTGTGTTTACTGAAAACTGTTCACAGGAAATACTTCAAATGAGAAAGAGATATTGCAGAATTACACCCCTATTCTTGTTCAATGTGGGCAAGTCAACTTGGTGGGTTACTCAGGATATATTTGATGCGAGTTGTTGAGAGAGGGTTAATTCAACTAAGTGGGTTACTTGGGAGGTTGTTAATACGAATGGTTAAGAGAGGGTTAATTCATTGTGTGTTTGACAGTGGGCAAGTCAACTAATACAGTGTTGGTGCTGGCCCAGCTACAGATGGGGGGACGCAGTCATGGCTTCCAGGCTTTCATTGTGCCCATACGCAGCCTCAAGGATCACCAGCCATTACCAGGTGAGCTACTGAATTCCATGACATGGATGCCATAGATGTGCTGTAACTTTGTAAACAGGTGACTTTCACAGCACCTTCCCTTACAGAGCCCTGGTTTGAAGCAGACAACATTTGAGCACTCCCTGACACATTTGTCACAATATGGTACAGCAATAACTCTGAGTTCTCTCATTGACCGCCATGTGGCGCTGCGGACAGCTTTCATCCGGGTATTCAATAGCGGGTCAGCCTGAGTAGCGTCGCATACTATGATATGTTAACGCATGGTGCAAACTGAGCGTTTTTCTTGGCGAATGAAATAACCAAGTGTAACTCATAATCATGACAATGTTATCTTTAATAAATACTTTTTGTAGAAAGTAATGCAATCAAGGAATCAACCCAATACACATTCTTTTGGAGTTAATCACATTTGATTTTAATTTTAATATATAACTTTTAACGCTACCTGCCGACCCCCCCTCCCCCCCCCCCCCCACACCAGAGGTGCCAAGTCCCCCAATTTTGCGGGAGATCTCCCGTTTTTCTAATGATAAAAATCTCATAAATTTGCCTATCTCCCGCTTTTTCACCCATTTCCTCCATTATAATATAATAGGACTCCCGCTTTTTGCAACATTTTTTCAGCTTGAGCACCCGTTTTATATGTTGGGCAACTTGGCACCTCTGCCACACACACACATACAGTAACACTGTAAAACTTGGGAATTCATCTACAATAACATATTCTGATGAGGTTGTCTACTTGTCTTTATTTTTGACACAATGACAACACACCTGACAAATAAAATAAAATCGACTTCTTAAAACGCAATGACCAATGTTTTATCCTACTCGATCCTCCATTATCGCCCGCGATGAACCGGGTCACATTAAATCCTTGCAACAGGAGTCTTACGAAATCCTCATGCTATTGAGTCCATATTATGTGCTATGTCGATAATTTGTTATATGTGATCATTGCATTATCTTAATAACTGTCGAAGAATATTCTTTTTTATTGCATTTCTTTCGACTATTCACATAGTCGAGTGGCGCTACGCAGGAATGTGACAAGCAGAATGCCGTTCCCGGTCACCGTGGTTCAAATGAATTTTTCACTTTTTTAACACAACATACGAATAAATGCATTCATGCTCTGCTATAATACAATCTTATCTTTCGTGTGTGCAAAATTTATTAGCAGATATTACGTGAAAAGGAACATTTTTTGCACTTTGATTGCCGATACGTACAGTGTTATCACAGTGTTTGCAAATCCACCGAGACCAATGTTCACCCGCAGGCGAGTACCCGGATGAAAGCGATGACTCGCGCCGTGTAGTGGAGGTTTCTGGAAACTTAGGAAACTGCCCTTCCCTATTGTTTGTCAGGTGCCTTGGAAAGTCCATCACACATGAAAAGTTCAGTGTCTACATTAGGTTGTTGTGTTGAATTTTGGTACACCTTAAAATTAAATAGCTTAATATCAAACAATTTCTTTCCATTTCGGTGCTCTTAGGAGGTAATTTTTCACCAAAAGTATGCTGAAGAAGGCTGTTGGTTATGTGCTAGTTTCATTGCCGTAGATTACACCAGGGTTTGTATGTTTATAGGTGTACAGGTAGGAGACATTGGACCCAGGCTTGGGGCACCATCAGCTGACAATGGCTACCTCATCTTGAAAAATGTTCGCATTCCTCGCCTCAACATGTTAATGAAATATGCACAGGTAACCCAGCTCTTTGTATTTGTTACTGTTACCTGACTATGAATGGGTGGGGTTAAATGCAAAGCGCACATTCAAATACCTCACCGAAATTAAGGTTTTCATTCAAGTGACAATATGTCCATAGATAGTTCCGTAGATAGTCCATAGATAATGCTATAGACAGCCTTAAGTCATGCCAAACAACGTCTCTAATAATAAGTTATGAAAGGAGTTTATGATTTGTTTATGAATGACGGGATGTGGCCATATTTCAAAGGTTGATGAGACTCTGCCTTGGGAAACCACCCCAAGAGCTGGTCCATGAGTGGTTGCATAAAGCAGGTGGTCTCTCACTAGGGTTCAAATAACATGGAAAAGACGGTTGTTGTAGCCTGATATATGTGGTAAGTTTCGAAACCAGGACCCCCCCCCCCCCAATTGGTACCATCAAGGAGCCAACATGTGGAATTTTTAGTAATTTCCACATTAGTTATTATACTTACCTCTCAACCACCATTGCCAAGACCTCCGTGCCCAAGCAAATCACCCAACACAATTCAGTTGGGTTCACTCGCTTGATTGTTCCCAAAAACTGATGGTACCATGGTGCCATCTTTCAGTTCATCTTGGACCTGGTGGTGACTCCTGGTGCGCAATTGCTCCCATTGTACAGTAGTCCCTGTCTTGAAGGGTCCCTGCTATGAGTGACCATCTGGTTTGAAGGACCACATTTGGTCGCCAAAGTTGTTTTTCTTTAGTAATTTACCTCTTTATTAAGGACTGGTCGCTGGTCCTGTTAAACAGGACCAGCGGCCATGCAAAATGAACACACACTGCGACCACACAACACGAATTGGAGCCACATACGGCCACTATGCCTCAAGTGGGCCAACAAAACACATGCACGCAACTCACCTGTTGTTATAAAATTGTTAGGCTTCTTGTCAAATTTATTGAGTGCAGACAATTAAGGATTTCTTTCCACACTAAATTTCCTTAAACAAGTACCTTGTATTTAATATGATCAATCTGTATCAATTGCTCCTGATTTCAAATTCTCATGAGCATGGGATCTTCCCATTTATTTATATTTTTACAATGGCAGTGAATGTGGCATGCTTGGCCACCATCTCTGCATGAGTTGGGCCTCTCCATAGCGGATCTTGGAGAGATTTCAACCACCATATTACTTTCCATGTATACTGGGATATTATGGATTGTTTTCGTAACTAAACTTCAAGTTGATCGGCAGAAATTTACTTGTGATGGGAACTTGTCACTTCGACTCATGATCCTTCACATCATCCATCTTGAAATGCTTCAAATCCAAATGCACAGCGAAGGTTGCCAAAGGTCTCCAGAAACATCCATAACAATCTTGGTCATTTCCTGAAGATCGTCTGCCCACGTGGTCACCGCTTTTTTACATGCGAAACCTAACCTAACCGTGGCAGATAAGGGGAAAGCCATAGAAATATTATTATTAAGTATTCTCATTTCTAATTGAATGATGTTTTATCATAGTATATTCTATAAAATAAAAGATGATAATTTTCACTAGATCAAAATCACATGGAACCCCGATCAAAGGCGTGCTTGCCTGCTTGAGTGTGCAACAGGAGAATGTCAAGAGCAACATAAGATCACAGATACAAGTTTTATTTGTTTCAGGTTTCTCCAGATGGCATGTTTACAAAGAGTGGCTCAGACAAGGCTTCCTATGGAACAATGATTTTGGTCCGTACTGAAATCTGTGGCTGGGCTGTTTTTTCCTTGTCGGCAGCTGTTGTTATAGCAACCAGATATAGCTGTGTGAGAAGACAGTCTGAGTTAGAACCAGGGTTCGTTTAACTACCATAATCGTTTACCAACAAATTTGGCCAAAAGTTCATGGATGTAAAATATATGATAGTAAATGCAAAAGGTGTTGAATTTAAATTTAAATGTTACATAACTATCACAGGGTGTTGGGTGAACAACTTTTTATTGCATGGATTTGACACCAGCTGACCCTTACCTGGGCAAAGTATTGATTTAATCCAAGATGGCTTTAAATGTATTGTCGTGAAAATTTATAGTGTTTACTTGGATAATGAAAGGATTTGTATGTCATTATAAACAGTTGCAAGCTAAAAGCACCAAGGTTTTCATTCCATACCCCACACCCAGTGTTTGTGTGTGATCACATGACATCTGTGCCTTGTGCACAGATGAAATGATAACAAGTTGCATGCATATCTCGGTTGCCAAATCAAGTAACTGAAGTGGTGGAATCTTTGTGTTGGTATAGCACATACATGTGCATGCAAACTAAACTACTAGTAAACAGAGATACAAACTATGTTAAGCATGGGTGATTTTAAAAAGAGGTAGATTCTGTCTCAGTCTGCTTTAAAATAATTCATTCACATAAGGAAAACATCAAAAACTATTGGACAGAATATGAGGCATACTTGCATGCCAACTCAAAAATTGTTGATGACCAGTAACTACCATTACAAGCTACCTGCTGACCAGATAAAGATAAAACTGTATTCATCTTAATAAGTGCACACTCCCTAATAAGTGCACATCCCCCTTTTTTTCAAAGAAAGAACCCCCAAAATACCCCATAGTTTTCAAACATGTGGTAGAATTTTTTTATTACACTTGGAATCTACATTTTTAGCTTAGCTGGCTTATCAGCCAGCAGAGCTTATGCCATCGCTCTTTGTCTGTGGTCCTTTATCCGTTCACAATTCACTTTTTCGACTTCTATTCCAAAAACGTGAACCAGATTCACTTTAAACATAGTGGCAATGTAACTTGCATTGGGTCTCTACCAAGTTTGTTCACATGGTCATGCTCCATTGATTTTTGGATTTTTTTTATAATTTTTTTTTGTTCCTTTTAGGGGCAAATCTTAAAAATTCTTCAGCAAAACCACTCCCCAATTGCTTTGATATCACACAGGAACATTCCTAGGGACTCCTAGTTCTGAATTTGTTCACCAGGTGGCACTGCATTTTTTTAATGATTTTTGTGTGTGTCATTTCTATTTTTTAACTTCTCCAGAATTATCAATCAGATTAAGCTGAAAATTGGTTAATATGTCCCTTGTGAAAGGGTCAAACAAAGGTGATCACTATGTGGCGCTGCATTAAATTCCTGATTTTTAATGTTTTTTTTCAATTTGGGTACTTACTGGTAAGTGCACCTTTCCTACTGATTACCATGTAAGTCAATGGCATTCCAATGTTAATTCACATTTTCAACTTCTTCTCTGAAAGTGTCAAGCAGATTCACTTCAAACTTGGTGGCAATGTAAAGGTCTTTGGTGCGTCTCTTCCAGGCTTGTTCCAAGTGGTCACGCTCTAGTGATTTTTGGATTTTGTGTGAATTTGGGAGGGGGGAGGGCAGCAAATCTTTCAAAAATTTCTTCTCTGAAACTGCTCACCCAATTGCTTTGATATTCCACAGGAACACTCCTAGGGACTCTTAGTTCTTAATTTGTTCACCAGGTGGTGCTTCAATTTTCTACTTTTTATGTTTTTTTTTCTGCGTTTTTGCTGTTCTACTTCTTCACCAGAACCCATCACTCAGATTAAGCTGAAACTTGATGGATATGTTCCTTGTGAAAGGGTCAAACATACTTTTTTACTGGGTGTCACTGCTGTAGATGCCTGATTTTTAATGACTTTCAGTTCGGGTATGTACTGGTAAATGCACCTTTCCTGTTGATTACTATGTAAATCAATGGGCATTCTAATGCTCAATATAATGTATTCCTCCACCAAGTGGCAATGTTCTTTTTTAAGTTCCCTTAAAATATTCTTCAATTTCTCATGTGCCAGTAAAATTTATATTTTGAATGAAGTTATCTTTCTGCGAATCTGTGAAATACTTCTAAATGCCATATGCACTAAGTTAAAGCTCAACACAGGTCTATTCTGTTGAAACTTTGATTTTGGGAACAAGCTTAGGTCAGCTGAGCACGGGCTGTTCACACAGCCCTCTAGTTTCAGCTTTTGTGGATGAAATTTTTTGTAGTGCACTATGCGCTTATTAACATGCATATGGTACAGTAGTCCCTGTCACTCAGAGACCACCCCTACAGCAACAAAAAATGGTCTTATGAGACAGATGGTCTTTCATGACAGGTAAATTAACATGGGAAGTATAGGACTTGGGAATCTGAAAAGCGGTCTCTCATGAGAGGGTGGTCTCTCACGACAGGGGTCTCTCGTGACAGGGACTACTGTATTCTATATGCAAAGAGATAAAAGGAGAGGTAAAATTGGCTCAGGTGATCATGACAAGTAACTTCACTTGCAGCGGCCCTGAGCCACAAGTGATAGATTACCAGACTCAGCAACAGAAGCTGATTCCAGCAATAGCTGCTGTCTATGCATTGTTCTTCAACTACCAGCAGATCAAACACCATTATGAGAAGGTCTACGAGACTGAGCTACAACATGGAGACTTTAAAAGCCTGGCTGAGGTATCTCATTATATTTAGCCATTAACAGAAAATTTACTTTATAATAGGGTTCCCATATTATTTCTATTAAGTGGTCAGGGCACTTTGGACATTTTCAAAATGTGAGACTCAAGTTCAGACCTATGTTCCTAACTCCTAGCACTCTGGGCAGTTTTGGGGTCTGGCACAGCCAGCCACTGGGCATTTTTTGTTTTGTTGCGCAACATGCGACATGCTAGTGTAAAAGTGCTGTAACTTGTTTTATTTTTGCAATTCATGCAAAATGATCCGCATGAGTTTTGTTGAGCAAGATCTTCTCTACATTTCTATGTAGTTTCTTTGTCAATTTAAACAAAAACTCGTGCTTTACACCCTAACAAAGTGAATATATCGATCTCAATCACGAATTGATCAAAACGGTCAAGCCGGTGTGAAAACAATTGCATGGGTACTGTGCATTTTCCTTGGTTAGCATCACAAACGATGGTTCCTCTTTAATTTTTAGCTCAGCTGACTTGTCAGTCAGCTGAGCTTATCTTATGGTCCTCCGTCCGTCGTCCGTCCGTCCGTCAACAATTTACATTTTCGACTTCTTCTCCGAAACCGTCAGTCAGATCCACTTCAAACTTGGTGGGGATGTGCCTTGGGTAGGTGTCTACCAATTTTGTTCAATTGGTCACTGTCCATTGATTTTTGGATTTTTAATGAATTTTTTTGTTCTTTTTTGGGCTAATCTTAAAAAATCTTCTCTGAAACCGCTCACCCAATTACTTTGATATCACACAGAAACACTCCCTTGGACACCTAGTTCTTAATTTGTGTACCAGGTGGCGCTGCAATTTTTTTCTAATTTTTTATGAATTTTTGTGTGTTCTAGCTATTTCGACTTCTTCTCCAGAACTGTCACTCAGATTAAGCTGAAACGTGGTGGATATGTTCCTTGTAGAAGGGTCAAACAAAGTTGTTCACTATGTGGGAATGCTGCAGATTCCTGATTTTTAACGACTTTTTCCATTCGGGTACTTATCGGTCAATGCAGCTTTCCTATTGATTACTATGGAAGTCAATGAGCATTCTAATGCTAATTCACATTTTCGACTTCTTCTCCAAAACTGTCATCCAGATTAACTTCAAACTTGGTGGGGATGTACCTTGGGTGGGTGTCTTCCAGGTTTGTTCAAATGGTCATGCTCCAGTGATTTTTGGATTTTTAATGGAATTTTTTTGTTCTTTTTTTGGACAAATCTTAAAAAATCTTTTTCTCCAAAAGCGCTTACTCAATCACTCTCATATCACACGGGAAGACATCTAGGGACTCCGTGTTCTTAGTTTGTTGACCAGGTGGCGCTGCAATTTTTTACTGATTTTTTATGAATTTTTGTGTGTTCTAGCTATTTTCGACTTCTTCTCCAGAACCGTTACTCAGATTAAGCTGAAACGTGGTGGATATGTTCCTTGTAGAAGGGTCAAACAAAGGTGTTCACTATGTGGGAATGCTGCAGATTCCTGATTTTTAACGATTTTTTCCTTTCAGATACTTATCGGTCAATGCAGCTTTCCTATTGTTTACTATGGAAGTCAATGAGCATTCTAATGCTAATTCACATTTTCGACTTCTTCTCCAAAACCGTTATCCAGATTAACTTCAAACTTGGTGGGGATGTTCCTTGGGTGGGTGTCTACTAGGTTTGTTCCAATGGTCATGTTCCAATGAATTTTGGGTTTTTTATGATTTTTTGTTCAAAAATCTTTACAAAAATTTTAACATGGGAATTTCTTGTAATGGTTATAACTTAGATAATTTTGGCCAGATTTACTTCAAACTTGGTGGGGATGTGCCTTGGGTGGATCTCTACCAAGTTTGTTCAAATGGTCACGCTCTATTGATTTTTGGAATTTTTATGATTTTTTTTTGGTTTTTTGGGGGCAAACTTTAAAAACTCTTTTCACCTCTGAAACTGTTCACCCAATTGTTTTGATATCGTTCATAGACACTCCCAGGGACACATAGTTCCCAATTTGTTCACCAGGTGGCACTGCAATTTTTTCTATTTTTTTTTTTTTTTTTATGAATTTTTTATATGGTTTTGTTATTTTTCACTTGTTCTCAGAACTGTCACTCAGTTTAAAGTGAAATGTGATGGATATGTTCTTGTGGAAGGGTCAAACAAAGTTGTTTACTAGGTGGCACTGCTTTAGATTCCTGATTTTTAAGTATTTTCAACTCGGGTACTTATCGATCAATGCAGCTTTCCTATTGATTACTATGTAAGTCAATGGGCATTCTAGTGCTAATTCACAGGACAACTGACACAAAAATTACTGTTTACTTGATAACTTGAGATCTGTTTTGAGTTAGTACTGTGATGCTGCACATGTTAATGTTTTTGTATGAAGGTCATGCTCAGACAGTACATGAATGACTTTGACCTCGTTTCTGGGGTCACAGTGCAACATACATGAATTGTACTCTTCATTATAACTTGAGAACTACTTGAACCTTGATGTTGCATATGTTAGTGTTCTTTTATAATGGTCAGACTTACTCAGAACATGGGTGACCTTGATCCTTTCCCAAGTTCATAGATCTGCAAGTGTGATGAATGTCAAGATCAGCTGAGCATGGGCTGTTCACACAGCCCTCTTGTTTCTTTAGATCGGTTGTGTCATAATTGTCATTTTATTATAGTGGTAGAGTTTGTTTGTTGCAGCAGTAAATAGTCCATAAACGCACTTTATCGCAGTCACTGATAAACTCTCAATGTGATCAATGCACGTGGCAGCCGTATTTTCACCCGAGCCATGTTAACCTGCGGCTGGCATATTTTACTCTCTTTCCGTGAAAAAATTGGAGCTCTGCTCTATTGTATGCTGGTAGTATGTCATCATTGTGACCAATTTACAGCGTTAAATTTTGTTTCTTGCTTTAATAAAGTGTCTGTTATTGTCACTTGTGTTCCTACAAATGTCACCCATCTTTCAAGCCAGATTTCACAACACAAAGTAGTGAGTACTCCCGAACGAATCATCGGTAGAAAAAAGACATATTTGGTTTCTGTGGGTTTAAATTACATTAAAAGAGATGATAAAGTGCGTATTTGTTGGAATATTTTCATATTTGTATTTCTGTCTTTTTGTCCAGAACCACTTCTTAGTAGTCATTACCCTATTCCCCTGTCCGAACTCTTTACTCTCCATAAGCTAACCTGTCACTGTCTAACCTGTATACATATGGAAGTACTATTGTCCATATTGCACACGTTCTTCTGTAGAACTTGGACATAGGCTGTATTAGCCAAAATAATTTAAAGGGTCTTCAGGGAGTAACTACTCAGCACATTTCGTAGCCTATACCCGTACATGTCTCTCTGAGTAGCGGCTCCTTGTCTAAGCTAAATATTCAGCAAAGACAACCCACATGATAAAGAATAAATATGAATGTGGCAAATGATGAATGAGCTAAATACATGAAGTTTTGCATATAAATGCAGAGCCTATGAAAGAAGAAAACCTGTCCAACAAAACATAATTACTAAATTTGTATAGTACATGTTCAGGTAAAAACAATTTGACTTGCCCCTGAAACAGTGTGTACTCTTTCTAGCTGGATAGCTTATCCACTTGCCAGTGTATAACTGAAGTAGAAACAGACTGGGGCCTATTCAGTCCCAGTGATTGTAAAATAAACAGTTGCAGCTAGACCACCTGTGCAAACCAAGGGAAACCCTAACAAGTACTGCAACAATGGACATCCAGCACCAGAAATGTAAAACAAACCCCATGATGACACCTACACGTCACTTTGAAAGTCTCCAAACAATTAAGTTCTATTTTACTGCCAACACTGTTAATAAAAAATAAAAAATGCTTGGTTATTGTCGAGTGGAGGACAGTAAGTTGGAAGATCTTTTGGTTTTACCAGGAGCTGATGTATGTTAGCCTTCAGAATGGAATCCACAATGATCTGAGAATAAATAACACATCAATATTCCTGCAAGTTTTTGGTGATTATTAAGCTTTAATTTGGTATGTTTCGCGAGAAAAGTGACAGAATATTCAAAGATGTCCTTGCATTAGCCTATCCATGTAAAATTCCATGATGATGCAAATGACGGCAGCCAGAGTTCTATGAATGGAGCTCATAATGCCACCTCTTATTTCCCTTCTGTATGAAAAGTACAATAAGTATGTCCGTCCTTTCATAAACTTTTTATTTGTGAGGGCGATACAGTCCACAGTTTTCAAGATAGTCCCATGTAACTTTCAGGACTTATCAAGTGTATAAAAGTCTAGGTTGAGTTTGATTTTGGTGGTGCCACCTACAGTATCATGTACTATATGGGTCAAAATGTGAAAATCTTGTGACCACTGTAACATCCTTACTGTGTGATAAATGTTCATGAAATTAAGTGGGCTTGTGCAGGTCAAAATCTCAATTGCATATGATGCCAGAGGCAGCACCTATAACTTCATGGGAATTATGAGCCAAAAGGTGTTGAAAGATATAAAGTTCCATATCTCAAAACTAATTTTGAAAGGCACGGGACCTCTTAGTCTGTGCATGCAGGGTCGTCTGAGCACAGGACTGTCACAGTCCTCTAGTTTAATTTTAAAACTGGTTTGCAATATCTTATATTCACCCAGAAAGTAGTGCACTTTTGCTTCACAGTCTTCTGACAAGGTTTTCAAAGAGACCTTAACATAAGATTAAAAACTTTTCTTAAGTGTTGGGAAAGGTCAACTGTACAAGACATTGTAGAAATGCTGTTGACAACAGTGATACATGATGGTACTCTTTCCATCTATTCATACATCAGTCAGGTACATGGGAAACTTGCAAGTGAGGTCTTACTTTGGTAACTTACTTTTGCTGAATTTCCAGTTACACAGTCAATCATCAGGGATGAAGGCTCTTGCGTCAGAGATATCCACAGACATGATTGAAGTATGTCGTCGTTCTTGTGGGGGTCATGGCTACCTGCTGTGTTGTGGTATAGCAGACCTTTATTGTGATTCCCTCAGCATGGTGACAGTGGAAGGTGAAAACACAGTGCTGTATCTACAGACAGGAAGGTAGGTCAGTGTTATTGCAGAGTCAATGAAAATGTAATTTTTTGCATAAACAAAGAGCAGGTTAAAAGTTCAACAAATAGTCTCATGAAGAACTCTCAAGATTTACTATTTCATTGTACCAGCAAACACTAAAATTTAAAATATAAGGTAATGATACTGGGCAAGACCATGGGGGAATGGACTTGTTCTTTTTTATTATACCGCATAGAGAAAAAGTCTGACCAGCTTCGAAGCTATCGCTTCTCACCAGAGACTGGTGTCAGCAGCCTCAGTATGAGAGGTTATAATGTACCAGGGCATCAGTTTCAAGTTGCTAACATAACAGTGGATGTATGTCACGTCAGTGGGCTGTGACGTGTAAAAATGACGCATCCTTAGCAAGATAGACCCATGAAAACCCAACAGTACTGGGTCAGTTTCAAGTCTGGAGAACACCAGATTATGAAAATAACAGAAATGTATCAAATAATAGCTTAACTCTCAATTCAGAAGAGATTGGAAGCCATTTGTTCATGCAAATGAGTATTTCATTAGGTGTAAAAAAAAAGTCATTGGGCAGATAAACTTGGAAATAAAATTTTAGCATCATACTGAACTAGAAGTTCATCTGCCCATGACATTGAGGATAAACAGTTTTGTAGACTGTGGTACATAGTTGCTGGATGCAATCAGATTCTCTGGCAAGTCTTAAATTTCAGTTAAAAGATTAAGATAAAAGATGGAAAAATAATGACATATACCAAATCTATGCTGTTTTGTCACTTATGAATGGGGAAGGCCCCAGCTCAGTTCTACCAACTCTCCTGAGTATATTCTGGTGCCATATTTCAGATACTTGTTAAAGTCTTATGCAAAAGCTGTGAGTGGGGACCAGGTTCCTGAAAGTTGTGCCTACTTAGTTGCGGGGAACCAGGCAGACAGACAGAACACTGCTGTAAGGGACTGTCTTAGCTTCCAATTCCTGGCAAAAGCCTTTCAACAGAGAGCTGTCTTGTGAGTATGCAATAGGACTGCGTGTACAGTAGGTTGATATATACAGTGGTGAATGTTTGGCACAGGGCAACATTCTCAACTTCCTCCTCTGTGACCAAGGTTCGATTCTCGACCAGTGGAGCAGGTGGAGAAAGTTCCTACCAATCTATGATGCATTGTGGTTTTCTCTGAGTTCTTTGCTTTTATCCACCACACCAAGGATGGAAAGTACAGTGTATGCTCCAACATCTGTGTCATTGAGAGTGGCTCGATTGGTCGACACTTGACTCATTCCATGGTAAACGTAAAACAAATGGGTCTATACCATACCATACTCTCCTGCATGGTACCATACCACACTGCACTGTACCACACCACATTGTACCATACATACCATACTGTACCATACCATACTGCACTGTACTGTACCATACAATGCTGCACAGCACCTTACCATATTGTACCATACCACACTGCATGGTACCATACCACACTGCACCATACCATACCATACTGCACTGTACTCTACCATACTGCACTTTATTATTATTATTATAAACATATTTATTTTCTCTGGATTGCCTAATAGTGAACAGAGACTAATCTGGAGGCTCTCCAGTACCATACTATACCGTACCATACTGCCCTATACCACACCATACTGCACTATACCATACCATACTGCACTATACCATACCATACTGCATGGTGCCATGCCATACTGCACCGCACCATACTGCACCATACCATGCTGCACGGTACCATACCATGCTGCACCAAACACATACCATACTATACTGCATGGTACTGTACCATGCTGCAGTACCATACTGCACCTTACCATACCATAACATACTAAAATGTCACTGCACAATTCTTTATGTACCAAGGAATCTTGACAGTATTATGAAAAATTAAAATTTCCTTATATTGTTTTCATTTTAGTGTGATAAAATAGAAAGTCATGGATGCATTAAGGTAAAAAGCTTCTGCTAAAATATGTGAAAAATGTGGCTGGAAGTTGGGTACTGTGAACAGCAAGAGGGGCTGTCTTAAATCGCAGCTCATTGTCTCAAAATAAGTGGCTGCTATTGTAAAAAAGACTGTCTGGCTTTGATATAGAGTTCTGAGAGCATGTTTATTTATGAATCCAACTTTCCAAGTACAACCTAATGCCTACAGAGGGCAGCACTATCTGGGCCAGTACCACAGCTTGGAGCAGCAGGTTGTATTGAAGGGGGTGTGCTCTGCAAAAGTAAAAGAATGCAGGTGCCATGTATGTCAACCAACTCGTCAAGTTTTGTGAATAAGTAGGCGAGTGCCTGACAGCTAAGAAGCAGGCTTGAAAAGATATAACATTGCTCACAATAGATGGTTTATATATATTGTATTTGTGTCTTTTTGCCCAGAACCACTTCCTAGTAGTCAATATCCTATTCCGCAGTTCGAACTCTTTACTCTCCATAAGCTAACCTGTCCCTGTCTAACCTGTATATATATGGAATTACTATTGTCTATATTGCACACGTTCCTCTGTAAAATTTTGACATAGGCTGTATCAGCCCAAATAAATTAAAGGGTCTTCAGCGGGTAACTACTCAACATGTTTCGGAGCCTTTTACCCGTACACGTCTCTCTGAGTAGCGGCTCCTTGCCTAAGCTAAATATTCAGCAAAGACAACCCACATAGTAATGAATAAATATGAACGTGGCAATTGATGAATTAGCTAAATATGTGAAGTTTTGCTTGTAAATGCAGAGCTTCATATCAAAGAAGAATACCTGTCAAACAAACCATAATTACCAAATTTTCATAGTACAGGTTCAGATAAGAACAATTTGACTTACCCCTGAACCAAAATGTACCCTTTCTAGCTGGACAGCTTTTCCTAGTTAAACCATCCGCCAATGTTTAACTGAAGTGGAAACAAGCTGGGGCATTATATTCAGTCCCAGTGATTGTAAAATAAACAGTTGCAGCTAGACCACCTGTACAAACCAAGGAAAATCCTAACAAGGACTGCAACAATGTACATCCTGTACCAGAGATGTAAAACAAACTCCATGATGACACCTACTCCTCAAACAATTAAGCTCTATTTAACTGCCAACCCTGAGTCAATGTGTCAACTTAATGTGTCAGGTTTGTGACACTTGAGAAAATACTGTCAATTTTGAGTAATTTTTTAATAGTGAGTAAATGTGCATTTAGGCATGTCAGAAAAGAATGGAAGTCATTAGCATTTATGCCAAAAACATGCAATCAAAACAATTTTTCTTAACAGGATTTTAAGTACAATTAGGCAAACATGCAACTGTCGTAGGCCGCTTCTTGCTACCTGTAGCCCCTGGGGGTTTACCTAACAGAAAACATGTAAGCCTAAAATGTCTGATAGTGAATATTAAAACAGAAAGATGCCAAAAGATAAAGTTAAGTAGCAAAACAGACAAGTCTAAAAACTGTAGGTTATTGCAGCCAGACTTTCTAATAATCTTTGGATATGTATAAAACCAAGTACGGTGTTCCTCTCAATAAGTGCCTGGGGTGCTTACAAAATTACATGGTAATAGGCCTTCAATTTAGAAGCCTATGTTGAACATTATATGTTTAAAATACTGTGAAACAGATCACTAACAATGCAGGGTTATTTGGTCTGATTTTTTATTTTTCAGATTTCAGGAAAATGGGGGGCTTATATGGGCAGGGGCCCTTATTGGGTGGAATACAATACATGCATATGTATGTATATGTACAGCAAAACTTTCAATGAATATATAAATGCATGCATATGTATACAGTATAATTTTCAATATACAATAGTAACATGTATGTATGTATGTACGTATGTCCTTATATTTGAGAAGAGTAACTGCGGATTATAGCTGGTAGTAGCTTACTGTGGCAGAATATTGGTTGATGTGAGTGTAATACTTTTGCCTATGGAATCTGAGCCGCACAGATTAGAATCATACCAACTTGCCTTAGCTGGGCTACATGTGTAAGTGCATTCTGTCACATTTGGTTTCATGATCCTTATGTTTTGACAGTTATATAAGGAGGGTGGCTGGTCAATTCCAGGAACAGCTTAGCTCTGGTCTTCCTCAACACCAAGTATGGAACAACAACTCTGTTCACCTGGTCCATGCTGCTAAGGTCTGTCAAACTTCAATTCTGTAAAAATATACCTATAATATTCCAAACACGGTCATTAATTTTGAATGTTCATGGTCTCTCGTGACAGTGACAATAATTTGTCTGAGTTGGAGTTTCCCTGTCGACTATTTAATTGCAATTGTGTATCTGTTGTTTTTATTATCATGAGAACATATGTATTGACAGGTCAAATATGAAATGGCCCTGAAATAAAAAATGCAGAGTTCTGCAGAGGTACATGCAGCATAAACCCTTATGTAAACATTAGTACCTGCTTTGAAAGGCCACTCCAGACAGACCACCTGCCTTTTAAGACCTCATTTCTCTGATGTCTAGAGCCATCTTTCCCATGTCATTTGACCTTTGTTAAGAGACCACCTCCCTGACCTTACCACTCTTGGACCTGTCACAGACGTGGTCTTTCAGTGTGGGGGGCGGGGGTGGGTGGGTGTGTGGGGTGTGTGTGTGTCTGAGTTGGAAAAGTGTTTCTGCTGCTTGTAGGCACACCTTGATGGGCATCTGGTGACAAACTTCATTTCATGTGTGGAGGGACTGGAGACGAGTCCATCAGTCAGGGCTGTGCTGGGTCAGCTCGGTCGATTACATGCCTGTTACAGAGTTGTCGTCAGTGCTGGTGACTTCTTAGAGGTAGGAAAATTTACACAAAAACCTTCACTCAAGAAACATGTAAATGATGGCGTTACCAACATTCTGAAAGCAACTTGATTTAGATCATGTCACTCCTGGCAAGAAAACTGAAGGAGATGATGGGGTGGGGAAGGGGGAAGATGGAGTGGTGGTGGGGGTGGGGGGAGACTGGTGCATCTAGAATTTGGAAAATTAGTACTGGTAGCAAAAATGTGGTCCAATGGACACATAGGTCAAACTGTAAACATGTAGGTACCTTAATCTACTCTCACACAGCAAACAAAGGGAACAGAAGCTGGGAACACTGATGGAGTGGTCAAGGAATATCACATGGTGAATTAGATTCTGCTTAACCCTTTCCCCCTTGAATTGACACTTGAGTCAACAACTTTCCTTGGCATGAGTTGGGCACTAAGTGCCCAACTCATGCCAATGAAAGCTGTTGACCTGGGGCATATGATCTTAATAAGGTCGATCTACAATTCTCAGTCAAAATTGTTTTTCATTACTGTTGAAATTAGTTGAAAACCCTGAAGCAAACAACATTTGACCACCAGCCGGTTTTGGCCAGTTTGAGGGGGAAAGGGTTAAGTTAAAGTTTTACCTGTTGGCTGTCAGAGAAAATTACCTGAAAAAAAAGATGGTTACTGTTTTACCAACTGCAAACGTGTAATACTACATTGGAATGTGACTTTTGTTTTCTGACACAGAGCGAGGCTATCTCAGTGGACCAGTTGGATAAAATACGCAATCATCAGCTGCAGCTGCTTGCTGACATCAGGTATTTCACCCTCAAGTGCCAATTTTTAGTCCAAGTCAACAGCACTGCTCAGCACAATTTCAGCGCAATGCACCCAAAGTGCACCAAGTGAAGCTGTTGAATTAAGAGCAGAGTTGACGGTAATAATGGAAAGCCTTGTATCAGACATTTGAAAGTGGAATCAATATGATAAAGACTAGCCTGACCGTCACTCAGAAGCTCAACTTGTTTTGAAGTGCAGTTCTTTCAACATTCCAACATACAAAAACATGCTTGTGTTTCATTGCATTTCTATACTACAACCTTGACATCATAAAGTACCTGTACTTAGGTTCACGTCATTTCCCTCGACACTAGCAAGGTTTTTGATAAAGTTTGGCACTTGGGTCTTTTGTGTAAATTAAACAAAGGTGGCATTGTAGGTGACTTCCATGAATGGTTAACTGATCACCTGCATAATCGCTGTTAACGTGTCGTTATTCAAGGCCAGACCCCCAGCTGAGGGCGAATATGCTCTGGTGTACTGCAAGGCTCTGTAACAAGACCTCTAATGTTTAACTTGTATCAATGGTATGGTCGACTTTGTCAGATCCAATATTAAATTATTTGTCAGTGATACATGCACTTCTGTTTACCTTAATATGAAAAATCTAGTTCAAGCAGTTGAAATTATCAACAGCAATACTTCATTTACAGATCAATGGTCTAAAGATTGGTTGGTGACATTTAATGCATTAAGAACAGATTCTTTGCTTATTTGGAAGAAAATGAATCCACCTGATCACCCTCCTATCCTTTTACAAGGCTTTGTCTTGCAGGATGTTACTATACACAAGCACCTTGGAATAACACTACGTTCAGATTTAAAGTGGTCTGATCATATTTCTGAATTTAATAACAAATCAAGCAAATATGAAAAAGCTAAAAGTCTTATTGGATAGAATTGTAGAACCTATCTACACATGTATTTCCTTTAGAATATGGTAGGCCAGTTTGGAGTGGATATGCAATATTGGAAGAACAAGAGATGTTCAGTTCAAGGAAGCTCTTTTATTTATTTATTTATTCAATATATTTAGTCAAGGTTGCCCTGATCAGCATGCAGGCCACTTTCCAAAGGGGCCCTGATTACATACTCTCATTCATACATTCACATTAGAAGTAAACTGTCATTACTGGTGCAATGCGTGGAACCAGGAATACCCAGTTATATGAGGAACCAGATGGTTGACCATGGCTCAACGCATGGAAATATCTAAACTGTGTTTGATGAACAAAATTGTAAATAAGCTTGTTCCCCAGAACCGATGTTCTATTATTAATAATGTGTCAACTGTGGGTACTCAAACCTGTTTTACTCAGCAACAGTTTGATCTCCCTCACTTCTGTGTTTAACCTGAACTTTTTGATACTTCATCTCTCCACTCGACAGTTTAGACTATGGAGTCAATTGCCTCTAGAGATTCAAAATCCCACCTCAATTCATATGTTCAAGTCAAAAATAAACAAGGATCCCATGTTGCCAATAAAGTTCCCAGAACTTCACAACATCGGGAATAGATTTTTATCGGTTCAGCATACGTGTCTCCATCTAGACACTAGTAAACTAACCTTGCATCTATTCAAGATTGATGTTAAAGACCCTCCCAAATGCTCTTGTGGTTCACATGGAGAAGTTGCATGGCATTTCTTCTTTGCCTGACTCTTATATGCTGCTCCATGATCAACATTGCATACTAAGATGTCTCTCATTGCTCCATTTACATTACAAACAGTGCTTTATGGCAGTCTTGAAAGTTCTCTCAAAGATAACATTGTAATTTTCTTTGCAGTTCATGAAAATGTTTCCAAGATTGACCATTTTAACTTAACTGGTATTGGCTGGTTCCAATAATCATATTATGGCGTCTCATCATTCTGACATCACAATACCAGGTAGTAATCTTGTTGCCCCTCTGTCAGCGTCATCCAAGTTGCTGTCGTTTCTTGCATGCGCCAGTGTGTCTAGTATTGGCCTGTACACTTGGTCCTTTCTCACAAGAGGAATTTGCACTGGGCTAAACTCTTTTTCCCAATTGTTCAAATTATTGTTGGTCAAATTAAGTGCTCATGTTCATGTAGGAACTTCAATGAAAATATGCTTAAAGCAAAGTACCTGCACAATATGTCCTGCATCTGCCTGTGCCTTATTTCAGAGCATTTTTTTTTTTTTTTATCAAATGTCCCCTGATGAGTTCACAGAGAATGAAACCGGTCGGGAGTTCACTGCTATAGGCATCCCTCGCCACCGGTCTTGCCTGGTATTTTCTCATTATTTCAGAGCATGTTGGGTAAAACAAGACATTGCTAACATAGTTTGGACAATGTCGCATACAGATTGTTAAATCTGCTTATGTCAAGATCAGTCCACCCGTCCTTTTATGTGGTGCAGGAGACCAGGTAAATACACACGCATGCTTCAGTGTATAGTATCTATGATGTCACAGGCACGGGACTGCCTTCTATTGGGTCAGCCTGCCAGTGCGTTATGCCTGTGATGTTACAGGCACGGGATTGCCTTCCACCAGGTCAGCCCAGCAGTGAGGGAAACTCCATTTGGATGAAAATATGCACATGCACTTGCATAGACATATTGTGTGGTTGAGTTATGTGGCATGGGATCCTGATAATGAATTATGTTTTTGTTTTCAGGCCAAATGCTGTGTCACTTGTGGATGCCTTTGATAGCAGGGATGAAGAGCTCAGCTCAGTACTCGGGCGGTACGATGGCAATGTGTACGAAAACTTGTATAAAGCAGCACAAAAATCACCCTTGAACCAAACACAGGTAAAAAAAAAATTGGTTATATTGAAAGGGGTTAATATGTGTATAATTGTAGTGACTTCATGACTGTTAAAATAAATATCTAAAAATAGATAAGTAAACAACATTTAAAAATTATTTGAATAATTAATTAGCAGCAAGATGGCAGTAGTAGCGAAAAGCAGTCATCAGAAAGGAAACTCATTGGCTGCAGCCTCTGTATCCAAATGGAAGTAACTGATGATGACCTTTGACCCTTGTAAGGAGCAGCTATGTGATGGCTATTGGTACAGGGGCTTGTGAGACTTTAGATCAGAAGCATGGCTATTGTTTTATACATACATTCATATACATGTATGTTACACCAGTGTATGTCTAAATTCATCTATATACAGTGGTACCTGCTGTATGCGGCCACCCCTTCTGCCAAGAAAAAGTGGCCACATACAGCTGGTGACCTGTCACCACTGGTAAATTTTACAAAGAAATTGACTCCTATGTCTGAGTCTAGTGACCACAAAAAGCAATGCAGCTGCTCACAGCAGTGGTTGCATACAGCAGGTACCACTGTACATGTATGCTGTTGTGCAAGACCAAGGGCTACATATATGCGCGCACACATACCTGTGTGCCCTTATACCAAAAATGTATATGTACTACATGCATGTATACATTGATTTGCCTGTATGCTGTTGTACGTGTACACATACTACATGCAGATACACATACACGTGTATCTGCATGTAGTGAAACCTCCATATAACAACATGTATATGTAGGTGTACACAGTGGTTGTAGCAGGCTGTGTCCACACTCAGATGTTTACTTCAGCCAAGGTGCCAGGATGGTTTGGTCTAGGATTGCTGTGGCCAAAAAAAAAAAAAAAAAAAAAAAATCCCAAAACTAGTTTTGTTCTTTATCTGAAAGATAAACACCAAAAATATGTGGTCACCAAATATTGTTTCACAAAAGTGAGTATTCATATGAGAAAATCAATGAAAAAACTGTGGCAAGTTTCAACGGCCCAAAGGTTGTCAAAACTTAGTGGGATTAAACACCTTGTGTCACTGAACAGTGGGCAGTGTTTCAGTGTTTGCTCATGAATTTAATGTTTTCTAAGCCACTGTGAGCCATCTATTGGATAATGTTCACAGGGCTATATCTGTGATTTCAGCAATTTGGCTAACATTACATAGCATGCAAGTAAATATACTCTCTGGCCCAGATTGAATGATCTCAGTATGCAGGAAAAACATACAGCCTGCTTTTAGCACAAGACAGTGATAGTTGGTCCCTTGTCACAGGGATCAGATTCAGGCTCTGACTTGCAGTCTCAGGGTGTACACTCCACCGGTATGGCTGTGCACTCCACAGGTATGGCTGTACACTCCATGGGTATGGCTGTACACTCCACAGGTGTGGCTGTGCACTCCACTGGTATGGCTGTGCACTCCACCGGTGTGGCTGTGCACTCCACCGGTATGGCTGTGCACTCCACGGATATGACTGTACACTCCATCGGTATGGCCGTGCACTCCACCGGTATGACTGTACCCTCCATGGGTAGGGTTGTACACTCCACCAGTGTGGCTGTACACTCCATTGGTATGGCTGCACACTCCAGCGGTATGGTTTTACATTCCACCGATGTGGCCGTGCCCTCATTCTCACTCTTCAGTCCCAGGCCTCACCCTCAGGCTGCCGAAACATGGGCTCAGAAAAATTTGTGATGTTGAACACATAGGCCTGGCCATCAATTCTTCACTCTTGTCACTTTTCCAGGCCAACAAACTGTTCTTTATGTCATTTTTCATCTGCTTTTTCTTCGCCATTGATCTTGGCATGTAGATTTTCCCCGTCTGCTAACTTCTCCACTCGCTCTCACGCACAGGTTGTACTTGCTGTATGGCTTTCCGAAAGACTGTGTGGCCACATACTCAACCAGGGGAGTTAATCAGGACATCTTGTTGTTTGATCCTATGTGATGAGAACTGAGTGAGCAAGTAAACGAGATGAGCCAAGTAAACCAAGTAACATTGCAAAACAAACTGTCAAACCACATGTGGACCCACTTGAAAAACTTGATTTTTGACACCACAAAACAACAACATATCTTTGCAAGAATTCATCAAAGTTGAAGGTTCTTATTCACTCCACTCATACTAAAAAGTTTGATCAGAGGGAATGAGCAATTTTCATGTGACGGCCCATTCTGTGTAAAAATCAGAGCCATGACCTTTGAAAGTGATTTCGGTGGAAGTCAATTTTCACAAGATCAATCAAATTTTAAAATGACATCAATCAAAAACGGATAGATCTATAATCTTAAAATAAACGGGTAATGCGAGATATTGAAATATCTAACTATGGAAACTTTTACTATTTGGCTTTGCAACTCTTCCTTCTATGACTTTTGGAGCTCAAAGAATGGAGAAACTGTATAATATCATAACACCAATTTAAACATTCCATAAAACTTTTTAAAATCAATTTTGTTCCTGCACAAAAATCATTTCCTGCAAAGGGGTCTGTATTTCATATTGTTTCAGGTAGTTTGCAAATCTTAAAATTGAATATTTTGCAAATGTGTTGAAATAAATTTGTGAATCTATACCCACTCACAAAACAGCATAAACTTCTAGAAAAAATCTCTTAATGATTCAATATTCTGTGACAACAAGTTTAGACATGCATATGATTACGAGAATATTTAGCTTATTGGGTCAAACAATCAATTCAGATGAGCTGGACAAGGTCAAAGTCCATGGAGTCTCTAACACGTCTCAAACCATCCTGGCACCTTAATGACACAAGCTGGGAGGGACTTAAAAGTTGAAGTCCTTTGCTATTGGACTTATTTAACAGATAAATGCAGATAGCTGACACATTTTGAAGGGAACAGATGGTGTCAATATAAGATTTCAGTGTACATTGATATACATGTATATTTCATTTCTATTGAATGTAAACATTGAAGGCTGACAGATTTATTGACTGTGTGAAACTGTACACATATTGTTTTGCCTGCACCAGGTACACCCAGCATACTACAAGTATGTGCAGCCAATGCAGCGAAAAGCAAAACTCTGATTCTACTCTGACTAAAAGTGGACCTAGCAACGCAAGCCAAACATCTGAAGAACAAGACCCCAAACTTGAAAGAAAGGAGTTGGTCTGTGAAAAACAAATATCCTGTGTGATATTTATGAATGTGTAGTTTAAATGTGAAATATGTAGTGATGAATAAGTGAGATGGTAGGGGACCATGTCAAAGATAAAAACAAAGGGGGGCATGTCAGGCATGTACAATTTTAAATTGAATGATAAATTATTTTCGTATGTCTTAGTAAACGTCGTGGAACTAGTTCACAAACAAAACTTTTGTTTAAAATTTTAGCAGTGACAGTATTGCTTGGACTTATTTTGTGCAGATGATAGTAGTACCCCTTTGTGTATTCTTGATGAAAACAAAATTTTCTGTGGATGTTTGTTGAAAGTTTGAAGACATCATGGTCGTGTGCAGCTTGTCTGTGGATATTTCGTAAAGTGCCAACTGGCTGCATGAACTGCGATAGCCTTCATCAATCGGGTATATATTGAAATATTTTGTATAATTTACTTGAAAAGAGGGACATACCTTCCCCCTCATGGGATGAAGTTTAAAGTCGTCATTGTATGAATAAGCAGCCTGATAGTCAGCAGAAATGCAGAGGAATCTTACAATGTTTCCATATACAGGTAATCAGGATACATTGTATCCACATATGGGTATAATGATACATTGTATTCACCTAAAGGTATAAGGAAACATCAGAACCACATATGGGCATCAGGTTACATTGTATCCACATACAGATGATATCAGGATGTTTGTATCCACATAAGGATATCAGGATATATGGTGTCCACATACAGGTATCAGGATAAGTTGTATTCACTTGCAGCTATCCAGATACATTGTATCTGACAAATTTAAAAGGAGCTAGAGACTTCATTAAAATGAGTTTCATTTATATTGAATGTGACACTGGTGTTCAAATTTAAATCAAAATTGTATTTGTGTCTTTTTGTCCAAAACCACTTCCTAGTAGTCATTACCCTATTCCGTAGTCCGAACTCTTTACTCTCCATAAGCTAACCTGTCCCTGTCTAACTTATATGTACATAGAAGTTCTATTGTCCATATTGCACACGTTCCTCTGTAAAATTTTGACATAGGCTGTATTAGTCCAAATAAATTAAAGGGTTTTCAGCGCTAACTACTCAACATGTTTCGGAGCCTAGAAAATCATAGCTGGGCAGTTTTTTGATGGACCATAGATGTATCATTTAAGCATATTTACTGCAAGTAGTCTATAGAGTCAAGTTAACTTTAATAAGGCACTGAAAAAAAACTTATTTTTTTGTCAAGTTGCATCAAGCTTTGTTGTTTAAAAGCACTTTAAATGTGTATCAGAAGTTAGTGTGATTTTAACTGCTGGACTATGTTTCAAACCACATAATTTCAGAGTTAAATTTCCTGATAGAAGATTCACATTTTGTCATTGAATGTTTAAGAGACAAAATTACAATAAAACTGGTTCAGCTAACACTTATTATACTGTAGTACTAGAAATTTTTGTGCTCTACTTAATTTTGTGCTTTTTGCGCTAGTACTTGAGGCACAAAAATAATATGTGCAAAATTAATAGACATAATGAAAGGTTATATATAGACAACCCATGACGCGCAAAATTAAAATATGCTATATATAAGAAAGTATTTTCTAATTTACGGAAAAACAAGTTGTGCAAAATTAACCACACACTAAAATTTCTGGAACTACGGTAGCTAAATTGTTCAATACAGTAGTGAACACTTTGTAGGGTGCCTGTATTGGTCTTGCTATCAGATTTCATGATTAAAAAAACACAATGTAGGAATATATGCTGCAAACTCAAATTTGTATTTTAAGACCCAAGTTTTTGTATATATTGACTTTTAATTGTAATTTATTAGCAAAGGATATATCATTTGAGTGCAGTAAAATGAACTGCAGGATATTTTATCTGTTATATGCTTGAGACAAACTGGATCGTGGGTTATGAATGGTGGTTTGCATTTTATTGCAAATCAATTATCATTGGAGTAAAGTAAAATGAATTGTGTGGGATTCTTTTCTGCAATATGTTCTTCAGACAAGGCTGGATTGTGACTATCAATGGTGCTCTGCATTTTAAAAGATCTTGTGAACTTTTGACTTCATTGTAAGTTTGAAATTTGACATATCCTTTTTATGTTGATGCTTCAACTGTCCACCTAGCGAAGGGATAGATATGCCTTGAGTATCGCAATTAAAGAACTTGAAAGAGTGCCTTGCTAGCAGACATATTACATTAATGTTGAGCATTAGTTGGCACTAGTTGGACTAACCGTGCTCTTAAGATTATTTTTGTCCAGTGTTATGATAATACATGAAAGCTTACTGATGGGATACAAGGGACCATTCAAAACTTTCATCATTGTCTCAATTGCACACAAAGTACAGTAAACACTGTCCTTGTGGACACTTCTATAATGCAGACAACTGTATAATGGGGACAGTTATGTCCAGAACCAAAATGTCAATTTTCTTGTTAAATACACTTGATTATTGTGGACACCTGCCAACTGTAGACACTTTTTGCAAGATCCAGAGGTGTCTACATTGGACAGGGGACTGTACACTGCTCCATGTAACCCCTGTCCTCCTGTGAAAATTTGACCTTTCAAGCTCAACAGTAACAAGAACACCAGAAGCCCCATGGGTACTTTCCTTGGTGTTTGATAGTAGCCATGTAGACAGTATCATTACCCAGTACTTTCCTTGGTGTTTCATAGTAATCATGTAGGCAGCACCATTACCCAGTACTTTCCTTGGTGTTTACTAGTAACCATGTAGGCAGCACCATTACCCAGTACTTTCCTTGGTGTTTAATAGTAACCATGTAGGCAGCACCATTACCCAGCAAACTGTGAAATGTGGATGGATGGACTGATGACAAACTGACCATTGTATACATGTAAGCTCATTTGACAGACAAGTTAGCTGAGCTAATAAAATTGACACTTACTGGATTCAAGTGGGATAATACAATGAAGAAATGTTTATTTTTTCAGAAAAACAAGATGCTGAGGACAATTTTAAAGATGACATATAACCTTGTTCAGATTAAATATAAGAATTTCCACTCACAGGGGGCAGGGGTTAAAGTAATGCAGTGCTATTGTATCTGAACCCTTCTGGATACTGAGATGATATCATGTTTCAACAGAACAGTTGCTTATAAATCATTTTTCACAGCTTAATTGACAGTTTATTAGAGACAGAATTCATCAACAGTTGTCTGGGGTGAGAGTTGCTAAGGCAAAGCACAATAAATGAATAAACCGACCAGGCTACTAGGCATGAATGTTACTTGTTATTATTTGTGAAACATATGTGTGCAAGTCAGGAAAGCCCTTAGCTCTTGTTGATTATATCCAGCTAAAGTTTGTCAGCTGGCAGCTAGCTAGCTGCGGTGGCAAAACTGGCAGCTAGCTGGCTACAGTAGCTAAAGTATGTTGGCTAGCAAGAGTAGTCAAAGTGTGTAGGTGGCTAAGAATACCTAAAGGTAGACCCTGAACCAATTCCAAAGGTCACAAGACCACTTCATTTTGTACATACAAGGTCAGCTGAGCAGCACAGAACCTCTTGTTAAGATTTTGCCCCCCCCCCCCCCATTATAATCGCTGGTCTGTGACCTTTTGAAAAACTTGATAAGAGACCCCCCCCCCCGAGATAGATCTGCACCAAGTAGTTTTGAAAAATATTACCCACATTCATAAATTCCAACCCAACAATGAGAGTGCAGTCAAATATAGCAAAAGGCAGCATTCAAGAATAACCAAAACATCAACGTTCAGTTTTCAGTACTGGACTGTGACCTGTTGAGTAACTTGGTAGAGACCAATCTCCATCAAATAGTTCAAATATACAAATTTCACTCCTGACTTGACATGGACCGTCCCCTATGAAGGGCAACTGGTGGTTTGAAACCAGTCCTCTCAACAGTTTGAAGAAGATATGACTAACGATTCCATAGAAGTTGATAATATAATTGTGGACAGAGGACTAGAGTAAAGTGTTTATTAAAGTCACATGACTTCAGTGAACACTTTGTTTCAGTCCTTTTTTTTTTTTTTTTTGGCCAGTATATTTATGTGGAGCATTCAAATTACACACTGACTTTACCTGCCATTATTGGACCGTGAATGGTTTTCTGGCACCCAAACCACAACTTCAATCCTGAGATCAGTAAACACCACTACCAAAGAGAAAGCCATATTTTTTACTACAGAGGCTAAGATGGAGTGTATTATTCTCACTTTGAATATAAATACACTGTAACAGCCTTTGTTTACATACCTTCCGTGATTAAGTCTGGTAAAGTTTGTTTTATTGGGTAAGTGTTGGCACTACCTTTTTTGCAGCGTGCCGATTGTTTAGGTCTGTGATCCATAAATACACTTCTAGTGGCTCATTATTCCTACAGTGTAGTTCTCTGCCCAGATTGTATTAACTATTATGACACGTTATTCAGCGGTTATTAAAATGATAGTTTCATGCAATTTTTTTTTTTTTTTTGCTTGCTCACTTGTCATGATCACAGAGTCCTCAGTTTGGCATGGTTCCAGCTTCTCCGAACTCACAAGCCATGGCCATGCTTGTCATTGCAGTGAACATAGGAAGTTTTGTCCTTCTTTTCTCCATAACCCACTGTTATCTAACCCAACAAACTGTACGTGAAATACCTTTTGATGCCCAGTTCTTTGATTTTCCATCAAACATCTAGGAATCGTGCCAAACTGAGAATAAAATAATGTTCAAATGTTTCCCTTTTGCAACATTGTTACCGCCTCACTCTTTGGTCAATAGCCGCGGAACTATAGGCCTATTCCCGTTCAGGTCAAACTGTCATGGCACAACAACATGTCTTCCATAAATCTCACTATTCTTTATGATAAAGGTATAAGGGAAGTGTAAATTACTTGAGTTAAGCATAAAGCAATTGACCTTAACAAGAACAGAATAATAAGGGTTGGCACCTTTGATGACATCGTGTCAGCCCTATAACCTTAAAACTCAATAAGCTTTCATGAGCACAACTTCGTGGCCAGCAACGGTGCAGGGTTCTTTGTTGAGGTATGGTTTTGGGGCAATTTTGGAGTCAAAATACAGGTTAAATGGGACTAAAAAGAGAGCATATCTCTGAAGTGAATAACAATCAAGTTAATTGGACCTGCCCCAGAGGAAATGTTTTGCTGAAGTAATCACCTGCCGAGATTTGTAGGCTTCAGCAAAAGGTTTCGTCTTTGGACGGTCCAATCAACTTTATCGTTCTTTACAGAAGCTACATTCTGTTATATTTTCCAAAACAAAACTCATTACATAGCTCCCATGCTGTGACATGTTGCAGTTTCAGTACTGAGATGATTACATAAGAGGCCTGCTGCAGGGAATGGTCCTTCAAAGTACATTCAAATCCAGCAAAGGCTGTGTAAAGTGTTAAGGAGGCAGTGAGTGCTTACATTGTGCAAAGTGTAAAGGAGCAAATGAGTGCTGACATAAAGTGTAAAGGAGTAAATGAGTCCCGACTTGTAAAGTGTAAAGGAGCAATGAGTGCTGACATTACATAAAGTGTAAAGGAGCAAATGAGTGCCCACTTGTAAAGTGTACAGGAGCAAATGAGTGCCGACTTGTAAAGGAGCAATGAGTACTGACATTACATAAAGTGCAAAGGAGCAATGAGTGCCGACATTGTGTAAAGGAGCAAAGACTGCTGACATTGTGTAAAGTGGTTAAGTAGCAAAGACTGCTGACATTGACTCACTGGGATGATGCCACATGCTGTACAAAATGAATGAGGGCAGAATACTACCCTCCTTGATAATATTAAGTTCAGAAGTAAGATTCAAACAAGTTATTACCAAGAGGCCATCCAAAATGTTGACATTTTCCCAAATGTTTAAAATATACATGGGGACAAAGGTCAATGCTAAGTGTACACTTTTAATCCAATCATTGATTCGTATCTTGTTTGTTCATTACTCAACACACATTTGAATTACAATGGAACAAAAAAAAAGAAGAGAAATGCATTAGTAGGAATTGTATGTTTCAGTTCTGTTCGGTATTAAGTGTTGCAGGTGGTATACCATTTTTGTGAAAATTGGTTGAAAATAAACAGGTACTTGCACTGCAGGGAGAGACAAGGGTGCAAGCAAAGGCCAAGAGAGCTTACAAATGCCATATATGCCACCGATATGGCCACTTAAAAGCAAACTGCCCTTCAAAAGAGAAATATAGACCAGTGCGTGAAGCTAAACATAAATGAAAAGAATAAAAATATCCATGATGGTGTGGACATCTGTTGGGATAATTCAGTTGATTGTGTAGCTTTCACAGCAAGGCAACTTTAGTGAGGAAAAATGGAAGAATGGCTCATTAGTGTGTGTGAGCACTTGACCAAGCAGATAGAATGTTAAGTGAACTACACACAGTTCACACAGCCTCAGTAAGTCAAACTGGGTGATGACAGGTCACCAGAAACCTGTGGTTCAGGTAATGTGCCACTACAGATGGGTCTTGATATGAGTGAGCCAAAGTATATTACAGTGTATGACGGTTCTGACTGGAAATGTTTTCTCAGTGGGAGCTGTCATACGGAGAGGACATTGTGTGCACTTTGACAAAACACATTGTGATGTACAGGATGGAAATGGACAACTGTGTGAAATGGGGGCTTGCACAGGGGCAAGCTGCATGAACTGAACTGTAATGTTATTACACCAGTAACAGCTCAAGTAACAAGCAATTCAGAGGCAGATCTATGGCATTAGAGACTGGGACATTTAAGCAAACACAGCTGAAACAATTTACACAAAAAGTAACTAGTATGAAGATACAGAAGTCAATTAATATGTTATTTTGTGAAGTATGTGTACAAGGGAAATTACAACCATTTACATCTCTGAGAGAAATTCACTTGAAAAGGAAATTGCAACTTGTATACAGTGCTGTATGTAGACTAATACAGCTGGAAGCTTAAGGTGGCTATAGATACTTTGTCACATTCATAGATGACTTTGAGGTGATGCACATTCTATTTTTGCAGACAAAAGTCTGATGTACTGGAAAAAATTAAGATATTTGCATTTGTATGCACCAATGACTGTGGTTAAGAGATTGAAAAACTGAGAACTGATAATGGTGCAGACTATGTGTCAGGAGATGCTGAAGTCCCTGGAACAACTGCACAACACGTGCCACAGCAAAATGGCATTGCTGAAAGGAAAAGTAGCACAACAGTAAAATTTGATAAAAGCATTGATCTTTGTATTCTCCCCAGTGCACTGAGTCAGTCCTTTGACTACACAGACTCCTGTTTTAGAACTGAAGAACTGACTCAAATTCTGAGCTACTTTCAGTACCATGGTAACACTACACTCACGAGAGGACACAGAAGAGCCAACAGCCATGGTGGTGATGATCAGCTTCTTGATTGATGTATCAGTCAAGGGGGTATGCACTGGTCTCCCTGATCACCCAACATCCTAAGAGATATGATCAAATGCACCACAATTGTGGCCTTTAAACAGGGATGGCCTCTCTTGATAGGGTCAATACATGTAAAATGAAAATACCATCTCTGTTGCATAGAGAAGTGGCCTCTCCTTAGACAGGTGTAGGGAGCCACTGTCGTGCAGTCTTATGACCCTTACCATATACAAAATCTGGTAGTCCTGGGACAGACCATGTAAAGGTGGTATGTATTTTTGGAACCACATGATAATGTTCTCAAAGGCATCACCTTCAGAGACCATCTTGACAATTGGCTTCAATGTCATCATAGTGGACATAATTATGTAACACAAAAATTGAAGGAATATTTCATCAAACTAGGAATTTTGTTTACTCAACAAGTGATCATACTTAGAGTTAAACTTGGTTAACACACACACACACACACACACACACACACACACACACACACATATATATATATATATATATATTTCATGTTCAGAACGAGTGGGACACGAACTTGCAACCTTTGGCAAAAATGTGTGTGTGTGTGTGTTTGCATATACAATTCCTTTTCACATCTTTATCTTGATCTCGAAGTGACTTCACAGTACATTTATATCGGTAGTGTTAAAAGCTAAATGACTGATGTATACTTGGTTCCAGAGTTTAGTGTTTATTGCTCAGTCCATGTACCTTGTTGGCAACATATGGAAAGCCTTGACCTAGATAATGGATACTGAATAGCAGAGACCATTATGTGTCAATATCAAAGAAAAATATCAGTCCAAATCTTGACAAGGCTATCGACTAGAACATCACCAGACACAACAACAAGACTTGAATAGCCATCAAGCAATACATTATTCACTGAACATCTAAGAGATATTATGTGCCACATTGACAATGTAGAAATAATGACTGTCATGAAAAATAGTAGTCAAAATCCAGAAGTTCAAGCTAGACATACCAACAACTTTATGATATTTTTACATGTGGGGGAACAAATATGAAATGCAATATGAAGGAAAACATCTTTCTTGACTTGAAACAGATACCAACGCAGTAGTTTAAATCAATTTGATACTAGAAACTCCCAACTTTAAGGAATATCTTGCCTCATACATACATTGTATAAAATGTCAGTTACAATTGTTAGCTTTACATATTTATTGCATCATTTCTATAACATTACAAATCCACTGGATATTTATGTGATACATTTCCATTATAATACATAGTTAAAGTGTCAAAAAATCACATATTTTGCAGTGAGATATTCATGTATATACTTGTGCTTACTGCACTTATACCCCTCTGGCTGTCAGGGCACATCAACATTCATCACCCTGGGAATAAGTGGCTCTTGTATCATTTGCATTAAGAATGATGTTAGTAGGAGCTTGTACTTAGAGACAGAAAGGTCACTCTTTAAAAGCTGGTCAGATCATCATTTAACCAGGTTCAGGTGTTGTCCCCTATGTAGCCAGGAGAAGTCTTTCCCCTGGCTTGTTTTGTCAAAAAAACACAACAAAAATGGAATATGGTCATCTAATATGGGTGCACCACAGACACACAGGTAGTAGGGCAAAAGACAGTTGGCCTTTGTTTTACTTGTAAAGTACATGCAGCACCTGATGACAGAGTAATTATTGCCATCCAAAAATAGCACTGGGATATTCCCTCATTCTGACACTATCATGGCTGCTTTCTAACTGGCAAAAGGATCTGATTTGCAGTGTACTGTAGGATTCCCCCACATCAGATACTTCAATGACTGTAGTTGTCTTTACAACTGGGACCAAGCCTCCCGTAAACCATCATTTGCCCTATGAACTCTGGCCTAGTGGCACACCCGAAAAGCTTGTGTTATCTTTTTACATCATGAGGAATAGAATAATTGTGTATGTCCTTGACCTTATCAGAATCTGGTCTCATTCCATCTTTTGATATGCACTAGATACATAGCTTCAGTTTTCCAAAAGCTACATACACTTGGATGGGTTTGAGCTTTAGGTTTGCTGACCTTATACCGTCAAATATTTGCTTGAAATATTGCTAATGACTTTGAAATGAACTTTACTGAACAGTTATATCATCCATGTAAATGATTGTAATTTTGTAGTTTTGCGCTCTAAGCATATGGTCCATTGATGAAATATAATTCTACAATTTGGGAAACCAAAGGGCCGGACTTCAAACTTCCATAACCTTGAGTGGGTCACAAATGCTGTCTTTTCTATGTTAAATTTTCCTATGGCACATTGCCAAAATCCTGGCTTGATATCTTGGGTCCAGATTAAGGTCATAATGATTGACTCCCTTAGGTATCCAGGGTATCATCTATGCAAGGGAGGGTATATGCTTTTGTGGTACTGTTTTCTAGTCTTTGCAAAATCTCTTCCATCATGTTTCGTGGCCAAAACTGAAGGAGAAGCACTAGTAGAACTTCTGGCCTAATCATCTTTGCATCTAACATCTTCTAAATTTGTTTATCAGTTTCCTCCTTTTTTTAGGATTGGCCCTTAAAGGCCTGCCTCTAAAAAGCATATACCCTTCCTGGGGCACAATTTTGTGCTCAGCCAAAAAAGTCCTACCCAAATCAGAAGTTTTATTTGCAAATATGTTGCTGTAGTGAGCCAGTAACTGTACTTATTGTAATTTTTTATTGTCAGCTTCTATGTCAATTTCACAGTCAGGATCTGAATAAGGGCCTACAAAACAAATTTCCCTAACTTTGTTCCCTTCATTAAAGTTCTTATTGATTGATGGTGTCTAACTTTCTAAAGAGTTTCAGTTCAAATGTCTTAGAAATAATATCCGGAGATTTTTTATATATATACTGAACCAAACAAATAAAGCAACTTTTTCATTTGGCTTTATTTTCACATTGGAACTGTATTTAAAGTTCAGAAATATACGAACCGTTGTTAAATCAGTCTAAAATAATGCACCATGTAGTGTGACCTCATGGTCGAGTACCCTGACCTTGCCATGGGGTCATTGTCATGAATCAAGAGTGACTACAGCAGGCTATTTTACGCAAGTCTCTGACACCTGAAATTAAGGTTGCCAAGTCTTTGATTCTGGGACAGGAAAAGGCCACATTGAAATCAGCCCAAGCGTAACTGTGTGCGAGGATATGAGGCTTTCAAAGTTTGGTGGTTGTGCTGAATCAAGGACAACTGCAGGATTCAGTGTTACCCACATGACTAAAACATTCGCACCTTACTGGTTGGGTGTAGCCCGTCACGGACAATAAAAGGGCAGCATGGGATTCATTTGGCAGAGTATTCCAAGAACTATGGGTCGATTGTCAACAGTAGATCGGGAGAGAGGAATTGGCATGCTACAGGCTGGTTTATCTGCAGCAGAGGTGGCAAGAAGACGGCAAGTCCACAAATCCACTATATCCAGACTTGCTACAAGATTCCAGGAGACTGGGGCCACAGCTGACAGACAGCATCCTGGGAGACCAAGAGAAACCACACCTGCACAAGACAGACACATCAGGGTGTCACATCTGCGGAACAGAACTCGACCAGCCACTAGAACTGCACAACAGACACCTGACAGAACCAATAACAGAATATCTGCCCAGACAGTCCGTAATAGACTACAAGAACACCATCTACACGCCAGGCGTCCTTACAGGGGTCAAATTTTGACACAGGCAAGAAGGCAAGCCCGACGACAATGGGCTACTGCCCATACTCGCTGGACCTATCAACAGTGGAGGGATGTGCTATTCACCGATGAATCCCGCTTCACCCTGTATCATGCAGATGGTAGGACACGTGTTTGGCGACGAAGGGGAGAACGCTACTTAGATGCCTGTGTGCTGGAAACAGATCGATTTGGAGGTGCATCAGTGATGGTGTGGGGTGGAATTTCATTCACAGCCAAAACCCAGCTAATCTTCATTGAAGGCAATCTTAATGCTGCCCGTTACAGGGATGAGATCCTTCAGCCTGTTGCTGTCCCTTTCATTAGACACCACCAACTCCACTTGCTTCAACAGGACAATGCTCGGCCCCATGCCGCTAGACTGACGATGGATTTTCTGCAAGGAGAAGGAATTAACGTTTTGCCTTGGCCAGCCTTCTCACCTGATATCAATCCCATTGAGCATCTTTGGGACTACCTTGACCAGCGTGTTCGGAGATGGGATCCAGCGCCCGCCAACCGCCAGCAGCTTCGCCAGGCTCTTCAAGAAGAGTGGGATCGTGTGCCCCGGCAGATGGTGCAGCAGCTAATGTCATCCATGCACCGACGTTGCATAGCAGTTACAGATGCTGATGGTGGTCACACACAGTATTAGTGGACATGCCAATTTGTGAACTTTACAAATCAATGTTGCCCTGTTTATTGCCAGCTGGTCGCGCCCTCGTTGACAGTTTCAAGTTTTTGTTTTTCACATGTTATGCCAAAAAGACTGCAGAATATGGATTTAATTTGTTTCTGTGATATGAAAGTAACAATAAATATTTAAGTTAAAAAGTTTAAGGGTTGCGTTATTTGTTTGGTTCAGTATATCATAATTTAAAATGATGATTTGATACCTTTAAAATGAGCCACCTTGGCAAGTCAAAAGCACGAGCTTTGCTGCAGATCATAGTCACTGATGCAAAACTGTTGCTGACATCACAAATGCAACCTTTCTCTCAGCCAGCGTGAGATAGCCCATATAACTGCATTAGAGCTAAACATGGCAAGACAGGGGAACTTCAGCAGTGATAGTGAGCATCATGATGATTATGATGATGGCAGTCTGAATCTATTCTTCACATTTTCTGACAAAGATGCAAAATATTCAGTAGACAGGACAATTGTGTCAGAAGAGCAGGCAATCAAGCTGTACCAACAAACGAACACCCATTTGAGCAAAAGAAAAGAAAGTTCTAATCAACCATAAGCAAGTTGTAAGTTAATAGAAAAGCTAGCCAATGTATGTCACTATTTGCCCAGTGTTTTTCAGTAAAGTCAACTCAAACACAGCATTTTATTTCAGCTTGTCTGGAGGGTAAAGTTGTGTTGAAAAAACAGCACAGTTGCATAGCTATGGTTGTTTGGTGATCGTATTTCCCTAGTTTCCAGGTATCAGTTCTCCGAGTTACCTGGGAAAATGGATGTTAAAGTATTTTATAAACAAGACTTACTATCTTAACCTTAATCTGTCCACTCAGTTGTTCATGAAGCAGTTATCATAATTAGTTACAAATCCAAATGTGACACGCTTCCCGAGCTGTATGGCAAATCATGCATATAAAATATATATAAAGCTTTGCTGGCTTGTTATTCCGCTTTCTGAGTGTATTCTATTTTAAAAAGTGGATTCGGGTATGGTAACTTTCGAAAACAGGGTCAGAAGGTTTTGTTTTACAGAAATGTATGTTTCCATTCTATTTCACTGATTCTTTCTGTAATCATGGAATCGGGACATCTCTATTCAGTTTCACATCGCAAAGTCTCGCAACTCACAGCATCCTGCAATTGTGCTGATTGTAAACTCCAGTTGATTTTGTTGCTGTGGCATTTTGTCTTTTGCCACTGGCCCATATCACACAGCCACCACAGGGCCATGGGGCTGCGAGCTACTGGTGTTGCAGGGGCAATCAATGTGAATGAAATCAAAAGACATCCTATATGAGGTGTGAAGTCATTTACTGCTAGTACACAAACTGAAGTAGGAATTAAACAATACTGTCTGCAGAGAATCCCCACAACGAATCCATGCACTGCAATGATGCGGGTCCTTTGGAAATTGAAACAGGCTTAACATGGAAATTTTGTTGTTGCTCCACCCACCAGCAACACAACAACCCATCCTCCATGGATAGTTTGATGGAAATGCACATTTTTGTGCCCATTTCTACTCCTGCTATAGAGAAATGTGACACCTTGATACCTACTACTCAGTATACTGGCATACCTGCTATCTGCTCTGTGCACCGTGTTGTGTTTGTGACATCAGCCCTCCAGCCTCTGGAAGTGTCGGGAAAGAACGATGACACTTGATGTGTGCATGTCGAAGTAGCACCTTTAAAAGGCCAATAAAGGTACTATTTTGGTACTTTAAATTTTAAAAAAAGGAATGGGTATGGATGGAACAGCATATTTATTTCCCATTATGTAAATAAAACAGGTTGCAATCATCAGAATCTTGAAAGTTGAGAAAACAAAGTGGGTTGCATTTTCATGAGCTTGGCACTCGCAATGATTGAGTCATGGCTATTGCCATTAGTAATGATCAAGGTCACATGGTCCAAACTTCTGTCAATATTGATATATACTGTATTATAGTATAGTCGATCCTGGTTAAGTCAAGAAATATGTGGACATCTTGGGCTTTTTACAAGCTTCAAGAAATATGTGGATACCTTGGGCTTTTTACAAGCTTCAAGAAATATGTGGACATCTTGGGCTTTTTACAAGCTTTCTTTGATAACCATGCAATGCTCTGTCCATTTATACTATTTGGGTGCTATAATACAAAGTTGGCAATATAAAAATTTCTCGCTCCATCATGGCATAAACATAATGGTTTTAATGTTTACTGCAGTATATTATATGACTTTCTCATAGCCAACAAGCTTCTTGTAGCTGATTTTCAGTTTCCTCAGTGTCAGAAATATACATATTTTTCCTTTACCAATCAGTACTTTTCTTTGTTTGATCATATTTTTGTACCTTCATATGATGCAGACACATTATCAAGTTGTAAAATAATAGTGCTCAAGCAAGATAACTTCAGTGACCATTTGCCTATTCTTACCAAGTTCATTTGTAAAATTAATTAAAAATCCATTGATAATCTTCTACCTACATATTATCTTTTCCCTTCAACACTGAGCTTTGCCAATCAGTCCAAGGTTAGCATATACATTCTGACCAGTTAGCTGTCTGCCATTGACCCTTTACAAGTTCATATTACTATGGACATGGATGAAATAAAATGTAACAGGATCATCATATTTCACAAATTAATCAGGCCATGCATGATGCCATCAAGAATCTAGGTGTGCAACCAAGCATTGCTTTAAATCCAAGAAATATTGATGCCCTGAATTAACTAACCTGAATGAAAAGAAAAAAATGGATTCTGGATGCAGAATGGTTGATCCAGATCAGATATTGTTTATGAATGTTGCAAAGGTGTCAAGAAGATGTTCGAAAATTAAACAGGCAATGTATAAGAAGTGAGTCTAATATCAGATACAATAACAATTTAGCTGATTTGTACTATACCATTGCAACATATAATCTTGTAACCAGTATTTTTTCAACTGGTATTATTGTTCCAGTTCTCAAGAAAAGTACACTTTACTCTAACTTACCTGAAAGTTACCAACCAATAATGCTGAGTTCTGTTTATGCAAAACTTGCTGATCTATTTATGATTCCAGACAAAGATATTAGTCGTACAACTTGGCTTCTGAAATGGCCATAGTAGCTCTTTTTGGAGTGGATTTATTCATGATGCTGTATCTTGTTATATATGGTGCCAAGAAAAAAATTGCCACCTCCCCTTGTTCAACATTTTGCACGTGTTATGAGGATGTGTGTGGGGAGTTTATTTACTTTATCATGCCATTGCTTTTCACATCCATCTTTTTTTGGGAGGAAATGGTGGTCCCTTAAAGGACTTTTTTAGTGGTGGTTGTTATTGTTCTTGTTCTTGTTCTTGTTCAGAGGCTACATGAATCAATAGCAGGTGTGACCAGGCTACATGTTCCTCACACCACTGTACCAGTCTTGTCTTGCGTGCAGGACTTCGAAGATGCAAATGGCAGTGCGGTGTGCAGTTTGGTCTACAGTAGTCTCTTGTTAGTGGTAGACTGTGATGTTCTGATGTTGCAGGCCTGGCACCACTGCTAACAATACCTTTCGGTGGAAAGACACCTGTGCCTCTTCACATACTGGATCAAGTAGAGGTCATCTGTCCCATCTAACATTCTTGGTCACCCATGCACATCCAGCTTTTCTTTTGCATCCTCTGGTTTCCTGGAAATGGTCTCACCGCCTTTTTACCAATGGCTTGGAGCACCCCATTATCCTGGCAACCTCCCACTGGAAAAGACCAGCCTCCATCTCAATGATCTGCCCCTGTCAAATTCAGACAGTTGTGAGTGACCTGTACTCCATGGCATTGTGGATTCACATTGATCCTAGTAGTGTCATGGCCCCCTCATATTAAACCCTCAGGCACCCCAATAACAGACATACTTTTTGCACCTCTCTGGCTGTTGTCTTGTTTTCAGGACATTTTGTGTGTGGGGGGGAGGGGGGACTGCTCAGGAATACCTTAAACTATCCTGTTGATGTTGCATAATAGTCCATGTTACACCTTTTTTTCCATATAAAAAAGCATATTTAGAGTCTCTTATGTTAAATCAATTGGGGTGGCATCTTTTTTCCGCAGCAGTATAGTGATATAACCACATGAGCTGAATTGTTTACATATATCGATGAAAAAATCAGACCAATAGGACATGGTGTTATGTATGTGCATATGTATATATGTGAAAATGTAATGGTTATAAATTTATGAACTGAAACGTGTTAAAATTTCTAGGTAGTAAGATTTGAGTATATCATTTATTATCATGATTCAATGTGACTGACTGTTTGCTCACCTTAGCGCGAACGAATGAATCTCCATTATATCCCTTCCACAACTAGGTTTTAGAACTCTCTTCATGCAGATCTTCGTCACTTACCTTCTGCTAACAGTTTCAAATAAAAGTTTAAACAATATCTTTTCCTGACTAGATATGATTTCCTTAAGCACAGGCCTAGGAGGTTACACATATTACTAAACCGATTTAAGGGTAGATTTCAGTGCGTTGAATGCACACCTTTACATTGGTCGTTTGGTAGACAGCCAGCCTGTGTGTGGTGCTATCACTCTGACGCTGGTCGTTTGGCAGACAGCCAGCCTGTGTATGGTGCTATCACTCTGATGCTGGTCGTTTGGTAGACAGACAGCCTGTGTGTGGTGCTATCACTATGACGCTGGTCGTTTGGTAGACAGCCAGCCTGTGTATGGTGCTATCACTCTGACGCTGGTCGTTTGGTAGACAGCCAGCCTGTGTGTGGTGCTATCACTCTGAAACATCTCTTCACTATTTTTTGCAGTGTCCATTGTATCTAGACTGAAGACAAACATTTTCGGCAGGGGTTAGAAATATAATTGGGTCTTCAAATGTCGATATTGACTTTGACACTTTATCCAATCATGCTAAATTACATTTATATTTATTTGGTAACAGAATTATTATATGATTGTAACTGCAGTATACTTGATGCAACTATGTCTCTTATTCAACATTCGAAAAGGTTCTCCAGGTTCTTAAAACCTGAAATGGATTAAGATTCTTTTCAATATGTAACTGGTGAATGTTTGTACCCATTGTATTTACATGTTGTCTTTTCCTCTTTATATATATTTCTTCTTCTTCTTCTTCTTCTTCTTCTTCTTCTTCTTCTTCTTCTTCTTCTTCTTCTTCTTCTTCTTCTTCTTCTTCTTCTTCTTCTTCTCCTCCTCTTCCTCCTCCTCCTCCTCCTCCTCCTCCTCCTTCTCCTTCTTCTCCTTCTCCTTCTTCTTCTTCTTCTTCTTCTTCTTCTTCTTCTTCTTCTTCTTCTTCTTCTCATATTAGCTATTGTATAGCTTGATGAAGTTCCACGTTAATTGTATATACAAGAGGAGAAGAATTCGTAGTAGCTGCAAGGCTGTATTTTCAATCCCCAGTAAATAAATAAGGTTTATTATTATTATTATTATTATCATCATCATCATCATCATCATCATCATGGTTCACTATAACCTTTAGTTTAAACAACTTAAAGAGTTAATAAAGTTAATGTATCTGCGTTTGCACGTGCACATGCATGCCATAAGTGGATCATGTGAACACTTGGATCTGATTGGTTAAGTGAGGTCGGGTCATTAAGTAAAAAGTGTTTAGAGCAGGGGAAGAGATAAACAGAGGGCCAGAAATGTCTGTAATAAATAGAGGGCAAGAAATGAAACCTTGTTCCGTTTTACACGAGTGGCTCTGACCCGTGCATACATTGGCAAAGTTGTTGGTAGATGCACTTTAAATCTGAAGTTCCTGTGCGCAGGTGGTTCCAGGTCCATAAATGCAAGTATGGAAGCCATTAGTGCTCTATGTTGAATTAGTTTATGAATGAACAGCCAAAGTAGTGTATATTGTGAGCTGTAGGAAAGCTCAATTGTGGGTCTGCAAACGGTCAAAGTAATGAGTACTTTCTTTGCGTTATGGGCTCATACATTAAGTGTTCTGTGTTGTAAACAAATATGTGATTGGTTTTTTGTTTGTTTGTTTGTTTGTTTGTTTGGGGGTTTTTTTTTTTTTTTTTTTTTTTTTTTTGGTTTTTCTTTGTTTTGGTTTTGTTTTTTTTTTTTTGTTTTTTTTTCTTGTTTTTTGTTTTTTTGGTTTTTCACAGTCAATCCCTAAATTAAACATGTCTTTAGTTTGGCATCTGGTAGATGTAAGAATAGAAATTCTAAATTAGGTTTGGCAAGATACATGTGGAAATATCTTTTAAAATAGATTAATCAGGCTAAAGTTCTGATCTGATTTTGAGTTGCAGCCCAGAGTGATTGATGGCAGACCAAGTGGGGCCCATACAGTAATAAAAACAGACAACCCTACCTGGAAGCTGAGTTGCCTGAATATGAAACTGAATTTATTTTGTAAGTGTCTGAACAATATATGTATATATACAACAAAAGTTCCCGTCTTGTGTTTTGTTGATGGCAATAAGTGTGTAATTTATTTTTGGCACATAGTTGGGTCTGGTTCAGTAAAAAGTTGGTTGGGTTCAACACTGTAACAACGCTATGACCGATGGAGTCGAAAATGGCAATACCCGTGTCCCAGGGAGCGTCAAGCAATGCACTGTATGGGCCGTCAAAAGTTTGCCTTCTTGTAATCCTGAACCGATCGTTGGAAGGGACGATCTTTATAATGAATCATTAAAAAGGAACAGAAAACATCAGAGTGATCGAAAGTGAAAATAGGAGCCCCTGGGAGTATACCAGACTTTAAGATGTACCCAGGTGAGTCTGTTATCATGAGGTCCAAAAGGTTTCAGAATATTCAGAGACACGTGTTGATTCAGAAATAAGTTGATACAGGTTAAATTGGACTACAAGATCAAAGAGACCGAGTTCGCTGTCAGTGTGAGCCGCATCCCAGCGCTGACAAAGTCCTTGAAATCCCCAAATCACCTGACAAAGTCCTTGAAATCACCTATGATTAGGAGAATTTGGGAGTTTAATTCGATGGCGGAGGATATTATTATTATTATTATTATTATTATTATTATTATTATTATTATTATTATTATTATTATTATTATTATTACCCCAGTGCAGGAGGAAAAAATACACATAGATCAATACATTAAGATATAAAATGAATGCAAGTAGATAAAAATGACGAGACCAGAACCTGTCCGGCCCCCGCATCCCGTGCCGGCAGGGCCGCGACCCAGGCAGGAGGACTGGGAGAGCCCCGATCGATTGATCGGTACTCTCACGAGCCATCCCACCTGGGCAACAGCTATGCCCAGACGGGCACCGGGGACCGGGCGGCCACCAGTCGATTCATGGGCACATAGTCACTGAAAGTAACTGTCTTGTCAGCAAGCAGGCGTAAATAATTCTGCTATTATTAATAGTGCTAGAATACCTTGGTCAGAAGGCCAGCGAGTAAGTATTCACTTCACCATAGTTTTTACAAAGTTCTCGTGATGTAATAAATACCGCAATGATTCTATACGACTCCGTTCTGATCTTACTGATATCTGAAGTACTGGTCATTCAATGTAGGCCTAACATCAGCCTGGGAACGCCCAGCCATGATATTACGCTGCAGCAGAGATCCCTTGGTACAGGGAGATAGAACTGGCAAGAGTATCCATGAAAAGTTTTCTCGTCTCAGCATACTGCCCAGGTGGACAATAATAAACACCTATTTTAAAAAGATTAATTTGCGGGTTTATGTAACAATATCGACCCACAAGCATTCGGTGCTGGGTGGTTCGAGTTCAATTCATCTTCAGCAAGGTAACTTCTTTCTGGCATAGAGGGCAACGCCTCCTCTTGAACCTGCTCCCCGGTCCCTCCGGAAGGGAGGCTGGAACCCATCCAGGGATAACTAATCAGCACCGCTATCATCAACCCATATTTCTGATGTAGTAATGACATCAATTTTTTTACCAGCGAGCATAGTAATTTCATCAAGTTTGTGTTCACTTTTCAAACTTCGAACGTTTGCATGGCAAACTGAATACCGCTTCTGGACATCGTCAATCGGCGGGCCCGGATTTGGGTGGAATGAATGAGAATAGAATGAGAATAGCTTTATTGGCACATCTTCGCCCCGAAGGGCCAAGTACAAAGCCTAATGGGGCGCCCTCACACAGGTACCCCAAATATACATGTGGTGGATGTTGAGGGAGAGTATTTTGAAATTTATGACCAACACATGGCGCAAGTTGCAAAAACATTTCAGAATAATTATAATCTTCCAGACCATGAGTGAAACAGAGAAAATTATTGGATCGTGACACCTTGGTGTGTTAACAGCACATGAGATTATATCAATCCTTTTCGATATTGAAACAAAGCTACCACAGCGCAGGTACCCTTTAAAGTGGGTTTGGGAGGGAGAAACCGGCCTCCACTGAACACTATGTCGCATATCTGTAGACGAACGTGTACCAAGAACTAAGAGCCTTTAAAACAGCAGTGCGTGTGATATTTTCGCTCACGGCTTCCTTGATACGAGTAAACACAAATACAGAAATAAATACACAGTGTTGCATGCATAAATTGGGCATGTAAGGCACAGAAATAAAGAGCAAAGATGAGTAAAAAAAAAACAAAAGTACTTCACCGGTGACTACATGGTTGTGTGGAATCTTCTAGACTTATAAGGGAACTTTAGAGCAGCAATAAAATTTTGACCGAATGATTAAAATGAGTCAGGCGCATGTAAAGTCCAGTATTCAAGATTAGGGGCTTTGCAGGGCACAAACATAATGCGGCCCATAATGTCTTATGTTTAGTAGGAATGACACAACTTGGCATTACGGCAATTAACAAAATAGTGAGTGTGACTGGTTGCGAGTAAAATGTACTACAAATGTGCATATTGTCTTCATTAAATCATACAGATCACACAGATGAGAGGTGTACAACACCACAGTCATTGTATCGGCCAGCACAACGGAGTCAGAGGAACATGAAGGTGAAAGAATGAGCACAACAATATGGGTGACATGTAGTACATGCATGCATGGACCTATACATAATACTATATTATACGTCCATGATGCATGGAACACACAAGATTAAATACTTGTTTGAATTAGCGTTACGTCACGTCAAGACACCGCGATAACACATGCACAATATACTAGTAGATAGTACTTAAACTACACCCCGGACTTCAACGTATCGCATGACACACTTCACATGTATGAATAACCAGACATACAAAACGAAAGTGACATATTATACAATGTCATGTGGCAGCGAAACAACTGTATGACCAATCTCCTCATAAGGTTACTTTAACTGTTCTTGCGAGCCTGGCTACATGATTAGACAACCTGTTAACGACTGCTTCTTCTAACATTTGGATATATGCAGAATGTTTGAGCTGGCATATATACTTCCCCAATGTACACGTCATGTTTGATTAAAAACAAACAAAACAAAACAAAAATCAGCTTAAGAAATAATGATGAGCATATACAGCATTATGTATCAAGCTGTCGATCAGAACTGTCAAAGTTCATATTTCATTATAAGGTATTCATCTGACTCGAAGACATGAAGAAACTAGAAAAGAAAGATTTGCTTGAAAGCAAATCTGTCTGTGTGTGTGAAAAATGTGCACAATTACAAAAATATGCAGTGTTGCAACACTTACAATTTGAGTCCAACATGAATAAAATTGGATGGAAAGTGACCAAATTATGGCTAGATGAAACATTCAAAAGACTAAATGACCTTGACGTTTAGAGGTCAAATGTAAATGAAAAAAATGTGAAGTGTTACAGTATCTACAGTGTGAGCCCAACTTGATCAAAATTGGATGAAAATTGACAGAGTTCTGCCATATCCAACTAGTACTTTGCTATCTGGATATCAGAAGAAATTAGAATTTGCCTGTAAAAAGTATTCTTTATTTCCAAAATATCAGCAACATCCCGCCTTCCCACACAGACAAGTGCCCATATGTAGCTACACTTTGTGTCCAACATGATCAAAATTGGATGCTAATTGGCCGAGTTATGGCTAGATGAAAATTTCAAACGACAAAATGACCTTGACCTCTGGAGGTCACATATACATTACAAAAATGTGCAGTGTTACAATATATACAATTTGAGCTCAACATGATAAAAATTGGATGAAAATTGACCGAGTTATGGCGGGATGGATAGTTAAAAGGTCTGAATGACCTTCACCTTTGACCTTTAGAGGTGACATGTGAATTACAAAAATGTACAATGTTACAATACCTATAATTTGAGCCCAACAAGATCAAAATTGGATTAAAAGTGACCAAGTTATGGCTAGATGAATATATCAAAGGTCCAAATGACATTGATCTTTGACCTCTAGAGGTCACATGTAAATTATAAAAATGTGCAGTGTTACAATAGCTACAATTTGTGTCCAACATGATCAAAATTGGATGATAATTGATCGAGTTATAGCTACATGAATATTTCAAATGGCAAAATGACCTTGACTTTTGACCTCTAGAGGTCAAATGTAAATTACAAAAATGTGTAGTGTTACAGTAGCTACAATTTGTGACCAACATGATCAAAATTGGATGGAAATTGACTGAGTTATGGCTGGATGAATATTTCAAACGTACAAATGACCTTGACCTTTGACGTTTAGAGGTCACATGTAAATTACACAAATGTGCAGTGTTACAATATCTACAATTTGGGTCCAACATCATCAAAATCGAATGAATACTTTGGAAGCCAGAAGCAATTGATTTTTTTAAATTGCCCTTATTTGCATAATTTTCAAAATCTTGACTATTCAGAACGATATGCAAAACTTCACTGCAGGTGCTATAGCCACGCAAAGTTTGAAGTTTCTAGCTTGCATGGTGTCTGAGTTTAAGACGACACAAAAATCTGGCGGAAAGAAAGAAAGAAAGAATGAATGAAAGAAAGAAAGAAAGAAAGGAAGAAAGAAAGAAAGAAAGAATATTGGGTAAAACAATGTCTTCGTTCACACACAGACATAATAAAGATGTACACGCAGGCACATTATGCATCACACTACCGGCCATTCATATCCAAATTACACTCCATGTAACATGTCCACATAACTGAAGTCCATATAGAAATAAAGTCGTACATACGCGTACACTATGCTCCGAACTTCTGACCATAGATATCGGATTTCATACTTTATGTCAACTATACGACTTCAGAAAAGTGTCCGTAAGTTGTTGTTGCACATTTCTGTGAGTAACCTGTGGCCCGAAAGAAAAGAATTAGATCCATCGCCACTCTGTCCTGCCGTGATTCACACTTTGAGATACAGAACCGATTTTGACCAACATGATAATGATACTTCATTGACATAAGCCAACATACATGGTATGGTCACCCATGAATATGGCAACAAAGAAACAAAGTTGAAAAGGAAATAAACATTACCTAGAACAGGTGCATCCGAATCGTTGATGAAAGGAAAGACCGCACTTCCTGGTTGGAACAGTCATTTGATCGATACTCGTCTGTCCATGAAGGCCGTGATCGTCTTGTGCCGTGTCCGAGTTTGAGTCGACACACAAATAGAGTGGAAAGAAAGAAAGAATATTGAGAAAAACAATGTATCTGTGTTCACACATAGACACAATAAACACAACTTTGCCTCAGTTCCTCTGTATCACAACAACATGTACAAATGCGGAAAACTGAATGCCGGTTTTGTGAACACGCTGTCAAATAAAGTGGCAAGAAAGAATGTTGAGAAAAACAATGCATCTGTGTTCCTCTGTATCATATGTCAGACATACAAGATGTACAAATGCGGAAAACTGAATGCAGGTTTTGTGAACACGCTGTTAAATAAAGTGGAAAGAAAGAATATTGAGAAAAACAATGTATCTGTGTTCACACTCAGACATAACAAGCACGACTTTGCCTCAGTTCCTCTCAGTCACTTGACAGACATACAACATGCACAAATGCAGCAGACTGAATGCCGGTTTTGTGAACGCGCTGTCAAATAAAGTGAACTAGTTCGCTGTGAGCTTGGCTTGCACGTGGGGTGCAAAGAGTCAATTCAGAAGAGTACCAAAAAAATGCAACCTGAACAACACCAGATATGATGTTAAAAATTGCTTTAGAGTAAATCTGTCTGTGTGTCTCGTAAATAAATAAGCTTTGAAACTTTTTAAAATTTTGTTTCATGATAATGAAATGTATGTTGACCACAATCTTCTGAACTGAAATTGCCCTTTCATTGTTAATATTCTTTAAGTGGTGAATATTAAAATTCCCTAAATGAGCCTAATAAGCAAAATTTCAAGTTTTACAACTATCACTTAATTTTATTTTATTGACATCTTTATCTACAATACATTTGAAGATATTCAACATTTAAAGTTTGGAAGTATACTTAATTTGTATGAATTCAAATTTTACATATTTTGCTTTCATTTCATTGGACGCATCAATAACAGAAACTTAAAAACTGAAGTTCGATTGATGCCTCTATCTGCAATAATGTTGAAAAACAAACAAACAAACAAACAAAACTATGTAAGCAAATCAGTAAGAGGCCTAGGGTAAGATATTACTGTTAATAATTTTTTTGACTTCATTAAATACTGGGAGTATTGCAAACTTTAAATCTGAATATCTTCATATAGCAAAGAGAAGTAATTGCAACTAGAAAAGAAGATTTGCTTCACAGCAAATCTGTCCGGGTGCCTTCAAAATGAGGACATTTTGAAATGTTACTCTTTGCCATTGTTCAACATAATCTAAATTTCGTGTATTAGCCTAATTTTTATAATGTAAAATGCTACAACTTTGGTTCTTGGTTCATTGGATGTGGCCATGTCACAAACTTATAAAAGGAAGTTTGAATGAAACTAGTATCTATAATAGTTTTGCAGCTATTCGACATTTTAATTTTGTATATTTGCCTAATTTGCAAAAATTAAAAGCCTACAACTTTGATTTATGGTTCACTGGATGGGGCTTTGCCACAAACCACCAATTGAAGTAGGAATGGCACCTCTATCTATAGCAGTTATGAAGCTATTCAAGATTTACATTTTGTGTGTTTACCTTATTTGCATAAATCAAAATCCTACAACTGTGATTCATGATTTATTGGATGCGGCTTTTTCCACGAACCTATAAATTGAACTTGAAATGGCATGTCTATGTATAATAGTTTTGGAGATATTCAACTTTGAAATTTTTAAAAGCCCCTAATTAGCATAATTCTTCTTAACTTATACTGTCCACTATATTGGCAGGTGTCACAAACCTATATATGCACATTGAAATTTTGAGTATCTGCAATATTTTGGAAGTTATGGAGCTTTTGAAATTTTAATGGCCCCAAAGTTTGCATATTTTTATCCAAGACTATTTCAAATGAAATGCACAATTTCATAGGTTAGGTCAGTCACCATAGCAACTTTGGTGGTTTTCGGAAAAATAGTGCTTGAGAAAATCTCCAGAACAACTTGGTCGTGAAGAAGAAAGACAAGAAAGGAAAGACAAAGGAAGGAACGAAAGAGGGAGAGAGAGAGAAAGAAAAGAAAGAAAGAAAAATCCAGTGTTTTTTGTATACAGTGAAACTTCTCTACAGTGGGCACCCTTGGGACCAGAGAAAAGTGCCAACTCCTGAGGGGGTCAACTCTTCTGGACAGTATGGATGAGTATGTGTGCATGTATATGTGCATTATTCATACAGGCATATATATATATATATATGTACAGTCCCGCTCGTTCCGAACATAAAATATACAAGTATTATAACATGGTAGAGCAATAACTCTGCGTTCTCTCATTGACTGCCATGTGGCACTGCGGACAGCTTTCATCCGGGTACTCAATAGCGGGTCAACCTGAGTAGCATCGCATACTTTGATGTGTTAACTTAAGGCATGGTGCAAACTGAGACGTTTTTCTTGGCAAATGAAATAACCAAGTGTAACACATAATCATGATAATGTAATCATTAATCAACCCAATACACATTGTTGTGGAGTTAATCACATTTGATTTTAATTTTAATTTAACTTTTAACGCTACCTGGCGACCCCCCCACACACACACCCACCCCCACACACATACAGTAACACTGTAAAACTTGGGAATTCATCTACAATAACATATTCTGATGAGGTTGTCTACTTGTCTTCATTTTTGACACAATGACACCACACCAGGCAAATAAAATACAATCGACTTCTTAATCTTAAAACGCGATGACCAATGTTGTTTTATCCTACTGGATCCTCCATTATTGCCCCTGACGAACCGGGTCACATTAAATCCTTGCAACAGGAGTCTTACGAAGTCCTCATGCTGATGGTCCATATTATGTGCTATGTTGATAATTTGTTATATGTGATCATTGCATTATCTTAATAACTGTTGAAGAATATGCTTTATTATTGCATTTCTTTCGACCATTCACATGGTCGAGTGGCGCTACGCAGGAATGTAACAAGCAGAATGCAGTTCCTGGTTACCGCGGTTCAAATGGATTTTTCACTTTTTTAACACAACATACGAACAAATGCATTCATGCTCTGCTATAGTACAATCTTATCTTTCATGTGTCTAAAATTTATTAGCAGATATTACGTGAAAAGGAACATTTTTGGCACTTTGATTGCCAATACATACAATGTTATCACAGTGTTTGCAAATCCGCCGACCAATGTTCACCCGCAGACGAGTACTCGGATGAAAGCGATGACTCGCGTCGTGTAGTGGAGGTTTCTGGAAACTTAAGAAACTGCCCTTCCCTATTCAAGGGGATGTGTATACATGCAATACAAAACTGTCTTTCTTCCTTTATTACATGAAACAAATTTTAACAGAAGCTGTCAGGAAGCTACATATACATGTACCTATGAACCAAGACCAAGACAAGCACTATACTGTCTCAGTATTAGCTATGAAGAACAGGCTTCATCTCACTGGTTACAAGGAAACAAAGACATGAAAGTGTCCACTGAGATGACTCAAATTCTACCCTCCATGGTCTGGCCGACTCAGCTCTGTATGTAGTCTATTTTTAACAGAGGGTACACTCAGGCTCATTCTGCCTAGAAGTCTGGAGCCAGTGTCCCCTTGGGACTGATAAGCTCAGCAGACTGACATTGCCTCAGGCAAAAACAGGCCAGCTAGGACACCAGTTCAAGTTAAGGTGCACTGACAGGTCTGTGCAGCTCTAGTGGAAACTATAGTTTGCTTGGTACATATGACAGTATGGAGTCGATCTGTTCTTACATGAACAGAAAAATTTTCACTGTATTTTATAGAGAGCATCATTTCACAGTTGTTGGGAGTTCCCCCTCCCCCCCCCCTTTTTTTTTGGCTGCAAGACACAAACCAAAGCATACACCTAGCATGCATGAATAGAAAGCTGCCTGTGAGACAGGTTCAAGCTAATCAATTATTGATGAAAAATGGTTGCCTGGCACCATAGAGGTTTAGCAATAGGTCATACAGCAAGCAGTTCAAGGCCTGCATGTGGATTGGGGATGAATTCTGTGCATTTAGCATACGTTAAAATTCCCCAAGTTTTGTTTGTATACTATTTTATTTACAAGTTGTCTCAAACCTTTATGTGTAAGTTAGAACTTTGTGTCTATCTGCAATAGTTTGAAAGATATGGAGCTTTTAAAATTTTAATTGCCCCCAAATTTGCATTATTTTAAACATCATGACTATTTCAACCTAGGTGCTTAATATCATCGGTATGCGAGTCACCATAGCTAGTTTGGTGATTTTTGGAAAAATAGGGTCCGAGAAAAACTCTGGACAAAACTGGCCGTAAAGAAGAAAGAAAGAATTCTTGGAAAAAAATATCTGGGTGTGCACCCAGACATAACTGCTGCTGGCACACATATGCGGTATGGTGCATCTGATAAATATGAAATTGAAGCATTTGAAATCAAGCTAGTTAGAGGCATTTCACATTTAAAGCTTGAAGACAATTAAACAGTATGATTCAGACATGCACACAATTCCAAGATTTACTGACATGGTGAAACCTCTCTGCCAGCACCCTTTGGACTGGTAAAAAGTGTCCACTGTAGGGAGGTGCCCACTCTAGAGAGATTCAAGGACTCCGGGACTTAAACGGCTTTATTTGACAAAAGAATAACATGGTTAGAACAAATCTGACAGAATGTTATTAGAGTTAAGTAAAAATACATTGACAACAGTAGTTAGAGTTCACAAAATAACATTCATATATATATATATATATATATATATATATATATATATATATATATATATATATATATATATATATATATACTATATATATATACATCTCTCTCTCTCTCTCTCTCTCTCTCTCTCTCTCTCTCTATATATATATATATATATATACTGTGAAAATAACTCCAGTTAAGGAACATATAATTCTGCTATCACTGCAGCTGCCAAAAGAACATAAGATCACAACATTACCAGCTGGTTATGTATATATGTAAAAACTGGTTATCTGAGACTGAGGAAACAGAAGCAAATTCGGGTCATGGTGGGACTGAAAAACAAAAGCATCAATGAAATTTGAAATGTGCCATGTTGAACTTTCGATTAGTTTCTGTTACATATACAGCAACTTACAACTAAACATATGTCTGTGTATTCATTGATAAATTGCAATTTATATACTTTGAAAAGCCAGTGTATGAGTGAGTAGAGACTTTGTCTGTTATATTTGAAGAAGTTGCTTTTATCTAATTAGGGATATATAAACGTATTGAATTTTATGTGGTGCCCCTGATAGGGATAGATGATCAAGGAACTTCCTTCCATGTATCTGGTGATATGTGAGTTTGTAACAGTTTGAATCAAAAACATGTTATTAAAGTAGAGAGGAAGTTAGTTGTTGAGATACCTATTGTAAAATTTAAGGGCTTTGACACGTAATATATCTTTAAGTTTAAGGGTATTCAAGATTTTAAACAAAGGTTCGGTATGTGAAAGAAAATTGGTGTTGCATATACATATTATTGCCTTTCTCTCTAATGTAAAAATTCTGTCGGAAGAATGACCCCCAAGCTAAAATAGAGTAATGGAGATGTGACATGAAGAGAGAATTATGTATGAGAACAAGCACCGAAGTTGGCAGATAGGATGTGTCATCTTCATAGAGGATTGACTCAAAGTTTTCAAAAGCTAAGTGCATATCATTCATGTAGATGAGCAACAAAAGGGGTCCAAGGATGGACCCTTGCGGTACTCCGGTAGTAATATGTAATGTTGCAGAGCATATACCATCATAATCGACAAATCGAGTTCGATCAGAAAGATAACCAGTTTAATGGAATACCTCTTATACCATGGTAATCCAGCTTTTTTTTTTAAACAATGGTATGATCTAACATGTCGAATGCTTTTGACAGGTCTAAAAATACACTCTCTGTGTTTCACCAGCATCGATATCATTATAATTTCGGTCAAGAAATTCTAATTTAGCTGTTTCAGTTGAATGTTATTTTTGGAACCCATGCTGACTTTTGTAAAGTAAAAGATTATATGTAAGATAATCATAAATTTGGCTCTATACAACTTTTTCAAAAATTTTTGACATAACAGGGAGAAGGGAGATGGGTCGATAATTGTCTATTATGGTGCTCTTATCTTTTTTATATATGGGTTCAACTTTTGCCATTTTCGATTTGTCGGGGAAAATACCAGTACTGAGAGACTGATTTATATTAAGGACAAGGGCTTTACTAGACTAGTAAAGCACTTGCGTCTTTAATAAGTTTCATAGTTAAATGATCATGCCCAGAGCTAGTTTTTCCTTGGGAATTATTGAGAATGCTCAGGACATCAGTATGTGCGACTGTACAATAGTGTCTTTAAGATAGGCTGAGAAAGAGGTAAGTTAGGCACCTGAATTTGCCTAGCCAGTTTAGGACTTATATATGTGAAAAATGAATTGAGACGTTCAGGAACTTCTTGTTTGTTAGACACTTGTATGTTTTCGATCTAAAGAGAGAAGGGAAATCTTTCTTACTCTTTTTAATATAGAGAACTGATTTAAAGTCTCTCCAGTTTTCTTTGAGTCATTTTTTAATTTTGCAAATTGGTGGTCAAAAAACTCCTGTTTTAGATGTCGAATTACTTTGTCAAGAATTTTATTGTAAACCTTAAAATTGTGTTTTGTTGTTTGACAAACAACAGTATCTTGTGGCGTAGTTTTCCATATTTTATAAAGAGAGTCACGAAATTTCAGATATCTTAAGGGGCTATTTGTCATCCAAGGGGAATGCTTATGCTTATATTTCTTTGAATTTGACAGTTTTAACGGGAAAATGCTTATCTTTGGCCTGGCAAACAACGTGTTCAAATGTAATGTAGTTTAAATTGGGATCTTGGGAAGGACAAGTTATTAAAAATCGCATAATATTAAAATTTGCTAATTGAGAGTAAAAGTTATTCAAAGATTGATTATCTCTCAATTTACGAAGGCCGGGTAGGTTCAAGTTTTGATTAAAAAGTGAAGTATAGTAGAGGAAATGACCTGATAGTGCGGTGAAAATGATGCCTGAGTGGCAGGATTTTTTAGAATAAGATGTGCTACACGAAATTAAAGTAGCACGTCTTTCAGATAGACGTGTTGGTAAAGTAGTTTTGGGTACAAAACTATTGTTTAGTATGACATCCAGGTACTAAAACTTTTCCCTCAAATTTACCTGTGATAAATCAATGGTAAAATATCCAACAATAAATTTGTGAGATTTTTCTTTAGACATCATTTTCCAGCTCGTATAAAGGAACGTCGGGCTCATCACCTGCAATCCAAGTTTCCTGAATACAAATAGCACTAAAAGTAAAGTCGTTTCTGCGAGATTATCTGTCAATCTTTTAAACTTGTCAAACTTAACATTCAGGAATTGTATGTTTAACCATAAGACCGAGAAATTTTGTGGAAAAGGTTTTTGAGATGAGAGGTCAAATGCTCACATTCGATGTACAGAGACTCAGGGACTATTGATATTGCAATATCCAAGTCCTCCAGATTATGTAACAAATAATTCAAGTTATTTTGAGCTGCAGTACCAAAATTTTTGAGAATATCAGAAGTCAATCCATTGGAATCCATTGTAAAAAGGCATTATTTGTGTAAAAGTCAACATGCTACATACTCAGAGAAAATATAATGGATATGGATATCAGTAGAACACCTAGGTACCGATGAGTAACCGTACAGTTAAATGTGAAATATCGCAATAAACTGAATTCACAAATGGGAAATGACCAAAACTGGCCTTGCCACTTGTAAGTGAAGATGAACCAGTACTGATGGCTCACTGATGTAGAATGTCACGGAAACATTCAAATAAACCAAAACATTGACACGTGCTTCCTGTATTTGCTTGGTTGTGAATAAAGCGCGTGCGCAAGAAGCGGTGCACATCTTCCCAGCATTCCGTGCCTAACAATCAAAGCGCATGCGCCGAACGTTGAGCAGGGCAAGTGGAAGTTTTTGTGATGAGCTCCAAAGGTCCTCGCAAAGGTAATAATATTGTCATATTTAGGAGCAGATTGTCTATAATGCTCTTGTAGTTGCATTCAGTATCATAATTACTTTCGTGTCCTTTTCAGTGTTGGCCATTCAGGCCCGTAAGAAGCGGTCAAAGCCCAAGAACCGATTCAAAGTTGATGACAAGAAGAAGGGGTAAGTGTGTGTTTTTGATGTGTCTTCAGCAACACGTTGGTGTTTGCAGTTGACATTTTCATGTGTGCATTGGCCATACGTGAGGTCTTTTGCTCACATACAGAGTTGGATTATATATCAGTGTATTCAGAACATGACCGATTGTCCGTATGATGACTTGTCACGGCATCTTTGTTTCTAGGTCACCGGGCAACGCATTGAATTGAACGTGCCACATGCTACTGCTAGGAGTCTGGGCAGTCGTGTTTAACAGTTAAATCTTTGGTCGGTATATCGGGGCGTTAGCCCAGCCTTTTGGACATCAACTTTGCATAATGTATTATATTTCAGGATAGGGTTACTTAATGCATGGTCATCAGTATGGGTACAGCAGATGATCAGGGAGAGGTGATAGGTTTCCCCTCATCTTCCTGACATTGTGTTTCATGCGGTCGTTTTAGTGGCATTTATAAAAGACCCAATGTTTGCAGAATAGGCATGACATCTGCCACACGTAAAGCAGTTTGCTTTTGAGACTTACTAAGGTGTCTAAGACTCGAAGATAAACTTTTGTTTGCAGCATCTTGTTCCTGCTGCAAAACATTAAACTGCTTGCGCCCGGGGGGGGGGGGGCAGGGGTATGGGAGCAATATATCATATTAGTCCTGGGTAGGGCTCCTTGACATTAGAGGAAGCACAGGTTGGTATTATCAGCAGCATGTGATTTACAATACAGATGAAACAGTGGTTAAGTCACAACAAGTAATGTTGACATCAGGATGTTTTAACAGCCAGGTTGATTACTTATTATTTATCCATTGAAGTGACATTAGGTTTATTATCCAATAAAATTACCTGCTAAACATGACTAGTCCTAGCTAAGAATGCCTTGTGCAGCTTTGACTGATGTATCTGCTGACACATGCTGGGGTGAGACCAATTGCATTGCTGTCAGTAATTTTCACAAGAAAATATAGTGGGTTAATTATTTTTTTTTTATATTGATAGTTGAACAGTTGCTAACGATAATCCAATCTAAGATGTCATGTTTAACAGTATCTAATAATCTTAATTATTAAATAACGTAAGAACAAATGTTCACTCAGCAAGGCTGGAATGCAAACACAATATTGTGGACAGTATGACTGGTTTTGCCAATATACCTGGCTTATCAGCTACTGAAGTAATGGACAACTGCATATTATATTTATGATGGATGGCAACACTAAGTTACTAATGTGATTTAGGTATGTGTTTTGCATGAGTCCGTAGATTGCTGTTCAGATGCTCATACAGAAGCCCATAGGGTGACACGTGCAGGCAAAGCAACCTCATACACCATCACATGCTTAACTTGCAGTAGGTAGTGGGGCAAACCAAATCACATGTGAGCGACTTTATGAACATCCTAATTACATCATGAGGAGATATGTAAGCCAGCCTCTGGGATAGCACTTTGCACTCATGGATCACCAAATTTGGAACTTAAGGGTCCAAATTTGGAAAATAAATACTCCTCCTGACTTGCAAATCATTGCAACTCAACTCTCCTAGAGAAAAGCATTGGGTCCATCTGTGCACAACAGTCATTCGGCTTGAATGTTATGGGCAGCTAGGCTCACTGGCCTTGTTATATAACATTTTTTTCCAATTCTCAAGGTCATTGGCCACATAACAGGAATTTTGAACAACAGGAATCAAATTTTGTTCATGCATGCACAGGGACCCACAACACTGCTCAGACTATCATTTGATAAACAAAGGTGTAGTGTCGTATGTGTGTACTGTCGTATGTTTACAGTACTCTCCTTCTCTCCCCCCCCCCCCCCATGTGTGGCCATGTCTCCATGCAGCAAAGGTAGTCTTTGCGCTACATTTTCCCTCTCCTGAGAGGCCACCTCTTTTATCAGGTCAGATTTATGGTATATTTGGGGTGGCTTTACAAGAAGGGGGGCCACCTGTATAGCTTGGAAAATCTCAAAACATTACAGCTTTTACTGTCGTATATTTCCAAGTGTTGAGAACACCATAGGTGTACTCATTCACACTGACTGAGCCCAAACAGGTGTGGCAGATTTTATTTCTGTGCCCCTAAAAATCATGAATCATTCAATAAATTGTGTATAAACAAACTACATGCTTGTAACATTACCTTACCTGGCCATCCAAACAGGTAGGTAGGTTTGGACCGGTTTTAGTGCTCTTCACCCGGTCAGTTGTAATAATGATGCAGCAATATTTGCAATTGGATGTGTCACAAGGATGTTGTTCAAAAATGCATATAATTGATGCTGTGTGCGTTGTTTGGTATATTCATGAGTATGTTAGAATGTCTTTCCTATTTCTGTTTCTTCTGAAGCCAACCACAGCCTGTTTGTCTTGGATGGCACTTGCATGTCTTGAAGCCACAGTTGTTCCCAGTGTCTGACAGCAGAGGTGGGACGGCTGGGTTGTAGCAAGTAGTAACCAGGAGTAGTTTATCCTCAGAATCAGAGTCTGTGTTGAGGTTGCTGATTAATAAAAAAGTACTGTCTATGCATCTCACTTTAGAAAAGAAAAGAAAATGTAACAGTGAACCACACCTAGTTGGTTGGTTGGTCAGTAAAGTATTGTACCACCTCATTAATCTGTGACATTCTCAAAATTTCTGGCAAATATTACCTTGTTATGTAGCCATGGCATGCATACAGTTGTGTAGTAAGTTGATGTCCACTGGAAATTCACTTTATGTGCTTAGTGCCATAACACATTGAAGATAATGCCCCATGGAAATCTGGGAGCAAACAGGACAAACAATATGCTTTTTAGTTTCAATCTTAAACAGCGTTTTTCTGACCCAGTAAGAAGCAGTGATTGTTTGCAAGATATGAGCTTGTGTCCAATCGGCATGAGAAGTCTATCATAATCCTTTTGCAGCAGAGTATCTGAAAGTGCCGGTATATTGTACAGTGGCAGTCACTTGGCACAACCCAACAGGACAGTCTGAGGTAACGATGTTAGAGGAACCAATGATCCATTGCAGAAATAATGTTACTGTTGCAGTTATGGAAAATAAAATCTAATGTTAAAAATAGTCACTGTTTCATGAATTTAATTCTATTCCTGCTGGAATTGGCAAGATCCAGGGCCCAAGTGTCACTGTCAAAGGGTTGCAATACTGATGGTAAACAAATCCATGACACCCATTGAAAAGACCTTAAAACGGATTATAATATAGGTGGGAGGATTAGGCCAATTAGATGTAAGAACACACACCATGTGTCCAGTCTGTAACTTGCGGTACAGTCTCCATTAATTGCCTCGTTTTGATATTGAGCAGACGCCATTATAAGGCGCACATACTGTGACTGTTGCTCCGATTGCAGTCGTCCAAGCATGGTGATGAGATGAGTTCACAGACATTTTGACAAAGTTTGGAAGTTTTAAAGTGACATCATCAGATAAAACCTACAGCTCCACAGTGTTTTAATCCTTTAGTATGTACATGCAAGTGTGGTAGGCCCAGGAATCACAGCAGTTATTAACCAAAACACAGCGATATACAAATACAGTGGTCCCTGTCTTGTGAGACCGTCCCTAGGGGAGGTAAAATGTGGCCTGTCAAAACAAGTGGTAATTGCATTATAAGTCTAACTTTGATTAATATTTAAAATTTATGTATTGAATACATTTCAGAGAATTATTTTTTAGCGATGGTTGTGAGCAGAGCATTATGCCCATGGGCCTGTTGTCATGAAATGTACCAAAATTTGGTGGGTATGTTGATTGGACAAGAAAATGAAATTTAGTGGCTCCACCTGCAGTATTAAGCTGATGTGGACCAGAATGTTTAATTCAATATCTAGGTTAGCACTAGCCAAAATAGCCAAATGCTACTAAAACCTCAAAATGGCTATTGTAAGTGGTAAATGGATACTAAAATTTGCAAAATTTTTTTTGTTTTGATTCAGAAATTCAAAGTCTGTTTAGGTCTTCTCAGGAAAAAGGGAAATTTTGGCTACTAATATTAAAATCCTAGGGCTAACCTAGAGTATTTTGAGAAAGAATTAGAGATCATTATACCTGATGCACCACAATTTATGTGTATCATATGGCAGTTCGATGTGTATATGGATGACCATGACCTATTCTCAAGGTCATGGAAGGAACACATTTGAGAAGTGATTTCTTTCTGGTGGTCATTACATCTTAACATGTACATTTATACCATTACATATATCTTTTCCAAACCAAAAGCGTTTGAGGTATGGAGTCATGGTAGCGCCACTGGTGGCATTTATTGGAACTAACACCATAAAGTATTAAAGGTGCCAGTGCTCAGATTTTGAAAAAAAAATTTTTTGGGGGGGGACTTGACCTGTTCTCAAGGTCATAAATCACTTGAGTAATGGGCAATTAGTTTTTTTTTTTTTTTTAAAAAACCCAAACTTTTGTCTAATGATGCTAAATGTACCACAAATGTTTGTTGTGTCAAAGATTGATATTAGGCAGCATGGATGACCATGAACTACTTTTCCCAGGTGACAGTGATTGTAAACGGTTTAATGGTGCATTTCCAGCATAAAAATTTAATCCAGTGGTTGCAAATTACCACATTCCACTCAAGGTGTAAGTATTTCAAACTTTGTACAAGGACAACAGTTAAGATTTCCGGACATGGAAATCCAGGTGTTGGGTAACAGTCATCACTGGGTGGAGCACCCATGTCTTGACTTCAATATATACACACATGGATAATTTAGGCACTGAACCAAAGTACAAACCACATTGGAAGTTACGGTTTATAAGTGGACCTTATTTGAATAAGAAATGTCAATGGCCACAGATTTATGGCCAAAACATACATTCGTTGAAGGATATGTATGTGGATTGTGTGTGGGCAGTGAGGCGGGCCCTTGCCATGTATTGCTGTAATGTTGTGCTATGGTCATTCATAAAGCCTGACAGACACAGGAGCAGCTCAGGCTGCAGTAGTGTGGAAGACACCCACTATTTATATGTTTATCTCCAGAAGAGCTGTAGCGGTCGTGCTGTGTGCACAATCACTTGGTTGACAGTGAGAAAATAAAATGTAAGAAAGGGGAAGTTTTACAATGTTAATATAATATTTGTAACCTGGAGATTATGGCACCAGTTTTACATGGACTCCCAGCATGACAGTTAGTTGCTAGTGACTGGGGTGTGGGATTCAAACCTTGATGGGCACACAACATTTGTTTGCATAGTGCAAATGACAATATCTTTACATCTAATAAATATAGATGAGATCTGATGATCAAGCCATTGGACCAAAGTGATGCAATAAACATAAACTTGTGCAGTGTTACAGGAGGTGTCTGAGTTAGGGGAGGGTGTATACTATATACACATGGACATTGGGACAAAGTGACTGGTAACCGTGGAGTTAATCACCTGCTGTTGGCTGAAGGGGGGACATGATATTGTGAAGTGTCAAATAATCACAGAAATGTCAGAGAAGCGTGTCAGAAAATTACTGAATTTACTTCAACAGCTCACATGGCTACCTGATCTGTAAGAAGGCCTTGCATTGTTTTCCTAGCTAGCCTGCAGGCCTGATCATAATCACACACAGACTGACTGCGGCCTGCTTGATGTTTGGTCAGGCAATGGTCAAGTTTTCCCAAAACATTTGTATATATGCATGCCAAGTGGCTATGGAGTCAGTCTGATCTTCTGCAGTGGAGACTAAACAGTTGTTGTCTTCATATAATTCACCCATTTTTGCCGACATGGCATTTCCTAAGGAACATTCAACTCACTGCATACAATATATGGAGCTTTTCCTGGAAATCTGGCTATAATTGAATCAGAAATTTTGACTTGACAATTAAGTTGGGGGTGGCAGGAGCAGATGACAAAACACATGGTACACTTGCTGGTCAATATGTCCTTGTGGGGGTCAGTATGGGGTCATGTGTAGTTAAAGCCAATTGAGAGGGTGCTTGATGTGAAATTTTGCTGATAGGTAACTTCACTCTGTGATGTAGTATGCTTCTGTAAAACACGATTTTGGTGAAGGAAAGTGCTAGTAGCTGATAAGTCATGATCCAGTTTGCACAAGGGCAGTTGGTGCACCACTTTCAAAATGATGCTTGTGAAACTTCTCATCGAGAACCTGTATACACGTGTATGGGTGGTGATCAGGAACTAAAATGAACATACCCAGGAAGAGGTTAAAGTGAACAGCTGTGGGGGGGGGGGGGGGGAGGGCAGCAGTAACATTAATCTGTTTGTGTGTGTGTGTGGGGGGGTGATGCTGGTGAGTGTAAGTGCCGTGACCTTATGTGAGGGGGACAGGTACAATACAGGTACATGTAAAGGTCATACATCTCATGCCTGTCTTATGTGATTCATGGCCCACATAGAGTCTGCATTATACATTGACTGGTAGCAGACTGCCTTACAGCATGACTTCAGCAGTTTTTACCACATGTAGATAACAGTTTGTAATACCGTCAGGGACCTGGGATGGTTTAAATCTTTGCAACTGAAGTTATTTCATTTACCTAGGCAAAAAAAAAATTGTTATGGCTTGTGTTCATTAGGGATATGACTTACCCTCCAAACAGCAGAATTCTTCCTCATTTTGCCATTATGATATTGTTTGCAGCTTGTCCAATTGACATTACATTTGTTTGCTTTAATTTTAAATAGTACTTTGAGTGTTTTTGTAAAAATTCAGCCATTTTCCAGAGGCACTAAACACTGGTTCAAAATGTGAGAACAGTGGCTACACTGTGCAGTCTTAGTTATGTAAGAAATTGCCTGGAATTGAGTGTATCCTGGCCTTCATCACTGTCATACACATCCCTCATTGATGGGTCAGTGGGAGGGGAGCTACACCCTCAGGGCTGCTCTCTCATTTTGTATGGAAGTGAAGTAGAGGAGAGGGTTTCATTTAACACAGCCAGGAAGTAAAGGTAAACGACTACTTTCAGGCCGGGTGAACTTTTACGTTTATAAAGAATCCCTGTGGTATGCTAAACACTGGCATTGCTTCTGATCTTGTTTTGAAGGCCCAGTGAAGTATTTTAGCCTTAGCAGGGAGTCCCTAAAAATAAAGCTGTGATAACATGTGAGGCTGACAGAGCCAGAATCCCTGATCCCTGAGGCCTCTGCCCATGCTAATCCTCCATGGTTTAACACTTTAACTGCCAAATTTTGGATCAAATCAACAGCTTTTCTTGGTGCGCATTGGGTGGAATGCGCCTATGTGCGCAGAGAGAATCGGTCGATCTGGGATATTTTCTCTGGAACTAGAGGAATGCAGGTACTTGAATGAGAGGTCTTTTTACAAGGAAGACGAATCTGAGATCCTAATGATAATTCAAAATATTTTCACTGTTGTAGATCGACTTTAGATGTGATTGGCACTGAAAAAGTTAAAGCTGGGCTGTCAGTAATCCACAGTTAACTCATAACCTGAGTCAGGTTCTCATCAGTGCGGTTATGTTTTTGTGACTGTGAAAGTTGGGGAGATCTTTAGTGTGGTTTATTGGCTGTTTCAGCAGGTAAAGATAGCAGTTCACTGGATCAGGAGGCAAAGCTTCAGTCTGTACTGAGCGATACAACAGGCTAAGTGGAAAGGGTGAAAACAATAACCAACTGTTAACCACTTCTTTACACAGGGACAGACCTAGGCCTTCAAAATTTGTACCCGAATCAGGAAATAAAATGGTAATATAGAATTCTAAGTGACAATTCATGTTAAAATGAATTAGCCATTTGCAAATTTCTTTGGCCAAATGAATGAAACAGTTGCATTTGGCTAATCGTACCTGCATTCCCTGTTTATATTCCAAGATATAATGATATTATATGCACACATAAATATGGTTTTTGTGTTTCATGCAAAATTAATTTACACTGACATCTGCTGTAAATGCCACCTCTTTGGAGGGATTTCCAGTTTTCCTTGTTAAGTACATGTGCTTATTAAGCAAGTTAGCAGAACAGAAGGGTCTACAAGTAATATCCTTGTTATGTCAGTTGATAGTTCAAATGATACATATATTTTGTAAAATCTTGGTTTGAGGTGAAGCTGAATGACACATATCTTCAATTACTTGGTTGAATAGAGGGCAGATGTATATTATTTTGTTCCTCAAGATCCCCCAGTATTAACAGTTGCAATGAAAGCATGCAAAGCTTACCAATTCACAATAATTCAACTAGCCCCAGTCAAGTAAAATTTCTGTCAGGGCAAGTGAACATTTCAAGTGGTTGCTCGGTTAGTAATCCAGAATTTGCTTAAAACCACAAATAGAATTTGAATGGATGGACAAATGCATTTGCATTGTGTCCAGTGCTGTACATCTGTCCACCCATCCATAGACTTTTGTGTGTGAGTGTGATACAGTCAGCAGTTTCCATGTTACCCCCTTATAACTTTCAGGATTCCACAAATGTATGACCATAAGGTGTCAAAATTACATTAAATTCATTATCTATGTTGAGAAAGAATAAGGCTAATTATATCAAATGTACCACCAATTTGTATCAAGTCAATTGATTTTTCCAATGATACCAAACATGCAGTGTTTATGAGAAGTGATCCAGTCCTACGAGGACAGATGGTAATTTGACAGCTATTTTGACATTGTTTTGCCAATTTTCAACCGTTAAAGTGCAAAAAATGCACCATACAAGGTACATATGCCATCACTTTAATTAAATTTAATATTTTTATGTGGCATTATTATTCAGATGTCGAGTTAAAAACACTGCAGCATTTTGTCAATCATATAAGCCTATCTGAAAAACACACCCAAATAAATGTGTTAATACAGGTATGTAAAAATATGCTATATATTCGCACTATTTTGCACTTGGTTTCCTTACCTCTTTGTGTGCAAATAAATTTAATTGAAACTCAGCACACTGATTCACACTCAAAATGCGACCAGGGGTCTAGGGCCATCAGATTTTGCGAATTTATTCAGAGGATTTTGCTTGTCCAGTGCAGATTTGTTGTATTTGATAGCAAACCTATTTCTAATCACAGCTATACATTAGTAAGCGCCATGAATATAGTTTGCTACATCCTCTTACCCCCTCCCTCTCCAAAAATTTAAAAAAAAAAAAACTTTCAATGATTCCAAGCAAATCATCATGCTCCGGTTTGCAGCAACACTGTGGGCCTACATGTTGGGCAGCTGTGGATTTTACATTTTCTTGCAAATCAGGTGTTTATGAGCGAATTATGGAAGGAGCGGATGGTGTGCACTGACACATCGCTGGCACCAGTCATGCCATGATGAAAACATCACTTGACACGGCATATACACTGTACATAGGCAGCTACACAGTCACTATTATTGTTAACCAGTTAGTCATTTATAGTCTTTTATAATTTCATCACTTGATTCAGTGGGCCCTGGGCTGGACAGAATGCTTGTTATATGGACGATAACTATGAAGGTCTGTTTTGAAAAATGTTCTGGTGTTGATGTCTGTCAAGGAGAGGAAGAAAGAGGAAATTAATAACACCTAAGTAGGCATAAGGGCATAACATGCACAAATAATGGATCAGTATCAACTCACTGAATATTGATCCATATAAATTCATGTGCATGGCAACATCTGGCTGTAATTTGGTTATATGTTTTGTGACCAGGGAATGGCTGGGTCTCAAACGAGCAACTTTTGGCACCAATCAGCTAGCCGAAGATGGGAAAAGCACATACCAACTGTACCAAATCCCCATTCTCAGAAGAATAGTTCCATGGAGGCTGGTATCCGCAGGTACCAAGGTCAATATGACCCAGTTCATTGTAATTTAGACCAGTTCAAGTACTGTGTTCGGAGTTGTCCCAGATTGGGGATTGTACATAAGTCCCCTAGCATCAAAGGAGCATGGAAAATATATATTTTTTGTGACCACAGAATGACCAGGTCTCAAACCAGCAACCTTTCACCAATCACCTTAGCCGAAAATGGGAAACATGCATACCAACTGCACCGAATCCCCAGTCGTAAAAGAATGGTTCTTTGGGGCTGGCGTGCATGGATGCCATGATTGACATGGAATATGGAAGCAAGATTGATATGTGTACTTACTGTACCCCCTTCCCCCCGAGCTATAACCACATGTAGAAAATAGTTTGTGAAATATACCTTGCGCATAATATGGATACGAGTTTTAAACTTAGTGGTTTGTTTTAATGGGTATGATTTAGGAACCTAAGTTTTGATGACAATAACTTGAAATGAGTATTTCACATGTTGGACTAGTGGCCAAAGTGTTGCAAATGTTTTTAGCCAAATTCAACTTCCTCAGCCAAACAGATTCATATTTTTTCATTCATTGGGCTGGTGTTACATAAAGTAGTTAAAATATTTGATCCAAACTGAAAAGAACCCCATCTTTTTTAGCTAGTAAGGCTAAAATGTGGTAACTATCTTCAGCTAAACCCCATCTTGAATCATCTTATGACTTGTGCCATCTCAGATACATGCATTGCAAGACTAGCAAATGGCATATTATGAGTAGCATCACCTGGCATGGTATCTGCTCTGTGCTTTTCTTAGTCTGCCTGAAGAGGGTCCATCACTCAGGCTACCTCAGGAGGTCAAGTCTGCTGCTGAGCTGTGACCTTTTTCTGTAGTGGCTGCCATTTTGCTTCTTGTAACACACTGAAATTTTAGGTAGGTAGCATGAGTGGAATGCTACCCAGGCAACCTTAACAAACCCTTTACTGTCATCCATTCTTTGAGAGATCACTGCTGAGAGAGACCTCCTGTGTTCATAAGACCACAGTACTCTAGCTGGGGTGCTTTTGTTTCCATGTTATCATATATATGTGCCTGCTATTGGCAGATCACTTGCTTTATGAGACCAGTTTTTGGCTGTAAGGGTAATATCACACAGGAGGGAGGGACTACTGTACAATCAAGTGGTCAATACATTGGGCCACCTGCCCATAACCAGTGGCCTAGAAAAAGGCAGCAGCTGTTGTGGAGTCTAGTATTGGTTGCTGTATTCCAGCAATGGTAGACGGTCCCAGGTACACGCGGTCCTTGTGTCTCTGTCAGACCTGTACCTGTCGCATTGTCCCACCCCAGCGTCAAGCCGAAGACAGGTAAGGCAGGGTGGGTAGGGCATCCTGATTGCAGGCAGCTGTGGCGTTAGTGCACAGGGGTGGAACTAGTCATGGCATGAGTCACTGCTAACTGACTGTACAAATACAGGGCATATAGGACCGTGGCCTGACTGTACAAATACATGGCATATAGGACCATGGCCTGACTGTACAATATCATGGCATATAGGACCATGGCCTGACTGTACAAATACATGGCATATAGGACCATGGCCTGACTGTACAAATACAGGACATATAGGACCATAGTCTGTGTGTTGTGCGTATTGGTGACAGCACAGTTCACTTGGTATTACTGACACCACAACACAATAGGGAGACTTGATGTCCAGGCCACTTTGATGAGGCCATGTTGCCTCAGTGAAATATAAGGTCCCTAATACTGTCCTTTGTGCTGGTATGCCTCTATCAAGACATGCTCTGGTTTGACTCGTTATTTTGGGAGCCTGCTATTGAGGTGGGTTCACAGAAGAGGGAACAGACCTGGATGTTTACTGTGTGCAAGACTCATTGGGCATAGTGGTCCATGTGCTACTTGTGCCCAGTGTACAGATCTTTGACTTTTTAAAGGGAAACCATTCCGCAGTGTTGCCTCAAAGCCATATTTGCTGTTAAAGTAAATTCATGTGTAGACTGTACATATATATGTATATATTGAACAGGACATAAAGACACCTGTGCTACATGCTATAAGTGAGCCAGATTGGTTTTTATACAGCGATCCATCTATTTATAGCTCGTTTTAACTCGCTGTTGTCCAGTTTTAACAGAGTCAACAACTTCTTTCCGTGCACTGTGGATGCATTGTGTCCCAAGTGTACTGAAGAAAGCTGTTGACCTGGACCATTATTGCGGTGTCGGCTCTCTTATGGTAACTATAGACATATTGCTACTGGAATGAACAGTGAATTTGCAAAGAATGTGAGACTGGTATCCATATGGCAATTGAGAACGGATCTGCTTTTGTCAACATTGTCAGTGGAAGAGTTAAGTGTCCTGAGTATAGGTTCATGTGTGGCTTCACCTTGAGAGATGCCATTACAGTAGAGCCGCAAAATGTGGTCTCCATGAAAAGGGACCTCACAAGGTGGAGTTGATCTGCTTGGTTGGTGGGTCCTTGTTACAATTGATTGATGTAAAGGTAGAATGGCTGGACATTTCTCAGCAATAACAAAGCATTGACCTCTTGCAGTCTGCTCTTGCCTGAGCTTGCTGAGTACCTTTCTGGAGTTTAATGTGCTTTGCGTGTTACTGAGTCCTCACAGTGAGTGGTCTCATTCAAGAATGAAAATCCTCATGTTTTTTTGGATTGCATGCAAGCCATGCAGGGATGAAAAAACTGCAAGAGTTACATTATTTTATCACGAAGAACATTTAGTGACAGTAATACATACACATTTCATATATGTTGTATGCATTCACTGATATATTTCCAACCTCCTTCTCCCCAACAGCTTGCCTTCCAGAAAATTTAGGTCAACATTATGAGTATAGTTGTTGAAAATAATTTCAAAGGTCCACACAACAATTGTTTGCGAACTTTAATATGAGCTTGAGAGTGTGCAGCCACTGAGGACTATTAAGCTGTATCAGCATTGTGTCCAGTCGACCATAATGTGGGCCGCCAGTCAGGCCTGGACATCATCATGTTTCTGGCATGGTTACTTCTTACATCTCATAAGACGCCTATTTAGTTGAATAGTTAATTCAATTTTAACAAAGAATAATGTAAACTTTAATGTGACATAAGTCACATTATGCACAATGCTATGTCATTTTGGTCTGAGGCTTGAGCAAGGCTCTATGTCACCTTACTCCGATGCTCTTTTGAGGCTTTTGAGAATTTTTTCGCATGACTCAAAGACTTTGTTAAGGCTCTGTATCACCTCACTGAGGCTTTATTGAGACTGTATGTCACCTCAGTGTTAGACTTTAGTAAGGTTCTATGTCACGATGCTGTGAGGCTTTATTATAGGTCTGGCTCATCTCACTGTGACTCAGTGTGAGGGTTTTTATAGGGCTCCATGTCACTTCTCTCTTGGGCTTTCGGGGCATTGTGTCAGTTTGGCAGGGCTTCATATTGGCTGGCCCAGAAGCTTCACATGGTCAGCTGTCAACGTCAAGGCAATCCCTGTTGTCTGGGACAGCAGTAATTCTTATTATGGACAACCACAAATTTTTAGCCTAAAAGAGATTAACTCATCAGTGATCCAAATTTTTGTGGATACATTGTCAAGGTACAAGCAATCAAAACCCTTAATGTCAAGTACTGAGGCTGCATGTCTAGGTACCATGCTGTTTGTTCGGCTCTAGTATCTCACCATGGTGTTTGTGTAAGGCTCTGTTATCTCACCATGATGTTTGTGTCAGGCTCTGCTGTCTTGCCATGTGGTTATGTAAGGCTTTGTTATTTCACCGTAAGGTATGTGAAAGGCTCTGTTCTCTCACCATGATGTTTGTGTCAGGCCCTGTTATTCAATATGAGGTTTGTGTAAGGTTCTGTTATCTCACCTTGCAGTTTATGTAAGGCTGTGTTATCTTCCCATGGAGTTTGCACAAGACTGTCCCTTCCCCTTGCCATGAGGTTTTAGCAAGGCTGCATATGTTTCACGGGGAGGCTGGAGTATATATAGTATTGTATGTATGTACAGCACATCAATAGACAGTGTCAATTTCTGTCAGATTGAAGTGGGTTTGTTTGGAGAAACAAACTTCTTCAGCCTTCTTGGTACTGAGTTGACAGCTTTTCTTGGTCCCAACTTAAGTATGCCATCCTTCTTCAGGACTAACAGTGTCATCTTGCCCCAGACTTACAGTGTGCCATCCTTCCTTCTGACTCGCAGTGTGCCGTCCTTCCTCGGGACTGGCGGTTAGGGCCAGTACTTTTCCGCGATCGCGGAAAACGGACGGAATTTGCGGAATCTATGATCTCAAACGGAATTTATGATTTGGAACGGAAATCGGCAAATGCCACGGAAATTAAGCGGAATTTGTGAATTTTGCCTCTCAAATAATTCAAAATCACCACATATGTCATCGCATAAAGCAAAACACACAGACTTGGATCCAAATTTGACGAGTCGGCGGCGTTATCGATACCACGTGGAGCAAATTTAACGACAGGCCGCACATTTGCGCGCTATAGACCCCATTACTACCATATCCATTCATTTGCATGGCATATAGATATAACGCGCAACAGAGGTACAATGATAATAGCGCCGTCTGTAGGTGGAGGCTGTCAACGTACATAGTAAACAATATGGAGTCACTTTGCCGTTCGTCGATGGATCAACATTTACCAGAGGCGATAAGATCAACTGTTTTTCCTTATTTATTGACCAGTGCTAAAATGGAGCCCTAGAATTAGTGAAACGGAAATGAAACGGAATTTCTAGTTTCCCAAAACGGAAAAACACTCATTTTGAAACGGAAAAATACAGGCCCTAGGCGGTGTACTAAGGAAAGCTGTTAAGTGGTCAACTAGTACTACAAGTACATCATTTATGGTAGAAGAAATAACCAGACAATACTTGTATCAACAGATATTTGCTGGTAATGTTAGTCGGAACAAGTTGCATGCTGATACATTGGCATGAGACCCAGGGCACGAAAAATTTTTTAAAAAGCACTCGTCGGCAGGACAAGTGAATTTTAAAATCCACTTGTCCATATGCAAAATCCACTTGTCCGAATATAACCCGGTGCGACAAAGATAGTAATATTCTTTTTCATCAATCCATACATAAAGGCCTGGACATACCATTTACCATGATTTGGCACTTATTGTTGCTTGTAAATCGGCAAAAATCTGTCAATTTTTATCACAATTCTAGCTATGACTGCAAACAGTAAAAATGGAAAAAAAAAAAAATGAAAAGTAAACTACTTGCATAGGGTGACTCACGATGAAAAATTCTGTGTAATTTTTGGAAGTCACTGTTCCAGATAAATTTAATACAGATTAATAGTTGTATTGGTTTTAACATCGTCTTTCTTCTTGCCGCAGATGGGATGCACATCGACGCCATCGTTTGCGTACTACCATGAATGCTATCCGTACATCGTTGCCAATTTGTGTATACAGTATCTGCAAGTTCCTAGTAATAAATGGTGTTCTAAATTCAAATTCAAACGAAGAATTTAAAATCAGAAATCCGTCTCCTTGTAACGCACATCGAGTGTGCGGTCACCATCCTTCCAACCACTGTATACAAACAGCTGCGTTGCCCATGTGGTCTGACAAACAACACATCACCTGATTGGTCAATTGAGTCACATGCAAAAATGAGCCAATCACGGCTCGTGTTGCAGTGTGTTCATCATGGCTTCCTCCCTGTGAATGTGTGTGAACCTTCCGGAATTTACGGAGGGAACACACAAACGGGAAGCTTTTTTTTTTTTAATTGCAGCATGGGAAAATAAAGATTCCAGTGTTTATAGCAACAATTATTTGGAGTCACGGGCAAATACGCAAAGGTAGGGGGATAGAGAAAAATGCCGAATGTGTGACAGATCAGTCAGCATGATGCTCCGTTCACCGTAGATTACTCCACGCGGTCACTTGCGTGTGACTGGCAGATGTGTGTTTTGTTTGGCCGGGAAGTCAACTTGCGGCACCTTTACATGATCTCTCCAACACTTTTAGAGCCCACCGATAAATTGTCTTTGATGCTAATTTGCTCAAGAATTCGCCATGCAAGCTTTAAAATTTTTTGATGTTCCTTTGTCATCGTTCTGGCAGATTAGACTGACGGTGAGGTGCTGTGACCTTGCCCCGATACGGGCGAAAGCCAATACGCCCCAGTGCATGACTGCTGGTACCTTTGATCTCGTTGTCGTATGTACGCAACGGTCAAAACACCTGCTTGTTTTGACAGAAATCAAGTAGATAGTCAAGTCCTGTTGAATACACCTGCTGACCATGTAATTGTTTAAACCTGGATTGTTTACTTTAGGCCAGGGGATTATCATGACCTATTGCGCATTGGCGTCCCCACGCATATGCCTGCATTGGTGTGTATGTTCTGTTCACACGGACCACAGTAATAGCCAACATATGGAGAGTCGCGAAGGCTCTGACTGCTCATCATGTTGCCGTGCATGCAAACAGACGTAATTTCAGTCCAATTAAAAAAAAGAAAAAAATAGCTTGTCCGCAGGACAAGTAGAAGTTGAAAGTCACTTGTCCGAGAAGAGCTTTAGCTTGTCCCGGAACGTCGGATCATTGGAATTTTCGCACCCTGAGATCCCGTATAGTTGAGGTAATATGCAGCTCCTTTAGTTTGTAATGAAAAGTACACACAAGACCAGTGGCAGGCTAAAAAAAAAGTGCAAACAAGACTGGGACCAGTTTTGCGGGATAAGAGCTCTGCAAGGAATGACAGAAAACACTGCCTTGGTTGCTGATGTGGCAAAGGGTAACATTACTGAAGAACATCATGCAACATACGGGTCAACATCAGAATCATTTTAATCTACTAGTCTGACAGCAAGAGACTGTGTCTCAGCATGATGTGAACTCACATTAATGTGTCTGAATAGAGTACATCATACATACTGTGATGATAGAATACATACACACTGTGATGATAGAATATATCATACATGCTGTGATGATAGAATACATCACAGATACTGTGGTGAATAGGATACATCATGCTTGCTGTGATGAATAGAATACACCATGCATACTGTGATGATAGAATACATCATACAGGCTGTGATGAATAGAATACATCATACACACTGTGAATCCTGTGACCTGCTGGTCACCAGCACAGTCCACAGTAATGAATGAAGACATCTTATTCAGGCCATATGCTGGAGTGTGGTTGTGTACTTTGGTACTATTTGAAGTTAAAATCAAGGTACCAGCTGATAGCCAAATAAACATGCAATGAAAGAAGCAACATTGTTTCTGTATATGATCAAATGAGACCTCGTTGTGCTTGCAATAGCAGAGGCTGATGGTTCAACTGGCTTCATATCTTTTGTACGTATTAGGAACTGAACTGTATAAGTGTTGAGCACTGGTACTTATATACCCGGGTGATTTTCATTTTCATTGTCATGTCATGTACAGGTATGATGGTGACATGACAATGAGCAGTGTATTTGCTGAGGTAGTGTTACCATGGCTGATGTATTGCAAATCATTGTTTGAAGACACATTTACCCTCCCTGCCAGTAAGGAGAGGTCAAGGGGTGTACCCAATGTGTCAGTAGGGGGTGGGGTGTACCCACTATGTCAGTGGGAGTGTACCCACAGTGTCGGGGGGGGGGGGGGGTACCCACTGTGTCAGTGGGAACAGTGAACACTGGGCTGTAGAATCCAGTTGAATGGATATCCAGTGGATGTCCTGGAGAGAGGTACATAGGGATAGGTGATTTATTTTTATGACTGACATTGACTGTTGACCTTGTACCGTTGAGATATAACAATGGTTAGAGCCGCTATACCAAGGACAGATAAGTGACATTTCTCTTTTGGCTGCAAATCCTAGAAGGATGAGTGGGGGAGTTGCAGAATGGAAAGTGTGGGCTCCATAAGCAAAGAACTGTACAAACTGACATAAGACTTGGCAAGAATGCCTGTCTGCCTAGGATATGAAGGCTGAATGGTGAATACTATGGTTGACCCTCTCCAGTCAGAGTGCCTCGGCTCGTGACAGTGCCAGGAAGATCCATATGTATTCCATGATCTGGATCTGCCTGTAAATGCCAGTGTAGTGTAGTAAATAGAACTGTCTGGCTAGTGGTGGTTCCGTCTTTTTCTTGATGTAATAGAAATGTTCCCATATCCCCGGGCCCATGTCTTGTCCATCAGGGGAGCTTGCTACAATGCATGCGAGTAGGAAGACCAGGTTTTTATATTTACAGGTATGCCCTTTCTGTAAAAAAAATTAAAATGGCCATTTTTTTTACAGTGCTTGTAAAATGTAATGATACGGGACCAATTTCAGACAGTAACAAGTCTGTTGTCACATGGATTTTGTTCAACTGGTGACCCTTGAGATACAGGGGGAAAAAGAAGAAGAGGAAGGAAAATATCCAATAGTTGTAACTATTGACCTGCCAGTTTATCAGTACATGCATATAAATATTTTTAATGGTCTGCCCAATGGGGGGACCTTTATGTTTTTGGGTTGTCCGTCCATCCGAATATGCACATTCTCATTACTGTGATATGTACAGAATGCCTCCATGTATTTAACTCAAATTTGGCAATATGCTTATCTTACCTGGCAAGATGAACTTATAAGATTTTGGGGTCACCATGGCCTAATTTGATCAAGCGGCAGCCAAATTACATGCAATTAAATACATAGGGGTCAAAATGTGAAACTCTAGTGAACACTCTACCATCTTTGATTTTTGGCAGATCTTCACCAAATTTGGTGGGATTGTGGGGGAGGTCAAAGTCTAAGTTGCTATTGATACTAGTGGCGCCACCTATAATTTGACAGAAAGTGTGAGCCAAAATGTGTTTTAAGATGTAAAATTCCATATTTGAAAAAGTAATTGGGTAAGACTTGCAAATTTATGTAATATATAGACCATGACCAAAGGTAGAATGTTATGGAATATGCCTGTGAAATTGGAAAGGTGATTAGGTGGGGCTCCGTAAGGAGACCCCCTCTCATGTACAATGTACATAGTAGACCTAAAAAGTTCAATATTTGAAAACCAGGAACTATTCCTGTCGTGTTAATAGTCCTGATTTGTGACAAGACTTTATTCTTAACATTTGATATCGGCAAAATAAACAAGACTGATACCTGAAGGGTTTAATAAGAGAAAATACTCTGTCACCACTGGTCACAATTGCTGAAAATGCCTAACTGTTAGCTGAAAAAGCCTAACTGTGAGAATATGTGATCCGGCGAACGTATGTATTCTGGTGCAAACAAGAAACAGATTTTAAAAAGGTGCAAGTTATTTTCTTTCATTTGTGCTCTTAATGGTAACACTGGTATTACTGCTCATTGCTGATGTAAAATGTAGATATTCTTTATCGATCTATGCACATTATCAGGACCTTTCTGTTAAAAGAAGTTCCGTATGATGGCGTATCTTGCTTGTATTCGTGGGTGAATGTGACCTCAATTCTGTGAACACCGAACTTTTGTCAGCTCAATGAGGCTCTCCGTAGGTTTTTGCATATCCAGACAGTTACCAGTCTGAACACGTCCAAAGATGCATCAGACGGAAAAAATCCATTGAGCATTCGTTACAGTGATCTAAAAAGTCCACGAGAAAATGTAATCAAGTTATCACTTCCCCTTACAAGTCTTGTGCAAGTACGCTGTTTTGGCGCAATAACAATATGTAAGTGCTTTAAAGTTGCATTCCGCGATATTTCATACACGTACCTATCCACGTAATTCATCACTAATCATGCGTCGAAGGACCGTTGTGCCTTTGTTTTGGTCAATAAACATGATATTTTGGCGGCAAGAAAGAGTTTTTACATTCGACCATGCAAGTGTTGTTTATAACGGCATTCGGCCATGCACAACGGTTCTAGGGCAATTCCTCGCTGATGAGATATATTTAGAACCAGTTGGCTCTCGCCGGTCACGTGGCGTGCGCTATATTGCGAGAGCAAAGCACAATTGCATGCAGTTTCCACGTGCTTGCAGAGCCGTCTGCGGAGACAAAGTGAAACTGTGAAATACCACTATTTTGTTGGCCGTCAACGAGAATAGAATTTTTCATGTGATTAACTGTGCTTGATCATATTTTAATCATGCATGTTCGTATCGCAAGACTCAATGATAAATGGACGAGTTTGTACGCTCATCGGTGCCTATGTTGTTTGTTCAAGCCTACGGCCTTCGCATCGTTCGAACTTGAAGTTGAAGACGACGGCATGCAGTCTTACATAATGTTCCGGTGTCAATGACAATGTTTGACACATTTATTGACGCAAAACAGCAAATAAAGCTTTTATATATGGTGTTCATTTTGACGCTAAACTTGTGCATGTTTTTATAAATTCAAGTCGCGATCGTTTGCTATGGACTGTGTTTGTGGTATATATTTTGATAGACATATTTGTTTGCTTTAGATTACATAAGTGTGGAAAACGAGCAAATGAGAACACACATGGTCGCAAACAATAACACATGATTGTCATCTTCACCGTTCACTGCAAATACAGATTCAACTTGGAACATATTGACCTCAAATCTCAGGAAACTAAATTTTTATGCAGTGAAACAAACGTCGTTTCATATTTCAAGATTTGTCTATAATTTGGTATCAGCAGTTCTAGGATGCAGGTACCTCCGTTCCATTGGTTATTAATGTTACAGCAAAGATGGTAGAAAAAGCCCTCCTTCAGGGTCGGTGAGGGGTTTCTCGCAACTGGCGTACTGCTTTTTTTTTTTAAATTTATTTACCAGTACTGGCGTACTGGAAGCCGTCTTGTTTTACGTACTTCGTACTATCCAAAATTTTGAAAGATTTTTATTTTCCGTACTGCGTACTCTAGAAGAATATTTACCTGTACCAGCGTACCGACCCCCCCCCCCTTCTCCTTGGTTACAGTGAGCAAAAGACTATCTTCATGCTTATCTGCAGAGAGAGAGAGAGAGAGAGAGAGAGAGGAAGAGAGAGAGAGAGAGAGATGAGAGAGAGAGAGAGAGAGAGAGAGAGAGATGAGAGAGAGAGAGAGAGAGAGAGAGAGAGAGAGGAGAGAGAGAGAGAGAGAGAGAGAGAGAGAGAGAGAGAGAGAGAGAGAGAGAGAGAGAGAGAGAGAGAGAGAGTTATATTTTTTTTTATAGTTTTCACCAGGATTCGTCGTGTTTCCTACAAAAATTTTGTTTTAGGGTGTTGTTTTATTGACGATGCACTGCATTCGTAAGATCTTGTCAATATTATCGTCTGAATAATTTTCCTCGCGCTGTTCCTACCAACTGTACACTATAGTAGATTGTTCCAATGCAACTAAGCATCATATATTTTGAGTTTGCGTCATGATATGATACATTTGAAATCCTCAGTATTTTTTTTTCATCGCAAATTACCAAAATAGAAATGCGAGATAAAAAACAAACAAAACAAAACAAATCAAAAACAAAACAAACAAAAAACAAAAAAAAACAAGAAAAAAAAACAAAAACAAAACAAAACAAACAAACAACAAAAAAACAAACAACACACACACACACACACACACACACACACACACACACACACACACACACACACAACACACACACACACACAAAACCCCACAGCAGATCTAGAAAGGACCAGATGAAATTCTAATTACTTGACTAAAATGATTTGTTTGGAAAAAATTGTTGATACCTTAAGTTTATGTACATCAACTTTTGTTCTGCATAGGCCTATGACTTACAAGAAAGAACGATAGATTCTGTGCTGGAAGCATGTGCAAAAAAATGGGATGTTATTTAGTTGGACTTGTGTGTGCGTGTTTTCGGAGAATGTATACGGTTGCGACCGATAATAGCAGATAGATATGGCTGAAGCAGTGGCCGAAAGAGTGAGAGAATGAGGCTTCTTTGTATAATAAATTTTATGTTTCGAAACGTACAGTTCCTCATCAAATTTTCATGTCGCATGTGCCATTATACCGAACACAGTGTGACACCCGAGGACCCGTTCAGACCGTTGTGCAGTATACCGTTCTGTCAATGGTGACAACGTTCAAAGCTTGTTCTAATCCATTGCAAATGCATTTGGCTAGTGTGGTACACAGCAATGTGAAATTACAAGTACAATCCTTTCTAATTTCTCAAAATAAATTCGTTATATTGTCGTTGAGAAATGTTGGTAAAATTCTCTGTCGGACGAGGCTCTGAACAACGTATTGCAACTTCCCACACAAGTGGCATGCAGACAAATGTCTGAAGAAAGAAACTCACACATTATACCTTGCACAATCTTATAGAAATACAGAACTGATAAAGTCAAGTTCATGAGAAAATTTTATGGTGCCCCTAGGAAAATTGATGACGAATAGAATAACATAAATCTTTGACATCGTAGACAATAACAGCTTGATAAGTAGCGGAGGTCGCGGGCACGTCTTCCTCGCAATATGTGCAGTCAAGAGCTGCCGATGCAGACAAAATTTTATCTCGAAGTTAGCGGGAAACGTAGATAGTATGCCCATTTGTTTGTTGTTTTTTCTCTCTCTTTGTCTCTGAAGTTGCCGTTGTCTTTACTGATCTTAATTAACGGCACTTTTGTGCCATGAATTTGATTACCTAGCCACTCTCCCCCCCCCCCCAAAAAAAAAAAAAAAAAAAAGAAAAGAAAAAGAAAAGAAAACTTCATCAAGCTGGAGCGGTTATAATATGGTAATGATATTCGGATTCAATCTCGATTGATTACAAACACGACTGATCAAGTATCCATGACGACTTGAATATAACGACTTCAGAGAAATGGGCGGCTCCTGTGATCTTTGATTTTTTTTTTTCCGGCACGTGCGACAACTGGGCACTGCTCTGAACATCAGACCTGTTCAGAATCAGAATGAATGTAGCGACATCATCATCACTTGGACGCCCAAGGCTGACCTTGTCCTTCTTTTACAACCCGCTATCGCTCCATATTTTCAACACCGATGGAAACTGTGTGTGTCTGTCTTATTTTGTCACGCGCGGCTGGGGCACGTTTCTTTTCGCTGTGAGTGGCGTAATTTTCTTGGTCGCACAAGCAGACGAAAAGCCGGCTCAGACGGAAAACATAAGATGTACGCATGCGCGAGATCTGTATGTAAATGACCCAAATGACGTTGTCCAGGAATTCCCTACCGCACTCTGTTTGAATATTGAAGTTCCATTGCTGGAACCCGAAGAAGACGTGAGGATTACTCGGTAGTTTCACAAGTAAGTGTGTGTTTTTCATATTTCGTTGTTTTATATTGTGTATTTTACACGAGCGAAGATGTGTTTGTATAAAATTTGACAGGTTCCCTGCCACTAGCGGTGTCATAGCATCAATGTGGTATCCACGTGGTCATTGCCATGTCGACCATCACATGAACATTGATAAAAAAGTCATTATGGCAATGTCGCTCATCACGAACACATGCTTTTGAATATCAATGCATTGCTCACAAATTAAACTTGAAGTGTGTTTTGAAGTCTTATACTGAGTTGTTATTGTATGTCACTTGGTCTGCTTTATTGATTGCGTTCAATTGATTGTGGGATTCTGAGATGAATCAAGATCTAGGTCATGGATCCGAGCGAGAAGTGGATGTTTGTAAACATTGCCATGCTGAGACTGTCGACATTTTCAGTTCACGTTTTGAATGACCTATCACTCAGTGCTGTACTCACTCAACCTTGCGCTCGATAAGGCCACTTTGTTTGATGCTAAAACTATTTTTTCTTCGATTGATATACTGTATAGGGAAACTGTGTGCCAGAACAGTCACGGAGAGATGGGAAAAGTTGTGTTTTAATGGGAGGGAAAATGGCGTCAGTGAAAACTATTATTAAAGCAAAGCAAAACTTATATAATTTAAAAGTTGGTTTGATTCATTTACATGTTGAGCTTTAGATTTGTCACATCGTAATCATTCATAACTTGCCTTTTTTGAACGATCTGAATAGAGGTTGAAATGTATGTATGTATGTATGTATATATATGTATCTATGTATGTATGTATGTATGTGTATATATATATATATATATATATATATATATATATATATATATATATTATATATATATATATATATATGCATATTTTAAGTGTGATTAAAACCCCATCTTCTGCTGGGATTTTGGTGTGATTTTTACCTCAGCTGACTTGTCAGTCAGCTGACGTTTTTTGAGGGTCCATCGTCCATCGTCCGTCCGTCGTCCACAATTCACATTTTCGACTTCTTCTCAAAAACAGTCAGCCAGATTCACTTCAAACTTGGTGGAGATGTGCCTTGGGTGGGTCTCTACTAAGTTTGTTCAAATGGTCACGGTCCAGTGATTTTTGGATTTTTAATGAATTTTTTTGTCCATTTTTGGGTAAATCTTAAAAAATCTTCTTCTCCGAAACCACTCACTCAATTGCTTTGATATCACACAGGAACACTCTCTGGGACACTTAGTTCTTAATTTGTTCACCAGGTGGCACTGCAATTTTTTCCTAATTTTTTATGAATTTTTGTGTGTTATAGCTATTTTCGACTTCTTCTCCAGAACCATCACTCAGATTAAGCTGAAACTTGGTGGATATGTTCCTTGTAGAAGGGTCAAACAAAGTTGTTCACTATGTGGGAATGCTGCGGATTCCTGATTTTTAAGGATTTTTTCAATTCTGGTACTTGTCGGTCAATGCAGCTTTCCTATTGATTACTATGGAAGTCAATGGGCATTCTAATGCTAATTCACATTTTTGACTTCTTCTCCAAAACCGTCATCCAGATTAACTTCAAACTTGGTGGCAATGTACCTTGGGTGGGTTTCTACCAATTATGTTCACGTGGTCATGCTCCAGTGATTTTTGGATTTTTAGTGATTTTTTTTTTTTTTTTTTTTTTTTTGGACAAATCTTAAAAAATCTTCTTCCCCGAAACTGCTTACCTAAATGCTTTGATGTCACACAGGAAGACATCTAGGGACTCCTTGTTGTTAATTTGTTCACCAGGTGGCGCTGCAGTTTTTTTCCAATTTTTTTGTGAATTTTTGTGTGCTATAGTTATTTTCGACTTCTTCTCCAGAACCGTCGCTCAGATTAAGCTTACACTTGGTGGATATGTTCCTAATGGAAGGGCCAAACAAACTTGTTCACTGTGTGGTAATGCTGCGGATTCCTGATTTTTAATGATTTTTTCAAGTCAGCTCCTTTGGGGTAAATGCACCTTTCCTATTGATTACCATGTAAGTCAATGGGCATTCTAATGCTAATTTACATTTTCGAATTCTTATCCAAATCCATCATCCAGATTAACTTCAAACTTGGTGGCAATGTACCTTGGGTGGGTGTCTACCAGGTTTGTTCCAATGGTCATGTTCCAATTAATTTGGATTTTTTTGTGATTTTTTTTCAAAAGTCACTACAAAAGTTTTAATAGGAAAACTTAACATAGGAATTTCTTGTAATGGTCGTAACTTTAATAATATTGATCAGATTTACTTCAAACTTGGTGGGGATGTGCCTTGGGTGGATATTTACCAAGTGTGTTCAAATGGTCAAGCTCTATTGATTTTTGGATTTTTGATGAATTTTGTTGTTTTGGGGGGGGGGGGGGGCAAACCTTCAAAATTCTTCTCTGAAACCACTCACCCAATTGCTTTGATATCGTACATGGACACTCCCGGGAACACCTAGTTCCCAATTTGTTCACCAGGTGGCGCTGCAATTTTTTTTAATGAATTTTTGGTATGGATTTGCTATTTTTCACTTGTTCTCAGAACCATCCCTCAGATTAAGCTGAAATGTGATGGATATATTGTTGTGGAAGGGTCAAACAGTTGTTTACTAGGTGGCACTGCTTTGGATTCCTGATTTTTAAGGATTTCAATTCGGTTACTTATCGTTCAATGCAGCTTTCCTATTGATTACCATGTAAGTCAATGGGCATTCTAATGCTAATTGACAGGACAACTGACACGAAATTTACTGTTTACTTGATATCTTGAGATCTGTTTTGGGTTAGTTACACATGTTTACTATTTTGTATGAAGGTCATGCTGAGACAGTACATGAATGACCTTGACCTCGTTTGTGGGATCACAGTGCAACATACATGAATTTTACTCTTCATTATAACTTGAGAATTACTTGAACTTTGATGTTGCACGTGTGGGTGTTCTTCTATGAAGGTCAGACTTACTCAGAACATGGTGTCCTCGATCCTTTCCAAAGTTCATAGAGCTGCAAGTGTGATGAATGTCAAGATCCGCTGAGGCACGGGCTGTTCACACAGACCTCTTGTTTAAGGTCCATCTTCCTGCATACCCTTGGAATGGAAAATGACAACCTGTATGTATCAGATGTACAGGGTGGCCTTTTACAGATCAAGGGTACAAACTAAACCAGAGGAGAAGCACTTCCAGTGATGAGGGGGCTAACAATTCTGTTTCTATTTTGCACCACCTGATTAAAGTGTACTGGAGCTCAAATGAAATAATACAGTGAAAACTCAAAGTGACACTCAGTTATCTGACATATTCATTATAATGACACAAATTTGAAGGGACTGAAGTTGTTGTTCCTTTGTTTTTTGACTCATTAATCTGAAATATTCAGATATCTGACTCATTTTCTTGGAAAAAAATAGTGTCATTCTTACAAGTTTTCATTGTGCCTGCTATGTGTGGACCCTGACAAACATTAAAAATGTAGCAATCAATAAAGCAGACTTAGTGACATACAATAACAACTCAGTATAAGACTTCAAAACACACATCAAGTTTAATTTGCGAGCAATGCGCTGATATTCAAAAGCATGTGCTGATGGTGAATGACATCGCCATAATGTTCATGTGATGGTCAACATGGCAATGACCGCGTAGATACCACATTGATGCTATGACACCGCAAGTGGCAGAGAACCTGTCAAAATTTATACAAACACATCTTCGCTCGTGTAATATGTACAAGGTAAAACAATGAAATATGAAAAACACGCACTTACTTGTGAAACTACTGAGTAATCCTCAGGTATTCTTCTAGTTCCACCTCTTCGCTGGCTTCAGCAACAGGTCTTTTCATACGTGACTGTGGCTGCTTTACATATGTCATAACACATTATGCGTGCGCATAAACGATCTCCAAAATACGCTCACTCCCACCCTAGAAATAAATTTTTGTTTGATCATACACAAACCTACATGTATTGAAATGTTAACAAAATATTCATATTAAGCCCGGTAAATTAAGGTCTTACAGATATTACTATAATAGCCATGATAATTTACTCGCAAATGTACCCAAATTTCATATACATGTATATGTATATTATACATGTAAACATATGTTCATGCCCTAATGAAAACAAAGGAAAAACAACAAAAAGCCCCACCTCCAGGCTTTAAGCCTTGTTTTATAATGGCAGGTTGTAGCTTGGACATCAATGGCAAAGAGAATTGAGCCTCAAGATCAAAATTGCTCTTCAGTACTTAATACATAAAAGTGTACTTGGTGACCTGCTTTTTGGGGCACTGTGACCCAGTAATTATGGAGTTTGTTGCTTGTCCAAGTTTTTTGTTTTTCCTCAATAACTCAGGAAGTTATGACCCGATTTGAACAAACAGACTATATATGGAAAGCTGGATGTGGGGCGCATATTTTGAACAATAACTTTTTTAATCCGAGTTGAAGGTCAAGGTCAAATGGCCAGTTTGAATATTGGGGTCATCCTGTGAATGCTCTGCACCCCACAATTCTTGAGATAGGCCATATAACATTAAGGAGTTATAAAGTGTATAAAAATCTTTGATGTCAATCTTTGTTGACATCAATGTTGGTGGCGCCACCTATAGTATTATGTAATTTACAGGTCAAAATGTGAAAATCTTGTGACCCCAGTACTGTCCACAGTTTTCAAGTTAGCCCAATATAACTTTGAGGACTTATAGGGGGTATAAAAATCTAGGTTCCTTCGATATTGGTGGCTCCACCAACAATATTGTGCAATATGTGGTCAAAATATAGTTGCTAAGTAGGCAGTGTCCATAGGGTTAAACTGTTAAGAAAGCAGTGTCCAGAGTGTTAAACTGCCAAGAAGACGGAGTCCATAGGGTTTAATCAAGGCAGTGTCCAGAGGGTTAAACTATTAAGCAAGCAGTGCTCAGAGGGTTTAGCTTCCAAGAAGACAGTCCAGATGGTTTAATTAAGGTGATGTCCAGAGGGTTAAACAATGGAAAGGGACATATATGATTGGTAAATATAGTTGTTGAGTGGTTGGTAGAGACATACAGCATGTCCAGAGTGTTAAACTGCCAAGAAGACAGAGTCCAGAGGGTTTAATCAAGGCAGTGTCCAGAGGGTTAAGCTATTAAGCAAGCAGTGCTCAGAGGGTTTAGCTTCCAAGAAGACAGTCCAGAGGGTTAAACAATGGAAAGGGACATATATGATTGGTAAATATAGTTGTTGAGTGGTTGGTAGAGACATACAGCATGGAGACAGGCTTTGAGTCATTTTTACCCATACAAGTATATACATAGCAGTAAGAGATGCCTGACTGATTACTGGTCATTAATGCTACCATACTTCATGTGCTGATGGCTGCCTCTGCTCATGTTCATTGAAATGCTTACAAATTTGAAACTCTTTCATGTCATTGTACTATGCCCAGGGGAAGAAGCTGCCATGGTAGTTGATTATCCAAACGTACTTACTACTATTCACCACGTAGGGCTAGATATAAAACTTGTTTTGTCTTTTTGGTTATATTTCATATGGCATGCCTCTGTACATTGGGTCAGCTAAAGTTATATCTTCAGATTTTGCATGGGCGGGGCTTTCAACAAAGATAACATTGGATTTTGTGCTTATGTAAGCTCCAGCCATGTTGGATTGTCTGTCAGAACATCAAGTATTACTGGTTACTTTTGTTGTTGCACATTTGTACGGACATTTAAACTGTACACCAGGAGCTATGACCAGAATCTTGGTGTCTCTGCAGCAGTTTAAAGTTGTGATGCTGCAAATTTCAGAAGCAAGTCCGGGACTGCTGGTGCCATCAGCCAATAAGCCAAATATGTGAACTAATGTTTTGTTCATTTGGCTAAAGAAATTGGCAAATGGCTGTTTAGTTTAACATGAATTATATATGAGTTGTGTTGAATTCTGCTGTGATTAATGTTTTATTTCCAAATTTGTCGCCAAATTTGGAAGGTCTAGATCTGTGGGTGCAAGTAATGGGAATACATGTGCCAGGTACCCTGACCAGGGTGCTGCATGCAGCATGAGCACAATCTCGTCTGGCTTCTCTCTGTTGCACATTTAAGCAGGCTTCTTAAACAGATAGGTTACATCTTTTGCAAATCAGAAGCCCTTCAATAGATAAGATCGTAGACCAGTCAGGAGACAGGGGTAATATACCGGTTAGATGACTGGGGTAATATACCAGTCAGGAGACTGGGGTAATATGTACTGTGAAAGTACTTGAAGTTCCATTTTGGTAAAAAGAAGTCCTTGACGTTGAGGTGAATATTGTGTTAAAATGGTATTTTCCACTGATGTGGCCTTGATGTGTCAGTATACTAAGTACTGTTTAAATGTGGAAATGTTGCATGGATAATGCTTGAGAAGATAGGTGGATAAATGTATGGCCGTGCAGGAGAGCCTGGCCTGGATGAATAGCTGACAAGTTACCTTGGCATTGGTGCACTTTCAACTCAACCAGTGCCAAGGAAAGTTGTTGATTCTGACTTAAGACATGACCTTACAAGATAATAGTTAACCTGTTTTGTGCTAGGTCAAAGACAGTCAACAACTGGGCCGCATGTGCATGGAGCATGATGCGCCAAGAGCAGGCTGAGGAGAATGGTTTAACTGGACCATTCCCAGAGCAGGCCAAGGAGAATGGTTAAGGACTGGTAAGACACCAAAAACCTTTGCATGGCCGATTTTGAGATTTTAACGGTTTTTACAAGATGAATATCATTTCTATTAGTTGTCAAAATTTCAAGCTTTTAACTAAAGTAGAAATATGAGAAAAACGCGAAAAACCACACAAGCATGTGGACATCGGAACGTCCATGTGTCATTATTTTGGTTTTCAGCCGCCAAACGGAACAATGCCACCCGTCAATCATACTTAACAGCCTGTCACGTGGCTGCAGGTAGCAACGGCCCAAGGCAAAAGGAGAGTGGTATCAGGGGGGCAATGCGAAAGAAGGCGACATGCCGAAAGTATGTTTGTGGGCAGGGAAAAGATGCAAACATGCTATCACAGCCTTAGTGGTTTACTTTATAGTTATCTTGCTTGTTTTGTGTTCTAACGAAGGGAGACTTTAAATGTTCAAGAGGAGCAGCAATCGTCTAACGATGTCCCTTCAAAGGCCGTGCCGCAATGGATTACCCCAGTGGTCCTGCACACCAAAGACAGGCGGGGAAAAAAACTGACACTCTAATCAACAATACCCACGTACATGATATTTTATCGAAACCCAGAGATGAGGAAATAAAAGTACAAATAAACACATCGAAATAAGCATAAACGTGAACAGCAGAGAAAACACACAAAATAACGTTACAAAATTCAGGTTGGAAAGAGAAATGAAACTCATTGACAAAATAACTACAAAATAATGACAAGCTAAGTAAGTAAAGTGTACAGACAAGTCTAACTAGCTAACTACATATAGTATACAGATAGGAGTAAATACAATAAAAATACTATCCCTAAAAACGGGATGAAGAGGTAGGGGGCGGAAGACCAAACCCGCATCCGTGCACAGACCACGCGTGGCCGTAGGACGCCCACCGAAGCAAGGCAACACAATTTTCGTTGCCAGGCTGGAGGTGACGGGGCCCAAAGGGCCGCCTCCGTGACGTCACGCTTTGAAACCACACTGTCGTTGTCGCCGTTTGCCAGATCGCTGAATAATGCTTTCTGTACTTCAAAGTCTCTTTTATTCATGTGATTGGCCAAAAATTGATTGACAACCTCCCCAAATGTTAAGGGACGATGTTTTCTACGTTTTGTACAAATATCAGCACAACTTGACCAAATGGTATTGTTTCAGAGGCAAATGATCAAAATCAAAGGCCTTTGAAGCTTGTTTTCTCAGAAAAGATAATAGGACAAGAACCCCACCTAAGAATGGTTATTCCAAGAAAACCGCTGGGCGAAATTTAGTCCGGTTAACGGCTTTTGATTCTTTAATGCCTGAACTGCAAAAACGATTCAGCGATTTTCAAAATTTTGCTTCGTTCTTTTTCTATGAAATGAAGAAAATGAACATCCTGAAAATCAAAGGGAAAATTGAAACTTCCAACTTTGAAGATGTATAACAGAAAAACGAAACCAAACATAAAAAATCGTAGGATCGTTTTTTGTTGCCAATATGTCAGGATTAAGATGCAAGTGTAATTATGGTTTTATCACAAATAATTAGTGACTTATATCGACATTTATGGAGTGGATGCTTTGCGGTCAACTTTCAATTGTTTATTCCACAATTAACATCACAGACACCCAAATACGGGCCATATAAATTCTTTGGAGTATGACGATTACACACATGTATGATATGTTATCCTAACACAAATAGAGTTTTAGCTAGGATTGACTAAAGTGGGATTTATTTTTGGTGTCTTACCTGTCCTTAAAATGGACCATTCCCAGAACAGGCCGAGGAGAATGCTTTTACTGGACCATTCCCAGAGCAGGCCAAGGAGAATGGTTTAACTGGACCATTTCTTCTGCCTTGGGAGCCATGGGCTCCTGATACTTGAAGAAAGTCTCTTTGAACAGCAGAAATGTGAATCTGTACTCATTTTAATTCCCATGATGTGGACTTGAGTTGTGATTAGCACTGAAAGAGTTAATCTATAACAGGAGAGGCTTGGTGTAAAGTTGTGAGCTGGTGATCCTCAGCAGAATATCTGCCACACTAAATGTGGGCACATCAGGGACACTTATGGGTGCTGGAGAGAGGACTTATCAAACTGACCAGTAATGAGGCACCAGGAAGCATGGTCATGTGACAGCGTGGTCACAGAATCAAGCATACCAGAATGACCATTGGTACTGCAGCAGAATGTCGAGCACATGCTATACATGTACAGGAAATTATATTTGCAAACTCAAAAGGAATTTAAGAACTAGACTTGTGAGTGCAGGAAGCATGTGAAGTCAGGGGTAGCAGGGAGGCAGGGGTACCAGTAGGAGATCATGTGACCAGTATATGTCTTATTCTTCCACCTATACATAGCTTCTGGATGGAATTAAAATGTGTTTTAACCGCTGTTGAAAATAGAATGTTGAAGGAAAGATTGGTGACATCAAACTTGTGGATCAAATGTGGGTGGCCCATTACTTTATGTATATAGCTGTAGTATTTGATTGCATGCATCTTGCTGTATTTGCTTTGAATGTAAAGCCTCAAGACAGCTCACTGACTATGATGCGGCATAACACTTCATGTGAGCACATTTGGTGGGTATCTTCAAAATGCAAAAGAGGAACAGCCATTTACGCTTTGGTATTATCTTGTTGTAAGTGCTAAAGAAACTTGTCCAATCAAATAAAAGCAAGCACTGGTCAAGTAAAGAAGGAAACTTGACAAGTTAACCATTTCCATATTAGAGTCGGTGCAACTTAGGAGTGACCTTGATATGCAGGTTGTTTGTTGAGGCTACCAAAGACCACTGGCCTGTTTTATCTCATCTATTGTTGGCAAACAAAGTGATCTTTCTCAGCAATAAATTCAGGTAGTAACATGGAAGATTTTTTGCAGACACTTTAGGCAAGAAAGGGTGAACCAGCCAAAATAAAAGATCAATAACAGTCATGCGGACTTGATAAGAAATTTTCCTCCCAGAAATCATCAGATCAGGAGCTGGTTGATGTTAGACTGGTTCCAATGGAGCTGGACTGTACAGACTTGAACCCAAAGCCACCTGGCCAGGTCAGGTTTTCCTTCAAAAGTTCAGAAGTGGTGTTAAGATTAGACAAACTATGGGAGGCCCAGGAAGTCTGGGCACTGAAGGAAATGTTTCCCACCACAGACAGCCTCCTTTGCTCTGATGGTTTTGCTTCCTTCATGTTAACCATCTGGGCCCTATACTCGACTTCTGTTAGTCCTTAAAAACAGCTGCTTGAATAATTGATTAGTTGCAGCTATGTACAGTGAAATGACAGTCATGAAATAATGTTAAGCAAACTTGAATGATTGGCTTCAGATATATGCAGATTTCAGGTCAACAGAGTCTCTGTAAGATAGGTTTTTTGTTTTGTTTTTTCCTTTTGAGCATGGCCAGGTGACATGAGCTGAAGCATCATGAAAACAGCTGTTGACTCATGATTTTCAGGGTGGTACAGGTTGACGCTGATGTTGCAGAACACACACCTAGCTCCACAGGCCTGTGTTCTGGTAACATTTATATATGTATATGCACATGGATCCTTGGTTGACTCTTTTCATGCCAGGGATAGGTATTTAAATTAGAATTGTACATACACTGTACATGTATTCAAGTTAGTCCCAGAGAGTTTTTGCTGAGCATGCTCAGTCGGATATCACTGGTCTTTGCCTGGTGTGGTAAACGCAGCTTAAAGATAACAACAGGATAATACAAGGCCCAGAGCTTCTACCGCCCTGGTCCAGAGTGAGTCTACCCAGTTTCTGATTGTAGAGGGTAGCCAAGGTTAATGTTGGTGGCCAAGGTTAACACAACAGCTGTCCTTATGGGCATTTCAGATATACCTGATGGCACAAAAATGTACCACAGTGTTTTGTAATATCTGTAGTCTAGCTGGTTGGGAAAGGTGAGTGTGGTTACTATGTTGCATACTAGCAGTGTCTGTCTGCCTGTCTCACTTTAAAGTGCCTGCTGGTCCATTAGAACAGGGTTAATATTTTGATGAGATGCCTGTCGGTTAGAGCAGGGTTAACTCTTTCGGTGCCAATCATGACTAAAGTCGATATACTTAAGTCCAACTAGTCTCGATTATCGTAGGGATCCCAGTTTCTTATTCCTCATAAAAGGACTTTTCATTCAAGTACCAGTATGCCTAGAGCTCCAGAGAGAATATTCCAGGTCAACAGCTTTTCTCGTCATGCATTGGGCACAATGCGTACAGTTAAAAGCTGTTGACTGACTCCAAAATTTGGCACTGAAAGAATTAATGTTTTTGATGAGGTGCCTCCCTGTCTGTTGAAGCAGGGTTAATGTTTGTTCATGAAGTGCCTGCTGGTCCATTAGTGCTGGGCAATGTTTCTCATGAGGTACCTGCCTGTCTGGTAGAGCATGGTTAATGTTTTTAGCTCTGCTGAGCATAGCTTGTGGAGCTTATGCCGTCACTCATGTCTGTCTGGCTGTAAGTCCATCCTTATGTAAACTTTTGCTTGTGGATGCAATACAGTCCACAGTTTTTCAAGTTGCCCCGCATAACTTTCAGGACTTACCGAGTGTATGAAAATGTAGGTTGAGTTTAATGTTGGTAGTGCCACCAGCAGTGTTATATGATATACATGTACTTATATTGGCCAAGATGTGAAATATTGAGAATACCGTTTCTCTGAGAGTTTTTCATGAATCAGCATGATTGAAACTTGGTATAGGTGTCAACCAGGTAAAAAGATAAAAAATATATTGAAATTTGGTGGTGCCACCTTTCCTGCCTACCGTGTTGTGAAAACATTAAATTCAGTATGTTAAGAAAGGATAAGGCGAATGATATCAAATGTACCACAGATGTGTATCATATGTAGAAATTTTCTGTTGCATAATATGGATAACCTTGACATGCTTTCTCATCAGGGAGGGAATACATTTGTACATTTCAGGAAACAATTTTTTGTCATGGTCACAATCTGAACTTGTGCACATGTTTCAATATACCAATACAAAAACATTAAACAGACAAAAGCCTATGATACATGAAGTCATGGTGGCACCACTGGTTGTATAAAGTGGAACTAGTATCACAATTGTAGAAAACACATTATATCCATGTTTTTAATTATGAATTGAGATGCAACTTGTAAATTTACATCAAGTAGGCATTGGGCTAGTGGTAGCAGTTTTCACTTTTGAATGCCTATGGCCAAAGATCAAGGTCATTGAGGACATAGTAATAAACACTTAATTCTACATACTGAGAAAAAAGAAGGCTGGCAATACCAAATGTACCATAAATGTGTATCATGGAAGGAAGTTAGATATTGCATAATATGGGTGACCTTGACCTAGTTTCTCAAGATCATGGAGTGAATACAGTTGTCCCCCTCTAATAAACCCTCCCCCCCTCAAAAGAAGCCACCTTCTCTACAAAGGCCACTTCTTCATGCTGCAAAAGTGGTATTTCCCCTCTCAAGAGAGACCACCCCTCTAATGTGGCCACTTTTTGGTTGCATTTGGAGTGGCGTTATAGAGGGGGGCTACTGTACATTTCGTTATATGTTGTGTGACCTTGTCCTTGTTTTCACAGTCATTAAGCACTTAAGAAAAGGACACGTTATCGATAAAGAATAATGGGAATGATACCAAATGTACCATAAGTGTGTCTTCAAGCATAATTTTGATGGTGTATCATATGGATGACCTTGAATGATTTCTGAGGGTCATGGAGGGAATGCATTTCAGGACATGGATTTTTGGTGATGGTCATTAGATTATATCAGTGTTTCCGTTTGGAATTTTTTCAGGGAGTCACAAGATGGGAAATTCAGGCTAAAAGACTAGATTTTACAAGTTTTACATGTAAATTTACAAGAGTTGTGACCCTTTAGAATTTTCTCAGAGGGTATTTCAGGTTTTGAAAGGGTAATTTACCCCCATTTAGGGGTTAATGGAAACACTGTATATGTCGTCAGAGCACAAGGCCCATATGCCTCTTGTTCATGCAAGTAAACCAATGGCTCTCTGTCTGACAATGAGATGCCTGTCTGTGGGTAGCATAGGGTTAATGTTTTTGATGCATATAAGCAGTGCCAGTCTGTCTGTCTGACAATGAGGTGGCTGGCTGTTGGTAGAGTAGGGTTAATGTTTTACCTGCCTGCCCTCTGTGGCTCAGCTGTTGCCACAAGTCTGTAAAGATAGCTGAGCAGCCATCAGAAATATCCTCCTGTATAATTGAACTCTTTATCAAACAATGACCCTCCACTCAAGCTACTCAAAGCAAGCCTCTATCAATGAATCTGGACCTGACAAGGCATGTAGCTCACAGAGCTGACGCCATCTTTGTTACATGATATTCTTACTGAACTTACCTTTGTGACAGACTACTGGGATTTAACATGGAGACATATAGAAATCCACACAGCTGTGTCCTGGGGAATGGATTTAGATAGCGCGAGTTTTAAAACCATTTACTGCCAGCCTTTGGCAAGTAGTGAACAGTTTGAAATGAGTGCTGTCTAAATCCATTCCCAGTGACAGGAACATATGGAATTTGTTTTCTCCCATAGAGCATTAAATCCTATATGTTTTTGTCAAAAACCTACTTGGTTTAGCGTGCTTGCAGCTGCTGTTTTGACTCCCATTTTGTACACTTGTAACATTGCATTGCAAAGGTACGTCACTCAAGAAAGAACTTCCAGTTACTCTTTTCTGTCTAACGTTATCTGATTGGCTTACAAATAAAACAACAACCAATAGGATTCTTTCTTTCATTTCATTTCAGTCGTAAGATCATTCCGCACAATTGTTGGGAATGATTGTGTTTCCACATGGGTAACTATGGGAGAAATTATGTTCCATGATGCCTGCAGAGATGCAGGGTGCTAGGCCAGGGAGGTAAATTGCATGTGGACTAAACACTATGCATCTCCCCTACACGGGGATGCATGTAGTGTTTAGTCCCGTCCGCCGCCGCCACCGCGTATCTTATTTTCTTTATATTTCTGTCCCCTCTTAACCTATTGCCTCTTAATTGGGACACATAAGCTATGGGTCTGGGAAATTTGTCCCATAGAATAATATATAACCATGAGGTCAAAGGTCAAGGTCAAATCCTTGTTGCATTTTCTGCTGACTCAGCAATTTTCACATATTGGCTGATACCTTCTTAATGGTGCATCATAGTCCCAAGGTTACTATTAATTGTTAATAGGAAAGTATTTATGGGCTTTCAGTTTGTATAGTTTATCTTAAACCTGAGTGACCTTGAAAGGTCAAACTGCATACATTCCTGTTGATTACTATGTCAGTCTTTGGGGATTGCAATGCTAATTACCACATTTTCCACTACTCCTCCAAAACAATTAGCCAGATTCAGTTCAACGTTGGTGGAGTTGTATGTCAGGTAGGTATCTGCCAACTGTGTTCAAATGGTCATGCTCCAATGATTTTTGGCCTTTTTGGGGGGGGGGGTGTGCCGGAGGGGGGTTGCATTTTTGCATTCCCATTGATTACCATGTAAGTCAGTGGGGTCTGCAAAGGTAGTTTGCATTTTGACTTCTTCAAAATCATGAGCCAGATTCACTTGAAACTTTGGGTGCAAATACTTCATAGATTTGGGAAATTTTTGTCCCCCGTCACCGGAGGTGGCATAGGGGGACATAGAATTAGTAAGGATAGGAGCCGGTTCCGTCCGTCCGCTGGTCGGCCGGCAGCATATCTCTAGAACCCTAAGAGATAATATAATGAAATTTATACCAGAGATGCATCATACCATGGCCATTTGCACTGTGTAGTGTTTTTGGCCCAAGAACATATCCATTTTCGTGTGTCTGGCAGCATATCTCTGGCACCTTTAGAGATAGAATAATGAAATTTATACCAGAGATGCATCATACCAAGGGCATGTGCGCCATATATTTCTTTTGACCTTGACCTATTTCCAAGGTCACAGGGCCCAAGAACATACATGAATCAGATTTTGTGCATCCAGACATGCTGTATACATTGTATAGCTTTCTACTGTATATTGTGGTGGGGGACATACATCGTTTGGATCACTGTGCGCTTGTTTACATGTGATTGTGATGACCGTAAGGTCATAAGTTAAGGTCATAATGCCTTGCAAAATAAAGGGGTTTCCCTGCAACATCTTCAAATAGGTATGATTCAAGTCCGTCGCACTTTGTCATCATTTATCCAGATGAGACCTCCCTCAGTTTGATAAGAGGTGAACTTCAGGTCAAAAGTCAGGGTCAAACTTTCTGCAGAAGAATGGTGGCCCTCTGTTGGATGCATGTATTTCAGACGAAAAACTTACTTCTAGTTTTGGAACATTTTTGTCTTTTGCACACTGTACTGGGTTAAAATTATTTCTCGTACCAGTGTATAGTGTATGCAACCCCCACTCCCCACCCCACACCTCCTTCATATAGGACAGGCTGGTATTCAGACTTTCCTTTCAGTTGTGTTCTGAGCATTCCCTGCCTCATTGATGGACAAGACTCATTCTTTTTTGCGGACACAGGGCTTGTATGGCAGACAAATTTGCTTCACACAGGCACCTGAGAGTTTTGTTCTGTGGTGCCCATGCAGGATGTGGATCCAGGCTGGTGGAACTCGCAGCAGCTAGTGGCTCCATCTGGTGGTCAAACCCCACTTGCAGATGCAGAAAATGAAACATAACATGACAGCTGCTGAGATGGTTACCTGGGTGAAGCATGTTTTGATTCTGAACTGACCAGTACATCAACCAGAAACAGTTGTGAATGAACACTAGCATGCATTTAATGAAATGGAAAACACAAGGCCAGTTTAAGGTATTCAATTATGCACAGGTGGAACAGTCCCCTCCACCAGCACTCTATCAGGAGGAGTGACTTGTCCAGTTCGTGGGTTTAGCAAGTCCTGGTTTTATACTCTGCTTGTTTTCTTCAAAAACATTCCATCCATCTCTAGGTCCACATCAGCAGATGACCTGCATCTAGTGAGAGTTGACTCTCTGCATAAACCGTGCCAGACCCAAGTACTGCTGCTACTCATCATTGCTTTACATGCACCAAATTAATGTGCTGCAAAAATTCTAAGGCAAATTATATACCTTTCTTTCTCCCTCCCTCCCTCCCTCCCTCTTTCTTTCTCTCTCTCTCTTCCTTGCTTCCTATCTTTGCACAAGCAGTTTAAGGAAAGTTTGTCCCAAAAAGTGCAATAAACTGGTGCCATTTAACAGCTGTGCATGGCTTTGTATGTAGCAAGCTGAGTGCATCTATTTTGTAGTGCTGCTCATTTGGGAATCTGTATGTTCAAAGAAATTTACATAAACTCTTTAAATAAATAATCTGGAACCATTTATTCAGAGACCTTATGGTATTTTCACAAAACCAGCACAAATTTTTGTTCTTATTTATACTGTCTGGAATTTAGAATAAAATCACTTAACCCTGCATGTACCATTTGTGTTGAATCCAGTATTTAATCATAAACATATAGGATTACACATGCTTTGTGAATGTGGATCTGCACAGATGGCAGCACATGTGGAACATATTTTGTTTCATTTTTATCCACCAGGTGTCAGTACCTGTTGCATCACGTACTTACATTTTGATGCTGTTTCCTAGAATAAACATTGACTGGTGAGTCAGAAGGCAACAATGGGGGCACATGCAGGTTGGCATTGTCAGTGCATGCACTTAGTATCCCCCATCGCAAGAGTTCATCATGACATGACAGAGAAGTTCACCCTAGCATGTTTCACAGCACATACAGTGTATTGACACACTTAGATGACTCTTCCTGCTTGAGTGAGCAAATTAATCTTTCTGAGAGACACAGCCACCATAAATCTCATATATACAAAGTAGTTTAAGTAGCAGGTTTGTATGAGTGGAGCAAACTTTTGAAATAACACTTGGTAGGAATCATGAAAGTGGACCATTGTGATAATTGTATGTACAGATCAATCTTGCAGAAATATGAAAGGAATGCAGGACATGGTCTTTTGATTCACATATATTTGCAGGTGTATGTGCATGTATGTGTGTATACAGAGAGAGAGAGAGAGAGAGAGAGAGAGAGAGAGAGAGAGAGAGAGAGAGAGAGAGAGAGAGAGAGAGAGAGAGAGAGAGAGAGAGAGAGAGAGAGAGAGAGAGAGAGAGAGAGAGAGAGAGAGAGAGAGAGAGAGAGAGAGAGAGAGAGAGAGAGAGAGAGAGAGAGAGAGAGAGAGAGAGAGAGAGAGATTTTAATGTAATGAATTGAAACACAGGTCTGGGAGAAAACAATATGTTTAAGAATGCCAGTGAAGTATGCAAAATACAACACTGAAATAAATTTATGATAAAAATATGTGCATTAACAGGGAAAAAATTCAACTTCTATTTCCACCTTCAGCTGACAAGTGTCTACAGTCCCTTGCTGATGGACATTTGACAGTGAGGCCGAGTGGTGTTCAGTTGGCACTATTAAACTTTAATGAGGATGTAAATGTTAGTTATGTTGACACTTGTATTCAGTCCTCAAGTCCTCAGGCTTTTATTTTAAGAGCAAGGTGTTTTTAAATGTAATTAAAATTGGCACTGGATCCGAAAGTAGGTAACCTGTACACAAGGTTATACCTACAAATTATATAGGAAATAATGCAGTGCATGAAGGCAGAATCACATTGCAGATGTATAGGCCACATATTGTAACTTGCATTATTTGTGTAAATAAAAAATTGTTATGTTCTGTGGTATGTTCTTTCAATCTGGCCAGTTGCTCTGGGGCCTATGAAGTGGACAAGCAGCACCTTGGCACAGGTGCCTGTTATTTGATACTGTCCTGCAAGCTGTCAGGCTGGTGACACCCCAGGCCCTCGTGTCTTTTCCTAACAATGACATTGATGAGCTGTGGTCGCTTGCTTATATATTATTGCAATTCTATGTAAGCCTGCAGGGCTTATTGAGAAGCCCTCCATTACACACTGGTCAGAACCATCTAACAGCATTTCTGTTCACATCAGGGATGAAGATGATATCGGCCAAGTCTTTGTGTTTTCATTGGTTGGCATTGAAGAAAATGTGTCGAAGGTTAGTTATATTTTCAAGTTGTATGTTGGTTTTCACAATGAGTTTGAAATTCATTAATTGAATGATTATATATAATTGCATACACCATGTGTATTGCTACAGTGTGTTGTGTGGAATATTTGTTTTATGCTCTATATGCTAGATAATCATAACCCATGTAATGCTGTGCTTAATGGGGCTGATGATGCGTGGCAGTCAGAAGACAAAGTGAAGTCAGGCATAAAAATATTGCCACACCAAACCTGCAAGATGTGTACAGATAACCTTAAAGCAAGGTAGAATGATGAATTAATACATTTGTCAGCAGACTTTATCAGATATATGGATGGATCTTGTTCAAATAAATTTTAAGACAGTTAAGCTGTATCCACACTGTGACTGAAATATTTAGCTTTCCTGGATATCTTGATTTGTACCTAGAATGATCAAATCAGGTTCAAAGTTGGAAAAAAAAAAGATATACAATGTTTACCATGTTATTGGCAACATGAATGTAAAGAACCCATTATGCACATTGATAAAAGTACCATTATGCACGGCTTGAAATTAAGATTTTCACTCGCCGGTCAGAATGGCCAAAATCTGCCAAACCAGCCAGTTTGGATGGTAAGAATCTTCAGTCTGGTCACTGGCCAAGTGGTAGCATTCACTAGCCAGCTACAAAACTGACCTTCGTTTGGCTAGTGGATTGGTGCTACTTTGGAACCTGTTTTGGACCTGAATTTGTGCCCAGAATGGGCCAAGTAAGGTTTAATTGAGAGATTGGAATAATTAAGTGTTACATACAGACAACTGTTTAGGTCTGTGGAGTATCTGTATATAAATAGAGATCTGATGTGCATGCATGCAAGTCCTGTTGGCATCAGTTAATTTGAGGAGGGTGGACAGGAGAAATGGAGAGATTGATCTGTTCAGCAGACATGTGACTAAGAGATTGATCTGTTCAGCAGTCATGACTGTAAGGGATTGGTTGGTTCAGCAGACACATGGCTGTGAGAGATGAGTCTGTTTACCAGTAAATCCAGAAGTAGACTGATTGGGAGTTAAAGAGGTCAGTGGCCATCTCGAGACCTGGTATTGTCTGCAGTCCAGCCCAGCTCACCTTCATTGTGGATCTCTATGACGACCTGCAGGATATGACTTTTATCCCATGCTTGCACTCATACGACTTTAATACAGGTACCAGATACCGCTGTGTGAAACTGTGCCTTGTATCTGATTTGACCATTCTTGTAATTCCTTGTGTGGAATAAATGAATGAACTTTTGGTGAGTGACCTGGGTCAGTGTTACCTAATATGTCAAATGGCATGGGCAACTGTGTCTGCAGGCAAATTATACATACAAATTATCACTCTATGCCGTTGTTGTACAGGTCAGTTTGAGAGCTCGTTTGGCATTTTTGAATATGTTCTTTATACTACAAAGGTGCCAGTGTTTGACCAAAATGTTTTCTTTTTGCTTTTAAATGTAGGGAAAATAGAATCTCAGATCTTGTGCCTGTGTCTTGATTAACAGATGTTACTTGCTAGGTCTTTCCGAGCATACAGAAGGAAGCCTGTGGCTTCATAATGTATGCTCTGAGAGACCTAGCTTATCACATCTGTGGATCGAGACACCGGGCTTGTCAGATTCTCGGTTGATAGATAGTTTAAGCATCATGGTGAAGTTGCATTATCTCAAAGTTGTGAACATGTATTCAACCACAATGTAAATAAATAGCATTTCCAATGAAGACCACCTCCATAAAAATACTATTTCTATATTAAGACTGCCAATTTACAGACCCATTTTTGTTTATCCTTCATTAAATTATATACCCCATGAAGATCACTCCCCTATTAAGACCACATTTGCCAGCCCCTTAGATGGTCAGGGAGATTCCACTGAACATGTATTTGTAGTCATATGCTTCAGCCCAGAGAGTAACACATTGAAGTATGTCACCCAAAAAATTACAAACCAGTAAGCTGTAACATGAGAAACAAACTTAACCAAAAACATCAACAGGAAAAAGAAACTTTCTAGTATTACACATGTGCAGCTTAGTATATTTTTAGAATACTGAATTCATTAAAAACTGTGGTAAAGTAGTGTGTGTAGCATTAGTTTACGGCTCTCCAGAACAAATTGTTGTCTTGTTTTATCCTTCTTGCCTGCACAGCAGACCAAGTTCTGTGTTACTACACTTGCGAAGTAGATAAAATATGCAGTTTGGGTCTGCTTTGGATGCAATTATCCTTGCAACTTAGTACAAGTTTATGATCATAGATGCAGGCTATGGCTCTATGAATTCATTTGTACAAGGTGGTAATGTCATCCAGCATGCCCGCAAAATAGACTGTAAAATTTTGAAAAGTGTAAAACAGGAGCGATAATCACTATGTTTGTTTTAAGAGCAGCACAGATTCATAAAAAACAGTACCTGTATTCAGCTGTAAAATTGACACTGTTTGGCCAATTATTTAGAAATTTAGGCCACAGAATTTGTAAAAAGTAATTGTAGAAAGTTGGATATATCTTAATATAAACATGTGTTCATAATTTTTTTTTTTTTTTTTTACATTGTCATTTGAACTGTTTCAAAGAATGTTGATAAAGCCCCACTGGGTTTTCATCTTGGCATATGTGTAGGGGGTACATGAGCCACCAAGCGCTTATGGTTTGGAGATGGTATTTTTGATGGCCTTGTCGAAAGTTGTGATGACCCAGGGATGTCACACAGGTGACAGAACTGCTGTGGAATAGAGGGGTAATTATGCATGCCAACAAGTGACACGTTATGCTTGCAGTAATCATGCATACCCTGAAAACCTATGAATTTAGATTGCACAAAAAATGACTCACAGGTCACCCAGGTCAGATGAGAGGTCAAACCACCTTTTTACTCCCCCATGTAACAAGTCTCATCAGCGACTTAATAGAGATACATTTGTAGTACATTGTGTTATATTGTAATTTATGATACTTGGGTATGCAGGGTAGCTGTGATGAATGCAGCCAGCTCTATAATGTAAAGCATAAGCTGGAATTGGCGGAGGAGTGTTCCTGGTCATAAAACATGCCTAATGTACATGTGGCTATCTGTGTTAGGTATAAGAATTCCATAATAGTAGAATGCAAATGGTTCAGTTGTTTATATTGGTCGATATTGTGTCTGTTTACTTCTATGAAGTAAAATTCCTCATGAATAATTGAACCACCTGCAGTTTTGTTTCATTTGAGTATCTTATATATCTTAGGCCACCTAATGAGTAATTATTATCTGGCTTTTTATTTCATTTTTACCTCAGCTGACTTGTCAGTCAGCTGAGGTTTTTTGAGGGTCCGTCGTCCGTCCGTCGTCCACAATTCACATTTTCGACTTCTTCTCAAAAACCATCAGCCAGATTCACTTCAAACTTGGTGGAAATGTGCCTTGGATGGGTCTCTACCAGGTTTGTTCAAATGGTCGCGGTCCAGTGATTTTTGGAATTTTTAATGAATTTTTTTGTTCTTTTTTGTGTAAATCTTAAAAAATCTTCTCCGAAACCGCTCACCCAATTGCTTTGATATTACACAGGAACACTCCCTGGGACTCCTAGTTCTGAATTTGTTCACCAGGTGGTGCTGCAATTTTTTCCTAATTTTTGTGTGTTATAGCTATTTTCGACTTCTTCTCCAGAACCGTGTCTCAGATTAAGCTGAAACGTGGTGGATATGTTCCTTGTAGAAGGGTCAAACAAAGTTGTTCACTATGTGGGAATGCTGCGGATTCCTGATTTTTAACGATTTTTTCAATTCGGGTACTTATCGGTTAATGAAGCTTCCCTATTGATTACTGTGGAAGTCAATGAGCATTCTAATGCTAATTCACATTTTCTACTTCTTCTCCAAAACCGTCCTCCAGATTTACTTCAAACTTGGTGGCAATGTACCTTGGGTGGGTTTCTACCAATTTTGTTCAAATGTTCATGCTCCAGTGATTTTTGGATTTTTAATTAATTTTTTTGTTCTTTTTTTTTAGGACAAATCTTAAAAAATCTTCTTTTCCGAAACTGCGTACCCAATTGCTTTGATATCGTACATAGACACCCCCGGGGACACCTTGTTCCCAATTTGTTCACCAGGTGGCGCTGCAATTTTTTTTAGGAATTTTTGGTATGGTTTTGCTATTTTTCACTACTTGTCAGAACAGTCCCTCAGATTAAGCTGAAATGTGATGGATATGTTGTTGTGGAAGGGTCAAACAGTTGTTTACTAGGTGGCACTGCTTTGGATTCCTGATTTTTAAGGATTTTCAATTCAGGTACTTATCGTTCGATGCAGCTTTTCTATTGATTACTATGTAAGTCAATGGGCATTCTAATGCTAATTGACAGGACAACTGACACGAAATTTACTGTTTACTTGATAACTTGAGATCTGTCTTGAGTTAGCTTCACATGTTAATTATTCTGTGTGAAGGTCATGCTGAGACAGTACATGAATGACCTTGACCTCGTTTGTGGGGTCACAGTGCAACATACATGAATTTTACTCTTCATTATAACTTGAGAACTACTTGAACTTTGATGTTGCACATGTAAGTGTTCTTCTATAAAGGTCAGACTTACTCAGAACATGGTGTCCTTGATCCTTTCCCAAGTTCATAGAGCTGCAAGTGTGATGAATGTCAAGATCAGCTGAGGCACGGGCTGTTCACACAGCCCTCTTGTTTTTCATTTGCATCATTCACAGAATGTTTTAAGAGCTTGTTGGTACACTTTTACTGAACTTTACACAGAAAATATGACTTTGCTCCAAACTTGTCCTTTTCACTAGACTTCTAATTTGAGATCATATGAACTATATATTTTCTAAAAGGACACATTTTATTTGGATTAAGCTATTAAAAGTAATGAAATCGCTGTAAGTCTTAAGAAATTGAATTCTAATTGTTTAAAAAACTTTGATTTTACCTGTTTTTGCAGAAAAAAATAGCACAAACACAAATGATGGGAAACATTCTTTTCTGATGGGAAATGAAACAGTACACTTCTAGCAGCAAAACCATATTTTAAATTTTTGATTAGGGTTTTAGTGCAAATTTTACAGGATATTTAAATCAAAGCTAGTATTTAAAAAAAATTAAACAGCAATCAAATTAGAACTAAGCCCTTTTTCCACAAAAGGTTTTTAGTTTTTAAAATGCTTTTAAAAATTTTGTGCAAAATTTCAGAAGTTTAATTGAAACTTAACTACATCAATAGTGATATGGTGGTACCTGCTATTTAAGACCACCCCTTCTGCCAGCCAAAAGTAGTCACATGACAGGTGGTCTGAAATTAGAGGTAAATTTGCAAAGAATATTGACAGTTTTGCCAGGAAAACTGTGGTCATAAAGCAAGGTGGTCTTTCATGGTAGTGGTCTTGAACTGCAGGTACTATTGTACTAAAATTTATATTCAGTACCAGAATCAAACTTTATGTTATGTTTTCTTTTAGAAAATACATACTTTTTAGGATATCAGATGGTAACCATTGATAGAAATTAAACATTTATACACGTGAGTCAAGTATGCCGTGCCATTAAATTACTGTGAAAGTTGATAATTTGGAGATCATCCAGTGGATCGTGATGAGACTTGGCTCATCTGCAGTGGATAGGTGAAGTATCTTGGCAAAAGTCCCGAATTCATGTGACATCAAGTCATCAATGTTATATAAGTGTACATCACTGCAGTGATGAATTTGATGTTCAAGGATAAAAACAAATTTTTCTAATATCTTTTACTTTCATGCTGTGGTATGTGGATGACTTTATTTGATATCTTACAATCTGGTGCATGCACTGGAATCAGTTTTGACCAATTTCATGGTGTGTGTGTGTGTGTGTGTGTGTGTGTGTGTAATGTTTTCATTTCAAATGTAGCACACTGTGCTAATACAAAGATTTCCTGGAACAGACTTGGTTTTTCGCAGAGTTTTGTGATAATGATATGTCTTAATTTACAACACAAGGTAGCCAATGAATTGCTATCCTTACAAAATCAGTATGGTACATTATATATCTAGACATTTTTTAGGACAGTAGTTTAGATCAGGCCCACAATGGCTCATATATCAGGATTGTCGTGAAAGATTGTTTTTCCATTTTGCTCTTACTGAAAATTCAAGGAACATTTTCTGATTAAAGATGTACAAATTTTAGTGTGGTACCATTTAAAGAGCATCAAGTGGACCAGAACTCTTAAAATATTGAGGAAAGTGTGGTGCCAAATAAGTTTAGTGAGTCACTGAGGCTTCAAACAAAAAGTGTAAACTGTCAGTGCTTCTATAATAAAGGCATCATCAAGTCAAAATTGTTATAAAATTTGATTGGTAGTGGTATCAGAGAACATGTAAAATATATTACACCTGCTTGAGGGTCAAGTTTTGTGCAGTAGCGTTATGCCTGTGGTTGAACTTTGGCTGGATGACAGTATGAAAAGTTGGGAAAAAATGAAATGACTTTTAGATGCTGTATAAGCACACTGAATGCTTCCAAAAGTATTGCTTGAAGTGAAGTGAAATGCTGTATACAAATATAGACAGTAAGGAGTCAGTGCCACGCCCCCAGTGAGGCCTCCAGGCAGGCACATGCAGACACCTCTCCTTTGGGCCAGAGCTCCCCATTAGGGGCAGCTCCCCAGTGAGAGTTCCCCCTGTCATTTTGGGCAGCAACCCACACAAACCAGGCCAGCAGTTGCAGTGGTGAACACGAGGAAGCAAGGTAACACCTGGCTGGAAAACCTGGCCAGCGCCAAATTAAAAGCTGAGTGAGGGATTACACATACACTGGCATGGATAAGGTTAGCTACATGATACAAAGACATCCGGGATGAGCAGATAGGTGACGAGGTACAGATGGCGTTGGCCAAGCCGTGTCAGTACACAGAGTGGATTATCACCTCCCTGTGGACAGTGGTCATTCACAGGTAAGCTGTGGCCTATCAGCTACCTGTGCAACCAGGCTTTTCATTTCTAGCATCTTAAGTGCCTAGTTTTATACTTCCTGCTTCATTTTATGGTCCAAAATCTGTAAAACTTTGGTTTCTTTGTGTTGCCTGCGGAAACCAGTTGTGAGTCAGTCATACATGGACCAGTTATGGTGTTTTGTCATGACAACTTGGTGCAGGTAAAAGCATGCTCTGTGAAGAATCCCCCAGGTTGTGTCTGATCTCTTCATCACAAACCAGGAGGATAATGCAGTGAGTTAGTTGTCCAGGTACAATGCTGATCTGCACTGACGGTACAAACCAGGAGGGCGGAGTTTCCTACTGACATGACAGATGAGACTGGAAGGATGGGGGCAGGTTGATAAGGCCAGTGCTCTAGATCTGTATGGTTCTCACTGCTGGGATCATGACAGATCTGTGTTTACAGCAGTGTGTACAAACAGGCAGGCATGCAATGGACTGGGTTTAACTCTGTCGGTGCAAGCACAACTAAAGTGGATCTATGTAAGTCAAACTAGTCTGAATTATCATAGGGAGCTGAGATTCACATTTCCTCGTAAAAAGATCGTCTTTTTCAAGCGCCAGCATGCCTATAATTCCAGAGAGAATATCCCAGGTCTACAGCTCCTCTGGGCTCATTGTGCCCAATGCACACCAAGAAGAGCTGTTGACTCAGTCCAAAATTTGGCACTGAAAGAGTTATTAAGGCTGTGAAGCTGTGTGGATGGCTGATGTGGGCTGTGTACACAGCTACCATAAGGTCTTCACATGCAAAGTTCAACAGACTTTGTGTCTATCATTGTCAGGGCTCACCAACCTTTTTTTTCTTCTTTCTTGTGTAGTCCTCAGGCTAAGTTTTGATACTTTACATATTCCCTGTAGTAACTCACTTATCCACCCGTTCATACCAACCGATGAAAGCAATATTTTTTATTGCCCCACGGCAAATGCTTCAAAATGTTTACTTGCTCTGATTAGCTATTCACTGGTCCTCGGCTAGATGACGTGAATTTGTGAGTTCTGATTGTGCTAAAAATGTATGGAGAAAGATAATGCCACAATAGCAAATTTTGTCTAGGGGGAAAACAGGGAGTGAGTGTGTGTGAAAGTGAGAGAGAGAGAGATATTTGTGTATTTACAGCACTACTTTCATTTCCTGATTTAGAAAAAAAAAAAGTTATGATCAATAAGTTTACACGTTAGCATGGTTAATATTGAAATACAAGTATCAGTGCATGTTTGTGTAATTTCCTCCAAACCCACGCACTGGATCTACCGCAAATGTCAGGTTGTTCCTTGGCTGGATCTTAGTTGAAACTAGATCACTTTGTGGATCGCCTATATCTGTAGCATCAAACTCAGCATTAAGGGGGGCTTTGTTCAAACTGTAGTTGATTTTCAACTCTGTTCATCTTGGGTTAGGACTTATTCAGGGTTGAAAGTATCAAGGTCAGCTGAGTGTAGGCTGTTAAAGCAGCCCTCTTGTCCATGGAAATCTAAAAATTTTGTGGTGATCCTACGCAAAGGAATGTGTGCGTATGCTGTATCTTGGCCATTGATCTTTAGTTTCATTTTGAAGGACATGGTAAGAAAATACTGACCACACATGCACAAACAGCCAAATGACCAGTGCATACTTCCACTTATTGCCGTAGTGTCCTAGTATCCTGTCATTTGTGGGGTCATAGTGGCGGTACCATGTACACATGCATAAATGTAAATTTAACTGTTTGATGTGCCTGCTGTAAAAAGAAGCAGTCAAACTTGTTGTTATGGTAACCTTGTGCATGTTTGCAAGTGCCAGGAGTCAAAAATATTGATCCTAAATATTGTGATTGAGGAACTGAACTAAAATAGAGTTGCAGACCTCCTTTGAGAGATCACCCTAAGGCCAGGACTAAAGGTGGTCATAAAGCAGGTGGTCTCAATATACATAACATGGGAGAGATAGCACAAGGGACTTGATGAGTATGGTATTAAAATGCAGGTGGCCTCATTGAATTGGGCTTTGAAAGGGGGCCCAGTGTACCATAGCTGTCAACTCTGTCAACAATTCCCGCCAGGAGCCTCCTCTTTTAGAGACCTCAAAACTGATTAAAATTACTGCTTTTTTGGTAAAATTGGCTACTTTCTTTGTCTATGTGCACTCTTTTAAAAAGTCTCCTGCTTACAGAGCTTTTGGGGTTGACACCTGTACATCTGTGGTGTACATATGAACCTTCCAGAGCAGACCACCCCATACTCAGCCCTTACGGTGGACCAAGCTTTAAATTGCAGAGCTCACCTTGTAACATTGCAGGCCTACATGGCTGTATTGTGGGGCAAATTGGATTGAGTGAGAAATACCACTGTTGTACATCGACTACACTTGATTCAAGGGATTAGAACAGTGGCAGAAATAGGGCAGGGTGCAGTTTACAATTTCATGTGTATTTAGTGTAATACACAAAGCAATACATGTACTCTTATGGTCTAGAGGTGTGTAGTTCAGCTGGATTGCATGTCAAAGTAACCTTGAAGAAACCAGTTACTTTTGAGACTAATGAAATGAGCTTTTCAGAATCATTTAAGTTAAATGTACCTTATTTTTACCACGGAAAATTTAATGTTTCTGTATGCCTTGGTTTTTAAGTTCATCAGTGAGCACAGCATAATGGAAGGTTATGAGAAAACAAAACTAGTTCTTCTGACAGAAGTGCACTGTACAGGAAGTATACAGGAACTTTTTTTGGAGAAGAGCAAGGATAAAGGCTTCCAACATATGCCCTGCAGAGGGCGCAGTTCACTGCCAAGTGACATTGACATTGTAAATAAAAATGGAAAGGTCCGACACTCATGAGAATTTGAAATAAAGAGAAATAGAAACTGATTGATCAAATAAAATATTTGTTATTAATCTATAGAAAATTTACTGTAGAAATACATCCTTTATTGTTTGCACTCAATAAATTTGACAAGAACGATATAAATTTTATAACAATGGTGAGTTGCATGCATGTATTTTGTTGGCGCACTTGAAGGTGAAGAGTGGACCGTTGTGGCCGGATATGGCTGAAATTTGTGTTATGGCATATACAGTCGCAGGTAAAACACAGGACATCCAAACTTTCAGAGCGCTTAGTTATCTGCTGTGCTTATTAAATCATTGTTACACGGGCTTGGTATTGGTATGAGCCTTGGGGGGGGGGGGGGGAGACTTGTAAAATTTAAAATTTAAAATTAAAAAAAAAAAAAAAAAAAAGGACACACACCCGCATTCATTCTGTACACCCGGTCGGGAAATCCGCAACAAGAATATTTTTTAGGACGGCCTTTTAACATCAAATTTGCTTTGATAAATTAATGTGACAGAAAAAGTACATGTATCCTGAAAATTAGATTCTCTGAGCTGCTTCAGAAACCAATATATTTAAGGGTGTGGTACACTCTATGACGCATTCATAAATGTGTAATTTCTGTCAGTGGTAACCATCTAATACCCTATTTTATGAAAGAAAACATAACATCAAGTTTGATTCTGCACTGAATATAACAATTTCATATTGCTATTGTGTAATTAGATTTTAATTAAAATTCTTAAATTTTGCATAAATTTTAAAATAGCATTTTAAAAATTCAGATTTAATTTATAATGTTGAATGAAAGAACACATTATGCTCACCAAAATTGTATTTTAAATTTCTGAAAAATTGCTACATTCTAATTGTATGGACATACTGTATTTTTTGAAGAAAAAATTTAGTTTAAGTTAAACATTCTATTAATTTTGAACTGAAACCCATATCCAAAATTCATAATACCGTTCTGTTTTTAGAAGTGTAGTGTTTCATTACACATAAGATAATAATGTTTCCCATTTTTGGTTTTTGTGCTATTTTTTGTTTTTCTGCAAAAACAGGTAAAATTAATCTGTTATTTAAGCAATCAAAATTCAATTTCTTAGCACTTACAAAGATTTCATCATTTTCAATAGCTGAGTCCATATGTACATTTTTAGAAAATGTATAGTTTCTATGATCTGAATGAAAAGTCTAGTGTATATTAAAGAACATATTTGCAGCAAGGTCATGTCCTCTGTGTGAAGTGCTGTAAAATTGTACCATGCCATTGCAGTTACTTTGACATTGAAGCTAATGAGAATACAGACCTGTTTTCTGCAAGAATTAGGTTATTGGGTTGTGTACTCAATTGAAAACACAACATTGCTTATTTCAACTTCTATTCTTAGTCAGGTTTGGTATTGCCTTGACTGGCTGTGGTGGTTTTGAGCCTTGTATTTGTGGTCTTTTCGCATGCTGTTTTGGGAATCAGAGAAGGGTTATGTGCATGTGGTGAAATTAAAGTACCTCAAGTACTCAAATCTTTATGGTTGATATGGATCTTTGAATAGAACTCACAAGAAACTGTAGGTCTACATAACTTGACTTAAAGTACCTTTGTTGATGTGCTCACATGTAGTCTGGTTATTATGTAACCAAGTAGAGATCAGACAGACTTATCTTTTTATTTTGTGATTGTCCATCAGAGGGCATGGCAGATCCCTGGTGGACCATCTCTGTTTAGTTCCAGAATTGACCATTAGATGGCAGGTTATGCAGACATGACATTCTACTTTGATGGGTGTCAAAGGGTGGAGTTCTCGGAACCCTGCACAAGACTTTGGTGCTGGATGTGACAGGCTTGATCTTTGACCCCATCCATGATAAAAGACTCACATCCTTTTATTTTTATTGGGGGGGGGGGGGAGGAGGGCATAACAGTTGAGGTACTTTATCACTCTTGGCTGCCACTGTAGTGGCGCCCTTTGTCTGTATTGGATCATCAAAGACATGATGATGGCTATGCAGACAAGGCTGCAATCTGATATGCTACATTACATTTACCACAATTAAGGAGGGACTGTCTCCTGGAGAAGACACAGACTGTGAAGACAGAGTCAGCTGTGTGGCTGTGCCAGCCTTGTTGCTGCCACTGTTTATGTTGTCATACTTCATATATTTATTAATTTCAAAAACAAAGGTGGACATCCATCATCTGTGTGGTCTTGATGCAGCCTGTGTGAACAGGGTTTATGACAACAGTTTGTAATTGTGGACACTGTACTTCCTCATTAGATTTATTTGTGGTAAATGTATATTATAACAGAGTGAAGCCACAACGGGTTGTTAAACCCTGTATGAACCTCAAGAGACAAAGAAATCACCACTTTGTCATTTAGTTGGAAAGAAATCAGCTTAACCCTATGTCTGTGAAAGAGGAAAGGGGAAATTATGATGGCAGCTTGAATTTATAAACAATAAAAAAATGTTAAGAAAAATATTAAAGAAATAGTCACCCATGATTATCCTTGTAGTAATGAAAACAAAATGAATGTGAATGAATTATTACACTTTGGATTGCAAAAAAGGTCATAATGCATGTGTAACAATTCTTTATAATGTAAGTTGCTTTAATTTCATGATATTCTTATTTTCGCTTATTTTGCTGATGGCACAAAACAGTGAAAATAAAAACACAGTGAAATAGTATTGAGATTGTGTGAATAGGAGTTACGTCCAAAATAGTGAAATGAAAAACTACATGTACAGTGAAATGTCAAAAATACAAAACATGAAAATAATGCAATTTAAAGTATATAATTATATATGGTGATAAATTCAAACAACTATTCATTGATAAAGACAACAAGAAACATGGCAAGGAAAATTGTGGTTAAAAAAATAACTGATATTTTGACTGTTGACATAAAAGCATTAACTGAGGATGAAAAATGAGTTAATTTGACTGGAAAAAAAAGTTGACACAACAAATTTATTTGTACACAGTAGGGTCATGAAGTGAGTGGTTGTGTAAGACCTTGACAACAAGAAGGGGGAACTGGACAAATAGGTCAATATGTGTACATGAGTGATGGTCTTCATTATGTGCTTTTCCTATTTTTGGTCACAAGAGATGAGGATCCATTAGTTTGGACTCTCATATGGCCACCAGAGGTCACTGCTGAAGCAAGACAGTCTCGCAATAAAAAATGATATGAAGCTTGTGCCTCTCATTGAGTATGTAATTTATGAGACTTGCTTCCCAAGAGAGGCTGCCTTGTCTGAAGGTTCAGAGAAGTGAAGAGCTTTTAAAAGCATTTTGTGACAAATCTGACTTTCTTTATGCATGTTATGAATTACATAGCGAAAAGGAGTGATCTCTTGAGCATTTTAATTTTGTGCGTAGAGAGAAACACAAAGTAGCTGAAAATTAAATGGCAGTTTAATCATATACTCAATCCAGTGGTGAATGTGACAATTGCAAACACACTAGCTCAGATTATGTAATCAAGTGGTTAAGGAATTGTAGATGAAGGGAGGCCAGTCAGAATGTGGAGTTTTTACCACAGTATCTGGTACATTGAGGATCAGCGAGTTGAGCATGGTGAGTGTGCACTCAGCAGCATGGTGAGTGTGCAGTCAAGAATGCTGGGAATGTACATGTTCAGGGTTCCTGTGACAAGCAACAGAAAATGCCAAACCACGATCAATCATTAGGGTAAAGAAAAGACTCAAATCACTGCCGTCATCCCGTATTCTAATTGTATGAATGACCTGTTACTCAGCAAGGGAGCATTCAGTGTGTATGCAGGAGTGTATTGATACCCTCTGACCTTTAGTTTTCCTGGTAAAGGCAGGCCAGGGAGCATTAATTTTATTGAGAAGACTGGCCACAGATGACCTGTGGCCTCATTTGCTGCCTGATGAAGGGAATACAGGAGTATCGATTGTGTCACCATGAGGCAACAAGGATTACAACTATTGACATTAATATTAGATTTGTGTCATAACAATAGCAAAACCCTGTGCCATTTTGTGGCCTAGTCTGCCATAATTCCTGAATATGATGAATTAAACCAGCAGATGTATGCAATAATGTCAGTGTGACAGTTGTAGAGTGTGCTGTGGTGAATGTGTTCCAGCAGGCCTCCCTATGCCCTCATGTACATGCCATGCATGCATAATATCATTCAAAAACATGTTTTAGCAATTACTTCGTTTAGACTGTCAATGGAGGTGGCAGTCAGCAACAAATGAAATTCTCCAGCAATCAATTGTATGGTGATTTGATTGATCTGAAAACAATAAAAAGAAATCATTATTAATGTGAACAAAGGATTCCTGTTGTAATTTGAAGTGGGGATCCCTGAGCAAAGGATGATGGTGGAGAGTGTGTGTGTGTGTAGAGATGACTAGGTCTGTTGTCTGTGTCGCTATTGATCTGGTGCACACTGGATCCCTGTGCTGGGATGGGGGACCACCTTTGTGGATAGCTGTGCTTGGACAAGACAGATTGGAGTGGAATTACCTTGCTAGACATGCAACAATGCCAGCTGTAGGCAGCTGGCTTCTTATTGGTGCAGATCTAGGCATGCGATTCCTACTGTAGCTGAGCCTAGCGGTGTTCTGGGCGTCCCCGAGTCTGGGGCTTGCTAGAGTAGAGCTGTGGATGCACCATTGTGTTACAGTGGGGCATGTGTGTCATTGCTGGTTAATATACTGGCTTATATGACTGTTGTGTAGCTGAGGCTGTGCACGGTTTACATAGTGCCATAGGTTACTCAACACATCTGGTCCATCAGCAGTGCATCTTCTTACCTGAAAGTGTCAGCTGGCTGAGATATGTTTGACAAAGCTGGAGAGATTTTGGACAGTTTTAGGCACGTGTATATGTGAGGAGTCTTGTGTGCTGTGTGCTGCCAATGTTGACTTCTTAGCCAGCCTGTGATTGGCTGTGCAGGCTGGGTATCGGGACTGAGAGAAAAGCAGAGGCAGTGTGACTGGCCGTCTATGTACAGATCAGTCATCATGGATCTCGATACAGAGGGATACCGACGAGGCTGTCTGAAATATGGCACGTATCCTCCACGCAGATTCGACTACTTGTCTTCCTGTTATCATTATGGAATATTCATGTAAGTGCCTTGCTTTCCTTCATCCAGGCTGCCCCCTTGTTGCCATGAAGCCAGAGATTTGCTCATGAGCAAGCACATGTCCCACACAGCCGAGGCATCAGGGCTGCATGTATGTCTCAGTCAGTCTGGCATGAGCTGTCTGTCTCGCTTACCTCATCTTCTCCAACTGATAGACTTGTGCATTGTCTGCAGTTTTTTTTTCTTTCACTTAGGGCAATCTGCTGATTCAAAGCAAGGTAGAATGGATTCTGGTGTTACATAGATGCCAAATTTAGAGATGGGAGCATCAGTTTCAGCAGACAAAGAGATGCATGGCCATCACCCATAAATCTCTATTTCAGGAACATGCCAAGCTCCGTGTAACCCTTTACTCATGTTTTATGATACAAATCCTAGTCCACAAATAAACATGTCATAATCTGTTGGTAATATTCCAAGAGAAATCTATAATTGGTTTCTAGTATGCCATGAGAAATGTACAGGAACATAAACATTTAGCTGGAATATGAGATCAGTTCCTCTAAAAAAAAAAAAAAGTTTCAGAAATATTCTCAAAGTCAGACTGTAATTCATGGTAAGTTCTAGTGAACATAGGTGGCTGAAATCAAACAAAGCAAGAAACATGGGACTGCAGCCATTTTGGTCAGTGATAGCAACTGGTCCAGGTCAGCCTGACAATAAATAGTATGAAGAGTACATGTATGGGAACCACCAGTCTGCTGTCAATGTTAACTATAGAAGTACATTAGAAGTAAACTAGTTGGACATCTGTTGCCAATACTTTTTGCTAATGGGACTCATTGAATGTTATAGCTGTGTCCCTGTGTTGTGGTGGAACTGGCATTGAATGTTATAACAGTGTCCCTGTGCTGTGGTAGGACTGTCTGAATTTTGTAGCAGTGTCTTTGTGTTGTGGGACTGTTGCTGTATGTTGCAGCAGTGTCCCTGTGTTGGGGAAGTGGGGGTGGAGGGTGGGAGTGACTGTTGCTGAATGTTGTAGCAGTGTCCCTGTTTTGGGGGGACTTGCTGTATGTTGTAGCGGTGTCCCTTTGTTGTGGTAGGACCGTCACTGCATGTTGTAGCAGTGTCACTGTGTTTTGGGGGACTGTTGCTGTATGTTGTAGCAGTGTCCTGGTGTGTGTGTGTGTGTGGGGGGGGGCGCATCTCTGTATGTTGTAGCAGTGTCCTTGTGTTGTGATGGGATTGTTGCTGAATGTTTTAGCAGTGTCCTTGTGTTGTGGTAGGACTGTTGCCGTATGTTGTAGCAGTGTCCTTGTGTTGTGGTAGGACTGTTGCTGAATGTTGTAGCAGTGTCCCTGTGTTGTGGTGGGACTGTTGTTTGTTGTAGCAGTGTCCCTGTGTAGTGGTGGGACTGTTGTTGGTTGTAGCAGTGTCCCTGTGTTGTGGTGTTTATGTAAAGTGCCAGCTAACCCAGTTCCTGAAATATGCACGACATTGACATTGTAAGCAGTCAGCGTCATTACCTGTTTACATGTGCAACTGCTGGCTGATAAAATGTAGGTCCTGGGTCCTGTTTCCTAACACACACATATGGTGGTTATTGTCAAGAGTTTGTCTTTAAAAATGGTTGATAAATGATATCTTGCATAACAGCATGGACAGAAATAAGGTTTATGCTATTTTTGTTTCACTGTCATTATCAGTTGAACAAGGTGAGGAATTTGTGACATCTGAACAAAATTTAGGTAACTTGTATATTTTGTGGTGTCATAACAGGAATTTTTACATTACTTACTGTCACATCATATTGCTATATGTTTGAACAGAGGTATTTAATGAACAGAGATTATATCGCATTGTAAGGTGTTAAATACCTTATTTTAGTTGAAATAATGCAGTGCAACAAGGTGTTATATGTATGATAAATATAGATTTTATAAAAATGTTCACTTCCTTTAAAAGATATTGCCACATTACCTCACATTATGAGGAGAAATAGGGCAATGCAAAAGTTTTGTCACATGATAAAGATACTCGCTACATTGTGTTAAATTGTGAGTAGCATTCAGGCAATGTAACAGTGTGTCACACAATAAAGATATGTGCTACATTGTGTCATGAGTAGAGATAGGGGAATGCAAAAGTGTGTCACATAATAAAGATATTTGCTACATTGTGTTATATTATGAGTAGCATCAAGGCCATGTAACAGTGTGTCACATAATAAAGATACTTGCTACATTGTGTCATGAGTAGAGATAGGGGAATGCAACAATGTGTCACATAATAAAGATATTTTCTACATTGTGCATATTCTGAGAAGATAAATTTTGTCCGTCTGTGTTGTGATAGTAAGATGTATATTTCTATTTTATAACAGGATTTTTATTTCTTCTCAATGTCATTTAAACTCAATTTGTATACCATGTCTTTATATTCTACCTTACTTTCCTGTGTCACTTGACCATCTAGAATATGTGTCAGAGAACTATGATGTTTTGTCACATGTAACATGCAGACTTGTTCTATCAAATTGTCACCAGGTAATAAGTTAGAGTGTGGTATTTTTTTTTTTTTTGACACAGACATGCCCATCCAGTGATATAAATCTTGTTGCAAGCACCTGGCAGTGAGGTAGCACCTTGTTTTGGTTCTCCTCTACTGGACAGCTTCAGCTTGAGTCATACATTCTGTGGATTTCTTGCATCTGGAAATGTGTTTCACAATGACTGCAAACACATGGCTTCATTCAATCATGTCTTTTCATGACCTTTGCTTCTTAATCCCTTACATGACCTCACTCATCAGGTATTTTTCTTTTCTTTTCTTTTTTTTTAATATATCCTTTGCCTCTTGAATCCGTTGCATGACTTCACTCAGAATGTTTTTGATGACCACCCTTGAAGTGCAGTGTCAGTCTGGGCAACTAAGGCCGCCTTATGCGTATAACTTTATTGCATGGATGCCGGCAAGGGACGGTCTACTGTGACCAGTCAAAACCATATAAACAGAGTACATTCTTATGAATATATTATGTTTTGACACGGGTGGCACAAGGAGCCTTAGTGCTGCTGCATCATTGTATTTCACCCACATGTAAAATGAACATACTTCAGTGTCAAGCATTCCTGATGGTATGTCTATGCAGTTGTATGTTATTTGATATAAAGTGTATAACCTAGAAAAAAAATGAATCATTCATACATTTTGACAGCAGCTGGCAAGCTGTCTGACACAAGCTGGTGATGGGAGGAGGCAGATAGCACAGTCCATGATGTGCAGATAGCGCAGTCCATGATATGCAGATAGCACAGTCCATGATATGCAGATAGCACAGTCCATGATATGCAGATAGCACAGTCCATGATGTGCAGACAGCAGAGTCCATGATGTGCAGACAGCAGAGTCCATGATGTGCAGACAGCAGAGTCCATGATGTATAGATAGCACAGTCCCTGATGTGCAGATAGCTGTCTATGATGTACTGATAGCACAGTCCAGGATGTGCTTGTCTTGATGTTCACATAAGATGGACCTGGCAGTCCAGTGTTTGCTGTGCCCCATTGAACCGCATGTTTACAGAGTTTTTCATGGCGAGTGTACCTTTGATGGACAGAAGAGAGATGGGAGTTCTCAAGCTTAACTGCATCACCAATGTAACACATGTAGACCTACAATAATTGCCCTTCTTCGTGTTTTAATTTGTTGAGCAGAAGGTTCTGTCCAGTGATTTTGAAGCCTGTTGTGAAACAATACATAGGTTTTGTGACTGCATTGCAATCAGTTGATGGATTCACATCAAAATGTGACCCAGACCCCTTCTTTGGTGTATCCCAGGAGATACCATGGTTACCATGTCCTCTTTTGTTTTTGTTTGTTTGTTTGTTTGTTTGTTTTTGTGGGGACCCAGAAATTAAGATGTATACCTAATCCACATGTGGTTATGGAGGGTGGAGGGAAGTGGTGTTTTGTTAATGTTGACTGTTGTCCAGTATCCTGGGTATGTCATTAACCTCCAAATGGGGGTAATTTACCCTTTTAAATGCTGCAATACCCTCTGAAAAATTTCTAAAGGGTCATAAGTCTTGTCTCCCCCCTGAATTTCCCTTCTTGTGACTGGCTGAAATATTCCTGAGGGAAACACTAAGAATCCTGCTGGTCCATTCGTGGCAAGCAGGTATATTTTCATGCACATATAAAATTAGAATACTCAATGTAAGAGACAAGGCTTTGACCTCTATTTCTGTCATAATTGTGATACACAAATAATTGGATCAGATGACAAGGACATAAAATCCATTTGACAGTTCCAGTACGGCCCATTCATGGCTATGCCATATGAGGGGAAAATTGGTGTATGTGTTCAGCTCGATACTGTGCAACAATTATTACACTAAGTGTGCACAATTAAAATCCACAATTACAAGTTTGTTTACACATATAGCTATCGGTTCATAAATACCATTTGGTAAAAGTCCTAGCAGAGGTTTGCAACAATTTAATGGACCTATATATACCTAAAAGTAAAGCTTTAGATTTTATATACAGTGAAACCTGTTTTGAGAGACCACTGTGAGGAAAGACTACCTACCTTTTCAGACCATGTTTACCATCTTTCCCATGTTACTGCACTTCTGATGAGAGACCACCTGCCTCATGTGACCACTTTTTGGCCTACTCTAGGGGCGGTCTGTCAAAATAGGTTTTACTGTATATATATATATATATATATATATATGTTGGTCTCATTATTTTGATTAACCCTTTCCTGGTAAGAATAAGACTGAGTCAACAATTTTCCTCGTTGTGGGTGGGCACAATGGCCAAGGAAAGCTATCTCCCTGTGACATCATGATAGGTTTTACCTGCTAGTCTCAGCAAAAATGATTTCTGCTAAGATGAAATTTAATTACAGAGAGTAATGCAAACAATTTCTATGCGGCCACTTTTGGGTGATTTGTGTGGGAAAAGGTTAAGCATTTAGAACTGTTGAACAAGAAACAATAGGGTGAGATGGCTGTGGAAGCATGGAGTGTACTGATGGTGTAAAACACAATGTACAGTTGTGTACATACCGGTACTTGATCTAGTGCACTTAAGTGAAAGATGCACACTTTTCCCAGTTCAGTTTATGACGTACATGTACACATTATGTCTAAAGGCACAACATAAAAAGACTGCAATTTTTAGTCAACATTGATCAATACATGTACAGTGGAAAGGTATATCTCTAATATATGTGCTTTGAAAATGGGAGAAATATGTTCATCATTTCAGAGTCAGAAAGGGAGGTATATAAGGGGTGTGGGTAATATTGGATATGAGTATGGATAGACTTTTGTCAGGTGTCAGTCTAACGAAAGCAGGTGGAACGTTTGTGACAGAGCAGCCGGGGAGGCATCAGTTTGTGTTAATATAGAGCATCGTAGTTGTACATATATGTGTTTCAAATGTCAGTGTTCTGGGATGCAGCTGGGACCATCAGTGTGATGAATAGCTCCAACAAATCCTGCAGGTATGTAGTGCTACAGTGTGTGCTGTATGTAACTTGTTTTTGGTTGTGATGACCACTTCAAATCATTAATCCACTATAATAATGATATGCACTGGCTTATTTTTCCACATTATGTCTTGTACATGTATGTATATACAGTGGTACCTGCTGTATGCAACCACTGCCATGAGCAGCCGCATTGCTTTTTGTGGTCACTTGGTTCGAACATACGAGTCAGTTTCTTTTTTAAATTTACCTGTTGTGACAGGTCACCTGCTGTTTGTGGCCACTTTCTTGGCAGAAGGGGTGGCCACATACAGCAGGTACCACTGTATTTAAGTGTGCCAGAAAAATGCTAAACATTCATTCTTTTGTTTATTCCTAGCGCGTATAAGTACATAAAAGATAATAGGTAAAATTTGTCAAGCTAATACATTACAAAAGCATTTTCATTGTCATTTAGTCAGGTATAATTATGAATGTAATGTTGTCTGGTGAATAAAATTTAATGCCCTTGCCAGAGAGACAGTATGGCTTAGCTTTGTTGGTATGCTTTGTAAATCTAAAATCAGTAAGGTTTAAAGTACAGCAATAATGTCTAACAAATTTTGGCCAAGTTTTGACAGTTTGTTTTGCCAGATTGGCATAAATATGTATTCTATCATTTATTGTGTGCACAGAAATATGTATGTTACAGTGTAGGTGATAACACATTGTAGCACAGAAGTACAATACTATTGCAGTTAAGACCGCTGCAGTATTAAAGCTATATGATGACATGGTGTCCTTAATGCATTTTTGAGCTCTTTTTAACAGAGAATGTGTTGTACTTAAATTAAATACTAATATTTTTTTGAGTTCTTGTGAGTGACTCATGCTGCAAAAGCACTGAAATGACAAGTTGTAATTTCTTTTTATATGAATAAGATTTCTTCCAAGTCTGCCATTGGCATTGTTATGAACTCTGTGTGCAACAAATGACAGTATTGTTCTAGCTGGTAATCATGCTCATAAGCATGTTTCTAAATCTTGAGTGTATCTACTGTTCCATATGGTCAGTGTTCAATAGATATGGCAATTCAGTGGTAGCTGTCTTGAGAGACCCCTCCAATGAGAGACCACATATCTTTTTAAAAAGACTGCTCTTTTAGAACACTGTACTATCTTTTCCATGTTATACCTCTAATGAAAGGCCACCTGTTTTGAGAGACCACATTTTGACCTGGCCTAGGGGTGGTCTCATAAGACAGGGACCATTGTATATCAGTGTGTGAGTTGTATGATAAGTCTGGTAATTTCCGTATTGTATTATTCCATGCCATTAAAATGTCTTTGAATAACGATAACACAGATGACCTTTCTGTCCAAGTGTCGAAGGTCACCAAAGGATGTCACTGCAAATTTGCTGATTTCACTGATGTTAATAACCATGACAATAAAAACACAAATTGTATTTTAACATAGGTCTGATAGGAACTATCACCAAGGCAAAATACAGGCTCCAAAGTGAAAGTTATTTTTTTTTTTTCTGACAGAATTTTAGCTGTGAAGAGGTTTTATTTCAGGGATTTGGTTGAAGGGAAAGTTACAACATTAAATCACAGAAACTTGTTATTTGTCATCTTAAATTCTTGTTTGGGAAAAGCTGCTTTGACCAGGAGGAAAGATTTAGAACAACTGTTAATACTGCTTGTTTTTTATTGCCTCACTTTGTTCTTACCATCTACCCCGTTCTCAGTTGGCATTGACTGATGATTTTAAGCCATCCATCCTCAACTGTCAGACTTGTATGGAGGTGTCAAAAACAATAGACAAAGTCCAAGCATACAGATTATTACTTCTGTAAGTTTTAGTCAAGGTTGAAGTATTTTTGGCATGTAAAGCAGGATATGGCAGGTGACATATTTGATCAGAGAAATTGACATGTTTTTTAACTGTTTGATTTTCATGTATTCTGATTGGATGAAAGTGTGTAAGGTTCTGGCCATCTTAGAGATAGTTTCTCAGTAAAATATCAGTGTAACTTGGAGTAAAGCAGAGACTACCAGAGACTGACTGCCTTAAGACCAACAGCAACCGCCAATATCTAAATGCTGTCTGCTGGCTAATTGAATTTACTAATTTTGGGATTATTTTTCGAAATTTTGGATGAAACTTGCAGGGAAGATCATTCCAAATTACATGCTCATGATCAACAGCTTTCCTTGGTGCGCTCTGGTCACCCAGAGTGTGCCAAGGAAACCTGTTGAGTTGGTCTTCTGTCAGGGTGGAATGATTTAAAGCCTGAAATGCAAAAACGGTGAAGATTTATGCTCGTGAAAATCAGTACATTTACAGTATTTCACTTTTATTTAATACAAAGAGAAACTTAACAAACCTAATTCTGTAAGCCCATGTACCGTTTGAACACCATCAAGTCCGATATTCTAAGAGCAAAAAGTGGTTTCACTGCAGATGATTAAAATACAGGTGAATGTATTATGGCCCTTTGAAGAAAAGATAAGGCATTTATATATCTGTACTCAAGGGTTTTTTTTGGTTGGTGCACCTAATGCTGTTGGATCAATACTTGAGAGTGGTTGTAGCAATTGGCATCAAAATTGTGTGGATCAATAATCGTGGTTGTACATGACCCCTATTGATTTGGGGGTCAGCAGGTCAAAAGGTCATGTTCCAGGTTACCTTGGTGGTGAAAATGGTGTTTGATCAGTGACTTGACAATGGTTATGCCTACATTCCTCAAATCTGTTAGACTGTTTTTTAAATCATGGGCAGCAGATGATGGTTATTGAGTTTAGGTCATGAGGTCAAGGTCATGATGAAATAAAGATAACCAACCAGTGTCCAAACAATAACTCATCCAGGGGCACTTAACATAGGAACGAACGTTACCAATTGGGAACTCATTTGTGAAAAGGGTGTTCTCTACATATGCCATAATGCGTGCTAGTGAATAATGGCAAATATGGAGAGAACACCCATTCTCTTCATAAAGACCAGGAGTTCCCAATCCATGATGTTCATTTCTTAAATATACATTTACAAAAATTTACACATCATGCAAAATTTTATCGAAAAAGAAGCTTTTTTTTGCCACTTGTGGAACAGCCATCATTCCGCAGCAGTTTTTCCAGATGGAAACCCTGCTCCAGGCCCCAGTTCTGTTGCTTGGCAGTGAAATTTCAGATCACTGTGTATTGTGATTAGGAGGCTATCTCTTCATGGGCCCGGGCTACCTCTTCATGGGGGTATGGAGTGCCTTCTCCTCCCTATATTTGTAAGGCTATAAATTATGACCAAATTAGGCCCATTATACGGAATGCATATATAAAAGCTGTACCTTCCACTTACTTCTTAGAAAACCAGATGACCATGCTGTAAATGTCCAGTTGAAAAAGCCAATGTAAATGACAACATATCAGGACAGTATTAGGTATGGTGTAAAAAGTGGTATGAAATAAATCAGTACATGGTGTGTAACCAGGACCTAAAAATCACCAGATTTGAGTACAATTACTGGAACCACTGTTCTATTATTAGATAAATCCCATTTTCATTGTTGACACTATCATAACCATGAAATTCACAATAGTGGCTGTGTTATACATGCTATAACTCAGCAGTGGTTCTTGGTACAGTAGTCAGAGCGTGTAGCATGATTGAACATGGCAAGTAGACAACCTGTGTTGACTTGAGGGCAAGCTACTGGCCAGAAAGCAAATAACAGAGTGGCTGGGTTTATGTGGTTAACAAGATATGCTGTTAGAAAAATAGACTGGGCTGTCATGAAAAAGTGCTCTCAAAGGTATGTAACAAGCCGTGCAGTCTCTGTCCAGATGAGGTCTTGAGGGCGGTTAGTGCTGTGACTGCAAAATTCAGTCAAATCCTACATTTTTACCCAGTGGCCAGGGCCAGCCATACAAAGGTTTCCAATCAATAAATCTGTATAGACCTACCCAGTTAAAGCTAAGTGCCATGTATTTTACCCTGAGCTGGAAAGATGAACTATCCCAGGTTAATTAAAATTTGAGGGGTCTCCGATTGGTACAAAATGTAATTTTTGTATTGAACCTATTGATGTTTTTCATGGAGGTTTGTAGGAGATAAACCTGATGGGGATGTCACTGTGTCAAAGGGTCCTGGGGGTGACTGGTGCGGAGGGCACCTAAAGCACAAGGAGTGTTGAACTGGGATGATTCCAAATGCACCAGAACCTCTCAGTAAGTGGCTTTGGGTGGCCTGGGTAACAGGGCAAGGCACCAGACCTTTTTAATGTCATAAAACAGGAATAGATGGCATCTCAGATGCTTCTTAATGTTTTATTTTGGGTATAGTATGGCAGGTGGGTACACCTAGAAGACTAATTAGTTATTTTTCCACCAGGTGTCACCAGTGTCAGCAAGTTGTTTCCTGACTGGCATATTTATTCAGCCTCTTTATGATGAGGCGGAAGAGTTGCTGTTTACACTGTTGATGCTCACTACCACATCCAAATATACAGATAGAAGTCATTGTGTTTACAGATCTAGGCTCAATACAATGGATTATTAGAATAGACTGTTTGCCCAGTACTGATTCTAAGTCATTAAATCAAAGAGAAACACTGTCTCCATATATATCTATACCTTGTATATAATATATGTAAATTTCTTGGCATTTTTGGCCGTATAGAAGGGGAAGGGTTAAGGATGGAGAGAGATGAAGGTAACAGCGTGATGAGTGTTACAAAGTTCTCCAATGGACTCATGTCCTCATGAGAGGACAGATGTCTGCCTGACATTGGATCTGTTGCTACCTGCTGCCTCATCACATTTGGCCAGATTTGGTATTTTCATTGAGCACAGGTCTGCAATATATATGCATGGGTGCCATAAGCATGATAAGTGGGTGTGGTCCATGGCCCTGGAGTAGGTTGTTGCTAACTTGTACATGCATAGTTGATACGTGGTGTTTGCATCGCTTGGCAAATGTAGCCCCAGCTGTTTTTGGCGAGCCATGCCTCAGCCACCCAAAGGACAGTTGGAGCATGACTTGCCATGTTATTATGCAAAGCTAAACACTGGAAACATGACTTGCTTTGCTTTGCAAAACCGTAACACCTCAGACCAGATATACTGGGAATTGCGTTAAGTTCATATTATGAGGAATTTTAATGTATGTCTCCTGCTGTTGACCTGTATTGACAGTCTCCTGTTGTAGATCTGTATTGACAGTCTCCTGCTGTAGACCAGCAATGGCTCCATAGACCCACTTTGTCCTAACCCTTCCTTTGAATTCCTTAAACTTAGCAAATTTGGTTACAGGTGAAGTGGCTTCTTTCAAGCATGTTTAGCTCTGCTGACCAAAGGTTGCAGAGCTTATGCAACCACTCATGTCTGTTCATCCATCCGTCATTCCATCGATCTGTCTGTCCATAAATTTTTTGCTTGTGAGCATGATACAGTCCACAGTTTTTAAGGCAGCCCCATATTACTTTCATGAGTTGTCAAGTGTATGGAAATCTTGGGTCAAGTTTGACATTGGTGGTACCACCTGTAGTATTATGTATTATTTTTCAATGGATCCTCATGAAATTAAGTGGGATTGCTGAAGTCAAAATCTTGGGTGGTTTATGATACCAGTGGCACTGCCTGTAATTGGTGGAAATTATGAGCTAAAATGCCTTGAAAGATACAAAATTACATATTTTGAAAAATGATTGAATTAGACATGCAATTAGTTTGGACATCAATGGCAGAGAATTGAGCCTTTAGCTCAAAATTGCACTTGAGTACATTGTATATAAAGTGTCATGGAGGGAATACATTTCAGGAAGTGATTTTGGTGATGGTGGTCAATACACCATTAAGCCCATGGGCCTCTTGTTTATTAATTTGAGTGGTAAAAGAAAAAAATCAGAATTTTGGACCAGTCCTGTTAAAAATGGTACATAGCAAAATAATTTGAAGGAGAAAGGATGGAGCTAGTGCCATCTTTGATGAGATGTTTAATACTTTTGTGGCCAACATGATTAGTGTTTATTGGGTACCTCTCATTTTCTTCATTGAAACAAGTGCTCTCAGTAAGTGATAAAGATGACTATCATATTGGTATTAAGTGTCCATCATGCTTGACACTCTACTACAGACCCAGTTTGGAGTGCTATAACACTATTTTTGTGCACTATCGATACAGCAGTCCCTGTCTTGAGAGACCACCCCAAGGGAGGGTCAAAATGTGGTCTCTCAAAACAGGTGGTCTTTCATTAGAGGTACAATAACATGGGGAAGATAACACAATGTTCTCAGAGAGTGGTCTTAAAAAGATATGCAGTCTCTCATTAGAGGAGTCTCTCAAGACAGGTACCACTGTACTCTACTATCATAATGCAGTTTCTGAGGCATGGCACAGTGAGGCTTCACTTTGCCAGAGGCAGGAAGGCAAGCAGCTGGCTGTAAAGGGTCAATAGCAAAGTGTCAGCTAGAGGGGTGTCCTCCTATTGCGACACCCTCATACTGTGAAATCTGGACAAATTTAGCGTTCTTGGTCACCCAGATTTCAAATTCTAGGTAACACCTTAGTTAATAGGAGAATTACACCAAGAGGATACAGGTTTGAAACTGAGTAACTATTTTGACAACACCCAGTGGCCAGCTTTGCCTGTGTGCAACAGTATGGTGTGGGGTTGTTCTGTCAATATAGGGAAATTCGTGAATTTTGAGATGTGTCCACGAATATTGGGGGTTTCTCTCATGACTTCCCACACAAGAGCAAGCTTGGCCTAACTTGTATTTGTGTCTTTTTGCCCAGAACCACTTCCTAGTAGTCAATATCCTATTCCGCAGTTCGAACTCTTTACTCTCCATAAGCTAACCTGTCCCTGTCTAACCTGTATATATATGGAATTACCATTGTCTATATTGCACACGTTCCTCTGTAAAATTTTGACATAGGCTGTATCAGCCCAAATAAATTAAAGGGTCTTCAGCGGGTAACTACTCAACATGTTTCGGAGCCTTTTACCCGTTGGTAACAAATGCACCACATGACTATGAAACCAGTCCTGCATGTGAGTGTCATGCTGAGCTGGCCACTAAATAACTGAATACCAAGACTATCACATTGCACCAGTTTAGCATGTTCACATTATTTTGGCATTTTTCTTGCTTATAAGAAAGGGAGGGGTGTTTAAAAAGCAGGAACAGCAAAAGGGGATAATATGATGTGTCCTGTAAAATGAAAGAGGTATGCTTCAGATTTAGTTGAGGGAGACAACATGTTCGGGATGTAAGGTCAGCTTGATAGGCCAGCAGGCTGTATGGATATAGCTGCATGTGAACCTCTACGGCCAATCTACAAGAAATATGATGGGCACAGCCGTAAGTGAGTGTATGTGTTAAATATGGAGTTCTAATTAAATCAGAAGAGTGGCGATATTGCATACACGCTGCATCTCCCCGGCAGCCTGGCTGGCTGCTCCAGGCTTAACCTTCTGCTTGAGCTCCAGTCTGTGCATGTTTCCGAAATTTTAAGTAACTCATGCTGTAAACAGTTCTATTTAGCCTACAATGCTGAGAAGACACACCACTGTCTGTTTTTGTAGTGGTGTCAACTTTGTACAGGCAAAGATACCCTTAAAATGATATATATATATATATATATTATAGTTATATATTATGTATGTATGTGCATATATTTAGGCACATATTGCTCAAATTCCTCCCAGTTCCCTGACACACAAAGCCCACAGAAAGGTGGGAAAGTGCAAGGTAATGGTGTACAATCAACAGATGAGAAAATTTGATGTGAGAAGGATAAAGGTTAGAGATGCCAACTGTGCCCCAGGATGCAGCATGGAAGCCAGCTGGGTACCAGAGCCAGCTGACTGCAGGGCACCACAAACAGGAAGCCGCCAGGTACACAGTCCTAGCCCAAGGACCTAGTGTTCTCATCCACTTGCTATACAGTCCCCAGCCCAAGGACCTAGTGTTCTCACCCACTGGGTACACAGGCCCCAGCCCAAGGACCTACTGTTCTCACCCAGCAGGTACATAAGCCCCGGCCCGAGGACCTAGTGTTCTCACCCACTTGGTATACAGTCCCCAGCCCAAGTACATAGTGTTCTCTGGCTACCCATGGAATGAATGGTCACTTGTATCATTAGAGGCAGGGGTGTGGAACCCACATCCCTGTCAGAGCTAACTGATGTTTTCTCTGCCATACAGATAATGTTTCACTTCCAGATTGGGTTTGATTTCCCCAGTGATCAGAGGTTGTGTTTTGTCTACCCAGGGAGTGAGGGCTCACATTCTTGTCATTAGAGGTAGTGTTCTCTCTATGGAGACAGTGTTTTCCCCAATCTACCCATGCAGTGAGTGGTCATGCTGTATTGTTAGAGGTAGTGTTCTCTCTCTAGAAATGGTGCTTTCCCCCTATCTACCCATGGAGTGAGTGGTCACACTCTTATCATTAGATATACTGTTCTTTTCCAAGAGACATTGTTCTCCCCTATCTACCCATGGAGGCAGTGGTCACCTCTATCATTGGAGGTAGTGTTCTCTCAGATGGCATATTCCTCTGTTTACCCATACAGTGAGTGGTCACCTCTATCATTAGAGGTAGTGTTCTCTCTCCATAGATGGCGTTTTCCTCTGTTTACCCACAGAGTGAGTGGTCATTTCTATCATTGGTGGTAGTGTTTTCTCTTTACAGAGTTTTCATATCTGTTTATGTCTCCTCCTCCTCCCCCCCCCCCCCTCCAGGAGGAGGCCGCATATAGCGATCACTTTGTCCGTGTGGGTGGGTGTCTGGACTGACAGTTTTCACACGATAATTAGACAAGTTTTTTGTGTAGGACTTTCATATTGCACATGCTTATAGTCCTGAATATGGTCTCAGACAAGTTTGAAGGTGGGTGACCTTGACGCAATTCCCAAGGTCACAGCCATTTTAGTGAAATGTTTTCACGTGATAACTTGAAAAGTTTTTGATATACCTGGCCTGTCAAATTGCAGGTGATCACAGTCCTACGTAAGGTCTCAGACAAGTACGAAGATGGGCGGCCGTGACCCGATTTTCAAGGTCACAGAGCCATTTTAGTGAATTTGGTTTTCACTTGGAATTTTGAAAAGTTTTTTGCATAGGGCTGTCACATTGCACATGCTTATAGTCCTGCATAAAGTCTCGGACTAGTGTGAAGATGGGTTACCTTGACCCAATTCCCAAAGCCACAGAGCTAGATTAATGAATTTGGTTTTCACATGATAAGTTGAAAAGTTTTTAACATAGACCTTTCTTATTGCACATGGTTTTAATGCTACATAAGGTCTGACACAAGTTTGAAGGTGGATCACCTTGACCCAAATCACAAGGTCACAGAGCTGGGAGGGGGGGGGGCGTGGATCTAGCAATCTCAGATTGTGTTTTAATTGCCCATAGAGTCAGTGGTCATCTCTATCATTGGAGGTAGTGTTCTCTCTGTACAGATGGTGTTTTCCTCTTTTTACCTGTAAAGTGAGTGGTCACCTCTATCATTGGAGGTAGTGTTCTGTCTCCACAGATGGTGTTTTCCTCTGTTTACCCATAGAGTGAGTGGTCACCTCTATCATAAGAGGTATGTCCTCATTTAGGGAGAGCGTTTTCCCCCATCTACCCATGGAGTGAGTTGTCAGGTGGGCTTCTATCCATCAGAGGTAGTTTTTTCTCCTTTCAAGCATTTGTGTAGACAGCATTCACAGTTGACCCATGGAATGAGTGGTCACTCGAATCTTTAGAGGTAAGTGATTATTTCTGTGCTCTGTCAACCTCTCAGAGTTAGTGTCCTGTCTACCCCTGAGTGGTAGTCCTGACTACCTCTGAGGGGTAGTGTCCTGTTACCTGTGAGTATAATGTCCGGTCTACTTGTGAGTGGTAGTCCTGTCTACCTCTCAGAGGTGGTGTCCTATTCACATTTCAGAGGTAGGGGTCTGTCTACCTTTCAGAGGTGGTGTCCTATTCACCTTTCAGAGGTAGGGGTCTGTCTACCTTTCAGAGGTGGTGTCCTGTTTACCTTTCAGAGGTGGGGGTCTGTCTACCTTTCAGAGGCAGGGTCCTGCCCAGCTCTCAGAGGTAGTGTCCTGTCTACTTTTCCAAGGCAGTGTTTCCCCCTTTAGCGCAAGTGTCAGTTTAACTGAGGTAACATTGTCTCTATTACCAGAGTGAAATGGTTTATTTATGTGCTTGGATACACAGTTCATTTATTTTTTTAGCCATTGTTGATATCGGTCCCCTAAATCATAGACTGAGCTTAGTCAAAGATTATATACATTACATAGATATAGCAGACAATGTTCTATTTATGTGCTTGCATACACAGTTTAATGATTTTTTGAAGCCACCGTTGATATCAGGACCCCAAATCATAGACTGAACTTATTCAAAGACCATATCGTTACATAGATAGAGCAGACAATGTGTTAGGTTACAAACCATGATGACCTGCCCGTGTAATAACCCAAAGCTGATTATAGTCATTGAGTATGTATTAAGACAGAAACAACAGTGAATGACAGTGGAACATTGTTATAATGACACACTTGCTTCAAATGTTTCAGGTATCTTCTGAATATGTCAGATAAATGTGTCAAGTAGCTCTGGAATCTGACTTTAAGTCCCTCAAAACTTGTGTCGTGAAGTGAATCTATGTCAGACACGGATATTTGAGTATCGATATAATGACTATCTGTCTGTATTGCTTTGGTGAGACTTATCATAGCACATACATTGTTCCACATAACTAGAGTGCCACCTCCCTTCACAGGCCCTTTGTATCAGACACCTGTGACAGGAGCTTCCTATACTGAAGACTGCGCCTACAGACAGGAAGTACTCATGTTGTAGGTGGGCTTACAATACAAGTCAGTTGATTGGGGAAATATACTCAGGTCATGAACGGTTGGTCTCTCACAAGAGGTGATCTTTGTAGCAGGTATCACTGTAACAGACTACATGTACTTTGCTGAGTACATATTGTAGCGTATGTACTTCAAGACCACCATAGTGTGATGGACGTGAATACATGACCCAAGAGGAGGTTGATCAGTTATATGTGTATTACCCGAGGGGAAATACATCAGTTGGGACAGGCCATATTGTCATGCGATTGTCTTGAAGACATCCTCTCATAGATCAGGAACTGTGGATGTGGCTTTGGTCACTCACCAGCAAGGTGTTATTATCTGTGTGGACACGGAAGTTGTTGATGATGTGATTTATGTTTTCTCTGCTGAGCTCCTTTAAGAATGCAGACAGAACGAAGAAATGCTGAGGACCAGGTGAGAGTGACTACGGTGCTTCTGAATATATCCAGGACTATATGTGACAATAAGAATATTTGGTGTACATATGTACATTGTATTTGAACACCATTATTAGGTATGTGTCCTGCTGTGAACAAGGCGTTGTCTATGGTGTGAATTCAGCATAACAAGCATCTTAACTTTTTAAGTGCCAAATTTTGGACTGAGTCAACAGCTTTTGTCAGCATGCAATGTGCCCAATATTAACAGAGAAAAGCTGTTGACCAGGGATATTTTCTCTGGATCTAGAGGCATGCTAGTACTTGAATGAAAGGTCTTTTTAAGAGGAATACGAATCTGAGAACCTAATGATAATTCAGACTAGTTTGACTTTAGTAGATGGACTTTAGATGGGATTGGCACTGAAAGAGTTAAATGTGCCTGTGTGTCAGCAGCCCATACTTGTCATAAAACTTGAGTCCATAATAACTGAGACTGGAAGATATTCAGGTAGTGATGTGGAGCTGGTATGTGTTGAGGGAGTGCCCCGTCCCTGTCAGACAGGGGGCGCCACAGGGGACTGGAGACTTTGAGGCCAGCAGGAAGATCTACAGGGGTATGTTGTGGATGACAATAGCAAAGTGCCTCCTATCAGGGCTCATGGAGTAAATTAGTCACTGATGCCAAACAATGTGTATCTTCCATTAGTATTATTATTGGTTGTCGGTGATATTTGTTATGTGTATATGATCTCACTAGTGTATTTGGAGCACCTAGTGAAGAGGATGACTATGAAAGGCATTATACTGCAGACATTATACTGTAGACATTATACTGTAGCCAGTGGTGATGGGTTGTAGCATGACAGACAATTGCTAGTTCTTTTGCATGGTGAAGTTCATTGATAGTGGGTTCAATTATAACCAGTCATGGCAGGCTGAACTATGATGCAGGTGAGGACAAGATCTACCAAAACTGATCTCTTTAGGTACTACTGTGGTAGTGGTGATGACAGGTTCTATTGCTGGTGGTGTCACACACAACATGTACTGTCCTCGCTGACAGGTCATTATGTGGAATGGCTACAAGAGGGCGCCACTGTGATGGATGGTGTGGTCAGTGACACATAACAGCTGGCGCAGCTATACACCTACACATATGGTCACTACACAGGTGTGTAATAATTGTCACTCATCACCTGTCTTTACACAGGTTTTAGTGTCCCTCCAGTCACCCACATCATTATGGACAGGGAAATACAGCTGCCACAAGCTGTTTCACCAGACAGTTGTAGTGATGCCACTGTGACAGGTCAGCCCTATAAGCTGTTATAACTTTTCATAACTGACCGACTTTTTCAGTTCTGGATGATGTATGGTATCAAGAGATACTATATCTGCCTAACTTCAATAAACAGCCACTGTGGTACATCAGTTCATAAATGCGGAACAAGACTGACTTTTGGTGGAGATGCACATCCAGGTATTCTAGGCTCCGAAACATGGTCTGAAAGATAACTGTTGAATACGCGTTATTATCTTTCAGGCTGCTTGATCTATTTTCAGAAAATTATCTGTTGACCATGTTTTGGTAAAAAAATAAAAATATTTCTTCAATGTTGCTGTTTTAGAGGTAAGTGGTGACAGCCATAGACCTGGAGACCAGAGGACTTGGCCAACAGATCCTATGGATGGATGATGTGGAACTGTTGTGGGGCATTTGACTTTTTGAGATGACTATGTCGACATACACATTGTAACAGTTTCTACAATGTGTACATACACATTGTAACAGTTTCTTGACACATTAGTTTGTGTCTGCCTTGTTTCATTTTAGAGAAAGAAACTTTGTGGCTATACATATAGGCATTTTGGATTTATGTATGTGTGGCCACAGCATCAGTTTATGCTTTCCTTTAAGTATATCTGCTATACCAATGTCTGCAGGATACTGACTTCTAATCCACTGTATCCAAAGCGTAACAGTCTTTCAAGTGGTTGTAGTCTGAAGAATCAAAGGCCTGAAAACAAGTCCTTAGGAGGCAGACCTACAGTTTTGTAAATTGATCTGTTAAGATACTTAAACTAGTGTTTGTCTGTATCATATGTTACCTCACCGGACTCTAACCAGTTTCCTGCATATTCTTTGTTTTTACCTCAAGATGCTTTAAAGTGTCTGTGTATCAAGTGTTACCTCATAGACAACTGCTCACCCCAGTTCTCTGTACTTCCTTCTCTTCTATGCCACTAAGCAAGAAGGTGTCCCCTGGTGGTGCTCAGGTTAGTCTCCAGGTCTACGAGGATCTAGACAGATACTCAGTTGGTGTTTAGTCCAGATGTTAGATGTACACGTTTTTACAGACAGATGCTGAGTCAGTATCTTGGCTGATTCATGTGTCCATTTGTAGACAGACAGGGTTTCCCCTAGCACCCAAATGGCTCTAGAATTCTACAGCGTGATCCTTGTGGGACCAAAACCCTCCAGTGACATATCTGTGCAGAGCCTTTTGCTGTTAGAAATAACAGGAATCTTATTATGTTGAAAATGTTGACTGCTTTTTTTTAATACGCGACTACTTTAGACAATAATAAACAAATTATAGATCTGCGTGTATTTCTGCCTTTTTCACTGTAATGTTCTTTTTTTTTTCTCTCTTTTTTTTTTTTTTTCTCTCAGGAATAGGCAACTTATCGAATGGTGGAATTATTATACTGTACGTGAATAAAAGCAAGGTAAAATATGTTTCTGTGTATCATTTCAGGAAGGGTTTTTGCCACCGGTACCCGGGTACTTGGGTACCTAGGTCCCGGGTATTAAACATAATTTTTTTGTGGGTCCCGGGACCCAACTTTTCTTCTTAAGTCAATGCACTAGTCACCAGGACCTGCCCCAAGAGCACATCCAAAAGTGCTCTTTCATTTCATAGACAACAATATGGAAATTGTGTGTGAAGTATTCTACTGTGAAGTCTCACAAAAAAAAAAAAAAAAAAAAAAAAAAAATACAGAATTGAGGAAAAAAGGATTGTGGACACTGAGGGTAGTCCATTCTCTGAGTGCTATTTTTTCAATATTTGCTGCATCGTAAAATCCCCCTAATCTTTAAGGATTTGCTGGAGAAATCCTACCACCAGGTACTGTTATCACTGTCACAGTACCACCTGATACTATAATCAGTGTCGCATTACCACCGGATACTATAATAACTGTCAGAGTACCACCAGGCACTATTATCACTTTCTCAGAGTACTACCAGGTACTGTTATCAGTGTCAGAGTACCACCAGGTACTGTTAGCACTGTCACAGGACCACCTGATACTGTTATCAGTGTCGCATTACCACCGGATACTATAATAACTGTCAGAGTACCACCAGGCACTGTTATCACTGTAACAGTACCACCTGATACTGTTATCAGTGTCGCATTACCACCGGATACAATAATAATTGTTAGAGTACCACCAGGCACTGTTATCACTGTCACAGTACCACCTGATACTGTTATCAGTGTCGCATTACCACCGGATACTATGATAACTGTCAGAGTACCACCAGGCACAGTTTTTGCTGTTATGGTATCACCAAATACTGTTATCACTGTCAGAGTGCCACCAGGTACTGTTAATGCTGTCAAGAGTACTACCAGGTACTGTTAATACTGTCCGAGTACCACCAGGTACTGTTAAGACTGTCAGAGTACCACCAAGCACTCTTTATACTGTCAGAGTGCCACCAGGTACTGTTAAGACTGTCAGAGTACCACCAAGCACTCTTAATACTGTCAGAGTGCCACCAGGTACTGTTAAGACTGTCAGAGTACCACCAGGTACTGTTAAGACTGTCATAGTACCATCAAGCACTCTTAATACTGTCAGAGTGCCACCAGGTACTGTTAAGACTGTCAGAGTACCACCAGGTACTGTTAAGACTCAGAGAGTACCACCAAGTACTGGTATCACTGTCAGTGTTACCTGGGGTTGCATGTCCTCACAGGGGACCACACCATCAGGAGGACAAATAGTACAGCAACATTGATCAGTTGATTGCTTTATTATTCAAAATGAATCATGGTAAGGTTTTCATCATGTACGTTTGTTGTACGAGGCACTTGAGTCACACAGTGTTTGATACACAAGTACTAGTTTCACAAAGATTCATGCTTCGTAAATACATGTACTCTCTTGTATGTAACCTGTGGATATTTTGTAAAAAAATTGTGAAAATGTTAAAGTTAATTACATGCCTTGTCTCTTAATGATTGAGACTTAAGAAATCTGCATCCACCATCTGTAAAAAGAAGAAAAATTAAAAAAAAAAAAATGGAGAAAATGTAAAAGGATAGAGGGATTCTGGCATGGTCTCAGCTTGTAATCAGCTGAGGATAGCCAGACATACAACAAAACACCAACTCAAACCTTTTCAGACTATTTTGAGCCAGATTTGCAGACCTGGGTATCTACAAGAAAGCAATATGAAGCCGAGGGTCAGGGTATTAGAGGACACCAGAAGATTTTATCAGAGTATTAGTGGGTTTGGAAGCCGTAGAAGAGAGCGTGTTCCTCATGTGAGCTGTGGCCTGGGAATACAGCTATTGGAGAATGGGATCACATGACACCTGCCAAGGGTTGAACAATGTCTTACGTCAGGATAGGTTTTATACAAGTCTATGCTGGGGCTTTGGAATTAACAAAGTTTTGTTTCTGGCTATGAGACAAGTGTCAAACACATTTTCAGCCAACCATGGCAGATGCATGGGTAATTTAACAGCATTTGTTCTATGATGGCTTGGGGTTGGTAAATGTGCTCACTACTGAAGTGATCAGTGCTTGAAATGTTTGCTGTAGTCAATAGGATTTTCTGGCTTTTAATTGGCTGGTAGCAGAAGCTTATGTGGAACCCTGCACCAAGCAACTGGGTCATTGTTCTTCCCAGGGACTTATTCTGGGGAAGTGTTGCTGCCAAATGTGTTACTGACATGATTATATTTGGTTGCAAAACACCATTGACAGAGATTTTAGTCATGTATTGCAGCAGTGCTCGTGAGAAACTAACCCTTGTCTTAGGGATGGGGCGGGTGGGGTAAGGAGGAAAATAGACTGAGCTGTATGGAAATACAGAAGATAAAACGATTAAATGTGAAAACTGACATAGAAGAGCTTGTCCATTTCCAGTTTAGTTTCTGTAATTACACATAAATTGCACTATGAATAGAGACAGGAATTCCGGCAAGAGACTGTGCATGTTTGTTATGGTGCCACCGTGGCCATACAGTTCACAACGAGTTCTGTGGACAGTAGAATGAGGTAAAAGGATTCGAAAAGCTGCTCCCAGAGGCCTGCTGTCCCAGACGCCTGCTAGCAGCAGATTGCCTGCATTGATGAAGCACAGCTGACCGAGAATGCCTGTTCTGTTACCTTTTGAACCTCAAGCAATCACGTTGAGACTGAAACTCATATAATCCAGCCTGACTACATAATGTAATCACTACCCTATTGAAACTGTCATCAAGCTGGGGCATGAGGTCTGTTACTCAGGCAATTGGTTACTGTTACAGAGACAACATGGTTACTAAAATATATTGACTATGCTGTTTTCACCAAATGCCTGAGTGACCACATAGACTCTTAGTCAAATCAGGCAAAAGTTCACAGGACAATACTCTCTTCTTGGTACTGGATGGATAACTACCAATAGAATGAACCTGTACCAGAAGCAGACTCCTAAACGTGTGTCTGGATTTATATTACATGCTCTCATACCCAGGATCCCTCACCCCATCAGGTATTTCCAGGCTTCATCAGCCAAGGTCAACAAAGGTCATGGGTGTCCTGGGGGAGACATGGCTTGGGGCTGCTGCCTGGTGTGAGGGCATATTGACCCAGACTGATTATGGTGGTAATTGGCCTAATTAAGCAGAATGAGCTGGACATGTGCAGGCAGCCCACACACAAGCAGATATCTGCATTTTAACTCCTTCTGTGCTGAAAGGTGCTGCAGGCTTTACTCCCAAAGACCATGCCCTAGTTGTCCATGCAGTTAATAAAGCATGACTGACCAAGAAAACCATGCCCCAGCAGTCCATGTAGTTAATAAAGCATGACTGACCAAGAAAACCATCCCCCAGCAGTCCATGTAGTTAATAAAGCATGACTGACCAAGAAAACCATGGCCCAGCTGTCCATGCAGTTAATAAAGCATGACTGACCAAGAACACTATGCCCCACCCACCAGCCCTTGATACAGCTACTGAAGCATGGTTTTGTCTGAGAAAATCATGTTCCAGCTGCCCATCAGCTACTGAAGCATGACTTTGCCAGACATTGAAAACCATTCCAGGGAAACCATTGCTGCCTGGTCAGGCAAAGCACATAAGAGACAGTGTGGTAGGGTGTTGAGAGGGAGGCTGACTGTTCGTCCTGGCCTGCACCAGGGCTGTATATCACTGTTAGTGTTGTCATGCACTTAATATATTAAGTGTCTTTACAACATGTATATAAAAGGTGTGACAAAATCCTTGAGATCAGTCATGCAGTATGGAATGAGGCCACAACCCCACTGTCCGCTTTCTTAAAAACCTTGAGTATGGAATGAGGTGACAACGTCACTGTCAGCTTTCTTAAAAACCTTGAGTATGGAATGAGGCGACAACCTCACTGTCAGATTTCTCAAAAACCTTGAGTATGGAATGAGGTGACAACGTCACTGTCAGCTTTCTTAAAAACCTTGAGTATGGAATGAGGTGACAACGTCAGTGTCAGCCTTCTCAAAAACCTTGAGTATAGAATGACGTGACAACCTCACTGTCAGCTTTCTCAAAAACCTTGGGTTCCCAGCACTTTGAAAATAATGATTGGATTTTATTATAAAATCAGTTTGTCTGCATAAATTTATGTTGTTGTCCAAAACATAGGGTGACATTGGTCCTACATGGTTGCGTGTCGGTCTGCAGACCTGAGATAAAGAACCACTGTCCATACACTGTGTTTATGATGCAGTTTTCCCGGTCATAATGTAAGTAAACACCAAGTGTTATAATGCAGGGCAGGCAGAGTGTACACATACAGTCCACAGGATCAGTAGGAGAGGTGTTGGGGAAATGTTTGGTCATATGTAGTCTCGGCACAAATTTACATTAACATTTGTATTGACAGCAAACATATGTAAATAACTTTAATACGGTTCCATTTTGCAAAAGTATCTGTTTGAACTTAAGATCATCATACAGAATTCTGTTGGAGCATGTCGGTTTACATCATGTTATAGTGCCATAGTTACAGGTTGTTGAAATTCCTTAACATTTGTTGGGACACATTTGTAGCTTGTGGAAATTCCCTGCCACTCAGTCAAGAGTGGCTATCCACAGAAATATACACAGGCTTCAGCAGTCAGCAGAGTAGTTTTCTGCTACTAATGATTATTGAAGTAGCCAGTCCACTTCATAAACAAGGAAATGCCATTACATTTGTGGCCATGTACTTGTATGCTGGCAGGCGGACTTGGTCACATCCTGGATATATGCCAACCCATGAGCTGGGTCCACAAATGGCAGCATTTAGCCTAATGATACTTAATATCATTACAAATTGCACACCCAAGTGGGATATTTTCAAATTGCATATAAATCCAAGTAAGAATCGCATTATGGTAGTTGGAATATCAAGTGTGAGGACCCAGTAGAGGCGTGGGTGATGTATTTGGGTGCTAAGTTTTGCTGTCTCTAGAGCGGGTGAAGTGTTGGTCAGTCTGGTCAAGCCTGGCAGATACTCAGGTGGAGATGTATCCACAGAGATGGGGGTGTGAGAGCCACTGCCCAGCTGCCACTCAACCATCAATACTTACTGGTCTTGTCAGTGGTACTTTAAAGTGGTCATGTGCCATATATACAGGGCAGCAGACAGTGACAAGTGCCTACTGAACACAGTGACCACTGGTCAACTGGCTCCATACAGGATGGCTTCGTCCACATTGATATGAGTAGGTGACAGCATCACTGGTATCATGGGGCATGCACTGGAACGCATGTAAGTACAGAGTGACTCAGTGAGATGAGTATGTAAGTGCAGAGGAACTAAGTGAGATGAGTATGTAAGTGCAGAGGAACTAAGTGAGATGAGTATGTAAGTGCAGAGGAACTTAATGCGATGAGTATGCAAGTTAGGCCCATTGGCCTCTTGTTTTTTATTATTCTTTTGAAAGACTGCCATAGTCAATGACTTCAATTAAGTTTAATGTACTGTATAGTAGTTTTCCTTTAAAAAGTCACCCCTAGGGCAGGTCTAAAATTGGGCACATAAAGCAGGTGCCCTCTCATTGAAGGTAGCAGAACACAGAAAACAGATTTAGAGACCTGTTTGATGTGGCCATAAAAGGCAGGTAGCCTTTAAATGGAGTGGCTCTCTCAATAGAGGGACTAGTTTTATATGTCTGCTATTTAAAAACAAATAACACAGGTTTCAAAATTGTGTATGTAGAAGTACACAACAGATTTGCATGAGTCCTATACCATCTTACCCGGCTGAATTCTCATTTGCTTTTATTCTTGTCCCTTTGTGATTAAAGAGCAATTGAGACCATTAGCCAGCATTGGAAGTCTCCAAATGCTGACAAACATGGGATAACACTGGCAAACACTGAGGCCCATGCGGCTCAATTGGATTTCAGTACTTCCCAGCATTGGTCAGCGTATGTTATGCTGGCAAATAGAATGTAATGCTGGCTAATGGTGTGTATTGCTGGAAAACGTGTTGAAATGCTGAAATTCACATCCTGAGGCTGAAATCAGTTACTAGTGATCTGTTCTTCACAGAAATTTTGTATGCAAAGTGGTATAAATTTTAGGTTCAGAATGAATAGTAGAAGAAAGCATTTAAAGTCCTCAAGACTCCCAGACAGACATAGCATGTATGTTAGTCTCTAACAGGCCCACTCTAGTTCTTTCATCACTCTGTATTGGGTAGTTGATCAAATCTGTGTTATTACATCTGACTATCACAAAACACACAAACACACAAAAATATGGCACTAAGGGCCAAGTCACACATATATAGACAGATAGAAAACAGTGTTGCCATCATTACATTATTAAATTCAGTTATTACAGTATTTTTATCCATTGCTGTAAATGACTGAATTTGTGTCAGCATTTCGTGATCTTGATGCAAATAGAAATATTTCCCCTTACATTTTTGTGCAGTTAGACCTCACCATACCATTTTGTGAGCAGTATAACCCAAATGTGAATATAAGTTCAGCTATGCTACATTTGCTTAATATATATGAGCTGTGTAACAGTCTTTTAGTTAATGAACTGTGCCATAGTCTTGGAATATTTGAACTGTGCCACAGTCCCAAAATATATGAACTGTGCCAGTCTCTAAATATATGAACTGTGCCACAGTCTCTAAATATATAAACTGCTACAGTCTCTAAATAAATGAACTGTGCCATAGTCTCTAGATTTTTTTAAACTGTGCCATAGCCCCAAAATATATGAACAGTGCCACAGTCAATAAATATATAAACTGTGCCACAGTCTTTAAATATAGGAACTGTAACAGTCTCAAAATATATGAAGTGGGCTACAGTCTCTTTCATGAACTGTGCCACGGTGTGTGAAGACTGGCCAGTGTCTGTATCCCTGGTCTCAGTGCAGCCATCTACCTATATCTGTATTCCTTGTCTCAGTGCATTGTGAATTCCCAGCACCATTAGCAGCTGTGTCCAGTGTGTTAGCAGTCATTCACCTGGACCATGACCCAGTCTGAATGTGACCAGCCTGAGGAGTGGGATTAATTTCTCTAAAATATTGTTATTTCTGGATTAAGTTTGCCACGAGAATGCCAAATGATCCAATGCTGGCCAACTTGATGACCAGCTTCATTTGTTATGCATGGCCAGTCCACTAGCCAGCGTACCAGGCTGTTGTCAGTGAAAAGCAACAGTGTTTGAGGTGTTAACCTCTTCCATAGTATTTCAGTAATGTTGTAAATTTAATCCTTTCGAGCTCAAATTGCCCAAAAGTACCCAGATGTAATTGGTGCCTGCCTCAAACATTTTACTTAATTTTTCATCAATAAAAATCTGTTTGGTGAGAACAGTAGGTAAGAGCTATAATATTATGACAGGATGCGTGATGGGCACAGACAGTATGCTTTATGCTGGTTGGGTAGAGACAGCATGCTTGATGCTGGTTGGGTAGAGACAGCATGCTTGATGCTGGGTGGGTAGAGACAGCATGCTTGATGCTGGGTGGGTAGAGACAGCATGCTTGATGCTGGGTGGGTAGAGACAGCATGCTTGATGCTGGGTGGGTAGAGACAGCATGCTTGATGCTGGGTGGGTAGAGACAGCATGCTTGATGCTGATTGGGTAGAGACGGCGTGCTTGATGCTGGTTGGGTAGAGACGGCGTGCTTGATGCTGGTTGGGTAGAGACGGCGTGCTTGATGCTGGTTGGGTAGAGACGGCGTGCTTGATGCTGGTTGGGTTGATGCTGGTTGGGTAGAGACGGCGTGCTTGATGCTGGTTGGGTAGAGACGGCGTGCTTGATGCTGGTTGGGTAGAGATGGCGTGCTTGATGCAGGTTGGTACATGTGCCCAACACATGACAAGGAAATCTGTTGATGCAGTCAGTCCTAGTCTTACCAGGAAAAGAGAGAAGCCTCTTACAGAATTAAACCAGGGTCTATGAAAACGGGGCTTGTGACCTTGGTCTCAGTGATCAGTATGACCTACATGTATGCTATGCCATATGAGCATATGACCTCTCCTATTGTGCTACTCTGTGATCATTATGACCCCTGTGCCACCTTGCAGTAGTTCAATAAGTAACCTCCTTAACCACACAACCTCCATCTTTGTCTTATAACTAGTCTACCGGCCTTGGTACCACCTCATAGCTCTTTCATGTCTGACACAGTGATCTTGACAATGTGTCTGCTTTTAGCACCTTTTACGTATGATGTTGACCACCATCTCTTGATATTTTATCATGTTACTTACGCTGTTGTCCACCATCTATTGATATTTCATCATGTTACCAATGATGTTGACCACCATCTCTGGGTATTTCATCATGTTGCCAGTGATGTTGACCACCTTCGCTTTTGAAGTTATGCAGATTTGCTTGGGCTTTAACTTAAACATTCTGATCTCTAGACTTCAACAGGTCTTGATCCATATCTCTATATTATTAATTTCATTTTGTCATATCTTGTGTATCATTCCTCAGTTCTTTTTGTGCTTAAATCCTGATTCTATAAGTTCTGATACCCAGTATAAACTGTTTCCACTGCTAGGATTTGAACAGCAGTGTTCTTGTTGTCTTCTCTTTTAATTTAATGGACCAACCAAAGGAAAGAAACTCTCATTGCATGTTTTGTTTAAGAAAATTTAAATGTATTTGCAAATAGCAGTTAGCTGATCATTTTGAGCTCTTGCACCAGTGGAGTTTGGGAAGATGTGACATTTATGAAACTGAACCATTTCTGGTAATTTTCCTGGAGAAAAGCGTGACATGACATGATGTGGGCCCTAAGGTGCGGGGGGTCATATGTAAGGCTGTCAAAGGAGCAAGTTGCTCTCTGTAGCACCTATTGGCAGGCGTGGGGCGTCGGAGGAGGTTGAAAAAGGAATGACATGGCAGTGACAAAGAAAGGGAAGTTTAACTCATTCCACCCTGATAGAAGACCGAGTCAACAGCTTTCCTTGGCAGGTTCTAGGCGCAATGTGCCCAGAGCGCGCCAAAAAGAGCTGTTGACCATGGGCATATAATTTGGAATGATCTTCCATGCAAGTTTCATCCAAAATTTTGTCAAATAATCCCCCAAATTAGTAAAATATAATTAGCAGACAACATTTAGATATTACTGGGAAAGAGCGTCATCAGGGTGGAATAAGTTTAAAGAAAGACTGGGGTGAGAGGAAGGAACGCAGGCAGGTACACAGTGTAGTAGAATCTGTCCAAAGGGTGCATCAAAACATGAGAGGCAGATAGTCCAGGGAGCCAGCACTGACTGACAGGCTTTGATGGTGGTCTTCTTCCTTCCCTCAATCTGGGATACTACTTGTGCGGACCCACGGACAATATTCATTAATATGCGTGGAACCATGTTGCCTGGGGGACTGCTTCTCTGCTGCATGCCTTGGTAATCAAGTTTCCTCCAGAAACCAGGTTTGGGACTAATGAGCAAGATTGTGAAAAAAAAGCTCTCAAAAGGATTATTTGGTTGGGAAACTGTAGTGCGTAATGCATCCTGGCAATCATGGAAAGTTATTCATTCAGAGTGAGAGCCATAGGCCACCCAGAATTGATTTCTGGGTTGTAGTCAACCTCCTGTGAAACAGACATGTACGGCCATACCGTGTGGCTGCACTTCCAGGCTTGCTGTGTGGACCAGTCAGACAGCAATTGCATAAAGGCCACTTGCAGACAAATCCACCGATTGATTGAATCATGTAGTGCATATAAGATGGCATCCAAAAACAAAATGACAGCACAAAGAACAGGGTGGTTATGAGGTGATCCACTCAAAAAAAATGTTGTTATGAAGCGATCCACTTGACAGGTGTCCTCTTTGGGTGTGATTGGATAACTTAGCCTCAGATTTCATAATCTAATTCTGGAAACATCATGTTTAACATTACAACCTATTTCCAATGGAATTGTGACAGGTATTGAAATGTGATAGACATGACAGCATCATTTGAGCGTCTTTTTAGAAGAGGCCTGCGTCATGGAATTTTTTGACTGTGGGCCATACACTGAAACCGTCATTGCTTACAATACAGTGTATGGAAATTTTTTGGCAGAATAACTGATTCCTGGAGGAACTCAATAATGCTCTAGGTAAAGGCATTGTGGGATCATTGGTTTTTGCCTTACCTGGGAAGTCTTGCTATATCATAGGTTCTTGCACTGCCTGGGAAGTCTGGCTATATCATTGGCTTTTGCACTGCCTGAGAAGTCTGGCTGTGTCATTGGTTTTTGCATTGCATGACTAACGTAGTAAGAGCATAGTTTGCCTACCAATGCTTTTACCACTGACTCGAGACTGGCCAGGCAGGTGCTTGAAAGACAGATTTTTTATTTAGAACTCCTTGTATGGAGGTACAATCGTGCCAAGTTTGGAGTTTCTATGTATAATAGTGTCAGACAAATTCACTGGTAAAGAAAGAAAAAGAAAAAGAAAGAAAGAAAGAAAGAAAGAAAGAAAGGAAGGAAGGAAGGAAGGAAGGAAGGAAGGAAGGAAGGAAGGAAGGAAGGAAGGAAGGAAGGAAGGAAGGAAGGAAGGAAGGAAGGAAGGAAGGAAGGAAGGAAGGAAGGAAGGAAGGAAGGAAGGAAGGAAGGAAGGAAGGAAGGAAGGAAGGAAGGAAGGAGAGAGAGAGAGAGAGAGAGAGAGAGAGAGAGAGAGAGAGAGAGAGAGAGAGAGATATTGTTTTTCTAGGAAAATTCCTAGAAAAACAATACATCTGTGTTGGCACACAGACATAAAAATAGCACAAAGTAAAATCAGATGCATACAAACCCCCCAAAGTGGTGGTGTTGACATATAGATGGTCTAGTTTGTATGGTGATACTTTGTCAGTAGGTCATTGTTTGGAGTGATTATGATGTTAGCAGCAGCAGTAAACATTGAGGTCACATTGCATTGTGCTGGCATTGTTTGGCCTCATCTAAGTACATCATGCTGGCATGACACTCGCACTGAGACCAAAAAAATCCACAGCTTGACTCATTGTCTGCCACATGTGTTACTGGCAGGGGCTGTGGTCAGGGGTTTCATACTTGCCCAGTGTGACATATGTCCGTGGTTGTTACACTTGCCAGGTCAGTGGTTATATGTATCTGGTGTGCCATTGGTTCGTGGTTGTTATACTTGCCTGCTGTGCCATAAGTCAGTTTCCATTATACTTGCCTGCAGTGCCATCCTTTGCCAGGAAATGCAGACCACTCCATTTAACTCTTAGGTACCTGATGCCAAAGAAGTGATATGCAACCTTTTTCCCATTAAAGACTACCATCTGTTGATGTCAATGCTATCTTGGTCTCTGTTATCATGAAGTAATATGCTGTCAGCATACAGCTGTCCTTACTGTTCTTGTGGGCACCTTATGGCTGTAGTGTGCCAGGAAAGCTGTTGACTCAGTGTACAGAGGGTTAAGCTGGTTGATTCATAAAGATTTTTTTTTAAAGGGACACAAAGATACAGTTTTTGTGTAGTTCAGCTATGCATGTGTTTACAAGGTGCCTGGTAGTATGTGGAGTTTGTGTACAGGGGTGATGGTGGCATAGTTCCCGTCTCTGCTGCCAGTGTGGATGAGTGGCCAGCCGGCCCACAACCTTCCCTGCTCACTTCTCTTTCAAGGTCACAGGATTTCTTTTGAAGATTTGGCCGACTCCTTCCTCACAGGAGGATGAATAATGGATAAGGGACAATTACGTATGTATCGGTGCCGTTAACTGGTACACATGTAAGGGAGTATTCGGTGCTATCAGTCAATATTGATCCTTGAAAACGTGAAGTGGCTGTGACTGGAAGCCTCCTCCGGGTTAGGATAGATGCGATGCCAGTGTGCAGTCTCAGCGTGGAGCTTGAGGTTCTGCAGGCAGCCTACCACCATGGCATTGAAACGGACTAGCCAGGCAGACCACAGATCACCGCATAAACATGTAAGAATGGGAATTTCATATAGGCTTATTGTTGTGGATGTTAGATTAACAGCAGAATGACCAGGCTTGTGAGGAGATAAGCATGGATGAAGGATAAGTGTATGTCAGGCATGTGATCTACACACACATGGGATGTCTGGAGCATGGACTTGTGACTATTGATATCGCAGCTATGTGCAACGAACAATGGAAGTGAGAGGGGATCAGGGGTGATGGATCTCAGCTGATCACCCCGATCCTCGTTGTATGATCATTGAGCTTAATAGTGGACAGAAATGTCTTGTGTACAACCAGCTATGCAATTTAGATTTGACAGTCTTAGGCTATCTGTATGCCATCATAGGTGAGTGCTCCTTATCTGTAGTTGCTGGCCTGTAATCCTGCACAGAAGGTTATGGAGATCAGGAATTTATCCCGAGGGATGCAGGAATCCTGTAATCATCAGGTTTTCGAGGCATTGCATGGATGGGAGATTACTAGACACTCAAATTCTTAGTTATTCTGGGTGTGTGGAGAAATCCGGTTTAGGGTCAGATTCCTGAAATGCTGAAAAAATATTTTCTTAATAGGCTTCAGGCTAGGGTTAGTTCATCTGTTTCACATGAGCACTGTGAGGTTGACAGAGTACAGTGGTGAGTGGTGCAGGCAAAGGACGAAGTGCAATCCAGGCAACAGAAAATACCAGTAACCCTTTTGGTATATTAAGACTTTGGAGTTTGTTGGAGGGAGGGAGTAGGTTACATGGATCAGCACCATTCTAAATGACAGGTACAAAGCAGTGTTTGCTTGTGGCGAGATACCAGTTCAAAGTGATAATTAATCAATGTTGTCACATTGTCTAATAGAGAGGTTTTGCAAATACATGCAAATCATAGCCTTCAAACTGCTACCTTAATGATTCCAGATGATTAGGAAGGATAGGAGAATTTATCGGTGAGTCAGATGAATAGGATTCATGGACATGTATCTAACAATGCCTGATATATATATACATGTACTGTATGTATATATATATATACATATACATACTTACAGTCAATGAAACGAACAGTTATTTTTTTTTCAGAAGGCATAGCTCTTTTTAAATCCCAGACCAGAAGTCCTTAACCCTAGCTGTGAACTTACCAAGGAACTTTGTCTTCACATGCATAACTGCATCTAACATGTATTGCATGCATAATTTTACCCAAAAGTGCAGACATGTCACTTGGTTTCATCTGTGGGGTGATTTGTTAGAGTGGTTTCTATTTCCAATATAAATGCTGTTGGAAACATGCAAAAATGACACTTCCATGCGGCATGATGGCATGATGCCATGATTAACCAGTGCCTCATTGCTGCCACTGCTTATACTAGGGATAATTAAGGCTGGGCAGTTCTATTAAGGATGATACAGGCTGGGCAGTTCTATTAGGGATGATACAGGTTGGGCAGTTCTATTAGGGATGATACAGGCTGGGCAGTTCTATTAGGGATGATACAGGCTGGGCGGTTTTATTAGAGATGACATAGGCTGGGCGGTTCTATTAGGGATGATACAGGCTGGGCGGTTCTATTAGGGATGATACAGGCTGGGCGGTTCTATTAGGGATGATACAGGCTGGGCGGTTCTATTAGGGATGATACAGGCTGGGCGGTTCTATTAGGGATGATACAGGCTGGGCAGTTCTATTAGGGATGACACAGGCTGGGCAGTTCTATTAGGGATGACACAGGCTGGGCAGTTCTATTAGGGATGACACAGGCTGGGCAGTTCTATTAGGGATGACACAGGCTGGGCAGTTCTATTAGGGATGATACAGGCTGGGCAGTTCTATTAGGGATGACACAGGCTGGGCAGTTCTATTAGGGATGATACAGGCTGGGTGGTTCTATTAGGGATGATACAGGCTTGGCAGTTCTATTAGGGATGACACAGGCTGGTGGTTCTATTAGGGATGACACAAGCTGGGCATTTGTGTTTAGAGGTGGCCCATCAAATGGGTTGTGATCATTCCACCATCAGCAGCCTGGCTGCTCATCAATGGGAAACAGGGTCCAGAGACAATAGGCCACATGCAAGACCTGAAAGAGTTAACCACAAAAGGCCACGTCCAAGACATGAAAGAGTTAACACAGGCCAGGTGCAAGACCTGAAAGAGTTAACCACAAAAGGCCACGTCCAAGACATGAAAGAGTTAACACAGGCCAGGTGCAAGACATGAAAGAGTTAACCACAACAGCAAAACCCCCAGGCAGATGCAACTCCTCCATGTGCAAGACAGACTTCGGTGGGCAACTGTACAGCCAGAGAAACGCCTGGAAGATGCAACCCCTGCACAACCAGCCTAACCATGAGATGATGTCTGCAGGAGAACTATTTGAGCACCAGAAGACCTTTAGGGGAAATCAGTTAATCCCTGCTCATCATAAAGGCAGCCTGGTTTGGCCCCACCAATATACCCACTGGAACCAAGCAAGTGGACGTGAGTCTTGTTTTCCAAATCCTGCTTTTCCTTAGAAAGCTCTGAAGGCCGGCACTGTGTCACACAGACATGGTGAGAGGTACTGGCCGGCAATGTGGGACACAGACATGGTGAGAGGTAACGGCCGGCAATGTGGGACACAGACATGGTGAGAGGTAACAGCCGGCAATGTGGGACACAGACATGGTGAGAGGTACTGGCCGGCAATGTGGGACACAGACATGGTGAGAGGTAACAGCCGGCAATGTGGGACACAGACATGGTGAGAGGTGCACAGACTGCTGCATGTGTCAAGCCAACCACTGGGCACTGCCCAAATCATGGTTTGGGTTTGTGTGTCCATGTGTGTCCATGCGTCACAGAACTCTGTGGTGGCGATAGATGGCAACTTGACTACTCAGTGATATAATGACAAAATTCTTCAGCCACATCTCCAGCCCTTTATTCACAACCATCCAGACAGTGACTTCTTCTAGCAAGATAAGGTACATCTGCCCATGGCCCATATGACCATGGTGTTTCTGGATGCCAACATTGTTGTTGTTTTGCCCTAGCCAACACAGTAGCTTATGTTGAATTGCATCAAATTGTATAGGAAGTAGTTGTGGTGCAGACCAGAGAGGGTTAAGCTTTCATGCAGCCAGTTTCTCTGTGGCCAGAAAGGGTTAACGTGTGAAAGCCTTGTGAAAGGTATGGAGTGGCTGGTGGTTTGCAGTGTATACAAACACTCTGTAGGAAAACCAAGTGAGCAGTGGCACGCACTGCCGTTTGTTTCACATTGGGCATATTTTGGAGGGTGTGGGTGCAAATTAGCAAACCAAGAGTCCTTCGTGTGTCAAATGACAGGTCTGTCACCAGTGATCCCCACATAGACATGTTGACTCACTGGTGTTTCATGCTTGCAGCAGGCCATTTAAAGTCCATATGCACCTCAATACTGGTGTGCTTTGTGACCATTTCTTTGTCTTATCCTAGCTTTATCTCAACTCCAGGCCACCTTTCTTTTGCTCTTGTCTGGAGAGCCATTCATTTAGTATTGTTGTACTACTTGGCAATCCAGGTGAAATAAATATGTTTAAAATAAACCTTTCTTTTGCTCTACACTGGACTGCAAACTAAGCTTTCATGATCATGTCACACAACTCCATAATTATGCATCATATTTGCTGTAGAAGTTCATATATTCTTAGCAGCCTGTGTTAAACCTATAGGACCACTCACTTTTTTCTCCAGAGTAAATGACAGCCAGGGCATCAGTGTCATCTGGAGGTGTTTCTCCAGAGATCTGTGCTGTAAGCACATGATACTGCTATTGACCATCAGCACTGCCATTTACATGGTGCATCACATGACAGTAATTAAGTGCTAGACTCCAGTGCTCACCTTCTGCTGTTACTGAGATCAATAAATACCCACTTGTCTATCTGCCAGGCAAGACTAACCCATCAACCAAAATTTGTCTTGTCTTGGGCTATGAGGATCTGGAGCCATCACCTTTATCAGTTGACATGCAACGTGTGTGTGGGGTGGGTGGGTGGGTTACTGGTGGTGTTACATTTGTAGGCACATCAGTCATGGACCATGGCAGGTAAAGCACCTCACTGCAGTAGTTCATGTCATTGGTAAGTCTATATTCAGACCTCACTCTAGTAGTTCATGTCATTGGTAAATCTATGTTCAGACCTCACTGCAATAGTTCATGTCGTTGGTAAATCTATGTTCAGACCTCACTGCAATAGTTCATGTCATTGGTAAATCTATGTTCAGACCTCACTGCAATAGTTTATGTCATTGGTAAATCAATGTCAGACCTTACTGCAATAGTTCATGTCATTGGCTCGTAAGTCTATGTTCATACCTCATTGCAGTAGTTCATGTCATTGGTAAGTCTATGTTCAGACCCCATTGCAGTAGTTCGCGTCATCGGTAAGTCTGTGTTCAGACCTTTCTTTGTCAGTTTCTCTCATACATCAGCCAGTTGATATGTACTGAACTGGTTAAACAGTGGAAGCTAAATTGATTGATTTTCTGGCATATTTATTTGCTGTTTTTGTGTAATGCATGTGATCATACATGAATGACAGGGTTATCTTTTTGCACTGAAAATGGAGCCTGAGAGGTCATGACCTATGCGCTAGAAAGAGGTTTGTAAACACAGCATTGTGTAGCATACCTGTATGAGACAATTGTTTGTGTAGCATACCTGTATGAGACAATTGTCAATGTAGCATGTGTCTAGGAAGATACAAACATTATGAATGATCAGTTTGGACCGTAATCTGAAACATCTTGGTCGGGGCATAAAAATATCACTCTAAATGCAAATAGACTAGTTAGTTTCATCAATTAAAATTTTATAGCCAAATGAAGAATATTTAGTTGGATTTCAAGTTAGATTCTGGTAAGAGTTGACTACAATGTTAACATTGACAGTAATTTGTCCATTTCTTCAGATTATAGTGGGGCTAGAACTACAAATTTGGAAACGTGATAGACAACATATATGTGTACCAAAATGTCCCCAAATCTCAAAATGAACAAAATTATCCCAAATTGGTTGGACATTGCCTCAAATCTTGCTCAGGACGTGTTTCAGCCAAATTGTCAGTGACAGTGGTGGGATTGCTGCTGTGATCCCTGGGCCAGTCTTTCATGGAGTTGCCAGCCAAACCTCATGGGAGCACGCTGGTGGCCAGTGGGCTAGGGATCGATGGGTCAGCTTCCTCAGAAGCTGTTCCTAGTCCTCCCATGAGCAAAGCTGTTTCTGTGCTGATCTAGGGGCAGTCATTATCAATTTGAAAAAAGTGGTGTAAAATTGCAACGAAAGAAAAAGACATTATGGATCAGCATGGTAAGATCATTTTGAAAGTCAAGACTAGCAGTAAGCTCCATGAGAATAATCTGTGTGTCAGTGAAATGTTCCTGCATATGGCAATACTTACGTTTGTTCAATACCAGTTTCTGAAGGAGAGAAAATGGATAAAATGTTAGATATATAGAATTAAAATGATTTGGTCATGGCTGTATATCCAAGCTGATATATGATTTGTAGGTTTATTCTGTTCACTAGGTGTCATTATTTTCAATTTAGGGTAAGAAAAGCTTGCATGAATTACTGCTCAGTGCTGACCTTTTCTTGTAAAATATTTAAACCCAACACTGCCATTGAGGTGAAGTCTTATCATTAGACGTAGAGCAATTTTTATTCCATATTTTCAGGCATGTCAGAATTTAGCGTGTGCATACTGCAAATCAATAATTTCATGTTGTGGAGTGATTGGGGATGTGTGTGAGGATTAGAGGGCTTCAGTACACAGTAAAGGTCAGCACCAGGAGCCTGCAGGGTTAACTCTCCACCTCCTCTACATGTTGCGGGTGCATATGAGGTTAACCCTTTGGAGCTGGTACAAAATAATGGTGCTCAGTTATCTGCCATATCTAACTAATGACACAAGTTTTGAGGGACTTATAACAAAATTCTGATACTATTTGACTCATGAATTATCTTACATTCAGATAGTCAACACATTTTGCAGTGAACAAATGGTACCATCATTATGAGTTTTCAGTATATTCCCTAATAACACCAGTTTTTAGGGACTCAGATTCAGATTTCTTCGTTCTTTGACTCATATTTGACACATTCAGATATTGAGCACATTTTACAGAGAAAATGTAGTGTCATTTTAAGAAGGTTTTACTGTGCATAGTTAGGTCATTTTAGGTCCTGGGTAGTGCAGTCCTGCTAATGGAATGAAGAGGGCGGGCTGTCTTGTGTAGCAGGTTGTACATTGTGGGGGCATTATTGCCCTAGTTATCATGTGCATGTTGTACATTCTGGGGGTATTATAACTTAACCATGGTTATGTGCATGTTGTACATGGGGGGGGGGGCATTATAACCATGGTTATCGTGCAGTTTGTACATTGTGTGGGTATTATTAGCATGGTTATCATGTGCAGTATGTACATGTCTGGGTATTATTAGCCTGGTTATCATGTGCAGTATGTACATGTCTGGGTATTATTAGCCTGGTTATCATGTGCAGTATGTACATGTCTGGGTATTATTAGCCTGGTTATCATACATCTGCTGGTAGCACAAAATGATAGGTAACATCAGGGTCCCCAGGTCCCCAAGATTTTTTAATATTAACCATTTCAAAGTAAAGATTCACAGTGTTGATCACCGAAGCAAAATACACAGGTCTGTGGTTACACAGTTTTTGCCAGGGCAATGAGGATAAAAAAAAATCACATTCTTTAAATTTTGAGGGTAGGTTTTCCTATAACAAAATATTTTGTAATAGAAAAAGGGTCTGAATATAGAAAGGAAGATATTTATTATAATGTACATCATCAACATAAGCGGGACTGTGAACAGGTGGTTGTAAGGGGGGAGTAATCTGTTTTCATAGATATCATGTTGGGAGATTCCACTGTATTGGTCAGCTTTGTACTGACACATCAGTGTGTTGTGGTGATCACTCTTTAATTTTAAACCATATCAAGGGAGCATCAAAATCAGGCTTATGACGCAGATTGTTTTCTACAGATCATATGGCTGAGTGTACAGTCTAAGTGCGCCAGCAATGCCAGACATGCACTTAAGGTTGAATCGATCGTGGTCCAGGCTGGTAGACAGCGTAGTTCAGGGCTTGCAGTGGTCACACATGGTGGGCAATGTGCAGCAAATTAATGGAATTTTGATTCTGTTCAGAAGGCAGAAGATTTCCCATTTTGGTGGTACCGATAGCTTGCCAGTCTATATGTGTGTCTGCAAGTTCATCCTGTTGTACGCCATTGTTGTAATATCATCTGTAAGCAAGTCACCTATCCTAAGTATGTGAGTAGGACATGAGATACTCCTTATCCCCCTCACTTCAGTGATGTACAGCAACCAAAGGTGGATGTAGTGACCAGTATTAAATCCTTTTCTGGTCAAATTATGGCTTAGTCAACTGCTTTCCATGGCATGGGTTGGGCACTTATGAAGGAAAGCTACCCACCCGGTCCCTGCCATCAGGATAGGTTTTCAGCTCTGCTGACCATAGGTTGCAGAGCTCATGTAGTCACTTCTGTCTGTGGATTCATCTGTTCGTCAGAAAACTGGCTTGTGAGTGCAATACAGCCTTATGTAACTTTCAGGGCTTATCAAGTGTGTGAAATCTGGGTTGAGTTTGATATTGGTGGTGCTACCTTAGCATTATGTAATATATGGATCAAGATGTGAAAATCTTGTGACCAGTCCAGCAGCCTTTATACAGTGATCCCTGTCTTTAGAGACTGTCCTTAGGGCAGGTCAAAATGTGGTCTCTCAAAACAGGTGAGATGGCATGGGTTGGGCACTTATGAAGGAAAGCTACCCACCCGGTCCCTGCCATCAGGATAGGTTTTCAGCTCTGCTGACCATAGGTTGCAGAGCTCATGTAGTCACTTCTGTCTGTGGATTCATCTGTTCGTCAGAAAACTGGCTTGTGAGTGCAATACAGCCTTATGTAACTTTCAGGGCTTATCAAGTGTGTGAAACCTGGGTTGAGTTTGATATTGGTGGTGCTACCTTAGCATTATGTAATATATGGATCAAGATGTGAAAATCTTGTGACCAGTCCAGCAGCCTTTATACAGTGATCCCTGTCTTTAGAGACTGTCCTTAGGGCAGGTCAAAATGTGGTCTCTCAAAACAGGTGGTCTTTCATTAGAGGTATAATAACATGGAAAAGAGCACAGTGTTCAAAGAGAGTGGTCTTAAAAAGATGTGCAGTCTCTCATTGGAGGGGTCTCTCAAGATAGGTACCACTGTATATTATATGGATTTTCATCAGATTTAGTGGGGTTGTTGAGGAGGTCAAAATCTCAGTTGCTTATGATACTAGTGGCGCAACCTATACTTTCATGGAAATTAACCATTTAAAAATGTCTTTAAAAATGTAAAATTCTGTATCTTGAAAAACAAATTAGACATGCCAAATTTATGGGACATATATATATATATACAGTGAAACCTCCCTATACTGAACACCCTTGGGACCGGAAAAAAGTGTTCAGTGTAGTGAGGTGTTCGGTATAGGGAGGTTTGGTAGCGTTGAAAGAATGTATTTGGGACCGAGAAATGGTGTTCAGTATAGAGAGGTGTTCGGTTAGAGAGGTTTTACTGTATATATATATATATATATATATAATATGTCCAATGCTAATGTTATATAATATCAGTGACCTTGACCTATTTTTGTTGAGCTACCAGACCTATAAAGTTGGAAGAGGTGATTTTGTAATGGCAGGGTGTAGCTTGCACTTGAGTGCATTGTACATAAAACTCTTCATCGTGACCTATTTTTAGGTCACCATGACCCAATTTGCATTAAGCAATCCTAGGTATGACCAACAATGTGTGACCCATTGCATAAGCAATTCTAGGTGCAATCAACAATGTGTGACCCATTGTACAAGCAATCCTATGTATGACCAACAATGTATGACCCATTGTATAAGCAATCCAAGGTACAATCAACAATGTGTGACCCATTGTACTACAAGCAATCTTAGGTACAGTCTACAGTGTTGGATCCATTGGTAAAAACAAAAAACAAAAAAAAACAAAAAAAAAAAACATGCCTTATAACTAACCACAGTCTGGGAGCTTTTGGATGAAGTATTTGACCGTAAGCAGTATTTCACTGTACACAAAGCTTTAAGTACAGAGGTCTGGGAAGAGAGATGGACTGATAGGCTATATCAGTTTCTGTGTCTGCTGAATGCAGCCCCCTGGCTGTCATTGTATGTCTACATGGTGGGCGGTGTGTCAATACAGCAGCAGGCTGTTATGATGACAATGGCAACTATGCAGGATAGAGGAAGTGCTCTTGTCTGTCTGACCTAATGCTGAGCCATCATCAGGCAGTATATGATGCTGGGCCAATACTTTGACCAATAGATTAGCATAGCTCTACAAAGTGGCTGCCAAGAAGTGATACATTTTGGGCTGAGAATTATTCATGTTCTGTTCTATATTTACTTGAAAACAATTAGATACAATGTAGCAATGGTTGTATTTCAATGTTTTTGCACAACTGCTGTCTAGGCCAGGCATGTTTTAAAGTGGAAGTGTTTTCATTTTGCTAAGAGACAAAAGCCAGTTCCAAATGCGAAACTCCACCATTATTCGGGTACAGAAGTTGGTTCTAGCTAGATTCCAGCCTGACCTGTAACCCTGAATGCAATGCCATATAAATAGGGTACACTTAACCCTGTAGAGTACAAATCTTTGAGTAGTGCCTTGTGCCAAGTAGCATTCGAATTGTTTTATTTTACAAATCATCCACACCTTAAAGTGTTGCAGTTTGCTGCTATATACTTGCACCTGCAGTGTGCTGATACAGTGTATTATCCATCTGCTAAATAGCCAGTGTCAGGAAATGTGTGATTAGGCTCATAACATTTGTTATCTTAAACCAAATTTGATAAGTATGTTTCAAAATTTAATTAATTGTTGAAACACGTCGGTGATATGTGAACTTGGATTTAAAATAACTGAGTAGAAAGATGGAATTTTGCTTGCGGTTTTAGCTTGGACACACAGCATTAATTTTGGCTAAGAGCTTGGAGCTCCTGTCCACAAGTGGGCAATTTCCTAGTACAGTCTCTCTTGTCTGTAATCAATGGCTGTAGCGGACCTTTGTGCTGGATGAGACCAGCACAAGCTACAACCACTGGAGGTGCAGGTAGACACACTGCAGGCAGTCAAGTAAGGGTGCATCCATGAAGGGCGAGATGTATAAATTTACCAGACAGATCTATGAATAAGTACTCATCATACAAGCAGCCGTCTTTTCTTAGATATCTTGCCAGTTTCCAACATCCTTTTGGAACTGTGAAGTTGAGATAAGTCATTTACTCTTTTACAAGGCTGATTATCAAGCAGACATGTTACCTACTAGGACACTTGGGATCTGTGATAGATAAATCAAGATAAAATGGTATAGAAAATTCAGGTAGCTAAGTCAAGGTATGAATATCAAAACTAAAAAAGTTTGGTATTTCCCTGAAGTTTGAAGAGCAGTAGCTACACCATGTGGACACATGGGGGCTTTTGAGAAGAGGTGAGAGGTAGGAATGAAGAGGGGGCACCAGGACAGGCGTACAACCAGGTCATGGGGACAGCAGAATAGCAGCTCTCAAAATGCCCACTACTTACAGTATAACCAGGTCATGCGGACAGCAGAATAGCAGCTCTCAAAATGCCCACTACTTACAGTATAACCAGGTCATGCGGACAGCAGAATAGCAGCTCTCAAAATGCCCACAGCTTACAGCATAACCAGGTCATGCTGACAGCAGAATAGCAGCTCTCAAAATGCCCACAGCTTACAGCATAACCAGGTCATGCTGACAGCAGAATAGCAGCTCTCAAAATGCCCACAGCTTACAGCATAACCAGGTCATGCTGACAGCAGAATAGCAGCTCTCAAAATGTCCACAGCTTACAGTATAACCAGGTCATGCTGACAGCAGAATAGCAGCTCTCAAAATGTCCACAGCTTACATTATAACCAGGTCATGCTGACAGCAGAATAGCAGCTCTCAAAATGTTCACAGCTGCAACTTACAGCCCCCCCCCCCCCCCACATACACACAAAGATTAATAATAAATGAATAGTGAAAGCCATGGAGAGGTGGAGAAGTTGATAAACTTAACCTTTCAGTTTATATCAGGATGGAATGTTGGAAAAGAAGTGAAAATGATGGGGATACATGGCAAGGGTTTGCAGGGGTGTGTGTATACTTATGATAAATGTCTCCTCATGCTAAAGCAGCCTGTCTAAGGAAAGTTGTTGACTTTTTTGGGCATATAAGGTTTACCATTATGGTAAAGTTGTACCCAATACTTAACTAGGACAAGATTTTATAATTTGCAGTACTCTGATTACATTTGTTTGTGTCTTGTATTAGCAAGGTGATTGCCATGGAAACAACCAGTTTTCCTTGCTGTAACAAGCCGCATCACTACACAGCTGTGCTTACTGGCAAAAGAGGATTTGTTGGAATAGCTGTTAGATGAATGGAGGCTGTAGAATGGGGGAGCTGCTTGTGTTTATTTATGGCAGTCTGCATGTGGAAAAGAAAGGCATTGAGCACGTGCAGACAAGGAGAGGGTCAGTGATACAGCTGTTGGGTCCATGGTGAAGGAGCCCCAAGAAACTGGCAAGAAATGAATCACATGCTGCCTCCTGATTACCACGTAAATTGAACAATCACTCAACACCATCAGCTCTATTGCCACACAGGGGTCAATTAATGGAACCTATGCCATTCAATTTGTGCTGCTATTTATTTGGAAACAGTTATGATTGCGGGGTAAAGTAACAAGCCAGCCTTGTGGGACATGGGCTGATAATCATAGCTTGCCAAGGCAGTGGGAGTTGACAGATACTGGTGCATTAACTGGAATGCATTGTGAGGATTGTGTGTGTGTGGCATCTCAGGCATCAGAAATAGGAACAGATAAATGTTAAATAAATATTCCAGCTGAGGTGTAAAATGGCAGATATGCAAGTGAAGCCTTTCTCCTTTGACTTATGAGTAAACTGACAGCTTTCCTTGGCATGGGTTAGGCTCTAGGGGGCAGTGGGCACCCCATGCCAAGGAAAGTTGTTGACCTAGAGCAATGTGTTGTGGGGGGACTCTTCTGTTATTCTCATTTAAATTGTTTTTCATTGTTGTTGAAATTCGTCAAAAACAATGAATCAGATGACATTCAACCAATAAGGGGTTTAGAAGGTGAAGGAACTATTGGGAACAATTTTGTGCAAACACAGAAAAAATGGTGCCCTGAGAAAAAGCTTAAAATTACAAAAACACGAAGCTGTGGCTCCTGTCATTGCTGACCAAAGTGGTAACAGGCCCTAGAAGCTACTGATGCCAGCATACTGGTATGTCTGGCATTGGTGACCAAAGTGTCAATAGGACCTAAAAGCCAGTGATGCCAATGTACTGGTATGCCTGGCATCGTGATGACAGTGGTACCTGACATCGTTCAGTCTGCCTGCTGCAAAGTGGGATGGTGCTCATCATAGTTTCTGGTGGCAATTGGTGTTTGGTTGATTGTTGGAAGACCATATAAAGAAAACTGTTTTTAAGTGGAATTGTGTGCTGTGCCAAGTCTGATATGTCATAGGTCAAGTCTCAGACCAGAAATCTGTTGTTGCCTTGTGGTGTAACATGAGATGTTTTTTATTCTTGCTGCATGTGCACCTTTTCTGCCTTGCCTCCATAAGTAAGCATACATAATGTTGATATTTAATGCAGCATAATTTTGGTGGGAATTTGTTGAAATGAAGATTTATTGTCCAGTATCTCAGTGTTTTCAATGAGTCATAGCTGAAAGCTGAAAAGTTAGGTAATAAGTTGAAACAGATACCAATTGTTTACAAGGAAAACACAACACAGAACAAAAGTAACCAATTACTTATCATCATCAGATGGCAGCACTGATATCCTGTATCCCTTGTGTGAGAGGAAAGCAAGGCCACAGGTTTTTGCAGGTATGGCCACCTAACTGACACAGTGAGCTGGCATTGTTGACGGAGATGTTGGGTACACGTGCTGTGACAGGACATTAGCCAGTCTCCTGCCAAGCTCAACCTGCATCCAGTCCAGTGCCTTGGTGCAAAGCTTTGTAATTCATTTGCTGCACGATGGCATGACCTCTCTGCTGCTCAGCCTTCTTAATTTACCCCTATCCTTCTGATTTGTTTCATGCTTTTCCAGCAGAGCTGCTTTACCCCTTTCCAGTTCTACTGCCTCACCCTTTGGCTGCCTGAACTGGAATATCAGAATTGTCTCAAAGTAAGTTCTCTTGACAATATCTACAGCTATCCACAGAAAAATGCAGCAAAGTGTAAGACAGCTCTTATACAAGGTCACCCAAAATGTCGACTTTTATAAGGGGTGACATAGATTTAGGGTAACAATGGAATAGAAATACTATTTGCTTAAAGTGGTAGCCCTGAAAGGGAAGTGGGTACATGGCAAGAACATGACTATGGTTATCAGGTAGCTATAGGAATGATACTTGCACAGTCTGTTTCCGGGATCAATAACTTTTTGGCAGAAAGAGGTGACCTTAAATATCACAGAAATGTTACTTATTGAAAACATCATGATCATAGATTTGCAGCTTGGTGTGTAAAGTATTAATAGGTTTTACAATGTAGAAATTCTACACAGATGATCCTAGCAGTAGTAGGGTAGTGGTAGGGTTAAGTTGGTCATGGCAGTGGTAGGGTTAAATTCATCATGCCAGTGTTGGGGTTAAATTCATCATAGCAGTGGTAGGATTAAGTTGATTATGACAGTAGTATGGTAAAGTTGAACATGGGAGTGGTATGGTTAAGTTGGTCATGGCAGTGGTCGGGTTAAATTGATCACGTTCAGCTTTAGTGGGAGCTATATATTGGTCTGCATGAAACCTGGTGCAAATGTAAGTGAATGTGGCACAGTGAAGGAAAACATGTTTTGACTAGCACATGAATTTGATCTATGCAGTGAGCATTACAGATACAGGCAGTGGCAAAATCTGGTGGAGTGTACATGTTTCATTTCCTGTTTGGTACAGATAGCTTAGAAATGTTCCAGGAATTACTACAGGCAGAACAGTCCCGATTGCCTGTGTGGAATCAAGACTCACTCAGCACCTGTGCTGAATGATGGTACTGTTGAAGGCAGCCACAGAGACTTGTACAGTGCTGAAGCAGCCAGCAGAAAACTTGTGCTGGATGAATGGCAGTCAAATTCTGAGGCAATTTTGTGCAATTAGGAGAATATTGTTTTGTTGTGAGGATTAGAATGAGATATTGCTGGTATTGTGAACTGCTAGTAACTGTACTTTGACAAGTGGTTGTCTTGACGTCATGGGCAAAATATAATTGGATCTAATTTTGTGTAATGGAGACAAGCATGATGAAGTGTGGTTCTCTCTGTGGATTTAGAATTGAATTTCCTTTAATATCATTTCCACTTTCATCAGAGCAACTTTTTTGTGCATCCAACATCAAACATGATGTAATCCTATTCTTGTTTCCTTGTCTTAAATTGAGATCCAAGAGTGTTATGTTGTCATTGTGATCCTCAGCCTCAAGGCACAAGTTGCCTATTTTAAAGGTTAACAATTTGGTGCTGATACAATACAATTATGATACACGGAATCCATACCGGATGCATACAGTACACCCTCTTTATCAAGCCCCGTGGTACCTTGTGCACCACTGGGCTTGCACAGTACACCCTCTTTATTAAGCCCCTGGGTACATGGTGCATGCCTGGGCTTGCATACAGTACACCCTCTTTATTAAGCCCCTTGGTACCTGGTGCACCCCTGAGCTTCCACTAGAGTACTTTTTCGATTGCTTCTACATTGAATGTGCAGTCATTATGAGGCAGTTGTACTGTAACATGGTCTACTGTATGCAGCCAGTCATTATAAGGTGGTTGTGCAGAAACATGGTCTCCTCCTTGCAGCCAGTCATTATAAGGTAGTTGTGCAGTAATCTGCTTTGTTTGACAGGTAATCTTCTTTCATAATGAAGCTCTGCATTTATACGCAAAACTGTACGTATTTAGCTATTTCATCATTTGCCACATTCATGTTTATTCATTGTTATGTGGGTTGTCTTTGCTGAATATTTAACTTAGACAAGGAACCACTACATCAGAGAGACATGTACGGGTATAGGCTCCGAAACATGTTCTGAGTAGTTACCCGTTGAAGACCCTTTAATTCATTTGGGCTAATACAGCCTAAGTCAAAATTCTACATATGAATGTGTGCAATATGGTCAATAGTGCTTCCATATGTATATAGGTTAGACAGTGACAGGTTAGCTTATGGAGAGTAAAGAGTTCGGACTGCGGAATAGGGTAATGACTACTAGGAAGTGGTTCTGGATAAAAAGACACAAATACAATGGTGTACTGCATGTAGCCAGTCATTAGCAGTATACTAAGAGAGCAATAGATGCCAAAATTCTCCTCAATAAAATACAGAGATGGTTAAGAAAAGAAGCGGACTGCTTCCACTCTCACCCAAAACTGAGCCATTCTGGCATGTTGCTGTTCTGCTGTATGCTTGATTTCTGAATCAATAGTAATTGTGGCCATTGCTTTGTGCTTGATTTCTGAATCAATGATAATTGTTGACTATAGTATAAAGAAAGCTGGTGTTGAGTCGATCACTGGGTGTTCCAATGCTGCAGGCAGGAGCAAACTCATAAAGTATCAATGGCTGAAATAAACATGAGCTTGGTATCAGTGGCTGAAATAAACATGAACTTGGTAGGCTAGATTTGAGCAAGTGTTAAGGGGGGACAAGACAACAACAGGATTGAAATATGTAGAAATGGGAAACAGAGCAGTAAAAAGATCCAGAGATGGCAGGAGATGGTTATACTAAATAGTATGATGCTGTGGGAAGGATTACATATACACTCAACTGATCCAGTATTGAACATTTTGTTGGACTGTTTTGTGCACACGGCAGTGGTGAATGTGGAGATCAGAGGGAAGAAGGTTAATCTGGCAATGTAATGAACCACGAGAGTCAATCAACTAAGAATATTGACAATAAAGGTTCTCAAATTAGGATTTCCTTGCCATATACAGATCTGTTGATTAGAGCAGCAACAGTAGTCATGGGTCCATCACACTTGGTGATATTAACCACAAAATTTTGGTCCTTGATCTTGGCTCCTTGAAACATGAATGTTTTCAAATGCAGGTTTTATGCATCCTCATAATGTGGCTTCTTAATTCAGTATTGGTAAATCATTCAGCTTATTGGAAGGAAGAAGTTTGATTTTTCTCTGCTTGGCAATCTTGTGTGCTCATTTTGTCACAGTTACAGGCCAGGGCTGTCTCACCTCCACTTGCTTTGACATTTAAGGTCCATTAATGTGGGAGTAATATTCTTCGCACATTACACACTATCAAACAGTCATCATATTCATATTTTATCATACACATTACATTGTCCATTACATTGCTTATGGACATCACAGAGACTGAATGTTGTTTGAGAAGTATCCTACCAATATGTGATCTACATGAATTCATCCAGCTGGAAATAAAGTTATGGCCAAATAGAAGGAGTAATGTGGTGAAAAAGTTGTATCAATGAATTTTGCAGTACTCCCTCTTTATTAATTAATATGTGCATATATAAAGTTATATTTTGTAAGCATTTGTATTCCAGAGCATGTAATTTTCCAATATGTCCCCGGGAACAGAATATTGCCCAGTAGTATTGTCATGACTTGACCCTGAGTTGAATTCAATTTCTCTATGGGGGAAAAAGGGGGGGGGGCACCAAATTATTCCAAATGGACTTCCTATGGGGAAACTTGGGAATTTTATCCAAGGAAAAAGTTTGGGATGATACAGCAATCTTGGTTTTGCACATGGGCCTTGCTTGATTATTGTCTGTTTCTCTCATGTACATGTTGTTGTTTGGTGTTTTGATGTTTTAAAATCAGGACAGGTGCAACGAATACTTTCAGATACACATGAAATTGTGTACATGTGTTGCTCATGTTGTCGACATGAAGTCACAGGAGACAGGGCTTTGTTAGCAACACCAAAGCTATGTCTTGCTGACAGTTACTGTACCATTTTCATATATTTGACAGAATAACTGAGAACACAAATCCATCACCAGTACATCAATGCAATAGTACTCATATCTTGCCTTCTTTATTTTGCAGGTCTGACCCGCCAAAGCCAGATCCACATTACAATGAAGAGGAAGAAGAGGAAATCCTTGGCTCAGATGATGATGAGCAAGAAGATCCCAGAGACTACTGTAGAGGTGAGTGGCACTGCTGTGTTGTGAACCCATTATTTTCTTGGTGGCAGTAGTGGGATATTCTGGATACTCTTGCTTCATGGGTGGCAGTGGTGGGATATACTATGTACTCTTACTTCATAGGTGGCAGTGGTGGGATATACTGGATACTCCTACTCCAGGAGTGGCAGTGATGGGATATACTGGGTGCTGGTGAACATCCTGGGTGGCCCTAGTGGGAAGTATTGGGGCATGGCGTCATGATGACAGGGACAGAACTAACTGGGTGCCATACTGGGTGGTAGCAGTAGGGTGCTCTGACAGATTATTGCTACCTTGTGGTGGAAAATACTTGATTTATTTACATGGGTAAACATTAGGTTCTGATCCCATTATAATTCTTCATGGTCATGTGACATGACTTCAGTATCCCCCATGTGAAGTGTGCCAAGAAATTTTAGGTATACACTGATGTGAGTAGACTGCTACAAATTTTAGCTCAGCTGACTTACTAGTCAGGCTGAGCTTTTAGGATGCTGAGTTGTTTGTTGTCCGTCCGTTCACAAATACATTTTTGACTTCTCCAAAACTGTAAGCCAGATTCACTTCAAACTTGGTGGCCATGTACCTTGGGTGGGTCTCTACCAAGTTTGTTCAAATGGACACGCTCCTGTGATTGAAGGATTTTTTATAACTTTTGTTTTGGTTCTCTTTGGGGCAAATCTTAAAAAATCTTCTCCGAAATCGCTCACCCAATTGCCTTGATATTGCACAGGTACACTCCTAGGCCTTAATTTGTTCACCAGGTGGCACTGCAATTTTTTTTCTCATTTTTTATGATTTTTTTATGTGTTTTCGCTATTTTTTGACTTCTTCAGAACAGTCACTCAGATTAAGCGGAAACTTGGTGGATGTGTTCCTCATGGAAGTGTCAAACAAAGTTGGTCTCCAGGTAGTCCTGCTGTGGATTCCTAATTGTTAACGATATTTTCAATTCGGGTACTTATCTGTAAATGCACCTTTGCTATTGATTACTATGTAGCTCAAATGGGCATTCTTATGCTAATTCACATTTTTTACTTCTTTTCCGAGACCGTCATCCGAATTGACTTTAAACTTGGTAGCAATGTACCTTGGGTGGGTCTCTACCAAGTTTGTTCAAATGGTCGTGCTTCAGTGATTTTTGATTTTCTTATGGATTTTTTTTTGTTCTTTTTGGGCAAATCTTAAAAATCTTCTTTTCTGAAACCATTTACCCAGTTACTTTGATATCACGCAGGAACACTGCGATGATCTGGTAGTTATTGATTTGTTCACCAGGTGATGCTGCAATTTTTAGCTCAGCTGACTTGCTAGTCAGGCTGCACTTAAGGAGGCTCAGTCGTTTGTCTTAGAAACACTTCAAAATGTCATATGCACTCAGCTAAACCTCAACACAGGTCTATTCAGTTGCAACCTTGATTTTGTGGGACAAGCTTAAGTCTGCTGAGCATGGGCTGTTCACGAAGCCCGCTAGTTTTTAAAATTATGTATGTACAGTTCCGCCGGTCTAAAACTTAACAGCCAAACGCGTTTGTGATGTTTGGCTGGTGTTTGGTTTGCGTTTTGAAAACGTTTGAAAGTGTTTGGCTTGTGTTTGAAATTTGTTTGGGAAGCGTTTCAAACACTTTCAGCATTGCGTTTCAAACACTTTGAGCAACGCAAACACTTTCAGCAATGCGTTTCAAACACTTTGAGCAACACGTTTCTGTCAAACACATTAAGAACGTTTTGGTACACATGCATTTCAAATGCTTACAAATGCATTTACAAAGTCTAGTTGTTATATTGTATTTTCCCCTTGTTGCTTAAGTTATAGATATACAAAATGAATGTTTACATTACTTTTCTTCCTCACGCAAGTGTAAATAAAATTGTTCACAAGAATATGAATTGATAAAGATTCCATTGGGAATCGAAATATAAAAAAAAAGAAAAAAATTAATGTAAAAAAGCCCCCAAGTAAATGAATGTATTTAAATTAGGATGCGTCTTGAAGGAACCACGTACAGAAATAAATAAACTTGGAACTCTGTGCAAAGTAACCCTATATGCTCCACATGTAGTAAGAAGAAAAATACTTGGTTGGTGCTGTAATACAGATGCTTTTTCTTCCGTCAATTTTGTTTTTCCTTTGTTTAAACGTTATATTGCTTAGGTACAAAAAATATTTTCTTTTTTTTAATTTGATTTTCTTATTATCTGCGCAGCCATTTTAAGCAAAGGGATCTCCTATAATAGTTTTAAAAAATAGCATTCAGAGAACTGATTACCCTCGACGCCCACAATTTTTTCCTCAATTCTGCATTTTTTTAGACTTCACAGATGTCATAATATGGTGTTACTGCACAAAAAAATTGATGATGATGTGACAAATCCTTCTTGAAACATTACCCTAACAAGATTATCCCCTTGTGCGCCACTCAGACGGCCCTCGGATGATAACTTCAAAACTTTCTTAAGTTTAAAAATAATAAGAAGCTAGTTTTCAATAAGAACATGGTTCATTTAATATAATGTGTATCTCTGATAAAAATTTATGAGGCTGCAATGCATCCTTGTTGAGATATTATGATAACATCGCCCCCTTGTGCTCCACTCAGACGGCCTTCAAATAAATACTTTAAAATGTCATAAAAAAAAAAAAGTTATAAATGCTAAAAGGAAGCTGGTTTAAATAGGAACTTGGTCAATAATAAGGTGCACTTCTGAAAAAAATGGTAAAGCTGCGATCAGCATTTTTTGAGATATCACGGTAACGTCATCAGGGTTGAGGCCACTCAGACGGCCTTCAAATAAATACATGAAAGTTTCATAAAAAAAATATAAATAATCAGAGGAGGCTGATTTTCAGTAATAACTTGGTCCATTATAAGACGCATTTCTGATAAAAATTTGGTAAAGCTACGGTGAAAATTCAGATATCGCAGGAACGTCGACAAGACGGACGGATGACACAGGGGACGACAATATCGCCCCGCACTTCAAGTGCGGAGGGTAAAAATGGGAATGAAACACTTACAAGGGCGTATGAGACTCCAATGATTATACATGAATAAAGATATGCTCTTTCAAGTTTTTTTTTTTTTTTTTTTTTTAAAGGAAACAAAACTGAATAGCTTAAAGATGCAGGTATTATATGTGTAGAATCACACCCCAGGGCTTATAATGCATGAATTATTTCCTTACTCTCTTTCTCGTATTTCTCCCCAATGGTTGCACTTATCTGCACGAGTTGTGTTCAATTTTCTTTTCATTTCTTTTTTTCTCCTCCCCCCCATCTGAATGAGACCATTCTGTGCACATGAAATAAGGTAATGCTTACTTTGTAGTGGTGTACCCAGGACTGACGATACCATTTTTGTATTAGGGGTGTTAGCTCAGATACATTTGACTTTGTGTTGTTGTGTCACAGGTGTACATGGGCCTTGGGCTTACATTATCAAATATGCCAGCAGTATTATTTATATATTTTATATACATATGAATATGTATTGACATATATTTGATTTCTTGCACAAACGACCATGCACTTTCATTTTTCTGCTCAACACTTTTGAGATGGAAGGGCGCAACACATTATATATATATATACCACATCAGGCTGCATTTGAATAAAAGTGGTCACATGGTGTTGCTGGGGGTGACACCTTGTGGCTAAACCTAGCAGTAACACATATTTGTACGGCAAGCAAAATGGACATTGGTTGCCTTGACGCATGTGAGGATTGCAAGCTGGGGACAGTCGGCAACAATATATATGTAAATAGATACTTATATGTATTTCCCAGTGTTCCAAGTAGGCCTTGTTAAATTTACTGGTGCATGTAATAGGTTTGTACTTTTTTGACCAACACGCACAGGGATACAATCTGACGGTGGATTAGAAATCGCATTGATAGCTCCCTTGTTTCGTTTTTGTGTTGTTTTTCTGCAGCTTAGTTCAGTGCAGATGATCAACATGGGAAGGATACATGGGAAAAGCTTCGCACAATTCAGATGACAGTAGTCAACTCGGCCCTTTGTCTTAATTTGTATATTTGTGTTTATCTTAACCAATTAATTACACCCTTTGGAAAAGAGCTAAAATGAATAGATCACAAGTACGTAACAAGAAAGACGTTTAGGTCGTTTATTTGCATAGGACTTTTTCCCTTGGGCATCGCATTTTGAATTTTTATTTGGACCCCCCCCCCCAAAAGAGTCGAATCGAGGGGCAATCACAACGATGTGCCCCCTAAAGTCTTCTGCCCTCTTTATGTTGCATTTAAGTGAATATACATGTACAAACAAATTTATTCAACCTACAACTAAAGCTTTATTTCTGTGTAACATGTATCTTTAAGTAACTGAATGCATAGCTTGATGTACTGGGACATTTTGCCACCATCAAACAATTGGGAAATGCTTTAGTTTGTAACAGCTATGCGATGAAAAGTCATTGACGTGCTTGGATGTGTTTGAAATGCATGTGTGAAAGTGTTTGAAACGCATTTGGTGAAGCGTTTGAAACGTTTTCATTATCAGGGTGTTTGAAACGCGTTTGTAAGAAAGAGTTTGCAAGGCATTTGCAAGCGTTGGTGCGTTTGGCGTTTGTTAACTTGAACGTGGACAGAACTCTGTGTGTGTGTGTGTGTGTGTGTGTGTGTGTGTGTGTGTGTGTGTGTGTGTGCATGTATGTATATGTTTGTATGTATGTATGTATGTATCTGTGTGCATGTATGTATGTATGTATGTATGTATGTATGTATGTATGTATGTATGTATGTATGTATGTATGTATGTATGTATGTTTTAATTCAGGTTTTTTATTCTTTCCCATTATTTCAACAGAAAGTATTCATTTCTTTCAGGGGTCTTATTTTACATCCCTGGAAAAGTTAAGTGCAGTCTGACTATTACCTAAAGAAGCAATCCTCAAATAAATGGAGTTCCTTTCAGATTTACTTTGCCAGTGACCATTGCCCGATGTAAAAAGTAGAATTTTGGCCAGGGGTAAACTGGATTGCCCTCTGCTGACTACAAGAGCAACATAGCAGACATAGCTGTAGTTTTACAGGGCACTTGTAACTTAAGTAAATACTATGACCAAATCAGGTCTATGGTATGAAGTAATTGCATATTAATTTATGTATTGAAGGAAACCTTATTGATTTTGGGCACAACACAATTGTGAAATTTATGAGTAAAATGGAAAGGTTGCTATTTTTAGTGGCACTTATCCCTTTTAGTGGTTACTGATTACCAGCAGTGCATTACCTTTCTAGGTAAATTTGAAATCTGATGCCAAGATTGTGTCAATTCAACACTTAGCTGGAAGCTATAATTGTAAGTAATAATCAGGAATGGATGTGAAATGTCACTGAACAATATTTTGATGGCACAGTCTAGGGTATGTTACAATTTTACCAGTTATAAGAAATGAAAATGAGCATCACTGGTGTCAGTGTTTAGTATCATGTCTCCCCAGGCTAGGATGGGTATTCAATGTCCTGTCCTCTGGCTGGGATCAGTGTTCACTGTTATGTCATCTGGCTGGTATCAGTGTTTCATGTCCTCTATCTGGGATCAGTGCTCACTGTCATGTGTCCTCTGGCTGGAATCAGTGTTCAGTGCTATGTCCTGTAGATAAGATCAGTGTTCAGTGTTGTGTCCTCTGGCTAGGATCAGTGTTCAGTGCCATGTCCTTTGCTGAGATCAGTGTTCAGTGTTGTGTCCTCTGGCTGGGATCAGTGTTCAGTGCCATGTCCTGTAGCTGGGATTAGTGTTCAATATCGTGTGCTCTGGCTGGGATCAGTGCTCAGTGTCGCGTCCTATGGCTTCTCTGTGTCTGCAGGGTGAATCAGGTGACCACACTGTGGCCGCATCACCCAGTCATCTTCAACAACCAAAAGGTCCTCAGGCACTTAGGGCAATGAACATATTGAATTCCAATGGTTGGCAAAATAGGCAGCTGAAAAATGTTAATTGAATGGCTGGGTATGAGTGACATGGAATAGTTGCAGTGTCATTCATATGACATTTTCTTTGAGTCAGTCAGAAAATAGTTGATGCATGAATTATACATAAAACTTATGTTCCTTAGCATTGGGGAGTGGGATACGATGCATCTTCTGCTGGAAAAAGACAAGCAACAGAATAGATCAGCTTTATGCTATATTATGGCTTCCCAGTGAAGTAGGATGGCTGTATTAATATATTTGTGTCATAATACATTACCTATACGTTACATTAGTATATGATCTCTTTAGATTGCATTGACTCCAAAACTTTATCCCATCAGGAACGGTTTCTCCGTACAAGTTTCTCTGGGCTAGAGGCCAATGGGGCGGCCTCTACCAGCTGGCCTCCTTGCCCCATACTTCATCTCCAGTATTGACCAATCACATCAGTTTTCTGTCTTTGGCTGCTTTCGCATCTATGTGATTTTGTACTCCCCAGAGTTAATTTTTTTATTTTGATTGTCTTTGTTTTTGTTGTTAGCTCGTCTAATCTGCTTTAATTTGGCAGGTGTGAACCAGTACAACTTCTGAGGTTAGAATGTAGGCATTCCATAGGGTGCTTCTTGTTCACCGAGCATACTTTCGTGGTGTGCTCCCGTTTCATCATTTTTCCCAAGATGGCTTCTCGTGACAGCATCGGCAAAAGTGGAGAAGCCTTTGTGTTGCATGTACATGGACTGGTCTTGATTGGTGCTCACACTGTGCTGTGTCCTGATGGTAGTGCCATGCTGACACTGTGGTACTAGTATCCCCAGGTGGCAGTGCTGTGCTCACACTGTGCTGACCGCTGGTGGCACTGGATAACTTTGTGGTTCACAACCATATCTAGTGTATGTAGTGAAAAAATAAGCAAAAGCCCATGTCACCCCCAAAGGTCACTGGGACTGTTACAATAACATGCAAAACTGCAATTACCAATGGATGTGATTGATTTTAGTTGCTGTAGACAAGACAAAATATTGCTTGCCAGAAAGTATAACATTTAATATAAACAGACATCAATTCGATATTTGGAAGATATTGTTGGAGATAGCCATACTTGTCTCCTTGCCAGTTTGATGGCATATCAACTACACTGTAGTTGTGCTGATTTTTTTTTCACAGTACTTATTTTCTTATTGATAGCCTTTGCCAAAGAATCTCTAATGGAAATTGGCTGCACCACTGTTGCAGTTGATGTGTGGGTGGTTTTTTTTTTTTGTTTGTTTTTTTTTTTGGGGGGGGGCAGTATTGTTTGTTTGTTTGTTTGTTTTTCTTTTTTTTTTTGTTTTTGTTTGTTTTTTGTGGAGAGGATGGTATAACTGCCTGTAACTCATTTTTCATACCAGCCACGTTAAAACATGTATGCTCTTTCTGTGTAGCTGGAGGCATAGGTTGAATGTGGCTGCCATTATGAAGTTACCTGCTTCAGCAAGAATGATGACAACCTCGTCCAAACTCCTCATTACTGCTACCTAATGGAAGACTGATGCTCCATCAGTACAGTGATGGCAGACAAGTTCATACAAAAGCCGTATAGTTGACTGCCTTTCAAACAGCTCACAATTTTTCACATGCAATGGATTTGCTTTTAGCCACCAAACTGATCTTGATGTTACAGCAGATCAGCTAAACAGCCAATAAGAAACTTCTAACAAAAACCTCCACAGCCCAGTAAAAGACCTTCTACCTAAACCTCCACAGCCCAGTAAGAAACTTGTAATAAAACCTCCGCAGCCCAGTAAGAAACTTCTACCAAAACCTCCACAGGCTAATAAAAAACTTCTACCAAAACTTCCACAACCCAGTAAGAAACTACTACCAAAACTTCTACAGCCCAGTAAGAAACTACTACCAAAACTTCTACAACCCAGTAAGAAACTACTACCAAAACTTCTACAACCCAGTAAGAAACTACTACCAAAACTTCCACAACCCAGTAAGAAACTACTACCAAAACTTCTACAACCCAGTAAGAAACTACTACCAAAACTTCTACAACCCAGTAAGAAACCTACCAAAACTTCTACAGCCCAGTAAGAAACTACTACCAAAACTTCTACAACCCAGTAAGAAACTACTACCAAAACTTCTACAGCCCAGTAAGAAACTACTACCAAAACTTCTACAGCCCAGTAAGAAACTACTACCAAAACTTCTACAACGCAGTAAGAAACTTCTACCAAAACTTATACAACCCAGTAAGAAACTACTACCAAAACTTCCACAACCCAGTAAGAAACTACTACCAAAACTTCTACAACCCAGTAAGAAACTACTACCAAAACTTCCACAACCCAGTAAGAAACTACTACCAAAACTTCTACAGCCCAGTAAGAAACTACTACCAAAACTTCTACAACGCAGTAAGAAACTTCTACCAAAACTTCTACAGCCCAGTAAGAAACTACTACCAAAACTTCTACAGCCCAGTAAGAAACTACTACCAAAACTTCTACAGCCCAGTAAGAAACTACTACCAAAACTACTACAACGCAGTAAGAAACTTCTACCAAAACTTCTACAACCCAGTAAGAAACTTCTTCCAAAACTTCCACAGCTTCCATTTTACACACTGCAATATGTCCAAAAGAGGATACATCTCACAGTGACTTTCTCAACTACTGAGTAAATGATTACTTGTTGGTGTGCTGTGGTTGTTTGTGTGCTTGCTGTCTTGTACGCATATATACAGAGCAGTGTGTAGTCAAAACACTGGGTGAGTGTTGAGTGATGGCATCACCAGCAAAAGGTTAATCTGTAGGTCAAAGGTTAATCCGTAGATCAAATGTTTCAGATGAATTGCCTGGCAGGCAGACCTATGTCATGTATATCATGGCAACAAGGGTTCAAAAGGAGAAGGGGTTGAAGACAGCCATGCTTTTATTATTAGTATCACAGAGGCAGATCCAGATTAATCAAATTCAGCAGTACATGCACATGTTATGCTTGGGAAGAGTTGCTGAGGGTACGTAAGAAGGACAGGTGGAGAGCTGTTTGTGGGAGCCTGGACAGAGTCAACACCAGTGTACTCCACATGACAACCTGGACTGAAGTCTTCACTGTTAAATAATGAAAACCTCGTGCTCTCTAGTCTATACACAGATCACCTGAGGTGAGGCTTTCAGCGCTGGTCTCGACCATTCAAACAGTGCAGTAATTATGGTGATGCTGGTCAAAAAGGCTGTGTGGCTTATGGCCAGATCAACATGTCTGTACAGAATCACTGTGGACATTGGTTTGACTTGTCATGCTGACTGCATTGAAATCATGGCGGACCAGCAAGTTGTTAATTAAATGTCCATAAATTATGTCCCTTTTAGCTAAATGATACCAAGAATTAGCTCCAAGTTTGGATCAAAATTTGTTTTCAATCTGATGGTACCACCCTGACCTTACCTTTGACGTACACTCCAATCTGCTCAGGACAGTTTCTGAAGTGCTCTCTGTATACAATTAGCAAAAGGTAGACAGGCTAGCACAACAGAAGGTAGACAGGCTAGCACTTCTCAGGTCTGTGGTCCTAGTCTGTTTACCTTTTGCTTATCTATATACAGAGAGCACTTCTGTAGACCTGAAGTGGAACTGGCATCGTAGGTTTTGAAATTATGTCTCCCGGTGGAAGCCGGGGGACATATTGGTTTAGTGCCCGTTTCTTCCGCTTGTTGTTGTTGTTGTTGTTGTTGTTGTTGTTGTTGTTCAGGTTCTTCAGCACTTGGTTTCCGTGCGATAAGTCTTGAAGGACTTGACAGAATTTGATGAAACTTGGTAGGATTATGTATCTAGGCAAGACCTAGGTTGGGATTGTATTTGGATGACCTTGAGCGAATTCTCAAGGTCACAGGGTCACTTATGTGAAATTGGTTTCTGTTGAATAAGTCATGAAGATCTTGATGGAATTTGATGAAACTTGGTAGGATTATGTATCTTGGCAAGACCTAGGTTGGGATTGTATTTGGATGACCTTGAGCGAATTTTCAAGGTCACAGGGTCACTTATGTGAAATTGGTTTCCGTGCGATAAGTCTTAAAGAACTTGATGGAATTTGATGAAACTTGGTAGGATTATGTATCTAGGCAAGACCTAGGTTGGGATTGTATTTGGATGACCTTGAGTGAATTCTCAAGGTCACAGGGTCACTTATGTGAAATTGGTTTCTGTTGAATAAGTCATGAAGAACAGGATGGAATTTGATGAAACTTGGTAGGATTATGTATCAAGGTAAGACCAAGGTTGGGATTGTATTTGGGTGACCTTTACCTAATTTTCAAGGTCACAGGGTCATTTATATGAAATTGGATTCTCTGCAATAAGTCTTGAAGAACTTGATGAAAATTGCTAAAGTAATGTATCTAGGTGAGAGGTAAAATAGGATTGTAATTTTCAAGCAAACTTGGTCATTTGTAATTTGTTATCACTTGTAGCTTATTCAGAGACGTAAGTGTTCCACCGGGAGACATTTGATTTTCTGTTGGAAAATCAGTGTTCTAGTTAAATTAGGTATTATCTTGATTATAACTTGAGATAGAAATTCTACATTTACACCAAATATGCATGAGACCATTGATCAAATTTTGTAAAAATTTTGGTGACCTTGAAATATATTTGAAAGTGATTAAGGACACAGGAAAGGGCATTAAATTTGACATGTTAAGAAATTAGAGGGCTAACATCAATGAAATGAAGCCCTTGCCTGCGTGGGACAGGAAGAACTGTAAACCTGAGGGATGGACTGTCAACCCTCAGCTTCGCTTCGGGTTGACAGTCCATCTCTCAGGTTTACAGTTCTTGCTGTCCCACAAAGGCAAGGACACCATTTCCTTTATTATACCAAAGAACAATAAATGAACAAATATCACGTCATTTACATGACATAAATTAGGCCTATTTAGCACATAAGGCTTGAGTCTAAAAAGGCCGGGTCAAATGTGCAGTGCCCCTAGAGACAAAAATTGGCAGAGGGCAACAGTAATTTTCTTGCGGTTAACAGTCAAAACTGTTGCACGCCCACTTAGCCAATCAGAACACTACATTGGTGCCTGAGATATAATAATAACAAATGTACCACTAATATGTATTATACATAGAAGTTAAGAGAGCACATGAGTGACCTTGTTTTCCTTTTTCATACTGAGGCAATGCATATCAGGAAATAATTTTATTGTGATGCCAATTGCATAATAAATTCATATGGAACTGCACAACTTACATCAAATATGCATTATCCCAGTGGTCCAATTTTGTAGTATGTTGTATGATTTTGACCTATTTTTCAAGGTCATTAAGCAATAAGAAAAGGACACAAAGTTCAATATGTTAATGAAAAATAAGGGGAGCAATACCAAATGTCTACAGATGTGTTGATGTTGAAGTTTGATGTTGCATCATATGGATAACCTTGACTAATTTTTGAGGGTCATGGAGGGAATGCATTTGACGAAATAAATTTTTGGTCATGGTCATCAGATTATATGTCAGCAGAACTTAGGTCTATGGGCCTCTTGTATTAGAAAGATCTCTAGGAGGAAGGACTGTCGAAATGTCAGTATTGCCAAGCCAGATGATGCAGTTATCACACTGTAGATTGTATGAAAAAAACATTGAAGTCCTGATGATGTTACAGGGGTCTATTTGACATGTGTGATGTCCTGAAAGATTGCTTGCTGTGGGAGTTCAGGCAGGTGAGAAGACTGTAATCAAGGCACAATCACCTGTTACCTGGTACTGAGGGCCCAAGCAGTGAGTCATAGACAATATGGACAATCGTACTTCCATGTGTATATAGGTTAGACAGGGACAGGTTAGCTTATGGAGAGTCAAGAGCTCAGACGGCAGAATAGGGTAATGACTACTAGGAAGTGGTTCTGGAAAAAGACACAAATACAAGAGAACCAGTCATTGCTCCAGCAACCGACATCCCTGCCTAACTGGCAACCAGACATTACATCTATTGACAATAATGTGCTTTGCATAGTAAACTGTAAAGGCCACTTTTCATGACAGACCAGCCTTATTTACACACAGGGAACTTCCTTGCTGTTTTTTTATGTGTGTCCAGCATAAACTCTTCAGTTCCCAGTTGTCACCCACTGAGGCCACTGTATAAATTTTCTGATTTAGTTCGACTTTTTACAGTGTATGGAGGAGATTGAGAGAGTTGCTACACATGATGGTACACTAGCTTCATCATCATAGTTTTGCTACACATGATGGCACACAAGCATCTTCATCATAGTTACGCCACATGTAGCATATTAGCTTCATCATATAGATAGTTCTGTTACACACGATGGTGCATTAGCTTCATCATAGATCTGCTACACATGGCACATTGGCTTCATCATCATAGTTCTGCTACACATGATGACACATTAGCTTCTTCATTAAAGGTATGCTACACATGATGGCACATTAGATGCTACACATGATGGCACAGTAGCTTCTTCATCATAGTTCTGCTGAAAGCCACAAATGTAGACATGTCATTGGTTTAAACACATTTTATTCACCAAAGTATATGGGCTAATTTATGCCATCAAAATAAATTGCACAATTAGAAAAAGGGCCGTGCTCTATATAAATCTCTGTCATGGAAGAAGCTGTTGCTTTCAAGACAGCACATGACACACAAGGCCAGGCAGATAAGTGATCTGAGAGGCTGATAAGACTTGTATGAGGAAGATGAGGACACAACAGGCAAAAGGGCAACACTTCATTGGAAAATATTATTAAACATATAAGCTGGACCACTTGTCCTCACATTACCCAATGCCTTTGGCTGTGAAATGACCTCTGGTGGATATAAACTCACAAACTGCAGAATGCAGAAACATCAGAATATTTTCCTCAAGGAGAGCACTTGGAAGAATTACATGATAGTGTGTGGACAGTAAAAGAGGTGAGAGGAGAATTACTGTCTGAAGTTTAGACCAGGGAACTGTATATTTATGACAAAGAAAAAATGCCAGGTGTTTTCATTATATTAACCACACAAGCAGTGTATCCTTAACACCAATTTCTTAAAGTTAGGAATTGAATCGACTTGGACCAAAACATAAGCCTGTGTGAAGGACTCTCACTTTAACCAAACTTGTACAATTTGGAGAACCAGGTGTTGTTACATTCTTTTATGTTTGGGATTTGAATGTAATTGGGTTTTTAATCTCACCGGCAGTAGCCCATTACGTTGACAGAAAATAAAAATGCACATCAGGTACATCATGTAATTGAATTAATTTTCTTATGTATGAAATCTGATTGTCTGCTTTCAATTGATGCTTTGGGTCCACACACGAGTGGCATTATCCGGGAATGTTTTACGGAGTCAACTCTGGAATATTTTCATAGCAGGGGCTATGTACCACACCCAGAAATAGGATCCAAGTGCAGCTTATCAGGTGTTTAGTGTGACAGCTTTTAACCTCACATTGATAGCAAAGTGCCCGTCTTCTATGCTACACTGGCTGCTGTGGTCAATCTCATGTTGTGTACCTCAGATTATGTGGAATGACATGGATGGTTATTAGACCAGGTGAATGGTTCCGTCTGTCATGACTTCATGTAACAACCTGTATTCTGGTGATAGAAATAAGAAAATATTTCCACTTCATCACAAGACATGAAGAAGAGAAAGTGCATAATTTTACACTGTAAATTTGGAGAAATTTAGGTAAAAACGATTTGTCTGTAGGTACTTCCATTTGCCCTGGATAAGCACATAAACTTATTTTGAAGACTGCTTATGTAGCCGTCATTGTTCAGTGAAAATCTGTTTTGTGTAGCTATCTTAGTTGAATGGTCTTGTCTGCTATGACTCCATGTAACAGTCTGTATCAAGTAGCCATCTTAAGGGGATGATATTGGTAACATTGTGATGGGTAATATCTCAAGAAAGTTTGATTGCTTCACAAAGTCTGTGTGACAGATGCACTTTTTGATTGACGCTGCCCCTGTTTTAAACTACATTCCTCTATTTCAATTTTGTTTATTTAGAGAGACTTTATTGAAATACACTAAATTACATGGTATGGTCACAAAGAAACTACAGTTGTGGACTTGTCACTTGTCAATTTACAGCCAACAAAGGCCTGTCCACTGTTGACTATAATAGATTGTGTGACAGGGAGGTGGGGGGGGGGGTGTCCTGTGTGACATAGGCAGCCACAGGGGCAGACCAGGGGCAGGCACAGGGGCTTACCAGGGGCTCCTGAACAGCTGCACCTTGGGTTGCCAGGGAATGAAATCACCACCATGCTGAATCAGTAGAAAGGATTTGTTTCTACTCGGTCAAGATAATACAGTCACGGACAGAAACTCAAAGTAAATGCCAGATGGATAGAACAGGATCAGCTCTCCTGGATCCATATTTTTTTTAATTTGATAATGATTTTTTTAATCCTACTGGGAGCTGCATTTCGGGTGAACAGCATGTGAAAGTATGCAGAGGACAAGGTGATCACTCTGTACTGCTGGCTTGTCAGCCACTCCGGGTTGCCCAATAACAGACTGGATGATGAGAACCTGGTCTCATGGACACATCCTGGCAGTATGGCCTGTGCCTAATGGACACGTATTGGCTATATGGCATGTGCCGAATGGGTACCTCCAGACAGGTGGTATGGCCTCAGTCTAATGGACATGTCCTGGCAGTATGGCTTGGGCCAAATAGACACATCCTGACAGTATGGCCTGTGCCTAATGGACACTTCCTGGCAATATGGCCAGAGCCATATGGACACACCCTGGCTATATGGCCAGGGCCTAATGGACACGTCCTAGCAGTATGGCCTGAGTCTAATGGACATGTCCTGGCAGTTTGGCTGGGGCCTAATAGACACATCCTGGCAGTATGACTGTGCCTAATGGACACTTCCTGGCAATATGGCCTGAGCCTTATAGACACACCGTGGCTATATGTCCTGGGCCTAATGGACACGTCCTGGCAGTATGGCCTAAGCCTAATGGACACGTCCTGGCAGTATGGCCCGGGTCTAATGGACACATCCAGGCAGTATGGCCTGGGCCTAATGGACACGTCCTGGCAGTATGGCCTGGGGCTAATCGACACATCTTGGTAATAAGGCCTGAAGATTACCATCACAGGATGCAGCATATTTTGTGTCCAAAAAGGCAAAGTTAACACTGGCAGTGTTCTACAGGGTCAGCATTAACCCTTGTATGCTAAAATAGCACCCACCAAGAAATTCATTCATGGCATTTTTAGCCACCTTTTCAGACTGACAAACATCAGAGAGAACAGATTTATGATTAAGATTTATCAGGGTCTATGCAAAAAAAGTATATATATGTATATATTATATATTTTATATTTAAATGTAAATCCTGATCAAATGTTTACTTTCAGTTGGTGAAAAATTATTTGTGGAAGACCTATTAGAATAGGTGGTTGCCACGAGCGTGGCATGTTTTAACATGCAGTACATACTTGGCATAAAAGCTGGGCCCTGACCCTTCAGAATACATTGTGTTGTCACAACTGGAACATGTTTTAATGTACAGTCGAGTCTTGCATAAAAGCTGGGGTTTGACCCTTTGACTCTGTAAGTGCAAAATTTTGGACTGAGTCAACAGCTTTTCTCTGGAACTAGAGGCATGCTGGTACTTGAATGAAAGGTCTTTTTACAAGGAATATGAATGCGAGATCCTCATGATAATTCAGAGTAGTTTGACTTTATTTGATCAATTTTAGGCGTGATTGGCACTGAAAGAGTTAAAATACATAAAGTGACCACAAGCAGGCAATACTTTCATGTATTGTACTACATATACTTCCATATAGCCAGGCTTTAACCCTTTTGAAGAGATAAAAGTCACCAGGAGCAAGCAGTCTCATTTTGGGGATGTAACATTTTATGGTCAAGGTTATTATACATATATCCATAGAATTAGTTCATGGTTTTCTGTTTCCCTTTGTTTTGATGTGGGTGGGGAGTGTGTGGGGGAGGGGGGAGGGCAGACACAGATAGATTTATAAGTAAACATTGTATGTAGATAAGTACACAGGCTGTCGTATTTTGCAGATGTAACATTTTGTGAGTTACTTTGCCAAAGTCTGTGCCTGTATGCCCAAGGTGGGGCATGTGGTCAATGCATATTAGCTCAGCTGACGTGTCACTAAGCTGAACTTCGGGATGTTCAGTTTTCTGTCTCATGCATCAATGATTCACATTTTTGAAATTTGAAAGAAAAAAAAATGTTGCTCAGATCCTCCTCAAACTTGTTTGGGAATTGCTGGATCTGTACCAAGTTTGTTCTAATGGTCATACTTTCCATATATATTGTCCAATTATTTGGAAATTAAATGGGGGGGGGGGGGGGGGAGAGACACTTCTATGTAGCTTGACCTTAATTTATTTAAGAGGTGGTGCTGTAAATTTTTTAGGTCGGCAGACTTGACTGGGCAGTCAGCAGACCTATGATGGGTCAGCATGCATCATGGTCAGCATGTACCATGGTCAGTATACATCATGGTTAGCATGCATCATGGTCAGTGTGCATCAAGGTTAGCATACATCATGGTCAGCATGCATCATGGTCAGTATGCATCATGGTTAGTATGCATCATCTGTGTCCAGGGTATGGACATCTTTCTCAGACTAACCATTGGGTGGGCGATTCTGGTTTGGGGCACTGATTTTGGTTTGGCAGACCCCGTAACATGGTGCACTGGGAGCTTTGATGTGGGAAATTTGGGAGTTTTTTTGTTTTTTAATTTTTCAATTGTTTCTTCAATTCTGTTCATTTTGAATTGATTAGTTTCATTGTAGGCTGGCAGGTGGCATGTTTGGCTGGGTAGCTTTGTTATTTATAGGAAGCCTATATTGAGCATAAGGTGGTGTGGAATGTAGTAGTTGAAAAAAGGAACAGGTTTTATTATTAAGATTTTTGTCATTATTAGCATTCCACTTCAGCGATACAAGCATGTGTGTATACAAGCCGTTATAACTGCCGGGAAATTCACAAACCATCATGCAGTTAAGGTGTTGGTTGACAATTCTGGAATTCTCAACATGGGGTCCCTGTGTTGCTGACAGGAATATATGTAGCTCCCCGGGTCAGGCTCTTTAAGTCTGCTACAGTTTTCATCACAGGAAACTCCTATTTCTGCTAGAATTAAAGTGGGCACATAAATTCTGGTAGATAAGAAAGGTGGCAATGATAATCCCAGAGGTTGACTATAAATAAGTGTCATATTATCTACAAATACACTGTAAATCTATGTAAATATTTATCACATGTCACGTACATGTTACAGATGGAGTCTGAGTACCACCTACACAATGTAGCCAAATTGAAATGGTCACACCTAGACACCAGCCTACAGGAGGTTGACCTCTCTGTCTGTCTGTCTGTCTGTCTGTCTGTCTGTCTGTCTGTCTGTCTGTCTGTCTCTCTCTGTTTGTGTGTGTGTTCAACAAATGAAACTTTTTTGTCAAAACCTGTCATAACATTTAATTTATCTGATGAAATATGCAAATGCGCTTGGGTGAGAATGTCCAAGTTTATTGACAGACATGAATATATTTCTAGGAAAATGATTTTATTAAAATAGATGTGAAATTTAAAGACTAACAATTCCAAGTATATATTGTTTTTCTGGGTAATTTAAAAAAACTAAAAAGCTATGAGTTGTTGAAGTGAGTGTAGTAATATGCTTCATTGAAGAAGGGCAACAACCATCCCCGCAAGGTGCTATCAAAAACTCTGTGAAAGTATATAGCCCCCCCCCCCCCTTCCCGGAATGTGTCAGTCAGTGTTTTATGAATAAAAAGATGAAATCACCAATTAGTTTGCAGGGTAAGTGTCTGGAAGGACACAGGAGACAAAAACTGAGACAAGCAGGTATGAAGTTGAAATAAGTACAGTGGCCCTTCCTTTGAGAGACCATCCCTAGTGTCATCCAAGAAATGGTCACATAAAGCAGGTGGTCTCCCAAAGGAGGTTTGACTGCTCAACAACTAGCCATTACTTTGAATTCTCCTCCATAATTTAGATTCAAACATGATTGATGTACACTTATTAGACCCCATTCCATCTTGCAGTCATGTGTTCACTCATTTATTGGTATTATAAATATATTTTGAATTTATAGGCTGGTTTTAACAAATGATTTTACCAATCTTATACAAAATAGTCAGGTTTTACTTATCTGAAATGGTGAATTTCTGGCTGGATAGGTGGTCTTTTGGGACATTTTGGGTGGTCACTGATCAGGGTCTGCAGGTGATCTCCCAAACGAGGTAAATTATCATTTGAAGGAGCTTTTGCACAGTGAAACTGGTCATAAAAGGCAGGTGGTCTCCCAAAAGAGGGGTCTTTCAAGTGAGGGACCACTATAGATGTATTCAAACTGCATGCACCTGTCGTGTGTACATACAATGTGCTGGTGAACTTTTGGTCACCGTAAAGACTGATGTGTCAGGACAGAAGATGAGGAGGTAGTGTTACTGAACAAGCTAAAGGGACACAGGACTTCAGTTCCTCCATATTTCACAAAGGAGGAATCCATGTAGCTCACTTACACAATTTCTACATGTATGGTTACTGATAAATCCCGTATACAATTTATATAGCTACTGATGCCATTTGTAAGACAACACATACCAGTGCATAGTCCAATAATAATAATTTGATTTGTTGTGTATGTTTTAGGTGGATACCATCCTGTGAAGATAGGAGATCTATTCCACAACCGTTATCATGTGATCAGAAAACTGGGCTGGGGACATTTCTCCACTGTCTGGCTGTGCTGGGATTTAGTGTAAGTAGCCAATCACACTGCAGGTGACAGCAGCACCACCTGATAACCAATCAACAACATTGATACTGGCTCATCTGGCATATGACTGTTTGGCTGTGCTTTATATATGGCAAGTATCCAGCCAAGCAGAGTGCATGTAACAGTACAGTGATGACTGAAAAACCAATTACAAACATGGATGCATGTGAATCTAGCAAAATCAGTGTTCTTGTTTTTTAGTTGAATATTTGTGCCAGTTGTGACACTGAAATACTGGCTCAGTTTCATCAGCACTATACAGTTGTGATTATAATGGGTTCCCTCTCAAATGCAACAGATCTGTGCTTGACAAGCACAATTATCCACATATATTAGCAAAATCTGATTGAGGGGGGGGGGGACCCTAGACCCCTTGTCACGTTTCGAGCAAGACTGGTGCACTGGCAATACTGCCACATAAAGATATTTAATCTAATTAAACAGATGGCTAATGTACCTTGTACAATGCATATTTTGCACTTTATCGGTTGAAGATTGACAAAAACAGTGGTAAAATTGCACTCCTTTGTGCCTTCCTAGGACTGGATCACTTGCGGTGGACACCGCATGTTTGGTGTCAACTATCGTTGGAAAGTTCAGAACTTCGTCTACATCAGTAAAGCGCTTTCTGGTTGGCTAAGTGTGACCGCAATGTTGTTAATGTATGCCAAAACAACCGTCTCAAACATTAGAAATGACGATCATTTCTGTTGGCGGATGGTGATGCAGTCAGGTCGTAATATGACCTATTTGAATAATTACTGCTGACGATTAGTCACGTGGACCAATAGGAGCAGGGAGATTTCCCAAAAATATGTTTGGTGTCAACTATCGTTGGAAAGTTCAGAACTTCGTCTACATCAGTAAAGCGCTTTCTGGTTGGCTAAGTGTGACCGCAATGTTGTTAATGTATGCCAAAACAACCGTCTCAAACATTAGAAATGACGATCATTTCTGTTGGCGGATGGTGATGCAGTCAGGTCGTAATATGACCTATTTGAATAATTACCGCTGACGATTAGTCACGTGGACCAATAGGAGCAGGGAGATTTCCCAAACGAGATCATTTCTGCCGTGTCTTCCACCCAGGTCTCCACACCATGCCTTTGGTGAAAGCTGCGATGCAGGGCACGATAAAAGCAGCAAATCTGGCCATTTTGATGCTGTTAATGTGTAAAAACTTTGATATTTTCATAGGATTAGGACCTAGATAGTTCTTCTGAAGCTTTCTTTTATGATTGCAAAACATATGGAAGAATATTCACTGTACATTTGGCACCGATGAAGGCAACATCTTGTGCCCGGACATGATTTGCACATCCAACACATTGTTTTTGGCAAAAATATGAGTTTTGCCTTCAATACATCTAACCGCTGATTGGAAATAACTTGTGAAATAAGCAAGATAGTAAGATTTGACACATTGGAAATCAATTATATGTGGTAACAGTCATTTCAAATGAATTACTGCAGAATAAATATATGCAGTGTTAAATATGTATCGCACACCGTTACTGGCACTGCGGGACCATGAACTGTCAGGACTGCGTCAGATTCAGAGTCAACATGATTATGTAACAGAAATGTGAGAACTGTGATGAACGCGCTTTTCTCCAAGCTTGTGTAAACGAGTTTATATCTGTCCCATTCCTGCGCAAAAGTTCCAGTGCATACAAAGTAGCAAACGTAATTGAGCACGACAACCGGCATGGAAAAACGCAAAACTGATAAAATTCTTTATCTCAAAAAATGAATTGAGCTAAACAGGCCAAAATGATAGCATGATATTGACCAAGGCCTGCACAAATATAGGATTTAATATGGATGACCTTAACCTTTTTGTCCAAGGCCCTTTAAAGTTTTCTGAGGTAATTTGCCAATGATGTCCATAGAAGAGGTAACTAGCCAGTGATGTCCACAGGTTTCAAGTTAGCCGAAATAACGTTCAGGACTTAACCAAGGGTATGAAAATGTTTATGAAGTTCACCACCTGCACTATTAGGCCTATGTAATATATGGGTAGAAGTGTGAAAATTGTTTGAACAGCCATATATAGCAGCTTTAATATTTGATGGATTTAATGAAACTTGATGGGATTGTTGAGGAGGTAAAACTCTGAACTAGAAAATAAGATTTGCTTGACAGCAAATCTGTCGAGGCCTTCAAAATTATGAAATTTTAAATGGTGTAACATGTAACATACTTCACTGGAAACTACTCATGGCCTGCCTAAAACATGGGAATGTAAATTGGAACTACAAATGGCATTTGAGTTCATGTCTCGCTGTCTACATTACTGGCAAAGAAGATTTTTTTTGGCCTCGTTGTTGTCCAAACAGGTCAACAGACAGAGCACTAGGACTGTGAGCCTCTTGTTACCTTTGTATGACAAGAACATGTGTGAAAAATTTTCTCAGAATGTGGTGCGCAAAGAAAAGAATTATTTAATGAAAACAAAATTTTGTGTCTGATGTTTGTGATGGGGAGCCAGCTGTATCTTGTGTGTCCTTCCTTGGAATCCTGGTCCACATGTGGTGAAAACTCTTTTGAAAATCAAAAAGTAAATGTAGCTGACCATAAGACAGTGTCCATAAGAGAGTTGAGTGTGGTAGACTGAGCGCTGGGTACCACATGATCAGCATATAACGCTGTACCCCACTGATTGCCTCACACCATTATGCTGATATTTACTGGTCAGGTGGTACCTGCTTCAGAGACTACTTCTCATGAAAGACCTCATCACTTTATATCACTGGCCTTTCATGACACTAGAGCCTACTGTATTAATTTACTTGTATTTTAAGACTAATTACAATACACTATATAAGACTGTTTTTTGGATGCAGTAGGGGCAGTCTCACATAGCAGGTGTCATTGTAACATGGGTGTTTACAGGTTAACCCTTAAATGCTAATTACGGCTATAGTCGTTTTCTCATTACCGTTTATCATCTAATGGTTAAAAGTTCAAATTCCACATGAAGATACCTTTCATTCAATACCAGCAAGCCTAGTCTAAATCAAAAAGGTAGTCTTAGTCAACAGTCAACTGTTGACTTAGTCTTAAATGAGCTCTTTAAGGGTTAACTTGACCAGGTTGAACCGCAGGACTAACACAATGAGTACACCTCCCAGGAGACATAGTGCTGCCTCCTGGTCTAAGGATATTATTGTCATCCTGCTGCTCACAATACACTTCTGAAAACCTGCTGTGGAATTTGTCAGCCAGGGAACACCTGAGGCGTATTGCTGCCTGTTGTCTGTGGACCTATTTATAGGGCTGGGTGGGGACTGGCTGCCTGCACACTGGCATGGTAGGGTTAAATGAAGCTCTGGAGCCACAGATTTACCAATATCAATATTATAACTGCTGTGCCAGAATTCATGGTGTAGGTTGAAATGCAGAATGGATCACTTCACAGTTGAACTTAATAACTCGGTCTCTTTAGATTAAGGCTCAGTCAACAACATTCCTTGGCCTGGGTGTTGTACACTCATTGCACACTAAGGCAAGCTGTTGACCAGGGATGCGCTCTCCTATAGGGCTCTACAATTCCTGTTCGTATTCTTTTTCATTAATGTTGAATTGGTAAAAAACATGGAAGACAATAATATTAGACCACCAACCAATATTGGCCAGTTGGAAGAGAAAGGATTAAAATAATTGGAGCAAAATGCCACACTGTAGCAAGCTTAGAAATTGTATCAAATGTGGATGAGTTCACATGCTACATGGGTAAATCTGCATGTCTGTTTGCCATGGGCATCAATTTGTCAAAAGATACCTCACCAGGTGACATATTTAAAATTCATGGAACATTGGATATAGGTTTTACCACAGGACTGTGTAAGAACTTGTGTGTGACAATGGACATCATCCTGCCAGAAAAGAGCGTCTTCACAATGAAGCTGGTCAATGATGTGACTGCAAAGCATACCTGTCAGGGATTGGCTGATGCCACACTTTCATGACCTTGGATATGCATGACCCATCTCAACCTTTTACCCTTCATGGTGAGACTATGATGGGTGTTTAGGAGGGCAAGGTTGGGACATAACACAAAGTGAGGTTTAGCCAGTAGATATAGATGTGTGTTTTATGGCCAGGGCTGTAAATCACTGTAGTATTTATGTGACAGTTTATTCCTATTTGCTTTGGTGTAACATGTGACAAAATGTATGCTAAAGGTAGTGACTCATGGCACATATTCTTACAAATAAAAGGAGTACAGTATAGTTGAATTGGCAGAATTCAGCTGGCAAATAGCTGTGCTTGGGGAAATATAAAAATAGTGAGAGAGTGAAATGTATCCGAATAGACATTGTTATTCACAGTTGTTGGAAAGCTGGTCTCTTGAGATATGTAGATGTCTCCAGAAATGAGAACTGAAGGAGGGAGAGATTTAAAGCACCCAGCCAGTCTGACCTATTCTGTCATCATGATTTGTTGCTATGAGTGTTAGTCACCGATCTCCCAGCACATTTTGCAGATAACATGGATAAAGATTGCATATTCACATTGTTCATGAAAAGAGCGTTCAATCAAGTTGCAGTAGGACTGGGAAGCATAGGCTAGGTGTCAGCTGGTGACGGAGTGGAAGCTCTCCTGCTGTGCTGTGTGGTATAATCACTCAGATTCTGTGGACAATGAAGGCAGCTGTTACTCTATGCATAAGATCTCTTTAATCTTTCCACTTGATTGTGTTTTGTTGTGCTGTGTGGAGCCTCTGCCAGAGTCAGTTCTTGAGTGGCCATGGCCCGGGCGACCAGACCAGCTCCAGGCGACCAGACCTGCTCTGGGCGGCCAGGTGGTACTGTGGTTGACAGAGAGCTGCACCGTCACCTCTGGCTCCAGGGTTTGATTCCCAGCACAATTTGTCAACCTGCAGTGAGATCAAATATCCTCTTCACAGGTAGCTAAGTTGCTTGAACACCTGCGGTGCCTTGCAGGTTTTCTTATGGCACTCTATTTTCCTCCAGTATTTAAGTTCTGGATAATGTATTTGGCTTTAGTGCACTCAGTCCCTATGGAAGAGCAGAGCTTCTGCACTGAACAGGTCACTGAGTATACAGTGGTACCTGCTGTATGTAACCACTGCCGTAAGCAGCTGCATTGCTTTTTGTGGTCACTAGCCTGGGACATAAGAGTCAATTTCTTTGTAGAATTTACCTGTGGTGACAGGTCACCTGCTGTATGTGGCCACTTTTTCTTGGCTGAAGGGGTGGCCACATACAGCAGGTACCACTGTAAAGAACAAACCACCATCACTATCATCACCATCATCATCACCATTATCAGCAACAGAAGCAGCCGGTTGTGATGTAATGATTCACCAGTGCATTGGTGCACCGCGATACAAGAAGCCACGATACACATATGGAATCGGGAGCCTGTGTATCGCAAAAATACGATACACATGTTTTTTCAGCATGACAGTTTCAAGATACATGGAAACATGTACAAATGTATCTTTGCAAATATTCTCATTACCATATACCAGCAAAATTGGTTCAACAACAGAATGAAGACCATATATATGTCAGTTTTTATTCATTTTATTCCCTGGTGTCCAGTCCAACTGGCAAAGAAATAATTTGGGACAGAAGAAGTAAGTGGCAACATGGTGGCCAGCAGCAGTGAATGCATTGCCACTGAACTTTGAACATTCATCAAAGGCCCTAAATATCAACAAACACTTCCACAGTACATACAATTTTTATAGATGTTGATGTCAAGCTGTTAATGACCAAACCATGGTAATAAAATCCTTAAAATGTGCAGAGTAAAACCAAATCCACACGTGTGTTTTCATGCAGCCATGTGCACTTCTAGTCAAATACGGTGACACCATACTGTAGTTACATCAGTTCTGAATAGGGGGCAGCACTCTCATCTTAGCTGCATTGCGTTTTGATGTCTGCCAAAACACCCATTGAAGAGTTTCAAAGCTCGGTAGGCCTACATTAAGCCTGGTTTAATTTAATTTCAAAATGAATATGTAGATGAATAAATAACAACAGGATAAGACATAGTACTGTTCATACTAGTTATAAAGCAGTAGCCCATAATATCATTTGAAGCAATTTTGTTGGAAATATTTAAAGCTTAGATATATTCTTGATTTTTTAAAAATTAGTGAGACTTTAAATTTGTCATTTGATAGGCTCCACATGAATTTGATGACAACAAAGAAAGTAAATGGTAATGATATTTCACTTGCACATTAATCACAATCTGGATCACAAATTTTCAAAGAATATAAAGTTGTGAAAAATTTCATTGTAAGGCATTTCAACTTTTTAGTTTTTCATTTCTGAATTATTTTACATTTGAAACATTTATCATGTTATTTTACATAAGCAAATATGAAATCTATCTTTAAGTTTAAAAAATTAAGAGCATGAATTTAGAATAAGTGATAGAAGAATATATAAATTTAATTTGTATCCGTTATTCAGCTGCATGTATCATATAGTGACCCTTGTATCGAGATACATATCGTACAGTGAGAAAATGTATCGTTGCAACTCTAAACAGCGGTGAATGTCTGATGGACATGGAACATAGAGAATGAGATATCTTGCAATTTATTTTCTGGGCTGTGTTTTTATCTGTCTCTTTGAGGTGCAAGTGTGATGCTGGACATGATGATGAATTTCTGCATGGAGTAACTGACTGTTTACAGTCATGAAATATTACACCGGCAACAAGCCAACAAACCTTACAGGAATGGGTGCACATTAAGCATGAGAGACCAGAGAGGTTAACTCTCTCAGAGCCAAGTATCAGTTCGCTCTGGATATAGTGGTGACATACACTTGGTTTCATCCCCTGATTTGATGCCACATTGTTTACCAACTTCAGTATTAGCTCTCTGGGGATTTGGGGGACAGCTCATATTATTCTACATGTCAACTGCTCACATTATTCTAAATGTTGACAGCTCACATTATCCTAGATGTGAACAGCTCACATTCTAATGTCACTAGCTCTCATTAATGTAGATGTCAACAGCTCACATTATTATGGATGTCAACAGCTCACATTCTGGATGTCAATAGCTCACATTCTGGATGTCAAAAGCTCACATTATTATGGATGTCAACAGCTCACATTATTATGGATGTCAATAGCTCACATTATTCTGGATGTCAATAGCTCACATTCTGGATGTCAATAGCTCACATTCTAGATGTCAATAGCTCACATTATTGTAGATGTCAATAGCTCACATTAATCTAGATGTCAACAGCTCACATTATTCTAGACCTCAACTGCACACATTTTTCTAAATGTCAACAGCTCACATTGTTCTAGATGTCAACAGCTTAAATTACTTTAGATGTTAACAGCTTGTATTCTCGACGAGAAAAGGAGGAGACTGAATGTACAAGAAGGGGACCTCCCGCCCCCTCCCCCCCCACTAGTGGGAAGATAGGTCAGATTCTGTACAACATGATCACAAACTGCCTTCAAAAAATGAGAAGTTGAGGTACAACAGGGAGTCATTTTAATAGTCCTGGTAGTTTTGCAGTTCATGGGCAGATGCTGTTATATAGAGATTAATATAAGATGTGCAACTGGTTTGAGGGATGTGCAGGTTGGCAGAATTATAGGTAGTTGTCACAGTCGTACAGTGACTAGATCAGTCTGGCCTGGCTGGCCATGCACTTGAAATAATGCTATTTGGGAGCAGCAATGTTGAGTATCTAAGCATTTGTCTGATTGTGCTGTTTGCATATTTTTAGTTGGTGTAGAGTGTAAAGGAACATGTGGACATGTATCATACTATTCTATAGGCTCTTCACAGAGACCGAAGGAAAAGGCAGTTTTCTCATTTCACTGGCAGCTGATTCAGTGCTGTTATATATCCAGTAATTGTAAATGGGAAAAAGTTGCATGCAGATATATCAGCATTGGATTCTACAGGGAATGATGGGTACTGCTATTTATGTAACAGTTTATTAAAGGAGCCCTGGCCTCAGTTGGACTGATGGCCTTGATCCCTCAACATAAACATTCATATTTATCAGCATGCTTTGGGTTACACATGGAGTTATGATAAAGAAAGATAGAATTCTATCAAACTGGCTTTCTTCCACAATGAGGGATATTTATACACTCTCTCAATTTTCTGACCATTATTGTAGCTGATTTATGACAGTGGTGTGCCCAAATTTTTGCCTGCTCAACCTATCCAAAAGCAACCAGGTGTAAAATGCTCTCAATACAAAACATTGTGAAGGGTGGCCATAGATAAGGCCCAACAAGAAAGTTGCCAACTCAGTCTTATTCTAGTCAGCAGAGAAGTTATTATTCCATATCATAGATCCAATTTCTTGCATGTTTGGTGGGAATTTAGTGTGAAAACTTACATTTTGAAATTTCTCTGGAAAAGAGCTTAAATTCAAGTACCAATATGCACAGCTTAACTCATTCCATACTGGTCCCTGATTTTTTCCATATATTTACCTAGATCTAAGACGACAATTGCATATTTAAATTCTTCATGAAAAGAGCTTTTGGTCAAGTACCAACATGCCTATAGTCTTAAGTCAGTGGTTCTAGCATGACTTGCCAGGCAGTGCCAGAACCACTGACCAAGGCCTGTCACCATAGTATGGAATGAGTTAAAAATGAGTAGACTGCATTGTATATTATGCAGGCAATATAGAAATCATGCACTGACCTTGACCTTTGCTGACTTTACATTGCATGCCATGCAGGCAATATAGAAAGTGTGCACTGACCTTCACCTTTACCAATTTTACATTGCATGCCATGCAGGCAATATAAAAAGTGTTCACTGACCTTCACCTTTACCAACTTTACATTGTATGGCATGCAGGCAATACAGAAACCATGAAGTGACCTTGGCCTTCACCGACTTTACATTGTATGCCATGCAGGCAATACAGAAACCATGAAGTGACATTGGCCTTTACAAACTTTATATGGTATCTCATGCAGGCAATACAGAGCCTGGCATCACCCACTTGGTGCATTGCTTTGTCTGCCATGCATGTGATCTTTTCCTGTTCAAATTGCATGAAAGTAGCTGCATGTAAATCAGTGTCTTCTGTTTTTACTTACGTTTTGTTGTTAATAGACAATATTTTGATGAGAGCAGTGTGTGAGACCCACGAGGACAACATGCTGCAGGTTGACATCTTTCCTTGGTGCAGGTTGGGTGCTGCTTGTGCTAAGGAAAGCTGTTGACTCAGTGTGTTATGGGCCACAGGGGAGGGTGAAGCATTGACTCAGTGTATTGGGCCACAGAGGAGGGTTAAGCACTGACTCAGTGCATTGGGTCATAGGAGAGGGTTAAGCATTGACTTAGTGCTATGGGCCATAGAGGAGGGTTAAGCACTGACTCAGTGCTATGGGCCATGGAGGAGGTTGAAGCATTGACTCAGTGCTATGGGCCATGGAGGAGGGTTAAGCACTGACTCAGTGGTGTAGGCCATAGGGGAGGGTTAAACATTGACTCAGTGCATTGGGCCATAGAGGAGGTTGAAGCATTGACTCAGTGCTATGGGCCAAAGGGGAGGTTGAAGCATTGACTCAGTGCTGTGGGCCATAGGGGAGGTTGAAGCATTGACTCAGTGTATGGGCCATGCAGGAGGGTTAAGCACTGACTCAGTGTTGTGGGCCATAGGGGAGGTTGAAGCATTGACTCAGTGCTATGGGCCATAGGGGAGGTTGAAGCATTGACTCAGTGTATGGGCCATAGGGGAGGTTGAAGCACTGACTCAGTGTTGTGGGCCATAGGGGGAGGTTAAGCATCCACTCAGTGGTATGGGCCATAGGGGAGGTTGAAGCATCCACTCAGTGCTATGGGCCATAGGGGAGGTTGAAGCATTGACTCAGTGCTATGGGCCATAGGGGAGGTTGAAGCATTGACTCAGTGCTATGGGCCATAGGGGAGGTTGAAGCATCCATCAGTGCTATGGGCCATAGGGGAGGTTGAAGCATTGACTCAGTGCTATGGGCCATAGGGGAGGTTGAAGCATTGACTCAGTGCTATGGGCCATAGGGGAGGTTGAAGCATCCATCAGTGCTATGGGCCATAGGGGAGGTTGAAGCATTGACTCAGTGCATTGGGCCATAAGGGGGGTAAGCAATGACTCAGTGCTATGGGCGGCAGCATAGGGTTAAGCATCCACTCAGTGCTATGGGCCATGGAGGAGGGTTAAGCATTGACTAAGTACTATAGGTCAGAGGGGAGGAGTAAGCATTGACTCAGTGCATTGGGCCACAGGGGAGGGTTAAGCATTGACTGAGTGCATTGGGCCACAGGGGAGGGTTAAGCATTGACTCATTGGACCGTAAAGGAGGGTTAAGCATTGACTCAGTGCATTGGGCCATAGGGGAGGGTTTAGCATTGACTCAGTGCATTGGGCCATAGGGGAGGGTTAAGCATCCACTCAGTGCTATGGGCCATGGAGGAGGGTTAAGCACTGACTAAGTACTATAGGTCAGAGGGGAGGATTAAGCATTGACTTAGTGCATTGGGCCACAGGGGAGGGTTAAGCATTGACTCGGTGCATTGGGCCACAGGGGAGGGTTAAGCATTGACTCAGTGCATTGGGCCACAGGGGAGGGTTAAGCATCCACTCAGTGCTATGGGCCACAGGGGAGGGTTAAGCAACTCTACCTTGATTGATACAGAACACCTGAGGTGGAGGCCCAGCTTGTGCATGACTATGCAGCAGCCTCAGCAATGTACTCGGGCAACATTGGCTATTGACGTCAAGCATTGAGCATTGACGTCAGGCAGTGGCACAGAGGTACAAGTCTCTGCTGCTGCCCCTGATTAGGCTGGTTTTTGTGTGATCCAGCTTGTCATTCATTTTGTACATGTTGGTCAGATCCTGCACAGTCAGCTAGTGGTAACTGTCGCCTTCAGCTCATTTCACACTAAATTGGTGAAGGCCTTACAAGTCATTGGTTTTTGCATTGCCTGGAGGGTCATGTTATATGATTGGTTTTTGCATTGCTTGGCAAGTCATGCTATATCTTTGTTTTTTTTTATTGCATGGGAAGTCTTGCTATATCATGGGTTTTTGCATTGCATGGCAATTCATGCTATATCATTCAATTTGCATTGCCTGGCAAGTCATGCTATATCATGGGTGTTTGATGTGCCTGGTAAATCATGCTATATCATTCATTTTTGCATTGCATGGCAAATCATGCTATATCATGGGATTTTGCATTGCCTGGCAAGTGATGCTATATCATGGGTTTTTGCATTGCAAGTGATGCTGTATCATTCATTTTTGCATTGCCTGGAAAGTCATGCAAAATTATGGGTTTTTGCATTGCCTGGCAAGTGATGCTACATATCATTCATTTTTGCATTGCCTGGAAAATCATGCTATATTATGGGTTTTTGCATTGTCTGGAAAGTCATGCTATATTATGGGGTTTTGCATTGCCTGGTAAGTCATGCTATATCACTTGTTTTCATATTGCCAGGGAAGTCATGCTGTATCATTGGCTTTTACATTGCCTGGCAAGTAATGCTATATCATTTATTTTTGCATTGCCTGGCATGTCATGATCTAGCGTTCCTGGCAGTAGCTATAAAATAGTATGATAGACCATGCATAAACCACTGGCTTAGAACAGCCATGGTTGTACTTACCGTATTTGCCCACGTAATAGTCGCACATTTAAGGCCTTATTTTTGTTTGGAGAATGTAGGGTGCGACTTTAAGTCAGGTTTATATTTGAGACCAATGCAGAACCGAAGTTTTCACTGTGGTCAGCCATGAACAAGATCGTATGGACCAGCGCCAAGCCTGGTGAAACTGCAGTTTTACCGGTTGTTGACCAAAATCCCCAATATCAAAGAGTTTTCAGACAAGTTTTTTTTTTACGTGGGTAAATGGCAAAAATAACTGTAAATTCTTTGTATAAAGAGTACACACCCATACAGATAACATTCACATCAAAAAAATCTATGCCAAAATCACCCATGTCAATAACACCAACATTAAACACATCTATGCCAACAATATCTATGCCGAAATCACCCATGCCAATGATATCTGCACCAAAAAAATCTTTGCTGATAATATCTGCACCTAAAAACATCTAACATATGCACAACACCCACAGAATTTATATATTAGTTCGAGAGCAGATGGCAATAAGTTTATGTGTCAAGATTGCACAGTGTAAATGAATTTATAAATCAATCACAACATGTATCTGAAGTATGACTTTTAGAGGCAAAGAGACTTTTTCTCTACTTTATTCTGAAAATTTCAGTTATGTATAGGAAGTCACATTTACACTTATTTCCCAGGAAGGATGTGGTTTTGAATTTCAGTTTTTCTCAAGAAAAAAAAAAAGGATAAAAAAAAGCAGATTTAGTAAGGACTTCTTTCTGTTTAAGTTGTGCAGCTGAAAATGTAATAGATCCAAGGAAATCATGAATCATTCATAGATGCCATGAGTTGAAGTCTGTCAAAATGATGCTGCTGTCAAAAAAAAAAATCCTACTTGTTGGAGTGAATGCTCAAAAATGACATGATGTGTAAAGCTGCGTTCTAGGAATTTAGGAGAGGTGTATGGCATATAATAATACTTCACAACTGGGAGACCAAAATTAAGTGACAGGAATAGACAGTGGGACATCAGAGCTTTTACTGTCAGGTGGAAATGGGCAGGTATGTTGTTACCTGATGACACAATGAAACAAAATGGAGCCGGCAGATATTATTTCATTGATAACACAATGAACATAAATATATAGGATCGAAGTAGGTGGGTACTTTGTCATTAGAGACACAACAAAGCAAGAGAAATTGAGTTGGTGTAATGTCACGTAGGACACAATAAAGCAATGTGAAATGGGGATGCAGTGGTATTTGCATCTTTTAGACTCCCCCTGCTATTTTAGACTGCCGCCACTGCCAGCCAAGAGTCATCTTATACTTCAGGTGATGGTACGATAGAGGTTTATTTAACAGAGATACAGCAAGGGTCTTTAAAGAGCAGTCTTTAAAAGACATGGCCCTATACTGGAGGTGGTCTTTAGAGCAGGAACCACTCAAACATTCTAACATGAGGAATGGAAAGACAAAGTCATACTTTGTAAGTGCCCACACAGTAAATGGGATTGTTCAGCATGGTGACATCTCCTTGAATATAAGAACAAAGTTTGTCGTATACACAAATTTCATTGATGACTTTATCTCTCCCAAACAATACAATTAGAAGAGCCATTCAACAAAAATTATAAACTGAATATTGGTTTTCCCTTCATGTTGATTCGGTATTGGGCAATCAACAGGCCTCCTACTTGGAGGGTGAAACCCTTATCAGAATAACTAGCATAAACAAACATCAGGGAATTGATCACAGCTAAGTCTTACATAGATAGATGATGTGATTGTATGATTGTGGACATATTTAAAAAAAATAAATCGACCCTCTCTTTTGAACCTAAGGAAACCAAATCCATACTATATACGGACTTGGCCCTGTCTAGTTCCACAGATTCAGACTCGGACTAACTTCTTTTGACACATGTGTGTCATCTTCTTCTACTTGGGATTGCCGTAATTAATTTATTCAATTTCTATGTTCATGGAATAAATATTATTCAACATATAGATTCATTTCTTTATTAAGGATACCCATATTTGAGGACAACCTGACACTTTTCATCAACATGTCACCACTGATTCCTGTTTTTTAACATGTAGAAAAATACTTTGGAAAGAATGAATGACCTGTTAATAAGTAATAACATATAGAGATCCAAAACATGGTCATCTTTCCACCTGAATTCTTTGATGACATCACAGCCACATTGTTTAGTAATTATGACAGAACTTAACACAGCGGACCCTCTTTTTTAATATATTGAGGTAGATTTAATAAAATACTTGAGCCTCCTCATCCGCCTGAGGAATCGGGGGGGGGGGGGGGGGAGGGTGTCTCGTTAAACCTGGATCAGTTGGTTTTTGTCTTTTATGTGCATGTTTTTATGACAGCTAAATCTTGACACAAGTTGGCTTTTGATGTAACCCTGGCAATAGCTAGTTTTATTGTAAGGGAGTGTCACAATTGTGTTACTTTGCATGATATGACAAACAGTATGACATAATATGAAAGAGGAACATAGTTAGACTTTGTCGAGGTGGCACAGTCAAGCAATGCAAATTATGAGGAAGTGAATTTAAGATAACAGATAAAAGTGTATGAATGCTTTATTGTTTGAGGGTAAAAGGCAAACTGTGTGTAGTAGCAGAACACTTACCTCACGTGTATTGGTTAAAGCACATTTTATTCAAAAGAGAAAACAATTGGGGAGAAGGGCAAGTCCCTATATTGGCCCCTCTTGTCAGAAGAAGATAATATCCCAGGACAAACGAGACATCAAGGGTCCAGAGCAAAGCCCTATACGACTGGCAGTTAAAAAGACTGCCAGGAGGAAGAGCACCGCTTCGGATCAGCAAAGTAAAGAAGGCCACCACAAATCACAAGACAGATAGTGGGGGGATACAGCGATATTAGAAAAGCAATAAAATTGCTATTTAATGTCCATCCCTTTGAGGATTCATAATTATGTAGTATAGTTGTAATATAAATGCAGGATTGATTGTGTATACACATATATTACTTTGTGGCAGGTGACCCTGAGCAATAATCGTAGGAAAGCAGCAAGCACAGTCATAAATAATATTCGTACCAATTGCTGCTAGAGTCGAAAGTAAACCATTCTGATGTTAGCCTTATGTGTGACTAGCCTTAGTTTTAGCCTCGTGTTGGACTGTTTTTTTTGTTTTTACCCCTCGGCCCATAAGGCTGGAGGGGTATTGCTGTCACCCACGTGTCCGTCTGTCCACCCATGCCTTGTTAATGCCATATCTCCAAAAATACTCACTTTACCAAGACCAAATTTTTGTCACAGGGAGTTAGTGAGGCGCTTTAAATGCCTATTGAAAACTAGATCACTAGGTCTCATTTTTAGGTCACAGTGCTACATTGCAGAAAAAAAACGGCGTTAACACAATATCTAAAAAAAAAGTTGAATGTAGCTTCATCAATTATTTATGACAGTTGGACCTAAGGATGCCCCAGATGCCTATGGAAAACTAGGTCACTGGGTCACATATTTAGGCCACAGTGCTGTATTGAAGAAAAATGGCCAGACCATGATCATGATATCTTCGGTTACATATTTAGGTCACAGTGCTGCATTGAAGAAAAATGTCCATACCATAATATCTTCAAATATTGAATAACTCATTGTAGCTGAACCAATTATTTATGACGGTTGGTCCTAAGAATGCCTCAGACATCTAGTAAAAACAAGGTCACTGGGTCACATATTTAGGTCACAGTGCTGCATTGAAGAAAAATGGCCTTGCCATGCCATATCTCCAGAAATACACACTTTACAGAGACCAATTTTTTGTCACAGGGGGTTATTGAGGTGCTTCGGGTGCCTATCAAAAAGTAGGTCACTAGGTCACATATTTAGGTCACAGTACTACATTGCAGAAAAAAACGCTGTTAACACAATATCTAAAAAAGATATTGAATGTAGCTTCATCAATTATTCATGACTGTTGGTCCTAAGAATGCCTCAGGTGCCTATTGAAAACTAGGTCACTGGGTCACATATTTAGGTCACAGTACTGCATTGAAGAAAAATGGCCTAGCCATGATACCTCTGCTCATTGCATTTGCACCAAAGCCTTGTCATTAGGTTAAACAGAAGTAACCTGACCTACTGGAGGGGTATTGTCATCACCTACGTGTCCGTCCGTCTGTCCCTCCTTCCTGGCTGAGGGATTTTACGGTCACTGATCGGCTTCTAGTTGTGCTTGCAGAAACAAAATGATCTTTAATTATTTTTTCAATGTTTATGTTCACAGAGGTAAACGGTTTGTGGCCCTCAAGGTGGTGAAGAGTGCGTCCCACTATACAGAGACTGCACTGGATGAAATAAAGCTGCTCAAATGTGTAAGTATACAGCTAGGCCTGTATGTATACTGCTAGGCCCAGCATGTAAGTATAAAGCTAGGCCCAGTATATAAGCATAGAGCTAAACCCAGTGTGTAAGTGTAGAGCTAGGCCCAATATGTATACAGCTACTCCCAGTATTTAAGTATACAGCTGGGTCTGGTATGTGCAGCTAGTCCTGGTATGTAAGAATACAGCTAGTCCCAGTTTGTAAGTGTCCACCTAGTCCTCGTATGTAAATATAAAGCTGGGCCTGGTATGTATACAGCTAGTCCCAGTATGTAAGTATACAGCTGGTACCGGTATGCAAGTATACAACCTGCAGGGTCTTTTATTTTACCCTGGGTTACTCAGCAAGGTATTTGTGATGAAACCCCTGGTGACTTCTGTCCCAGACTGCTTCATACAAACAATGTTTACCATGTGCAACTGAAAGTGTTTTTTTCTCTTAAGTTTTCTGTGGTTTCTTATGTGGATTAACACAGTCATAGCAACAGTTCATTGGATGTATCCCTGAGTATTAACAAATATTAAACTTTTACAAAATTTCTGACCAACGTATAGGGTTCTAAGCACTGTTTGATAACAAATTCAATTATTCTAGACAATTTTCTGTTGATTAATAATTTATGAAGCAGAAAAATGAAGACTTTAAAGTGCTGATTTTGTGATAAGCAGTTTTAGTAATACATTATATAAGAGTTAAAATGTCAGGGACTGTAGTCCTAAGCTATATACTGTGCTCTACATCAATGTATCTCATTGTGGTCCTAAGCTATGTACTGTGCCCTACATAAATGTATCTCATTATGGTCCTGAGATGTGCACTATGCTCTACATCAATGTATCACATTGTGGTCCTAAGCTATATACTGTGCTCTACATCAATGTATCTCATTGTGGACCTGAGCAATGTACTGTGTTCTACATCAATGTATCGCATTGTGGACCTGAGCTATGTACAGTGCTGTACATCAATGTATCTCATTGTGTTCCTGAGCCGTGTACTGTGCTCTACATCAATGTATCTCATCGTGGTCCTGAGCAATGTACTGTGTTCTACATCAATGTATTTCATCGTGGTCCTGAGCAATGTACTGTGTTCTACATCAATGTATCGCATTGTGGACCTGAGCTATGTACAGTGCTCTACATCAATGTATCTCATCGTGTTCCTGAGCCGTGTACTGTGCTCTACATCAATGTATCTCATCGTGGTCCTGAGCAATGTACAGTGCTCTCCATCAATGTATCTCATCGTGGTCCAGAGCAATGTACTGTGCTCTACATCAATGTATTTTATTGTGGTCCTGAGCTGTATACTGCGCTCTACATCAGTGTATGTCATTGTGGTCCAGAGCTGTGTACTGTGCTCTACATCAGTGTATCTCACTGTGGTCCTGAGTTATGTACTGTGCTCTACATCAATGTATCTCATTGTGGTGCTGAGCTGTAAACTGTGCTCTACATCAATGTATCTCATTGTGGTCCAGAGCTGTGTACTGTGCTCTACATCAGTGTATTTCACTGTGGTCCTGAGTTATGTACTGTGCTCTACATCAATGTATGTCATTGTGGTCCAGAGCTGTGTACTGTGCTCTACATCAATGTATTTTATTGTGGTCCTGAGCAATGTACTGTGTTCTACATCAATGTATTTCATTGTGGTCCTGAGCTGTATACTGCGCTCTACATCAGTGTATCTCATTGTGGTCCAGAGCTGTGTACTGTGCTCTACGTCAGTGTATCTCATGGTGGTGCTGAGCTATATACTGTACTCTACATCAATGTATGTCATTGTGGTCCAGAGCTGTGTACTGTGCTCTACTTCAATATATCTCATTCCACTATGACAGTGGATTGCCATACTCAACTGCAGGGCATGGAGCCAAGATGCCTCACAAACAACGACAAGAAGATATTGAAGAAGTCGTCCTGGCTACAGGCTGACAATAGGGGTACTTTTCCCACTCCTACTTGTGATTATTCATCAATTTATCAGCATTTTGGGGCCTCATTAGACAGAGATTGATGCCTGATCATCAATTGTGCATCATCTGTATATTTATTATAGTTAGCTCCTATAGTAGGTTATAGTTTCTGTCATAAACACACAGCACAAATACTGGCCAGTTTTGGTGAATTTGAACTTAGTGAAGCAAGACTCTTAATTTATATAGGGCTTTAACCATATAGATGCTGAGATATGTTTAAACAAAATTTAAAAAATTAAAAAAACCCAAAAAAAAGCAATGGGGAAGGGCATATTCCACTGTTGGGAGTTTAAGCAGAACTACCTTACAGCCAGGGGACTAAGTTATACCACAGTTCATAGGGTATGTCATATTGTTGTATCTCTTTATTCCCAGCAGCTTCAGGCTGGCAGTGAAGCATCTGCTGTGGCAAGTGTGTTTTCTCCTAAGACAAGTGGTTGGGGCTGGGGAGGGTCTTGAGATGTTAAAACGTTGAATAGAACTTGTTGATGAACAATGCATGATGTACAAGATACAATATACGTGTATGTATGGATTTCAGTCAGAAAGTGACCCCATAGAGGTAAGTCGGGGAGTGTGTGGAAAAGTACTGTTGGTAAAGAGACTTGTGAAACAGAAGCCCAGATATACTTACTTGAAGTAGCAGCTGTGATAAGGGGTATGGGTAAATCCACAGCACTGCTTCCAAGGACAATTACTTGTTATGAGATGGTTGCATTTCTCATTAATTCTATGTCAAAATCAGTGGTGTAACTTCAGTTAGACTCTGTAAGATTCCATTATAGTACACCTTTCAAGGGGTCAAAATACCTTTTTAGCAAGTTACCTATGGGCAACCAGGATATTTTCTCATGTTGCCCCAAAACCCCCAAGTTACCCATTTTTACCTCAGCTGACTTGTCAGTCAGCTGAGGTTTTTTGAGGGTCCGTCGTCCGTCCGTCGTCCACAATTCAGATTTTCGACTCCTTCTCAAAAACCGTCAGCCAGATTCACTTCAAACTTGGTGGAAATGTGCCTTGGGTGGGTCTCTACCAAGTTTGTTCAAATGGTCGCGGTCCAGTGATTTTTGGATTTTAAATGAATTTTTTTTGTTCTTTTTTGGGTAAATCTTAAAAAATCTTCTCCGAAATCGCTCACCCAATTGCTTTGATATTACATAGGAAGACTCCCTGGGACTCCTAGTTCTTAATTTGTTCACCAGGTGGCGCTGCAATTTTTTCCTAATTTTTTATGAATTTTTGTGTGTCATAGCTATTTGTTACTTCTTCTCCAGAACCGTCACTCAGATTAAGCTGAAATTTGGTGGATATGTTCCTTGTAGAAGGGTCAAACAAAGTTGTTCACAATGTGGGAATGCTGCGGATTCCTGATTTTAAACGATTTTTTCAATTCGGGTACTTATCGGTCAATGCAGCTTTCCTATTGATTACTATGGAAGTCAATGGGCATTCTAATGCTAATTCACATTTTCTACTTCTTCTCTAAAACCGTCATCCAGATTAATTTCAAACTTGGTGGCAATGTACCTTGTTTTGAGTTAGCTACACATGTTAACTATTCTGTATGAAGGTCATGCTGAGACAGTACATGAATGACCTTGACCTCGTTTGTGGGGTCACAGTGCAACATACATGATTTTTACTCTTCATTATAACTTGAGAACTACTTGAACTTTGATGTTGCACATGTAAGTGTTCTTCTATAAAGTTCAGACTTACTCAGAACATGGTGTCCTTGATCCTTTCCCAAGTTCATAGAGCTGCAAGTGTGATGAATGTCAAGATCAGCTGAGGCACGGGCTGTTCACACAGCCCTCTTGTTGCTAATGTATATAATTCATCAAATGACTGTATACTGAGTCACACAGCATTTGGTAATTTGACAATGAGTTGTGTTCCTGTGCAATTGGTGTACCTCACTGCATTGCAAAAATATTGATTGTTGACATAATGATAGATTATATGCATCCAAGTCAAAATGAAAATTAAAAGACAGGTTAAAAACTCAAATTGTACATAAGCTACTGGCTAATTAATGTGGAATCTGGTATTAAAGCGTTGCATGTAGATGCAACGACTAAACAAATTTCCAAATTTCCATTTTCAATTCCCGAAGAGAAACTTGAAATTTAATGTTTCATTTGCATAGTTATAAAGGCACGTGGAATGACCTAAATTTATGTGTATAACCCACAAGGTCATCTTGTGTTACTTCATCTTAAAAGGTCAACATCTTTTTGAGGCCTTCAAGAATTTTGTGTATTCTGTTGTATATTCAGCTAAATACACAGATAATGGTTGATTGTGACCTCTCCCTTTAGTCATTTAAATTGATAAAATGTATTATACATGTGCTTAGGTAACTCTAAAGTGAAATGTATATTAATTCCACCAGATCATTTGTGATTCCTGTTGTGGATCATTTCATATTATAAAACACCACACAAATTAAGCTGAAAATAAAAAGTTGCCCTTTGGGCAACCAGGGAATTATCTAAAGTTGCCCCAACAAATTTTAAGTTGTCTGGGGCAACCAGACACCCCTTAATTTTGACCCCTGGCTCAGACCGAAAGTCTGAATCCTGACCTGATGACATTATGCATGTGTGCTTCAAGATTGGTTAGAAGCAGCCAATCAGATTGACTGGTGATCTGAGAGGATGGTTATTCATTGGTTCATATGTTTTGACATCAATTTTGACCTGATGAGGGGTGGTGGGGGGAACTTTAACTCTTTCATACTCAAATGGCCCAAGTGCTGCTGGATGTAAATCATCTGCTTGGATGTTTTTACTTAAATTTTGTGCTAATAGAAAACATTTTTGACAAAAATTGTAGCTAAAACCTGTCATGATCATATGCCCCTAGTCAGTAACTGTCTTTGGCAAATGTGTGGAAGCCTTGCCAAGGGCAGCTATTGGTTCAGTCTTCTGATGATCAGGAAAGGTTAACAGTGGCGCTGGGGGTTCTGTGGCAAGGGTATAATAAATACAATATTATGTAGTCTGCAGTGACCGTTTTTTTTTTTTTTTTGGTCTGCAGTTGCTCTCTGATTGTCTCCCTGACTAACTCCAGGGCACGTTTTTGTGGCCCTAATTTGAGTGGTTCCCTAACCGGCTGGTGGAAAGTGGCTCTGGGTTCAAGTCACCAAATGTGCCCCTGATGTGCGGGTTTACTTGCTGTTCATGCTGTTATGCTTTGGATTAAAATCTAAGCTTATGAGCAGACAAACTTACTGAAGCCAGAGCAAAGGTCACCTCAGTGTTATATTGTACTGAGTCAAGCAAATGGACACAGTTTGCTGTCTCACTAAGAGTACATGTATCAAATTGTCAGGTTGTCCTCCATTACCTCAATGTAAATCTGGCCAGTGCCTCCATATCAAAAAAATTCTTGGATATTTTTACATCTTCAAGCAGGTGGCTGCCTCTTGATGCAAAATGAATGGATTAAATTTGTGGGTACATGTCACCTGAGTGTGTAAGGATGGGTCATTTCAGTTAACACATGACAGACATTTGCTGGCTAGTGGTCAGAATTTTCAGGCTTACGTCAGAAGGGAATTCACACAGAACAGGGGTCTATTGATGATTAAAGCTTGGCCAAAGTAGTTCCAATTGTAGACACACACACACACACACACACACACACACACACACACACACACAAGTAGTTCCAATTGTAGACACACACACACACACACACACACACAAGTAGTTCCAATTGTAGACAGACACACACACACACACACACACACACACACACACACACACACACAGTGATAAAGTATCTAACAGCATAAGATAAATCTAGGGCTCACCGTATGATGTGACTCTATTTGCAGATATGCACATCCAATTATGAGAACTTGTTACAGTGGCTCCCATGGGGAGTGGGGAGGCTTTAATAATTTGACTGGCAATTTATGATGGTGTCCCTCTGAAGATGACATTTTCCCTGTAGATTGATGATGAGCTTCAAACAGTTTGAGTGTGTGGGACACGAAGAGGATGTACACTTAATTATTATCTGTTCTACAAATGGGTCTTTTGTGCACAATGAACCTCAAACAGGTCCTGGAGAAAAACTATTAATCATATCTAATTTGCTTAAAAGGTTCATTTGCCTGAAACATAAGTGAAAATAATTTACTGTTTTCAGTATTATGTGGGTGTACAATTTGGGATGGTTCATTTATTTTTCATATTTTTTATTTGTTGATCACATGCTTATATAATCCTGGCCTGCACATTTTTTGTGTATGCCAATTTCAGGATGAGGTAGACTCTGGTATACAGTACTCTGAAACCAACAAAATTGAAAAACACAAAATACTGAATGGGGACAGTGATACACAGGTAAGTCAGGAAGTGTGTTGGAGGGGGGGGGTGTTGGTGAATAGAACAGCAGCACATTGAGCAGTTGTTGGACAAATTGACTGGTCGTTTTGGTTGTATCATTTGAAAAATGGATAGAAGAAACCCTTTGGAATGGATCTCATTTTGGGAAGATTTTCATTTTTTGAGAAAGGAGTGTTGTTTGAAGGGGTGTTACTGGATTAATTTCAGTGTTAAAGCACTAGTAGAAGCAAAAGAGTGCAGTAATGGTATATAGTGGCCTGCTAAACAGGCCTTCCAGGGCATTCAGCTGACTCTTTGGAAGGGACAGCCAAACAGGCAAGTAGGTTGTGGAGCATTGGTACACACATTTGGGTGGTTTGCAAAACATACTTTGATGAACATGTTTAAGAATTTTCCCCATGATGTGCTTGGAAAAAAAGGGGACCTTGATACCATTGTGCATCGTGTATCTGAACACATCAATTTTTTTTTTAAAGTACAGTGTGATCAGTGCTGTGAAAATTCAATACAACTAAAAGTCAGTTCATATATATTTATATGAGGGAGTGACTGAATCGAAATCAAGTACATGTATTGCTTTTTCTCATAAATTTTGACTTCATGATAGAAAGCCTGAAACCAACCTATGACTTCCTGCTTCACCCTTGACCTCATGAGAGAGAAGCCGATATCAATCAATGGCTGCCTGCATGACCTTTGACCTTGTAGGAGAGAGAGTCTGTAACCAACCAGGGCTCAACACAGCAGAGAGGCATGAACAGCCAATGCCTCCCTGCATAACCTTTGACCTCATAGTAGAGGGGCAGGAAGTACCAATATATTTCTCACTCAAATATTGAAAATCTGAGACATTGATTACTGAAACTGTATTTTTTGACTTTCAACCCTTCTCCCCCCTCCCCCCCCCCCCAAAAAAAGCAAAAACAAAAACAAAAACAAAAAAACATACTTTTTCCTTACATCGGGAAAAATTTGTCTATATTCAGATCTTGCATCATACAGGAAATGGGAAGACCAAACTGCACATGGGATAGAGGGGGTGGGTGGGCGTCAGTCCTGTGTTAACCACAGTAAGTATATGGGGACGACAATGAGAGAGACTGGTACCAAGAACAGTCTCTAACCTAACCCTTGATGGCATTTGAGACAAATTGGGACGAATCAGTGCTTGGCTGCATGGAAAACAGGCCAGGAACCAACTGGTGTTCTCTTCCATGAGGCCAGCAACCAACTAGTGTTCTCTTCCATGAGGTGAGGAACCAACTGGTGTTTTCATGCATGACAGGCCAGGAACCAACTGGTGTTCTCATGCATGACAGGCCAGGAACCAACTGGTGTTCTCTTCCATGACAGGTCAGGAACCAACTGGTGTTCTCTTCCATGACAGGTCAGGAACCAACTGGTGTTCTCTTCCATGACAGGTCAGCAACCAACTAGTGTTCTCTTCCATGAGGTGAGGAACCAACTGGTGTTCTCATGCATGACAGGCCAGGAACCAACTGGTGTTCTCATGCATGACAGGCCAGGAACCAACTGGTGTTCTCATGCATGACAGGCCAGGAACCAACTGGTGTTCTCTTCCATGACAGATCAGGAACCAACTAGTGTTCTCTTCCATGACCTTGGCCTCAGTGGACAAAGGTTGGAACAAATGTTTTCCCACAGCAGCATTGCATGACCTCATGTTCAGATGGTTGAGAAGCTGAAGCCAACCAGTTTGCTCTCCCAAATGACATTTGACCCCGCACAAAAGCTGACAGAACCAAACAGTGGTCTCCAGCAGGACCCTTGATCTGGTAGAGGTGGAGGCATTTCATGGTGAGAGGCACTGTGGTTGCTTGATCTAGTGGTACCTGACATTACTCCAAGAATGTCACTGTTGTTCACCATGACCAGACTTTGCTGTAGTTCTTCACTGGGCCACCAGGGAGCACTAATGTACAAGTCTTGATCTACATGGTCCAGTCGTGTTGTCTTGAAGCTTGTAGAATCAATATAATGACTTTGCAGTGTATTTGGTATTCCCTTCATGACTAGGAATCCAGCCCTTAGCTGGCTCCATTAACCTCTTTTCTATCCAATCAGCAGCAAGTTCAGTTTGAAGCCCAGCTAAAGTGCTGCGTGGATTCCATTATTTGTGACAGCTGTACACAAGTCTAGCAGTCACTTCCTTATAGCAAGTCAGGTCCGTGATGAATGTATGGCCTTTGCAGTGGCCACTCTGGGCTCCCTGCATGGCTTGGCTTTGGAAACATGAGTGGATCCAACTGACAGTGATAAAGACAACTGCATATACCAGTGTAACTGTATATAGAAACAGTCTACGAGAAAATGAAAAAACGTAGATTGAGATACATGTACCGGCACACAGTCGTACACCATCATGTATGGAGCCATAAAATGTGACTCACTTTTCAGAGGGCAGGGATAATGGTTTGTCACATCTGGGACTTGTCTCTTGAAAGCATAGCTGCAGTTTGCAATAGAATGTGCATTGCGTGCATTTGGCAGTGGCAACAGTAGGTGCCATGACGACAGGCTGCAGCTATGTTTTTGTGAAATCAACACCAGCACTGGTGGTCACTTGGTAAGAGGAAGGGTTCGTGGAAGAAACAGGCACATTGAATCATTAAATTCCATTTGTTGTGGAATTGTGATTGCAACAGCAAACACATTGCCCAATGTATTTGATAAATGGGTCCTTTCTGTGGAGCGTACTAAGAACTTGACTCATTCCATACCAGTCCATGATTTTTCCGTATGTTTACTTAGATTTAAGACAACAATTGCATATTTAAATTCTTCATGGAAAGAGCTTTTGTTCAAGTACCAACATGCCTATAGTCTTAAATCAGTGGTTCTGGCACTGCCTGGCAAGTCATGCTGCAGCTGCTGCCAGGGCAGCTGCAGCATGACTTGCCAGGCAGTGCCAGAACCACTGACCAAGGCCTGTGACCATAGTATGAAATGAGTTAAAGAGGTACCTGGGGGCTGGTTTGTGGGGTTGATTTCAGTGGCTACTTGACAAAAGCCTCGTGGACAGTGTTCAGGGCAACTGTCTTTGTGTTTGTATTTTGCATTTTTTGACTGACTGGGGAAGACAAGTGTGAGATGACAATAGGGATGGTGTGTTATGTACATATAATTCTCCCAAGGTCTACACCCATATTATGCATTGGTACTGAGCATGAACAGTTATACATTTTTCTGTAGAACCCCTCGATTAGTGATATCTTGATGTACTATAGGGTGATCCAGTTGAAATAAATATGTTTAAACTAAAAAAATACATAACAACCCAACATTGAGGGGAAAGAAAGCTAGAATAGAGATACAATATTAAACATTGGTTATTGACAGGACAGCAGACACATCTTGCATTTTTTTCAAGCCAACCATATAATGACTGGTTGTCACTGGGATGGTTCATCATTGTCACAAGAGCACAGACAGAATGCTGGGGGGTGGGGGGAGGTGCTGTACAGTGTCACAAGGAAATAAAATGATGATCAAGTGTGTGAGTCACCAACAGTAATTGGATTTGACAGTGAAAACTGAGAGAAAAAGGCTTAACTCATTCCATACTATGGTCACAGGCCTTGGTCAGTGGTTCTGGCACTGCCTGGCAAATCATGCTACAGCTGCCCTTGTGGCAGCTGCAGCATGACTTGCCAGGCAGTGCCAGAACTACTGACTTAAGACTACAGGCATGTTGGTACTTGAATGAAAGCTCTTTTCATGAAGAATTTAGATATGCAAATGTCGTCTTAAATCTAGGTAAAAAAAATACAGAAAAATCACGGACCGGTATGAAATGAGTTAAAACAGGAAAAAGACTTAAAATACTTATGTTGAGAGGCTGCCAAGCATTGCTGATACATTGTCACTTGACATAAGAATCAGGAGTACAGCAGAGCTTAGGGATTTGGCTTCATTCTTTATCAGCTGAACTGGGAGGTTGTCATTTTGAAGTGTAGAGAAGTATTCTTTGTGGGAGAGGAATGGTGGTTATGAAAAAATAATACTCAGGGTACTGTACTGTCCTTAAGTGATGAAGCATCATTTAAGTGAAACAAGCATTAAGTATGTAACCGGGCAACTTTCATAGAAAAGGCAAGAACGGACTTGCCACTGACCTGTTACAGACTGATCTGGGGTGCAGAGATGGTGAGACTGTTGCAGGGCTGGGCAACCTGTCGCAAATTCGCAAAAAAATGCGACACAAAGGTTCAAAATTGCGACAAAACATTTTGCGACAAAGTTGCGAATGTTAAAAAAAAACAACAACAAAAAACGCATTTTGATACTGGCATTCCAGGAGCCATTTCCGAGTCAGTGTCCATATTGCCATTCCCTGTTCCGCTTTGCAGTTTATATTTTACATGTACCGACCGAAACCAGAAGTTGCAGTTTTTCAAGTTGGCAAATTCAAACGGGAGCACAATGTGGAACAAGCCAGCAAAACTTTAAAAGATGGCAAAGAAACAAGTTTCTATTCACTCTATTCACTGATATGTGCATCACCCTGTTAACCATTCAGCCTGATGTGTGTGATCTTGAGAGGGGCTTTAGCCACATGAACAGAATCAAGAGTGAATACAGAGCTGCTCTGACTCAGGAACATGTAATTGCAGCTGTTGGTATTTCCCATGATGAACGTACAGTTTTTACATTCCCCTTTGACAAATGTCTGTGATAAAATATTCCAAAAGAAGGAAAACAAGTGTAAAGTGTGGTGCTCAACTTTTATTACCATTATTTTGGTATAAAACATATTGTTTTCCATTGATAAAAGCATGATATGCGATATGAGATAAATGCTCAGGATGCTCATGATCAAGGATATGCATTTTCCTGCATGCCTTCTGCAGTGCTGGTGCTCAATACAAGAAAATGAAGTGATGAACTAAGTCACAACAAACATTATTACATACTTTAAATGTAATTATGAAAACCACTGTCTTCAGATATATACATTTATGATTTAAGTTCAATAATTTTATAGTCATTTTTCTTTCATTTATAGGCCAAAATCCAGTATCACATATGCATGATGTGAAGTGAACAATATGATAATTGGCTTCTTATGTAATGCAATATCATGTGATATTGATGAATTGAATGGATTACATGTTTTGGTAATTGTATTTTATATACAAAAGGTTTTATATATTTTTCCTTTTCATGTAGATTTGGAAGACGTAGGATAGCCTTAAGTTAGCCTAGGTGGTGCTCTTAAAGTGGACCTATTTTTTCTTCATAGATCACCGTTATTGTTTCAGTGACACAAAGTTTTATTCTTTCTCACTGATTACATATATGCCCATGATTTTTGCATGTAGAATGCCCCAGTAGTTATTCTTGTTTGGTGAAGACAAGATAATCAGTCACTTTTCCATGCAGTCTGTCTCTGGAGGGCATTCTCCTTTTATATTGAAGATGTACAAATGTTCTGATATTTTGGTCTTAGTAGATTAGAATGGACCAAGTATTTTTTATTGCTTATATATGTTAAACTAAGAAACAAAAAATCTGTCTCAACCATTTTGTTTGTAGGCCTAGAGGTTTTCTTCATTTTAACTAAGATGTAAAGATCTCTTATATTTTTCTGATTGTATTTTACAATGTGAAGAACATCTGTGTTCCCTCTTGTATTTTTCCAATGAAAAACTCATACAGTTGTGGTACATGATTTATGATACTAGCTGTGATAATAGCATGATTGGTGATGAAATTAAATCATATTCCATGTTTTAGGTGATGGATACATTTTTAGTCCTCATAACAATGCATGTATAAAGAAGGCATTGAAATGGTGCATGGTGCTCAATGAGCATCACTTCAATGACATTTAAGTTTCTTATGACATAAATTATGAATAGAGAACAGTAGAGAATTTATTTTGGTGTCAATTTGACTTTGATGTAGAAAATAAGGGAGGACTTTTTTTTACATGATCCCAGTCATATATGACACCACACAGGTATGTGTGTTCCCAATATGGGTTTTTTTGTGGACAGTCTTTTCAGCTTATGCCCCAGAAAAATATACTTGTGACTATGGTCATCAAATATAAACATTTTTCTGTATTTATCTTTTGTTGTCTTTTATTTTTTGGATCACTTCATGAGTAGAATGTAACCAAAGGATAATCAGAGTTATCAATTTAAGTATGATTAACTACACTTCAATCTTGATACATGTATTTCTGGTGTAATTTATAAAGAAGAACAAAGATCTTGATAAAATTTATTTCAAGATTTTATTGTGTACAAATTGACATCATTTTCATTGTTCCCATTAAAATCATCAGGTGGTAATATATGTTGTCTTTCACATATAATAAGTCAATTTAAAAGTTCAAAATGCATTCTCTGAATATCCTTAATTCCAAAATTCTCCGGGGGGGGGGCTTTCGAAACACCCCCCCCCCCCCCCAAAAAAATTCCCCCACCAAAGATGAGGTTTTGCTACAAGACGTTTCAGCTTTGCTACAAGGATTCTGGTTGTGCCCAGCCCTGTGTTGTCAGTAGAGTTGATATTTTGCATATTGCATCTCCAATATTTGGTATGGCAATATCAGAACAAGCTTGTTATGTCACATTGTTGCCACTTGTAAAGTTTAATTTGCTGGGAAAAGCTCCTTCATGTATTTTGGAAAATTAACAAGAATAAGACAAATGTTTTGTCTTGCTTTATGACTGTTTATGTGAATGAATAGTATATAAAGTAAACTGAATGCACTGTTTGCTATTAAAGTGTATGACATCTTAATCATTGACTAAAGGGCCATGAAAAAAATGTGGTAATTAACAGCCAAAAATATATGATACCATCTTAATATCCATCAAAAGTAGGCAATGCTGTGATGTTCATTTTTGCGCCCCTAATAACAACTATAACTGGCTGGGTCTAGTACATGTACACTGAGGATACCTGTCAAAGTATGCGGTCTCATGTTTTACTATTTATACTTCACTGACGATACTAATCAAAGTATACAGTCTCATGTTTTACCATTTATACTTTACTGAGGATACCAATCAAAGTATACGCTCTCAGGTTTTACCGTTTATACTTCAGTTCATTTTAAATGTGTGAATACATGCAATGGGATACAGTAGTCCCTCCTTTGAGAGACCGCCCCTAGTGCCACCCAAAAGGTGGTCACATAAAGCAGGTGGTCTCTCAAAGGAGGTATAAATAACATGAAAAGTACTACAGAAAGACCTGACAACTGTGGTCTCTGAAAGGAGGTGGTCTCCCAAAAGAGTGGTCTTTCAAAGGAGGGACTTCTGTAGCATGAGGTTGTGAATGTTAAGCTGAAGATATTAATCTCTACCACATTTTGTGAAAAGAATGAAATAACAACACCATGCTGACATACACTGTCTGCCTCTGTATTCTGAGTGGCAGCTTTTGTTTCAGTTCACACGTAATGGCTCGTTTATCTTAGACATGGCCGTCATGTTTTGTGCTTGCAGGTTCGAGAAAGTGATGAAGCTGATCCATTCAGGGAAAAGACCGTTCAGTTGCTGGACGACTTCAAGATTTCAGGAGTCAATGGCACACGTATCCTTTATATATTTCATTTCCAAAATTTCCATGTTCAATTCATTTCATTTATTTAGTGTCATTTGTGGAAGGGGATATATTTCAAAAAGAAGATAGTCATGCTGCCAATGTAGCTGATTGGACCAGCTGGGCATGCGGTCCAATTCTTGGCAGTTTATACATGCTGAGGTTGCTGACACAAGTACATGTACCGGAGCATAATCAATGAGAAGTAAGGGTATGTGTATCTCAAAAGTCGGGGGTGGGGGGAGGGTTAAGTGGTGTGAATTTAAGTGGAAGATTCAGTAGACCTGAATGTGTAGTTGAGCTGATGATATCTGCAGAGACCTGAAGGCAGAGCATAGTTTTACCAGGTGCTAGTGGTTGGTTTAGCTTTTATGTCATCTGTGGTATTGAATTTCTGTAGGTTTACTGGGGAAGTGGAGAGGAAAGGTTCCATATTGTACAACCCCAGGGGGTGGGCGTGGAAAAAATCTTTGTGGAGAGCACTTCAGGTTTTTTCTGTAAATTTCCATGTATTGAGTGCTGTTGTGTGGAATGGTACTTGTGTTTAAGTGACACTCCCGGGCTGACTGGGTGCTGTGGTGGAGTCCTGCCAAGACAGTTCATAGATGTCAGGCCTGGCATAGATTGAGAGTGGCTTCCACTTTGAGTGTGAGTGAAAACATTGGTGTAAGATCTGGGGTAGACTTAACCATGTTGAGCAGGAGTCAAGTACACAGGGAGGCAGAGAGCACCTGCTGTGTGGCGGGGACACTGTGGACTTGTTGTGTACTATTCTTAATACCCTGGCAGCTGGTTAGACTGAGGTCAGCTATCCAGCTAGAAAGGGTACATACTAGTTTCGGGGTAAGTCAAATTATTCTTATCTGAACTTGTATTATACAAATTAACTAATTATGTTTGGTTTGACAGGTATTCTTTATTCATATTGAAGCTTTGCATTTACAAGCAAAGTTTCACTTATTTAATAGCTAGTTGACCACTTGCCACAGTCATATTCATTCATTATTATGTGGGTTGTCTTTGCTGAATATTTAGCTTAGACAAGGAGCGGCTACTCAGAGAGACATGTACGGGTACAGGCTCCAAAAAGATGTTCTGAGTAGTTACCCGCTGAAGGCCCTTGACTGTATTTGGCCTATGTCAAAATTCTACAGAGGAACTTGAGCAATACATACAAAAGTACTTCCATATTTTTATAGGTTAGACAGTGACAGGTTAGCTTATGGAGAGTATCGAGTTTGAACTACAGAAAAGGTTAAGAATGACTGGAGGTGGTTCCAGATGAAAAGACTCGAGCATAATTAATGATAAAGATGCAGACCACATGACATTGATCAGCGACTTGCTGCAGAATTTTGATGGGAAAAGTTGCAAGCAGATACATTGGCATTAGGACTGTCATGGGTAAACTGAAATGTTGTGTCAAAGTTAGTACAGGTGAACAAGGCAATTGCTGCTGGTATCTCTGCCATTACCTGGCTGCCAACACAACTCTCTGATAACTGAACCTCTAGGATGGTCAGTCATCCATTGTCTGTCCGTTGTCCATCCTCTGTCATCTGTTGTCCATCCATCCACAATTCACATTTTCAGCTTCTCCAAAACCGTCAGCCAAATCCACTTCAAACCTGGTAACAATGTACCTCGGGTGGGTCTCTACTAATTTTTTTTTCAAATGGTCATGCTACAGTTATGCTTGGATTTTTACCTCAGCTGACTTGTCAGTCAGCTGAGGTTTTTTGAGGGTCCGTCGTCCGTCGTCCGTCCGTCGTCCGTCCGTCCGTCCGTCGTCCACAATTCACATTTTCTACTTCTTCTCCAAAACCGTCATCCAGATTAACTTCAAACTTGGTGGCAATGTACCTTGGGTGGGCTTCTACCAATTTTGTTCAAATGTTTATGCTCCAGTGATTTTTGGATTTTTAATGAATTTTTTTGTTCTTTTTTTTTGGACAAGTCTTAAAAAATCTTCTTATCCGAAACTGCGTACCCAATTGCTTTGATATCGTACATAGACACTCCCGGGGACACCTAGTTCCCAATTTGTTCACCAGGTGGCGCTGCAATTTTTTTAGGAATTTTTGGTATGGTTTTGCTATTTTTCACTTGTCAGAACAGTCCCTCAGATTAAGCTGAGATGTGATGGATATGTTGTTGTGGAAGGGTCAAACAGTTGTTTACTAGGTGGCACTGCTTTGGATTCCTTATTTTTAAGGATTTTCAATTCGGGCACTTATCGTTCGATGCAGCTTTCCTATTGATTACTATGTATGTCAATGGGCATTCTAATGCTAATTCACCAGACGACTGACATGAAATTTACTGTTCACTTGATAACTTGAGATCTGTTTTGAGTCCGCTACACATGTTAATTATTCTGTATGAAGGTCATGTTGAGACAGTACATGAATGACCTTGACCTCGTTTGTGGGGTCACACTGCAACATACATGAATTTTACTCTTCATTATAACTTGAGAACTACTTAAACTTTGATGCTGCACATGTAAGTGTTCTTCTATAAAGGTCAGACTTACTGAGAACATGGTGTCCTTGATCCTTTCCCAAGTTAATAGAGCTGCAAGTGTAATGAATGTCAAGATCAGCTGAGGCACGGGCTGTTCACACAGCCCTCTTGTATCATCCCTCCATGCTTGGGCTATGTCATATCACCACTGCATTTTGGGTTTGCGATTGTGACATGAGTAATAAGCTTTTTGTCTTTGTTGTAGCAAGTCATAATTAGTAACAGATTTAAAAAACATATTAATACCAAATTTTTTGTTAAACTGTAATCATTTAATGTTTATATGTGAGGAAGTTGCAAAATAATTTAATAAGCAACATCTTTGCTATTGTTCTTGAAGTGATAATAAAAGTAGTTGGTTGTTTTATATATATATGAAGTTTGTCTGGTTGATGTATGCAGGGAAGTATTGTTTTCTTTTTAAATTGACCAGATTATCATAATTATATGCTTGACCTTAACTACCATCCAGATGTTTGCATGGTATTTGAAGTTTTAGGTCATAACTTGTTGAAGCTCATCATCAGGTCCAATTACCAAGGCATTCCCATCCCCAACGTCAAATGTATCATGCGTCAGGTCAGTGCCTTTGTCACGTCATGCATCACATCATTGCCTTTTGTTAATTTTATCATGCATCACATCAGTGCATTTGTCATGTCATGCATCACATCATTGCCTTTTGTCAATTTTATCATGCATCACATCAGTGCATTTGTCATGTCATGCATCAGATCATTGCCTTTTGTCAATTTCATCATGCATCATGTCAGCACATTTGTTATCTCATGCATCAGATCATTGCCTTTTGTCAATTTTATCGTCATGTGTCGTGTCAGTGTCTGTCATGTATCCTGCATCAGGTCATTGCCTTTTTTTCAATTTTATCATATCTGGTCTGTGCCATTTGTTGTTTCTGTAGTTCGAACCACACATGGTCAAAGGGAACAGTAGTTACCTAATATTCCACTGCATCTAAGTGGCACAGCATAATAGACCTCAGACAAACAAGAAGTTTTGAATTGAATGGACAGTGTCATCAGCATTGAGTTTAGAGAGACATTCTGTGATACATACTGTTACAGCACAAGAAAGAGGCCAGATACAGATACATATTTGTGAAATCATCAATTATGAACTGACAAACTTGATCAAAAGGTGCCCCACCTAGCTGAGTGGGAGACTTTTTCCAGGAGCCCAAGTTTTAACTTGTATAAAATGCAGTTGGCACCCACATTATAGACATTGTAGCCACAGTAATGAAAATAGAATTGATCTTAACTGTAGTTGGCACCCACTATAGCCACAGTAATGAAAGTAGAATTTATTTTAAATGTAGTTGGCACCCACTATAGCCACAGTAATGAAAATAGAATTGATATTAACTATAGTTGGCACCCACTATAGCCACAGTAATGAAAATAGAATTTATTTTAACTGTAGTTGGCACCCACTATAGCCACAGTAATGAAAATAGAATTTATTTTAACTGTAGTTTGCACCCACTATAGCCACAGTAATGAAAATAGAATTTATTTTAAATGTAATTGGCACCCACTATAGCCACAGTAATGAAAATAGAATTTATTATGTCTCCCGGTGGAAGCCAGGGGACATATTGTTTTAGTGCCCGCTTCTTCTTCTTCTTCTTCTTCTTCTTCTTCTTCTTCTTCTTCTTCTTCTTCTTCTTCTTCTTCTTCTTCTTCTTCTTCTTCTTCTTCTTCTTCTTCTTCTTCTTCTTCTTCTTCTTCTTCTTCTTCTTCTTCTTCCTCTTCTTCTTCCTCTTCCTCTTCCTCTTCCTCTTCCTCTTCCTCTTCCTCTTCCTCTTCCTCTTCCTCTTCCTCTTCCTCTTCCTCTTCCTCTTCCTCTTCCTCTTCCTCTTCCTCTTCCTCTTCCTCTTCCTCTTCCTCTTCCTCTTCCTCTTCCTCTTCCTCTTCCTCCTCCTCCTCCTCTTCCTCTTCCTCCTCCTCCTCCTCCTCCTCCTCTTCCTCCTCCTCCTCCTCCTCCTCCTCCTCCTCCTCCTCCTCCTCCTCCTCCTCCTCCTCCTTCTTCTTTTTCTTGTTGTTGTTGTTGTTGTTGTTGTTCAGGTTCTTCAACACTTGGTTTCCGTGCGATAAGTCTTGAAGGACTTGACAGAATTTGATGAAACTTGGTAGGATTATGTATCTAGGCAAGACCTAGGTTGGGATTGTATTTGGGTGACCATGACCTAATTTTCAAGGTCACAGGGTCACTTATGTGAAATTGGTTTCCGTGTGATAAGTCTTGAAGAACTTGATGGAATTTGATGAAACTTGGTAGGAATATGTATCTTGCGACGACCTAGGTTGGGATTGTATTTGGATGACCTTGAGGGAATTCTCAAGGTCACAGGGTCACTTATGTGGAATTTGATGAAACTTGGTATTATTATGTATCTAGGCAAGACCTAGGTTGGGATTGTATTTGGATGACCTTGAGGGAATTCTCAAGGTCACAGGGTCACTTATGTGAAATTGGTTTCCGTTCGATCAGTCTTGAAGAATTTGATGGAATTTGATGAAACTTGGTAGTATTATGTACCTTGCCAAGACCTAGGTTGGAATTGTATTTGGATGACCTTGAGGGAATTCTCAAGGTCACAGGGTCACTTATGTGAAATTGGTTTTTGTGCGATAAGTCTTGAAGAACTTGATGGCATTTGATTAAACTTGGTAGGGTTATGTATCTAGGCATGGCCTAGTTCGGGATTGTATTTGGATGACCTTGAGCAAATTCTGAAGGTCACAGGGTCACTTATGTGAAATTGGTTTCCGTTCGATAAGTCATGAAGAACAGGATGGAATTTGATGAAACTTGGTAGGATTGTGTATCTAGGCAAGACCTAGGTTGGAATTGTATTTGGATGACCTTGACCTAATTTTCAAGGTCACAGGGTCACTTATATGAAATTGGTTTCCGTTGGATAAGTCATGAAGTACTCGATGGAATTTGATGAAACTTGGTAGGATTATGTATCTAGACAAGACCTAGGTTAGGATTGTATTTGGATGACCTTGAGTGAATTCTCAAGGTCACAGGGTCACTTATGTGAAATTGGTTTCCGTTCGATAAGTCATGAAGAACAGGATGGAATTTGATGAAACGTGGTAGGATTATGTATCTAGACAAGACCTACGTTGGGATTGTATCTGGATGACCTTGAGAGAATTCTCAAGGTCACAGGGTCACTTATGTGAAATTGGTTTCCGTTCGATAAGTCTTGAAGAACTTGATGGAATTTGATGAAACTTGGTAGGATTATGTATCTTGGCAAGACCAAGGTTAGGATTGTATTTGGGTGACCTGGACCTAATTTTCAAGGTCACAGGGTCATTTATGTGAAATTGGTTTCTCTGCAATAAGTCTTGAAGAACTTGATGAAAATTGCTAGAGTAATGTATCTAGGTGAGAGCTAAAATAGGATTGTAATTTTCAAGCAAACTTGGTCATTTGTAATTTGTTATCACCTGTAGCTTATTCAGAGACGTAAGTGTTTCACCGGGAGACATTTGATTTTCTGTTGGAAAATCAGTCTGTTCTAGTTTTAAATGTAATTGGCACCTACATTATATACATCATAGCCACAATAATGAAAATAAAATCTGTGTAAAACGTAGTCGGTACCCACATTATGGACACCATCATAATTATAGCCAGAATAATAAAAATGAAATTGGGACAGACTGAAGGATACATGTCGTTGTGTTCACTGTCTGTGAATGAGTCAACATCACGCGACTCCTGTCTCAGCAGATCACCAGAGCACCAGAGGAAGCTCTTCTCCACTCACTTGTATCCCTCTCAAAATAAATAAATAAATAAATAAATAAATAAATAAATAAATAAATAATTAAACAAATAATAAAAAAAACAAATAAAATAAAAGTGAAAACTTAACATAGTGCCACCGCAGGGTGATTTCTGGTAATGTGCAATGAGAGACACATTATGTGCTGATACATTGGTGGTAGGTCCCTTGGATTAATAGTACCCCAGTCTGAAAGACAAGAATTCTTTACGGCGAGGAGAGATGGGACTTTATTAGGCATAGTGTGGTAGTTACTGTAGACTTATGTCAAGCAGCAGCAATTTGGAATAACTCAAGTTTTAAGTTACCTTAGGTATGCTGGACTGCAACTTAGAGTAAGGAGACTGTTAGATGAAATACATGTCTGGATCAAGATTATGGAGACTATTCAAAAATTCATATCATCTGGATAAAGATCATGGAGAACTGTATAAACTACATACTATCTGGACTAAGATTACAGAGACTCATAAACTACATGTTGTGTGGATTATCATCTTGCTGGGCCTGTCTTGCTTGGCCTGTCTTGCTGGTTAATCTTGCTGGGCTTGTCTTGCTGGTTAATCTTGCTGGGCTTGTCTTGCAGGTTAATCTTGCTGGGCTTGTCTTGCTGGTTAATGTAAACCTGACTCTTACTCTACCTGCCTACCCAAATCACTTGTGTATCAGAATCTGCTGAAGAGGAAATTTAATCACATCAAAAAGACTTGCTGTTTTTGTTCTGGTTGCAAAAAATGGGTGATGCATCAGTAGAAATAATGATTGTATCATCGGGAGAAGGGAAGTGCTGAATATTTTATAACAATAGGATATTTGAGGCCTCACAGGAGCTCAGTGTGGAAATTAATCAAAGACAACAGAGCAGACTCCAGGTTTTTGTGGTTGTGTGGGCCTTTTTTTTTTTACCTTGTTTTGTTGAGGAAATGGCGATGCAAAGTGCCTTGGATGCCATTCCTTGGCCCCTGCCTTGTTTCCTTATTGCCACTCGGCCTTAGCCTTTTTATTGCTGTTGTGTGTTAACACTTCAGCCACTGTGCCTAAGCCTTTTTATTGTTTTTATGTTAACACTTCAGCCACTGTGCCTAAGCCTTTTTATTGTTTTTATGTTAACACTTCAGCTACTGTGTCTCAGCTTTTTTATTGTTTTTATGTTAACACTTCAGCTACTATCTCTAAGCCTTTTTATTAGCTCTTCTGACCTAAAGTTGCAGAGCTTATATGATTGCTCATGTCTGTCCATCTGTCGTTCTGTCTGTCCATCTGTAAACTTTTGGGTTGTGATTGCGATACCGTCCACAGTTTTCAAGTTAGCCAAATATCACTTTCAGGACTTCTAGGGTGTATAAAAATCTAGGTCTCCTTCAATATTGGTGGCGCCACCTACAATATTATGCAATATCAGGGTCAAAATGGCAAAATCTTGTGAAAAGTGTAGCGTCTTTAATTTTTGGCAGATCTTCACCAAATGTGGTGGGATTGTGAGGGAGGTCAAAATCAAAGATGCCAATGGTACTAGTGGCACCATCTATAGTTTGACGGAGATTGTGAGCCAATTATAAGGTATAAAATTCTATATTTGAAAAAGTAATTGGATAAGTGTTTTATCTATGAATGATTTTTAGGGCCATTGGTCTGAGTACATCTGTGTGTACACTTGCAGGTGTTACATATGAATGTATACATCCAGTTTTTACATATGTGTGCACTTACAAGTTTTATATGTGAATGTACACTTACATTTTCACATATGTGCACCTGCAGGTTTTACATGTGAGTGTATACTTCCATATTTTACATATGTATACACTTGCAGGTTTTACATGTGTGTATACTTGTTTTGCATGTGTACACTTGCAGGTGCTACATGTGAGTGTATACTTATGTGTTTCACATGTGTGCGCTTTCAGGTTTTACATCCATGCACACACTTACATGTTTCATGTATGTGTACACTTGCAGGTTTTACATGTGAGTACACATTTACATGTTTCACATATGTGTACACTTGCATGCTTTACATGGTGTATGTACTTGCAGGTTTTACAAGGTCTGCACTACTTACACACCAAGTGCAAGATCATCCACACAGACATCAAGCCAGAGAACATCCTCGTCTGTGTCGATGAGACGCATGTCAGGAAACTAGCAGCTGATGCCGTTGAGTGGCAGAAAATGGGTGTCAAACTTCCAGGGTCAGCAGGTAAGGTTTGCAGGGCTGTGTCAGTGGGGCAGAGGAAGCATGCTCACAGATTGCTTTTCTTTCATTTTTCGGAAATGAAATAAACTTGATGTGGAAATCTCCTATAAAATATGGACATAAAAGTAAAAAATTAAAAATTACTGGAAGTTCTTAATGGTACATATATTTGTGCATCTGATTACAGATGATAGTGACATAGATTATTTAGAATAGAAAATCGTGGGGCCCTGTGTTTGTCAGAGCTTGCTTTTTTGAGTGTCATCTATGAATCCAAACCTGTTGTGGTGGACAGAAAAAAAATAAAAAAAAAAAAAAAAAACGACTCAACATGAGATTTGTCTATATTTCTCCAGAACAAATTTATAAAGTTTACTAAAGCAAATTGACACTACATTTAAGTTGAATGCTGCAGCTTGGCGAGCTGACGCTATGAGTAGTTGAGCCCAACAGTATTTCATGGTCTAAGTATTGACTTGCTGTTCAGCGTGTGTCCTAATCCTGATGTATTTGCCAGTGAGCACAGCGCCCAAGGATAAGCCAATGGAAACAAAGATGTCAAAGAACAAGAAGAAAAAATTGAAGAAGAAGATGAAACGACAACAAGAATTATTAGAGAAACAGCAGCAACAACTGGATGAGATTGACATGGAACACAAGGTTAGGATAATGTATAGTCAGCCATCGTCACACCTGTACCACATCATACCTGTACCACACCACACCACACCTGTACCACAACACTCATCCCATACGGGGAATGATGCATGGTCTCCCATCATCATACCTGTACCACACAACACAACCCATACAAGGATTGATGCTGGTCTCCCATCATCACACCTGTACCACATCACACAGAACCCATACAGGGATTGATGCATGGTCTCCATCATCACACCTGTACCACACCACACACAACCCATACAGGGATTGATGCATGGTCTCCATCATCACACCTGTACCACACCACACACAACCCATACAGGGATTGATGCATGGTCTCCATCATCACACCTGTACCACACCACACCACACCTGTACCACATGACACAGAACCTATATACTAGGATTGATGCATTGTCCGCCACCATCATGCCTGTACCACATGTAGTTCATGTTGATGCATGATGTGTAGGCCGTCATTTTCAGCCTCTGCCACAAATACCTCTCCAGTCAGATGATGCATGACTTCAGCGTATGCTGGTTATGTCCCGTTAGGACTAGTGTGTACCCCCTTGGCCTTATCACCTGACCCAGGGGTCGCTGTTGTCTTGTCTCTGCGTGTGTGCATTTGTCTATTTGTCACTTTTGCAGATGCAATGACTTTTCAACAAATTGAGATGTGACCATGAAACTTGTACTGTAGAAACGTCTCATTCAAATCTTGGCTAAATTTGACATTTAGTGATCTTGAGCTATTTTCAAGGTCACCAGGGGTCATCCTTGGCCAAGGGGGTCTTAAGGTGATTTTGACTGTCATATTACCTGAACAGTGAATGTATGAGTTGACACATGCATCATGCTTGTGTAAATATAACTTGTCACATATTGAAATGATGTGCACCCACTTCTGACATGTAGCTATTATAACTGACTATAGACAGCTTGGGCATGACAAGATTTTGATGAGACATTGTTTGTTTGATGAGTTTAAGACAGATTTTTAAACAAAAGCAAGGTTATATTGTGACCAAACCACCATGTATGACTAAATCATTTCATTTACGACAATATATCTGCCGTCACTTAATACCAGTGATGCATATTGTGTATTATGTGAAAGTAAAACAGTAGAGAATTGCATTTATGTTCAAGTTTTTGGTTAACACAACTTTGTCACAAGTACCACTTTGTCTAGTCTAAGTCTTAACTCTTTCAGTGCCAATCACGTCTAAAATTGATGTACTAAAGTCAAGCTAGTCTGAATTATCATTAGGATCTCAGATTCGTATTCCTAATAAAAAGGCCTTTCATTCAAGTACCAGCATGCCTCCAGTTCCAGAGAAAAAATCCCAGTTAAACAGCTTGTCTTGGCGCACATTGGGCGCAGTGCACCCAATGCGTGCCGAGAAAAGCTGTTGACTCCGTTCAAAATTTAACACTTATAGAGTTAAGCTGGTGGATTTTGCATTTCTGGGTACAGTCATGATCCACGCAGCAAAAAAAAAAAAAAAAATCCCATTTGGATTGATGACACCAAAAAATAGGACAAAAACCTGCTGCAATATGGAATGATTAAACCGCAAAGTGTGACAATGACAGCCAGTTAGCTGACCAGTAAGCATGCCTGCTGGCACTGATGGACAGGTGCTGATGGACGCGGTGATTTGTACATACATTGTATCATGCACCTGTACCACTGCATCTGTAGATAACTTATCTGTTGCACTCAGCATCTGGTAAGATTAGAATAAAATCTGTTGATCATGTATTAAACTGAGGACAGTAATCCGGTGTGACCTACTGTAACTACTTAGGCACTCACACACTTTTGTCTTAAGTTCTGCCTTTAAATATCAAAAGTAGCTTCCCAGCCTGTTCTCTATATTGATTTTGCCCTGCATTATATTTTGTGAGTTGTTGAGTGGGATGACCTGCAGTGGTTAGTGTAAGTCTGCTCTATGTGTGGGGATGTCGGGCGAGTCGTGGCAGAGGGGAGGTTGGGTGGGCCGGGGAGAGGGGAGGTTGGGTGGGCTGCAGTATTTTGCTAGTAATTGAGCATGGCTACCTTGTGGTTGATTGTGGGTGGAGGTGGGAGGAGTGACTGTACTCTCTGCATGTTGTCCTAGGATGCCATTGGTCAGCAAATAGAACAGTTTGAAGCCCAGGAGACCGAGCAGCATCGCATGGAAGTCCTCCGTATGCAGCAACAACAGGTACAGGTATGCGCATGCAAGTCCCGCACACCCAGGACAAACTGTCAAACTCCAGGCCATCAAAGGTTCAGCATCCAGTTGTACAAATTCTTAAAGACAAAAAAATAAAAGATGCAACTTCCTGTTTTCCCCAGGGGGAAAAAAACATTGAAATTAAAATTAGAACTCCTCAATACATTTGTGTTTGGAGCAGTACGTTGACATTTATAGTTCTTTATAAATCTTAATATTCATCCATTTGTTTGAAGAACTGGGCCAGTTGAAAAATCACTGAAAATCCATGTGTCAGAAGATCCAAATTGATAATTAAGTGGAGAATGGCCAGACAGGGACTGAAGAGAGGGGCTTGCTGCTGGAGAGCTATTGATCATACAACAAGCCACTTATTTTTTAAAGGAAGATTCAATGAGACGTGTATAACACCATGCACCTTAGATGGGCTGTATGTGTTCTTGACTGTTTGTCCTGGGCTTGTTGCCATCTTCACCTCTTGCCCTAATGGCATATCATCAGCTTATAGCTATTCCGTATCACCAGGGTGCCCTCAATGTCTTCACAAGACACCACTACATGGGGTCAATGGGTCACACTGCTTCAAATCCTTCATTTGAAAATACAGGACTAGTATGTGGACTCTAGGGCCTAGGATTATAGTGCTTTTGTATTGAGCTTTTACACTGGACTCTCATGTGTTAACAAGAAAACAGAAGGTTGGAGATGTGCATGGCAGTGTGAGCTACGCGTGGCAAACAGAGAGTTAAAAATGGTATTGAAAATGAATATTTACTCAACAACTTTTTAGTATTAGTTTGTCAACAGTGTGCATTGACGTAAAGCAACCCTGTGTACATATGAAGAACGCAAAACTACAGTAATTCATAAATTGGCATGCTCTTTGGTTTCGGGTACAAATATTGACCAGGACCTATTTGTATTTGACCAAGAGCTTGTGTAAGTTGCATAGACAGCTGTGTTTTATCATTGGCATATCCAGATTAAGACCAGCATTACTAGCATCATCGAACAGTTAATTTGTCAAAAAGGAGGGGGGGGGGGGGATAAGGCAGCAAAGGTTAGGCATCTGAAAATGTGTCAAAAATTTTAGCATTTAGTATTTTTTATATTGAACTGTAATCACCGAAGTATTTTAACTCTTTCAGTGCCAAATTTTGGACTTATACAACAGCTTTTCTTGGCATGCAATGGGCGCAATGTGGCTAATGTGCACCGAGAAAAGCTGTTGACCTGGGATATTCTCTCTGGAACTATAGGCATGGTGGTACTTGAATGAAATGTCTTTTTACGAGGAATAGGAATCTGGGATGCTTATGATAATTCAGACTAGTTAGACTTAAGTAGATTGACTTTAGTCACGCTTGGCACTGAAAGAGTTAATGATAACACAAAGGGACTCAAACCTGTCACAGTAAGCTATGTTAATTTATCAAATATAAATTTCGCTTGGGGGACTAGATCATCAATCAAATGATTGTGACCAGGCAGACAGAATGGCATGTATTGCTGCATGAGACCATACCCCATGCAGGTCTTCAGTCTCCAATGTTTCACTTTACTAAAACAGCTGGAGAAAGCATAGGCATTGATGACTTGATGATGAAATCTAAAATTTCAGATCAAAATTTACAGGCATGTATTCCAGATGGGTACAAAAATAGTAATTCAAGATATTTTGTCTTGCCAGCATGACAAATTGCAAAAAAAAAAAAAAAATTAAGACAGATTTTCTGGTACCAGTAACAGACAAGAACAAAAGTGGAGTTTTGCCAGTCAGTGGTGGTGATATGAGGCCTTCATATGCTTCCACACCTATTCAGATCTTGTGAAAATGAGATATCCTTGAAAATGGAATATTGGATTTGGGTACATAACAGGTCCTCTGTATATCTGTTGTGTTGTGTGACGTCAGTGGTTCCATCAGGCCAGAAACTGAAATTTCCAGACCATATTGTGGCATGCCATGCCTTCCTGTGAGGCTCAAGGTGACCACTAGAGGGCACTGTTACACACCATAGCTTGCCAGGGTCCTTTTGACAGGACATGTGAGACCACTGACAACCCAAGAATATTTTTTGTTTTGGGGCTGCCAAAACCAATTGCACGGAAACAGCATAGATGGTATAACAGCCTTGCGTTCAGTGGACAAAATGTTTGCAGACTTTCTGCAACTTTTATTTGTTGAAAGGCAAGCAGTCGCAAGCCTTCTGGTATACTGAACACACTCCAGATAAAGCCTGGTTTGCTAATAATAGATTTGTGTATGAAAATATTCATTTCCTTCTGGATCAGTGTTTCATTCAAAACTAACTTCCTGCAGCCTCATTATGATAGGAAGCCATGAAACAAAATGAACACAATGAGACAACACAGAAGAAGAGTCATTGACCCAGAAGTCTCACACTGTAGTTGTAGAAAGCATTGCACATAGCTCAATTGTTTAGTTATCTCTCATGCTTCAAATTTAATTGTGCAGCTGCATGTGGATAAAAAATGCAGATTTTGGACAGCGTTGTGGAAGTGTTGTTTTTATTTGTTAATTTTTTTTTCTCGTGAACCTGGCTTGAGTGTCAAATTAATGGAAACATGCTTTGTGTGATTGGAGTGTAAAACAGCTTGATTCTCAGCAGACAAAATTTTGTCAAAATATTTCCACAGGGGCCAAAAACAAAAAATTGCCAAATTTGCCAGGCCCCATTAGTCTGACTTAAGTGTTAGTCATGTTGATGACACATGAAAACATTTGAACCAATATTTTTATCTCAAGGATAGTGAATTTATAACACCAGTCATACTTTGGAAGAATAAGTACGTATTTGGGAGAAAAGAATGTTGTGAAAATTCTCTCCCCAGGTACAATATATGGGTGATGTAATGGAGAATCTGTGCACATTGTTTACAGGGCATGTAATTTTCTTGGCTTGTACGATGCAATGAAATTGGATTTTTCACATTTTCTGTGAACTTCTGGGACAAGAATCTACTTGTACAAAAGATGTCTCATCGTGATCTGCTCTTTCATGCTGCCAGCAAGGGGCAGCAAAGAAGGAAATTGAATTATTCAGATATTGCTATTCAGAAAACTTCAGGAAAAAAAGAGTAAAATTGGTATGTAAATGTATGTCTTTGTTGTAAAGATTTATCTGAGAAGAAAAGTTTGGCTAGATATGTAGTGCCAGCTGTGGAATCAGAATGACCTTTGACCTCACTGGCCTCATCCACCATCATGTTCTTGGCAAAGCTAATAGTGGGATAGACCTAGAAGAGTTAATCACTAGGGGGCACTGTTGGTCCACAGGGATCACCTGAAACTGTCTTACCGATCAGCCATGGCAGGAGGTGTCTGGTGATCCATTTTGACCAATAGTGATCTTGTGATCAGTGTTTCTATTGCACAATGAAATGTGCCCTAGGTAACAGAAGGGTTCTCGTTTGATTGGCTGTACAACTAAGACTATACAATGTAGGTCAGACCTGTGTTAGGACTTCCTTGATTGCCTTTGGTGGCAATATGATGTTGTTTCTGCCATGTGCATGGGTGGCTATAATTACGCACCACGAGTTGCACTGAGTTGGTATCTGTCTATGTTCACCAGTACTCGCTGGATAAGAACCTCTCCTGGCGTTTTTTGGGTGACGCGGGAGAGGAGAAGGTTGGTACTTCTAGCTCTTCTTGTGGACAGTTGTGTTGAGGTTTATGTTCAGTGTATCTGTCTACCCTTCTGGATCCTGGCGGCCAGTATATCAGCCTTAGACCCATAAGGTTATAACATACAGGAGCCCAGAGGGACACTGTGTTGCTTGCTGACCTTGCTTGAGAGCATGGATGCTTGTGCAGTACTTTCATCCTGATGTTCTGTTGCACACTGTAATATTTAGTGCTTGATTTGTTTAAGTGTGTGTGTGTGTGCGTGTGTGTAGTTATAAACGTGAATATGGTGAATTCATTTTCATTGTTATATGTACATGATGTACGAGAGACTGTGGACAGAAATGTGCTGTTTGGGGCATATGGTGAACAGACTGACTGCAAGAGATTAAGAGAAAACTTGCCATGTTGAGACCAGTGGCCTCCCTTGAATGAGGCTTCTCTGAAGTGAGGCCACTTCTCAGTCCAGCAGAAATGGCACTTTCATTATACCTCCCCCCCCCCCCCCCCATCACCCATCTTAACAGACCACAATTCTGATGTGTTTGGTGTGGCCTCATGAAAAGGGGAACCATCGTATTTGGTGTAGCCTTGTGGGGGGGGGGGGGGGACAGTTCCCTTGCATCTGGTCTGCTTGCTGTCTAATGAGTTACGGTGTATGGGCGTAGCATGCTTGGTGTGGGGTAGCTTCTATATGTAGAAACCACCATCTTCACTCAACTTTTGTCTGAACTTTTTGCATCTATTTATTTAGTTTAAAAACAGAGGTTCCAAGAGTTCCAATCTAACAGTCTGCCTGTTGTGGGGTCATACAAAATTCATATGTCATTGTGTGACCATGTACAGCCTTTGCTGTCAAACACTATCACTGGAGCTTTCACTAGTGCTGCCACCTAACAGACCTTATAAGGTTCATGTGTACAACACTCAAACTTAGACCTGGGTGGTCTGAGGAAGCTGTTCCTATCAGGATGAGTTTTATGGGCACAGTTTGATGTTGAGCACTCGGAGCCTCTGTAAGCTACATGTACATATTGCATTAGTTTTTTTTTTAATTCTGATTCAAGGGATATGGATGGTGGAAGTTGGGTATTTTGTATATTTGAACCCCTGGCTCTGTGACCATGTGTTGAGCCCTGTATACAGCCATATATAATATCACCAGCTGTTGAGGGAAGCATTGTAATCTGATGTTTTTTTTTGTTTTTTTACATTAGTCCCATCTTTATTTGTATTCCACATGTATTATTGAAACACTCATTTATCTGATAGAATTAGTGACAGTGAATAAGGACAACATTTCCCGCCACATTCAAGATGGTCAACTGAAAATGATTGTATGAGTTGATGTCATATCAGACTAATATGAAGCATTGTGGGGTTTTACAAAACTACTTTGGATACTTAGCACATGGAACTCTGGGAAACCGGATCCAATTTTTGGCATGAAAAGACAGGGTCTTATAATTTTGATTGGTGGAGAACACAGCAGAGAAAATCATAACTGAGGTTAGAAGTGAAATGATTCGCCAAAATTCTGTATTTTCTGTTTTTTTTCTTTGTGTAAACATTGTGATCCCTCTATAGACTTACTTGCATGGAAGTCTGCATGTAAACTTTTTTTCAACTCATCCATTACTGTGATATCAAACAAAGCTACAAGTGCAATTTGGTGATTTATAAGCGTCGCATCTTCCTTCAATGAGTGGAAAAAGAGGATCGGGGATAAAATTTGAGGATAGCAAGGACAGAATCGCTTGCTGTATTTGGTGCCTGATGTTGGTGATATGTGCAGTGGTTCAGACCTAGTCACACAGGCATGAGCAAGTAACAATCAAGAGTGTGCCATAGAGATGGTCGACCTCTACACAATCAAAATCCACTCCCTATCTTACCCATGTTGATTAATTCTGAATTGAAATGAATTATAATTTTGCTTTTTTATTTGCTGCACTTATGTTCGTTGCAAGTCAAAAATAAAGCCGACCTAGATTTAATTCGAGGACAGATTTACTCCAAAGAACGCTGTTGGCTGAGGGTAGAGTATTATTCTTAGTGACATAAAGAAAAACAAAAAAAACCAGGCAATAGTATGACATCAGAGCCTGCTGGCATTTGTCGGAGGGAAGGTTTCAAGGTGATAAATGGGCGTTAGGTTCCTTAGGGTTAAAGAGTGGAGCTTTAAGTACTGATGTAGTTAAGACGGTCGTGTTCAGAAGGAGTACTTGAATGTAAATATGTTGTCGTACTCTTGTTACAGTTGAGGCTGCAGTCATCAGGCAGTGAGGCCAACCTGAATGATCACTCTGGTGAGGACAAGCGTCAGCGAAATGGTGACCTTGACCCAGAACATGTGACCATGGTGGAGGTCAAACAGGCCAAGCTGGATGAAGAATCGCCAGAGGAGAGTGATGCCACACAGAATAATGACACTGGTGACTCCCAGCAGAACAGCCAGACATTTTCAAATGAAACAGATAGCCCACCTAGCGCCAATAATAATCAGGAAGGTGAGACTTACAGGCAGCAGTGTAATGATGCACAGGCTGGCATCAGATGCGCTTTTATCAGCTGTTAACAGTTGGTGTGGACAGTTTACAAAAAAAAAAAAGTATACAGTGAAATATGGCATTGAGGAAATAACCGGATCAGTCTGCTTTGATTAGTCAACACCCTGATTAGTCAACACCCTAATGAGTCATCACCTTGATTAGTCAATGCCCTGTCATTAACAAACATTATCACATTCCTTTTGGTGTGATTTAGATACCAGTTAAACATGACATCAGTGAACATCTTAAAATAGTGAATGCTTTTTTCAAGTCCTCGGGTTTCTCTCCAAAGACAGCCTTTGTTTGTTTGTGTACCATATTGTTTTACTCTATAATCACTGGGTCTTTGCTTCATCAATGTATACTTTCTTGTGTCCATACATTATGGAAGACCAGGAGGTGAAATAGTTCTCCCAGACAGTGGATGTACATCTTAATGTGCTTTTCTGTTTGCATCCATCTAAGTCCTAGCCAACCTTAGCCACACTAACACCAAAGTGTCCCTTTGAGCATAGCGTGTGTCTATGGTGTGTCTATGACACGAGCTGTAAATAAGCTGAAATTGGGGAGCAGCATGAGGTAATCCAAACCATAATGGCAGAATAATAGTGTAAAACAAAAGTGGGTCACTAGGTCAAGTATCTGTCCTGTAACAAAAGTGGGTGACTAGGTGAAGTATCTGGCACACAGGAAACACAATGACAAGCTCTGTGTGTGCAGTCTCTTACTTTTTGTGTCTTTGATACAGTGTAATGAAAGCTCACCTACATGTATCGGGACCAAAGGATGGGTGGAAAACAAAAGTGTGTGACTTGGTCATATACCAGCACCAAATGTGTGTCATATAACAAAACTAGGTCAGCTGTGTGGGTCACTCCAGCTGTAGGGAGGAGGGGCATACTTCCAGTAAGCTGTCACACAGCACTTTAACCCTTTTGTGTATTGAAACAAGAGAGATGGGACTGGGTGCTGGATAGGCCAGGATACAAAGGCAATGGCTGGTCTTAGGCTAACTTTTTTTATCATTTGCTTTTCTGTAGGCAGTATCTTTGCTTTATGAACTTATTTAACCCACTATAGTCGCATATGCTTATTTTCACCTCAAAATAACTAAGAGAAAGCCCGTTATTGTTAGCCAACAATCATGTCATGTAATTTGTAAGGGTTGCTCACAGCCATTTGGTACACTGGCACAAGTATTACACAAGGAAACCTCCATGTTTTTAACTCATTCTATGACTTGCCAGGTAGTGCCAGAACCACTGACTTAAGACTATAGGCATGTTGGTACTTGAACAAAAGCTCTTTTCATGAAGAATTTGAATATGCAATTGTTGTCTTAAATCTTGGTAAATATACGTAAACATCAGGGACTGGTATAGAATGAGTTAACAAGAAGTAGCAAGGAAATCAGACAAAAGAACCCAATCCTCATCAGTTCTTGTCAAGTTTTTTCTCTGCCTGGCTCAATGATGTTGCATCAAAGCACGAAGACAACATTTACTAATGTGTTGCCCTTGCCATTCTTCAGTACAGACACTGAGGTGTCATGTACTGGTCTTCTCTAATGGTACCTTGGTATCTTTTATAAAAACATGGATGTTAGGATGGGACAGGAATGTACAGTAAAAGCCGGGAAACCAAAGATTATGAGTATCCAGACAGCCTCATGTAGGCCTGACTGGGTCAAAGAATTTACTGAATTTACAAGTAGACTGCAAAAGTACAAATCAAGTCTTCTGTATTGGATTTGAGGGTGGTTCCTCCTGTGGTCTGTAAATGGCATTTATCCAGATGAGCCTGGGTCAAAGTTCTATTATTATTATGTCTCCCGGTGGAAGCCGGGGGACATATTGGTTTAGTGCCCGTTTCTTCTTCTTCTTCTTCTTCTTCTTCTTCTTCTTCTTCTTCTTCTTCTTCTTCTTCTTCTTCTTCTTCTTCTTCTTCTTCTTCTTCTTCTTCTCCTCCTCCTCCTCCTCCTCCTCCTCCTCCTCCTCCTCCTCCTCCTCCTCCTCCTCCTCCTCCTCCTCCTCCTCCTCCTCCTCCTCCTCCTCCTCCTCCTCCTCCTCCTCCTCCTCCTCCTCCTCCTTCTCCTCCTCCTCCTCCTCCTTCTCCTCCTCCTCCTCCTCCTCTTCAACACTTGGTTTCCGTGCGATAAGTCTTGAAGGACTTGACAGAATTTGATGAAACTTGGTAGGATTATGTATCTAGGCAAGACCTAGGTTGGGATTGTATTTGGGTGACCTTGTCCTAATTTTCAAGGTCACAGGGTCACTTATGTGAAATTGGTTTCCGTTCGATAAGTCTTGAAGAACTTGATGGAATTTGATGAAACTTGTGAGGATTATGTATCTAGGCAAGACCTAAATTGGGATTGTATTTGGATGACCGTGAGCGAATTTTCAAGGTCACAGGGTCATTTATGTGAAATTGCTTTCCATGCGATCAGTCTTGAAGAACTTGATGGAATTTGATGAAACTTGTGAGGATTATGTATCTAGGCAAGACCTAGGGTGGGATTGTATTTGGGTGACCTTGACGTAATTTTCAAGGTCACAGGGTCACTTATGTGAAATTGGTTTCCGTTCGATAATTCATGAAGAACAGGATGGAATTTGATGAAACTTGGTAGGATTATGTATCTAGGCAAGACCTAGGTTGGGATTGTATTTGGGTGACCTTGACCTAATTTTCAAGGTCACAGGGTCACTTATGTGAAATTGGTTTCCGTTCGATAAGTCTTGAAGAACTTGATGGAATTTGATGAAACTTGTGAGGATTATGTATCTAGGCAAGACCTAAATTGGGATTGTATTTGGATGACCGTGAGCGAATTTTCAAGGTCACAGGGTCATTTATGTGAAATTGCTTTCCATGCGATCAGTCTTGAAGAACTTGATGGAATTTGATGAAACTTGTGAGGATTATGTATCTAGGCAAGACCTAGGGTGGGATTGTATTTGGGTGACCTTGACGTAATTTTCAAGGTCACAGGGTCACTTATGTGAAATTGGTTTCCGTTCGATAATTCATGAAGAACAGGATGGAATTTGATGAAACTTGTTAGGATTAGGTATTTGGCAAGACCTAGGTTGGGATTGTATTTGGATGACCTTGAGCGAATTTTCAAGGTCACAGGGTCATTTATGTGAAATTGGTTTCTCTGCAATATGTCTTGAAGAACTTGATGAAAATTGCTAAAGTAATGTATCTAGGTGATAGCTAAAATAGGATTGTAATTTTCAAGCAAACTTGGTCATTTGTAATTTGTTATCACCTGTAGCTTATTCAGAGACGTAAGTGTTTCACCGGGAGACATTTGATTTTCTGTTGGAAAATCAGTCTGTTCTAGTTTTTTCACTAGGTCAGTAGTTACTGACTGTTGTAGATCTGAAAGGGGAATCATCTGTTTAGGTATTGCTCAACTGGGCAGTGCATGGTCAAACTGCACTTAGCTTTTCCAGTGAAGTAAAATAAGACTCGCAAAGAAATAAACACATTTTGTTAACAATAAAAAATTAATTCATCCCCTGAATCCCGATTTGTGACAGGTCTATTGAACCCTTATCACCCAAATACTTTTTCGAACATTGCTGCCATCTAGTGGAGAAATGATCATTTGTATAGATCAGCAAGAGCTAAACTGATGATGGTTGCTCTGAAAAAATGGTATCAGGCTATGAACAGACCCATCAAACCAAGAGGCGAAGACTTCCTCATCTTTACCTGCATAGGCTTCAGAGTCCAGCTATCAACATGATCAATCTACTTAGAGATCATCTTAAAACTTAGTATGATATGCTGCAAATTGACTTACTGTGGAACAGTGCAGTACGGTGTATGGATCTTGATGTCTTTGCCAATTGTGGCCTGTTTAACAGCACATCACAAGGCATTGTACAGTTACTGGCTTTGAGGCTAATATGACAAACTGAAATGAAGATGTAGTCTGATAAATTCAAGGCTTTATTCCTATTATTATTGACACTAATCATTGTGGAAGCTCTTTTACTTCAGACTATATATGGTACCCTAACCCTTTAAGATCAATAATTATGCATCGGGGGGAGGGGGGGGGGACTGCATTTAGTCTCTTCATGTGCCATCTCTGCCACCACCGTGTATCTTATTTACCTTATATTTTAGTCCCCTCTTGACCTATTGCCGCCTAATTTGGTACAGGTCATCTATGGGTTTGGGAAATTGTATCCATATAATATAATTTGAGGTCAAAGGTCAAATCCTTGTGTTTTTTTTGCTGAGTCAGCAGTTTTCACATATTGTCTTATACCTTCTTACTGGTGCATTGTGGGGCCCAAGGCTACTGTTAAATGTTAATAGGAAAGTACTTTCAATTTATATGGTTTATTTTAAACCTGAGTGACCTTGAAAGGTTAAAGTGCATACATTCCTGTTGATTACTATGTAAGTCAATGGGGATTGCAATGCTAATCCATATTTTCTCAACTTTTTCTCCAAAACAGTTGGCCAGATTCACTTCAAACTTGGTGGGGATGTACATTGGATAGGTGTCTACTAACTCAATTCAAATGGTCATGCTTCAATGATTTTTTTATTTTTAATGTTTTTGATTTTTTTTGGGGGGGGGGAGAGGCAGGATTTTTGCATTCCTATCAATTACCATGGAAGTCGATGGGGTCTTGAATGGTAGTTCACATTTTGACTTCTTCAAAACTGTAAGCCAGATTCACTTGAAACTTTTGGTACAGATACTACATAGATTTTGGTAATATTTTTCGTGTGATTGTAGATGAACTTCAGGTCATAGGTCACAATGCCTTGCAAAATAGAATGGTTTCCCTGCTATATCTTCCAATGGGTATATGAGGGAAGGCCATCAAACTTCGTCATTATTTACCCAAATGAGACTTCCCTTAAATTTGATCAGAGGTCACCTTGAGGTCAAATGTCAAGGTCAAACTTTCTGCAGGAGAATGGTGGCCCTCTGAGAGGAGTGTCCTCTGGTGAGAGGCGCCTGCTCAGGGGGATGCATAATGTTTTTTTGCATAAAAAAAAAACTAGCTTCTAGTTAGCAGTCATTGATGGAAGCAAGGTGCCATGCCTAATACTTGCGTGTGCAGTGCTGACCATAACCCAGCTAAATGCTCCTAATTTGAAGGTGTCATTACAAAATACATATACACTACATGCATTGCAAAGTAAGATAATTATGTATCAGGTTTTGTTATATAAAATTAATGAGTGTAGGTCAACCAAAATTGAGGAAAAATAATTACTGTTGCTATCATCACAGTGTTTTTGAGGAGCTCAATTATTGTAAAGTAGCTACTAGACTGTGTCTGCATGAAGTTGAATACGTACCAGTGTATGGACTGGCTTGTCCCATGTCTACTGCTACTTGGTATAAAGTTTTGTAATGTGTGGCTATATCCTAACATGTACTTTATGTTGAAGCATGAAAATCTCATGATTTTGTTTTACCATATGCAGATCGTTTAATTTAAAGTTTAGTGTGATTAATTTAAAAGCTTACTACTATATGCTGATTTACTATTATTTAATAGTACATTTTAAGTTGTATGTGTGTTAATGTAGGTGTAAGAGATGGCTTTTGCCTGTGGTACGTGTCTTGATGAAGGTGTAAGAGATGGCCATTGCCTGTGGTACGTGTCTGTTGCGTGTGGGTGTAAGAGATGGCTGATGCCTGGTACGGCTCATTGTGGTGTCTATTATTTCAGGCGGTGGGCGACCCAGGCATGCCTTGCCTCGCTCCAGAATTCCTGTCCCTATTTCCAAGGGTGTGTATGACCCGTGTGGTCACATTTCTCAGGAATGCACTTCAGTATTGCTACTCTCTTGCCAAGGGGGCGTGGTTGCTGCTGTACATAACTGTGTGCTCCTCGCTGCTCACCCGCACTCTCTGTGCTCCACTACACGTGTATTGATGTGTAGTACGAGTCTCAACTGTTCATGTTTCCCCTACACTAATATAAGTTATCAGGGTCTTGTTTCAACAGCATTTTTACACTCATTGCATATAAAGCTGATAGAGACGTTTGTGTTTTTTGTGTGGCCTAGCAAGTCCTGCTGTAGCTGTTTTGTAGCACCTAGAGCATGACTTCCCAGGCAATGCAGAAGCCACTGAATGTGCACTGAGCATGGCGATACTTGCATCAAATCTGTCTTTCTGAGGCATTTGAATATGTCAGTCTGTTGTCATTCTGGTCTTATAAAGGAAAATCTCCCCAGTGTGGAATAAATATATACACCTTGTATATCGATTTGATAAGAACACTGAAACCTAGAGAATGCACAGCGGTCCCCATCATTTAAGGCTTCCTCTGATCAAAAACAGTGCCTTGAACAAGCTATCAGTTCTTGTGGGAAATTAGCATCGTTAGTTTTTTTTTTTTTTTTTTTTTTGCCCCAGGGAAAAAGCAACTTTCATATATTTTTATGCAACATCTGCAATAACCTTACTTAATCTTAGTGATCTCTTCATGCCATAAACAAACACGCATAAATACTATTTCCATTATTTTATACCCGGTATCAAAAGGTTTATGGTGTTGGTTGTAATACATGGAGCAGAAACCCACCTATTTGTAAAGGACACAACAATTATGGAGCCACAACTAACCTTTTGCAGACACCTTGCTATTTGGCTACAAAGTGTTCTGACAGCAAGAAAAAGAAAAAGTGTATGTTGATTATTCTTTGCTTGTGTTGCTAATCATGTGTTGGTGGCAGAATGTGTCTACATGAGGACTTACTAACTGTCTGTTAGGTGTTTAACAGAAGTAACAAAGTACTTAATGTATACATTGGATAAATACAATATTACAAGTGCTCAACTGACTGGCATCCAGTAGCTTTACTTTCACTCTTATATCCTTGGTCTGCGCAGTCTGTGAAGTTTGTCACACTACTTCCATGATTTGCACAGCTGCAGAAAGTCACAGCATGCATTTACTGTGCATGGGTAAACAACAAGCTTAAACTGCAAGATAAACACGCTGAGTATATATAGCTACTGTTAGGAAAGCACACTGTACCAAATGTGAACCTAGACCTGATTATTGTGTTCTAGTCATGTTGCACTCAACTGGCAGCAGTATAGAGGCCACCTTAAACAAGGTGTAACAGAAATTTGTTGTATGTTCTTGATGACCCATCTGGCACCTCAATCTTTATGGCCTTTACCCCAGTCTTTATGGCCTTGACAATTAGCATCTCAATCTCTATGGCTTTTTACAGTTTGCACCTCAGTCTCTACATCCTGAACAACTAACTGGTGCCTCAGTCTCTATGGCCTGGACAAGTGGTGCCTCAGTCTCTATGGCCTGGACAACTGGTGCCACAGTCTCTATGGCCTGGACAACTGGTGCCTCAGTATCTATGGCCTGGACAACTGGTGCCACAGTCTCTATGGCCCGGACAACTGGTGCCTCAGTGTCTATGGCCTGGACAACTGGTGCCTCAGTGTCTATGGCCTGGACAACTGGTGCCTCAGTGTCTATGGCCTGGACAAGTGGTGCCTCAGTCTCTGTGGCCTGGAAAATGTGTGCCTCAGTCTCTATGGCCTGAACCATTAGCACCTCTGCCTGTATGGCTTTTACAATTAACACCCCAATCTCTACCTTTATAATTATCATTTCAGTCTCTGTAGCTTTAACAAGTAGCACCTCAGTCTCTATGGTCTGGACAGTCAGACCTCAGTCTCTGTGGCCAGGGTAACTAGCAGCTCCGTCTTTATGGCCTGCACAACTAGCATCTCATCACTATGCTTCTGTGACTTACATGTCAGCTGGTGTGCATTATGCTATAAGCATGTCAGTCCATGTGCCTTGTTGTCACATCAGTCACTTGGCTGGAAGAGGACCCAACCCATGCCAAGCAGACCTCTTGATTATCTGTTCATCAGACCTTGTAAAACTGATCTTTATTCAACATATGTGACCTGTGACTCAACCACTAGAAGTTTCCCTGTGTTACTGGTGCCTTATTCTATACGTGTGACTTGTGATTCGACCTGTGTGTGTTTCCCTGTGCTAGTGGTGCCTTATTCTACAGGTACGTTTCCCTGTACTAGTGGTGCCTTATTCTTCATGTGTGACTTGTGATTTGACCTTTATATATAAGTTTCCTTATTTTCTGTGTGTGACTTGTGCCTAGACCTCTAAGTTTCTTTACACTACCGGTGCCTTATTCTACATGTGTGTTTTGTGAGTGAACCTCCAAATTTTTCTGTATTACTAGTGACTTATTCTACATGTGTGACTTGTGACTGGACCTCTAAGTTTCATAGTACTACTGATGCCTTATTCTACATGTGTGACTTGTGACTCAACCTCTGTAAGTTTCCCTGTACTAGTGGTACTTTATTCTACAGGTGACTTGTGACTCAACCTCTGTAAGTTTCCCTGTACTACTGGTGCCTTATTCTACATGTGTGACTTTTGTGAATTGACCTCTGTAAATTTCCTTATTATGCCCCCTTCTACAGGAGGAGGGGCATCTAGTGATTGCTTTTTCCGTCGGCCTGCTATTCGTGTCCGGGCTTTAATTTGCTTGTCCTTCAACTTAGAGTAAATCAACTTTACACACAGGTGCATCTGGACATAAAGGTGTGTCATGTACCAAAAGTAGGTCACTAGGTGAAGTATCTGGGTCACAGTGACATATCCTTGTAAAATCATTTCTGGGCTATAATTTCTTTACTATTTAACTTAGTTTCATGAAACTTCTCACACACACATACACATATCTTGACCTAAATTTGTGTCATGAAACAAAATAAGGTCACTAGCTCAAGTATCTGGGTCAAGGTGATACAATCATGTAAAACTACATTATACTTCATGTCCGGGCTGTAATTCTGTTGTCGTTCAAGTTAGATAAGTGAAACTTTACACACAGGTGCACCTGGACATAAGGGTGTGTCATGTACCAAAAGTAGGTCGCTAGGGCAAGTATCTGGGTCAGAGTGACATATCCTTTTAAAATTGTCTCCAGGCTTTAATACCTTAACTATTTAACTTGGTTTCATGAAACTTCACACACACATATCTTGACCTAATGGTGTCACATGAAACAAAAGTAGGTCACTAGGTCAAGCATGTAGGTCATGGTGATAAAATCATGTAAAACTACATTACACTTTATGTCCTGGCTGTAAGTCTGTTGTCCTTTGACTTACATGTAGAATCATGAAACTTTACACACCTCTGTATCTGGACACAACAGTGTGTCATGCATAAAAGTAGGTCACTAGGTCAAGAATCTGGGTCATGGTGATATCCTATTTTAATGGACTTAAGTCATTCCAAAATGAGACCTGTGATTAGTAAGGTTATAAATGAGCCAAGGGGGCAATGATCCAGTAATTTTGGATTGCTGGTTTATTCCAGTATTACCCAGTTGACATGACTTGTACAACAGGCTTCAGCAAGCAGTCCTCAGTCTGTAGTATGTATGTCTTCTACCTGAGCCACTGGGAACTGTACAGCTTGCACTGGCCGTCACTGTCAGTCTGCACCAACAACCAGCAGTTTGCTCTCAATCACTGTACAGCCAACATACAAATCAATACTTGTAATATCTTCTGTGATTTTCTCCGCCACATCCAAGTGTGGATGGCTTGCACTGCGTCTCCCTGTGTGGCTTGCTATAATTTGCCCTTCCATCTATATGCAATGCACAAATGACATGCCAGTCTTTAACTAGTACAATTATCACCTCCTTGTCTGTGGCTTGTACAACTAGCACCTGGCCCATGGCTATGGCTTTGGATAACCAGCATCACGCTCAGGATACTACCTTGTACAATGTGTACCTCCACCCGTTTGGCTCGTATGATTAGCACTACGCAATAGATATCATATATACCACCACCAGTGCCCTGCACCCTGTAATTGTACTACCAACAACTGTATTTCAGTCTGTATGCAATGATCACCTTATTATTCAGGGCATCTATGGCTTTGCAGCTTACATGTAACTTCTTCAAGTGCTTCTCATTTCTTCTTCCTAACGTACCTGGGGTAAATAAAACTTGGTTCCCAAATCTGGGATGTACTTAAGAGAATGAGAAAGTTTGTTTACAATTGTCAGATGTACAGGAAAAGTGTGTAGCCAAATGTATGCCCTCCCCCCCCCCCCTAAAAAAAATCAATAGTTTCATCATAGAGATTCCAGATAGTGTAAAATATTAGTGAAAAACATGCCAATATGACACATACACAATTATCAGCTGCGGGGCTATGATGGACCACATAGCTCTGCAAAGAACAAACCATGTGTACAGACAGATCAAATCTCGCAAAATGTGTTGCTCATGGAATTATGACAACTTCGAAATATTTTTCCCAGAAAAGTGATAGTAGTATTCTATAAATGGCTGCAGAGCTTGAAATAACCATTATGTTTAAAACAAAAATTTGTCAGTGAGCCTGTGTCAAGGCAGATGATTATCACTGTTTCTTGGCAACAGAATACATGTAGCAATTTTGTTGGGAATTTAATGTGGATGTGTCGTATTGAGGGCACTGAGATGGGAAAAATGTGCAGAGTGAACATATGTGCCCATAGTGTGAAAAGTACTCACAGTTCAAAGCTAACAATTATTTGTACACAATACAAATTTAGAGACCCAATGTCTAATTGACAGCCAAACATGTACGATTACTTGCATGCCATTGGGTATAAGCTGGTATACTGTCCAGCACACCTTTCCTTCCACTTAGGGGCAATAGTTCCTTTTTGTATCATCTTCCATTCATTTAAAAAAAAGTCGTAGTTGATGTATGTTTTGCTGTAGCCCTCTGCTGTGCTACCATATAGAAATATACCTACATAGGGTGTGATCCAAATTCAATAGCGCCTGAATCTTTGAGATCCTGTGACATTATCTTGATGCCTGTTGTCATACTCTGTTAGATTATCATTAACACTGACATAGTAATGTGAAGCCTGTATGCTGTGTCACTGTTAAAACTGATGTACAGTGTTCCCCATTTGTTTACCAAGGATCGTTATTTGATGATTGTCTTGTCCTTGCAGTGGTGCCAGTGAACAAAACAGAGAACACAGACAGGGAACCAGACAGCTTGGTTTCGGCTCAGCCACAGGGGGATAGCCCCCAAACAGACTTGAATACAGAAAACCAGATCACTGTGTCTGGTCCCAGCACTGTAGTGATATGTAATGGCCACCAGGCAGAGCCACCAAAGGATAGCAACATGAACACTAATGGCAGTGAGCCAAGCACCGAGTGTACAGAGAGGATGGAACAGGGACAAGAGACAAGTGGCGACACCACCCAGAACAATAGTAACCCTGTCACTGCCAAGGAGCGTGACTCGCGTGGGGTTTGTCGCTCTGGCAGCTGTAATGAAATAGACAATGTAGAGGCCGCCAATAGTGCAGAAGAGAACATGGTGACAGACCAGCGAGGTGATGAGAATAATTCCCTGGAGCGACAAGGTCAGTGGCACACTGCTGGCTGCCAGAGGCAGTACTAGTCTGTCTTCCCATCAAGCTGTATTCAGGCTTGCAATTGAAAGTTAACTCTTTCAGAGCTAAATTTTGAACTGAGTCAACAGCTTTTCTCGGCATACATTGGGCTCACCCAATGCGCGCCGAGAAAAGCTGTTGACCTGGGAGGTGGAGATGTGTGTTCATAAACTAATACTACATGCTGTTGACAGTCTCTATATTCCAGTCTTGTACTGTATCATTAAGGTACCAATCAAGTCATGTCATTCAGGGAAGAGTTTTGACATCCTTTACTTTCGTGAACGGTCAATGGATACTTTCCTCTATTGAATAAATTGAGATCTCTATGACGGGTTATCTATGAGCTGTTTCAGTCAGGACCAGCGTTTACAGACCAGAGAAACCAATCAGAATGGTTGTGTAAGCCGCTGGTCATGGCCACATTCTGCTGGTGGACTTGTGAAATGCCATATTTATCTTTCTTTCTTTCTTTCTTTTTTTTTTTCAATTCAGGTGTCGATGGAATCTTGATAACACTTAACAGATCTATTGTTTGAAAATATATCAGTTGTGCCAACTTGAGTTTTGTGGTAAAAGCAAATGACAAAGAAAAGAAAACTGCACAATAAGTTGGTTATAATCTGTCATACTGTATGAGCTTAAAATATAGCTCTTATGCTGCCATGCGCTATGAGTTTTAAATGTAGATCTTGTCAGTTTATTTTTGTCAGAATTTCCCTTCACAAATAGAAGTGAGGCATTCATACATGTTTACAGTAAGCAGGTATTTTATAATGTGTGCTTTCGTTTCTGTAGACTCTCGACCAGACAGCCAGCCTGACCCATGCAAGGAGGTCTGTGATATACTCGTCAAGATAGCTGACCTTGGCAATGCTTGCTGGGTGGTAAGTGCAGCGCCACACATGGGTGGCTTAAGAAAGTATAACTACAGTAGAAAACATCCTCCATAGGCTGGCCAACATGCTGGAATCAGTTGCTATAACACACACCAACACACAGTATATAAATAAGTAAATAAAAATTTTAAAATAAATAAATAAGTAAAAAGAAAAATAGATAAATAAATAGATGGATAGACAGACAGACAGACAACTAAATCAAGTGCAAGCTGCAGGATGCCAAAAAGTCCAGTTCAACCTGAGTTACTGTTTTAAGTTTTAAAGTACAGATATTGATTTTAAAGCCAAGAGATTTGCATCATGTGACAATATGTAGTAAGATAATAGGTCGTGGGTTGACATTCAGAATTTCCCAGCAAGAAAAGACTATGGACCAGTAGAAATGCAGAGATCAAATGGGATGGTCACATTTGCTTGTCAAAGTGTTCAAATTGCTTAATGCACACATCATGACCAATGCAATGTCAAGTCATGTAGATTTGTCACCAGGGATACATTTGATGCCATGAGCATGTACATGTTTATACATTTTTACGCCCCCACATATAGATTTGCCCTTGTGTGTCCGTTCAACATTAAAATCGTCAGTTTGTGTTGCGCATATGCCTAAAAGCATTGGAGGTACAACCATGAAACTTGGTGGAAACATCTGTCAATATATGAAGGCATGCACCTGGGGTTTTGCTTGTCTCTTGGGTTGAATATACAGTCTTCATTAATCAATCATTAACTTAGGGAGAATGTTGATTCGACATTAGACTTGTCACATTTGTGTCGCATGTATCTCAAAGGTATTTGAGCTTCAACCATGCAACTTTGTGGAAACATTTATCAATATATGAAGGTGGGGCACCTGGGGTTTTGTTTCTCTCTTGGATTAATTATGTTGTGTTAATCATTAACGAAAATGTTGATTCAAAGGTAGACCTGTCACATTTGTGGCGCATGTATCTCAACAAGTATTTGAGGTTCAACTGTGAAACTTTGTGGGAATATCTATCAATATATGAAAGTGTGCACCTGGGGTTTTGTTTCCCCCTTGGATTAATTATCTTGTGTTAATTAATCATTAATTAACTTCGGGAAAATGTTGATTCGACGCTAGACTTGTCACATTTGTGTTGCATGTATCTCAACAAGTATTTGAGGTTCAACCATGAAACTTTGTGGAAACATCTACAAATATATGGAAGTATGCACCTGGGGTTTTGTTTCTCCCTTAGATTAATTATCTTGTGTTAATTGATCATTAATTAACTTCGGGAAAATGTTTATTTGACGTTACACTTGTCACATTTGTGTCGCATGTATCTCAAAAAGTATTTGAGGTTCAACCATGAAACTTTGTGGAAACATATATATTATGGGTAATATTATATTGTCAAAAACAATTGTGAAGATGCAACTGTTATGTAAGTTATATGTGTATAATTATTATCCATCTGAAGATTTCACAATATGTTTGAAGTCTTAGACCAGGTATATGCCATATTCTTTCCAATGCTGATGGGGGCAATGACAGGTGGGGGCATCCATGCCCTTTGGACACTTTTCTAGTTTCTGAATTCTTCCCATTATGATCCATGAACTGGGTCCAATATGTTTTAAGAAAAACAATTGTCCTCCAGATACATGTAGCTGTTGGTCTTACAGCATATCCTTAGGACGTCCAAAGATTTTTGACAGGCAAAATCAGCTGAAATGACACTGACCATGATGTGTTTGACCCTGTATGCAAAACCAACAAAGCCAGGAAATGCCATTTGACCTGCATGTATGTTGACCTGGGTAATGGGGTTAGTGACCCAGGTCGAAGGTCAAGGTCAAACTTTAAACATTCTTCTCATCACCCCAGGATTCCAAAAACTTGGAAATTGGGTTTTTTGTTTTTTTGTTTTTTCAAAATTCCCTTTTTTTTGTCCGCGTTTTTTCCTGACACATGCCTCCTTACTCAAATTGAATTTTGAGCAAAATAATAATAAATACCTTTTAAATATAATTTGATCCCCTTTATTAGGTCAGATTTCAATCAATGTTTGTGTTCACATTTGTTAACTTGCTTGTTTGGGTGGGAGGGGGGCATTTTAGACCACTGGGTGTCAAATTTTGATTTTAAGCAAATTAAATTCTACCTCACCCCCTATACAGATTAATATGTTATGGATGCGCTAAGGATACACAAGTAACATTACATGACAGTGCATTATTTGATGGTCATTGTTTCAATTTGCAGCATCACCACTTTACGGAGGACATTCAGACTCGTCAGTACCGATGCCTGGAGGTGTTAATTGGGGCTGGGTATGGAGCACCTGCTGATATATGGAGTACAGCCTGTATGGTTAGTGCCTTCTCTCTGACTTACATATCATCAATGCTTACAGCTCAGCCAGGCTGCAGTGAAAAACATCATGTTGCTCAGACAGTAAGAAGAGTTTCACCAAAACTCTGCTCTTGAGCTAATGAAGTAAAAGACAGCTGTTCAAGTATTGCTTATGAGCTACAGAAGTAACAGATGAGTATCAAGTCCAGGGTTTCAGTGACAGGTTGGAGACAGGTCAACACTGCTCCTTGCACCCAAACCCTGCAGAGGAATGCTGTTAACCTTAACCATTCCAGTAACTATAGGCCTGCTGGTACATTGGCCCGGGACCATTCCAGTAACTATAGGCCTGCTGGTGCATTGGCCCGGGACCATTCCAGTAACTACAGGCCTACTGGTACATTGGCTCAGGACCATTCCAGTAACTATAGGCCTGCTGGTACAGTGCCCCATGGACCATTCCAGTAATTACAGGCCTGTTGGCACATTGTCCCCTGGACCATTCCAGTAACTGCAGTCCTGCTGGTACAGTGCCCCCATGGACCATTCCAGTAACTACAGGCCTGCTGGTACAGTGCCCCCTGGACCGTTCCATGCCCACCAGGGACACCATTTGACGGTGTATGGCACATTTTGGCATCTATGGGCGGGGGATGGCAGTGTTGCTCGGCGGCGGTCGGCAGTGCTCGATGGCGGTCGCCACCCACCGCCGCCAAAATTTTAAGCCTTGGCAGGAATGGCCAGAGACTTTCTTCACAGCTGCCCACCACCGCTGAGAAACTCGAGTTCAGGGAGCATTTATAAATTTGTTTCAGACATTGGCTAGGTGAATGAATGTAAGAACATGACAGCAAAATGAGGATGAAAATAGAAGTTAATATTTATACATACTGTATATTTATGTGTTTGTGTGTGTATACACACACACACACACACACATGGATTGTGAACAAGGTTTTATATTTTATATATATGTGTGTGTGTATATATATATATGTATATATATATATATATATATATATATATATATATATATATATATATATATATATATATATATATATATATATATATATATACATTTGTTGCTATTAGAATAAATATTTTAGGTATTTCACAAATTATCAATCTACCCATTCCACCCATCACTCTCACATACATGTATATACAATACTGCTATAACAATGTTTTTAATGGAAGTTGCTTATGACTGCGTGCAATAGAGATTTTCCCAACAAATAACTGATTATTCCGTGTATTACATGCCCATTTTATCATTAAAGCTGGCTCAGAAGGCAGGAGAGTCTGTGTATTCCATGCCCCCAAGGAACCTTTCCCAGTGGTAGCCTCATTAGATAATAATGGGACTTTACACCTCCTCAATGAGTAGGCTACATGGGCCTGCTACTGTGCTATACTTGGGAGGCAGTAGAGTCTGTGTATTCCACACCCCAAGGGGCCTTGGCCAGTGGTAGCCTCATTAGCTAATCATGAGATTATGACACCTGCTGGCTGAGTAGGCCATGTCAGCCAGCCTGCTACTGTACCATACTTTTACTGTGTATTGTTGTGGCACCTATTCATTTGTTTACAACTAAGTCAATGAAGTTGGGATTAAACACTTAAGATAATATAGTCATGCCCCCTAAAATGCTAAACATAATCATATTTTTGGTCTACTAAAGTGAACATTTTTTTTATTAATCTATATAATGTATACATTTTTGGAAAGGGTATGAGCAACAGATCCGTTACATTTACTCAAGCTTGTGTGGCAGTGCCACTCTATCTGTCTTTGAAACGTGACGTGACGTATACCTTAACACTGACTTGTCTGATGTTGTCATCCAGTCTTTTCTCTCTACCTCTCTATGTGCAAGAGGAATTAATATAGAGCTGCGCCCTGTTTTCCAGTTGCTTTCTTTTGAAATGAAAATATGTTTAAACCAACAGATTCTAAATACCTGACAGTTTTATTCTTTTGCCCCTTAATTATTGAATGAACATTGAGCCTTTTGATCAGAAATCAAGCTATTATACACTTGTACAAATGTAGAAATAACTTCAGAATTTATATGGGCAATGCCAATTCTCCAGTCACTTTTTTTATAAATACATACAAACACAAGTATATAAAGACCATTATTTCTGCCCACGTATATATATATATATATATATATATATATATATATATATATATATATATATATATATATATATATATATATATAAAATACTAACTTTTATTTTCCTCCCCTTTTACTAACCAGTTCTTGCATTTGTTCATTTTGCTTACATATGAAACAAATAGATGCTCCCTAGGGCTGCCTTTGAGCTTCTCAGCAGCAGTGGGTAGCGCGAGTGGTGTTACGCAGCAAGGAAGATCACTGACCAAGCTGTAAGCCTTGGTAGTGTTCTGCGGCGATGGGTGGCAATTGCAACCGATCGCCGCCCAGTGCTGCCATCCACCACCCACCGCCGCCAAAATGTGCCATACATCGCCGGAAGGCATTCCTAGTAAATACATGCCTGGTGGTACAGTGCCCCTGTGGACCGTTCCAGTAACTACAGGCCTGGTGGTACAGTGCTCCCTGGACCATTCCAGTAACTACAGGCCTGGTGGTACAGTGCCCCCTAGACCATTCCAGTAGCTACAGGCCTGTTGGTACAATGACCCCTCTTTATAATGGTGGTGATTGGCCCACAAGGTCAATTGTCATAGCAGTGTTGCCTTGTAACAGAGGGATTTGTAACATAGAAGTAAGGGGAAAAACTATGCAAGGGGGAGCCATTTGACTAGAGTGTTTTGTCAGAATAGCCTTAAATGAGGGGTTATGAAAGAGGGAGCATTGTACTGAATGACAGGTTCAGCTGGGGGGAAGAGTTAGCATTTTATCGCAGCGATATTTTAGTTTTGGATGTGTATGAAGAGTCTGTTTTATAAAACTGCTAGAATTTTATTTTCGAGTTGATGATAAAATCTTAGACGTATATGTAAAGTGAGCTGTGTTGTATTACAGGCATTTGAAATGGCAACAGGCGACTACTTGTTTGAGCCTCACTCGGGGGAGGACTACTCCAGGGACGAGGATCATCTGGCACACATCATAGAGTTACTAGGCCCTATCCCACGACACATTGCCCTGTCGGGCAAGTACTCCAGAGAATTCTTCAAGAAACGAGGTATGTAGTGCATACAGGTTTTTCTAAACAAAAAATGGAATGTCGCCATGTGACGTAAACATGTGAGGATAAAAGTTTTACTGTGCCTCATTTTGTTAAATTTTTGAAAAATGTTTGGGGAAAAGCAGCGAAATATGTTACAATGCCGTGAAAAGAAACTCTAACTTTAGGAAAAAAGGTTAAATGAAAGATATGGAAAAAGTAGAGAAGCATTGAAAAGAGAGCAATCATTTGAATTTATGGCATAAGCCTGATGGTTTGCAGCCTTTTACGTTCAAAACTGTAGTGAGATTACTTAAAAATTTAAACACAAGATGGCAGCACCAACAAGTGTATGCTTCAGGATGGCCAGTGACAATGTCTTGCGCATAGTGGTCACAGGGTGGTATTGGAAAGAATTACGGCAAGACAATAAGTCACACACAAACTAAAGATATGCATATAAGGGAGATGAAAGTATTTTTTTTGTGACAAAGCTGCCTATATTGAAATCAATTGGTGCTGAATGTCACAAAAAGTTAGATGACAATGTTTTTAAGGGCATGGTACACTTTTGCAACACTTTACACAGAAAACATGACTTTGCTCCAAATATGTCCCTTTGTACGTGAGACCTCTTATTTGAGAAAGTATAAACTAGATAGTTTATAAAAGTATATATTAAAGACACAGTGCAAGACCATAGGTCAGTTAAGCTGGTTTCCACACACTTAAGGTGCTTTGACAGGGCCCCCAGAAATATTCCATGGATCCATTGCCATCACCAGCTGTTGCAATGAACCCATCCTGGCCCTATGGCATGGCACAGTGCTGGTGGTGGTGGTAATGCATACTAGCGAGCATGCATAATTCATTTTCCGTGTCTGACATCCATTTGCAGTGGACACGTGTTGTTTCGAAGCTTTTTTTTTTTCTGCTCTTTTCAGTCATCTTCTCTTTTCTTGTCATGTGATAGTTGATAGATAACCTTGTTACCTGGTCCTGTTGTCAGCTTAGTTTTGTGACTTGGTCAGGATAGATTTGGACGTGGACTTGGATGTCTCGTAGGATGCCAAACACCACAGGATGGCATACTGCGACAACAATCCTGTATGTCACTCTTGCATGCGCAAGAGCGGCATGTTCTGCACTGAGGAGAGTCTGTGTGACATTTGTTGATGATGGACCCCTTCTCAGTGGCAGATTGTCTTGTCAGGCAGATGTTGGGTCTGGAAGACAGAGGCTCGGACATGCGAAGGGGACGCAGGTCCTTGATGCGAGGATTGAGACCTCGTGGTCGTAGCCCAGGCTTGTGGCCAGGCCAGACTGGTCCTTGAATCAAGCCCCTCCCCCCCCCCCCCCCATGGGGGGGGGGGGGCTAGGCCTACCACGAATTCTCCATGGCAAGTGGTTGGGCGTGCAAGGGTCCCCTCCACTTCCAAGCAGATGTGTGGATAGTGACTCACCCCAGCCTTCTGTGTCCGGCTGTTGGCTGCGCATCGGCAGTCAGGAGACAGGATGGGACTTGTTATCACTCCCACAGTGACCACGAGGGGGGGGGGGGGGGGAATAAATAGGCTGTGGCTTCAGGTTGAGCTCCCTGTTGCTTTGTCAGGGCAAGGTTTTGCTGTCCAGGCTGAAGCCTCTGCCCAAGTGTTGTTGGGCAAGGTGGAGGCTATGTTTGCCATTTTCGGTGAATATTTAGAGAGGTTGGAGTGATCGGTTTCCTCCGGGGAGCATGTTAGCATTCCTCTTTTTTCTGATGCCCTTCGGTACTTGTACCTACACCTGCTGGGGCTACGGGTCCCTGAGGTTTGATGGCCACCCTATTGGTTTAAGAGGCAGTGACAGTCATTGCTCCTTCAGATTTGGTGGGGCCTAGGCCTATTTGCTGTGTGCCTTCCTCCTTGCCGGTGTTGTTACCCTCTGCGGGTGAGCTCCTTTGGGACATTTTGCCTGAGGAGACTCTGTGGGCATGGGAGGAGTTGCAGGTGCAGTATGGTTCTGTGTTTAAGACTCCAGTGACATTTGCACTGGAGGTTGCCACATGGTTGGAACCTCAGACAGTTGCATGGGCAAAGACTGAGGAATAACACCTCAAGGATATGCTCCTTGGCTCTGCTGACGATCTGGAGGATTTCCCCACTGCCAAAGACATCTTCGACTTTGACTGCTTGGATTTCCCTAGTGAGGACTTCAAAGCGGAAGAGGAAGGGAGAAGCTTCTCTCAGTTGGCAGGAAACAAAAGGTAGCCAAGTCGGGGCCCCTTCTTGCCACTTCTGAGCCGGTGAAGTCGTCTCTTCAGTCTGTGGCTTCGGCAGAGGAGGTATTAGACCAGGGCAACCACTAACCTTCTGAAGCAGAGAAGCCCGGCACTCTGTTTTGAGCAAACATGGCCTTCATGCAGGAGACCCTCCCTGGCGAGGCGGTACTGCAACCCATGGTGGCACAGCCTGGGGTTGTGCCCATATAGGCTGAGAGTGTTGAGATGGCCCCCAAGTTGGAGGTATCATTTTCCTATTTTAGTGGGAGGAAAATTCGCTGAACTGTCCTCCGAACTGGCAGGTTCAGGCAACATGCCGGATGGTGTGACTGCCAGGGATGGCCTAGTCTGGGGACACCTGCTGGCAAAACCAAAGTGGAGCTGTACCAGACTAGCGAGTCCATCTACAACTTCACCCCTGCGACAGTTGATGTTCCCTTGCGAAATCATGACGTCAAAGAGGAGAAGTTGGTCTTTCGGCCCCAGTTGATGCTTTTGCGTTTAGAGCAGGATCATGACCATCATCTCATTCTGTGACTGTTCTGGGTGTGGCCACGTGACTCCTCGAGGAGGCATGTAACAACCTGGCGGCACCACCTTCCACCAAGCGATTGGTGAAGACCCTGCTGGGTTTTCAGCTGTCTCAAGGCCCTGCTATGGGCCCCATGCTCAGCAGAATCATTACTTTGGATGCCAAGTTGGTGCACCGTAATGCGCTCCTCTGAGTGGCCGCCCTTCCCACAGCTGTAAGCACAGATGCTTGTCAGCTGTGCCTGGATCCACTGGGTCTGAGGCTGTTTGCCCAGTGAATTGTCCCCCTCCTTGAGAGGGTGGACAATGTGGCCAAAGAGAGGCAGCAAAAGTCTCTCAAGGCTTTGCTTTGGAAATTGCTGTGGAATGTAAAGTTGGCCAAGGGGCTGGGTTCCTTACGCCTGCACATCGCCCACTGCAGCTGCAGAGAATGAGGAAGAAGCTGGTGAAAAAGGGTGCTCAGCCTTTGAAGCGGTGCTCCTCTGGTCTTTAGGGCAGTCAGAAGTCAGCGCGTCGTCCCTACGGGTACGTGCCAATCGTTCAACACCTCAGCAGGCCCATTAGTATGCGATCCCTATCCATGTTCTTGGCATGGATCAGTTGGTGGCCGACTAGTGTTGTATGCCAACCAGTGGGATCACATCACAGATGGTGCTTTCATCATAAACACCATTCGGCATGTCCACTCAATGGAGTTAACCTTAGGTCATTGAACTGGTGTTGGATGATTGGTCCCAAGGCTTTTACAGTCAGCTCTTTTTGGTGCTGAAAAGAGATGGTGAACAAAAACCGGTCATCAACTTGTCACTTCTGAACTCTTATCTTGTACAACAGCAATTCAAGATGGAAACTCCGGCCCCCATCATGGCAGTGATGGGACAAGGGGATTGGGCAACTCGATTGACCTGAAAGACACCCACTTCCATATTTCCATGGCCAAGCGGTGTCGGAAAATTCCTGCACTTTGTGGTCGATAGCAGGGCTTCCCAGTTCCGAGCTCTGCCATTTGGCTTAGTGCTGGCACTCCTGGTCTTTACTTGGATCATGGGCTAGGGGGCCGCATTTGTGCACCGGCAATGGATCTGGTTGCACATTTATCTAGACCATTGGCACTTGCAGTCTCGGGACAAGGGCCTTTTTCTGAAAAACATACAGTTCATAAGAGAACTGTGTGCAGAGTTAGGCACAGATGCTTAATTGTGAATCTCTCAAAGTCCAGTCTGACTCCCAGGAGGGAGTTTGTGTTCTTTGGGATTCAGTTTTTGACCGTCCCTTTCATTTGTCGGCCTTCAGAGGACAGATGGAAGAGACTCTTAGCTGTCTTGAAGCAGTTCAAGAGGGCGTCAGTGGATGTGTCTGATCGGAATGCTGATGTCCATGGTCTCTCAGGTCCTTCTGGGGAGGCTACATCGTCAGCTCACTTCCCATATAGCTGGGATTGGAAGAGACGTCTCTTGTCTGTGCATCTTGGGATTCAGCGGTAAGATTGGCCGATTCTGAGTTGGTGGTCTCACCGGGTGAATGTGATGGAGGGGCAGTCCATTGTGGCCTTCAACATCAAAGTGACTTTGTTCACTGATGCCTCCCTGCAGGACTGGCAAGCACATTTGGACTATTTGACAGCCTTAGGCAAATGGCCTTCTCAGTGGAAGCAGTTTGCCATGAATTGGCTATAACTGGAAGCGATCAGTCACAGCTTGAGAGCAAACACATCCTGGTGATGGGTGACAACCATAGGGCAGTTATGCACATCAACAAACCGGGAGGTACCAGGTCAAAACGGTTGTTCTCTCAGGCCAAGTCGATCCTGCCATGGTGCCATTAGAATGGCATCAGTGTCTGCTGTTGCCACATTTCAGGTTGCCTGAGTGTCAAGGCCCTTTGGGGTCGACTCCACATCGATCTCTTCATCACCAGGGACAATCGCAATATCAACACCTTTGTGTCCCTGTTCCTGAATGAGTTGGCATGGGCAACAGATGCCATGTCAATTTCCTGGCAGGGAATGTGAGCGTATGCCTTTCCTCCAACCACTCTCTTGCCGAAGCTTAGTTTCTGCCTCTGAGGCAGATGGAGTCCGGGACTCTGTCGCCTAAGATCATCTCAAGATGGATAAGGAAAACAGTTTCCTTGGCCTACCAGGTGACTGGAAAGGATGAAGAGCTGGCATGTCTGGGCTCACAAGACTAGGGTGTTCGCTGCCTCCTGGGACGTGTTACGTAACATGTCAATACAGGATATTATGGGAGCCCTTAGATGGCGCCCCCATAATACCTTTACGTCCATCTACCTAAGAGACTTGGTAGAATTGGAGGCATGGCTGTTGGTGCTGAAGTGCTTCCTGACAGCTGCTTCCAACTTGTCACAGGGTGTGCCTCATTCAGCCCTTCTAATTCAAGAGAATTCAAGAGGGTGCACCGGGGATCCAGGATTGTTTTCTTGGTCCTGGCTCAAGTGTGGAGTTTTTTGGTCTGGAATCTTTGGAAGTTTCTCCAGCCTCCAGTCTGATGGTACATCAGCTTAAGTGACCTATGGTGTTGTACTGTGTCATTAATATGAAGTTTTTCAATGTAAAACTATTATTAAGAAACCGTACTCACCAGAGGTCACTAGAATTTCCACCAAACCATCCGGGCTTTTCAGTCCCTCCTGTGTAGTGTAGGAAACTGAATTGCGCATGCTCGCTAGTATGCATTACCACCACCAGGAGCACCATGCCACACCACAGGGCCTGGATGGATTCAACGCAGTAGCATTGTGATAGCACTGGATCCTTGGAATTTTTATGGGGGTTCTGGCAAAGCACCTAAAGTGTGTGGAAACCAGTTTAAGTGACCTATGGGGAGTACTGTTTCTTAATAATAGTTTTATGTTGAAAAGATTCATATTTGGATTAAGCTATTAAAAAAAATGAAATATCTGAAAGTAATAAGAAATTGAATTTTAATTCCTGAATTAATACACTTTAATTTTACCTGTATTAGTACAAAATAAAAAAAAAATAGCACAAAAATGAAGGCAAAAACTATTTTTGTATAGGAAATGAAACAGTACACGTCTAACTGCAAACCAGTATTTCTAATTTTGGATATGGGTTTTAGTTTAAAATTTACAGGATATTTGAATTTTATTTTCTCTTTTTAGAAATTTAAACAGTCATAAAATTAGAACTAAGCTTTTTTAAGAAAAATGAAATACAGCTTTGAAGAACATTATGTGTTCTTTCATTTGACACCTGAAACTAAATCCGATTTGTGTTTTTGGAAAAGCTATTTCATATTTTATGGAAAATCTCAAAAATTAAATTAGAAATTAATACATCAATAACAATATTAAATTCTATATTCAGTGCCAGAATGAAACTTGATGCTGTGTTTTCTTTCAGAAAATATATACTTTTTAGGGTATTAGATGTTTACCACAGCCAGAAATTCAACATTTCATACATGGGAGTCATAAAGTATACCAAGCCCTTAATACGGACAGCCACAAAGTAGAAATGCATGGGGGAGTTACTTGGAAGTTCACATGTTCCAGAAGTAGGAGGCAGAAACTCTCGTGTAGGCTTTATGCATTACAGAACAGACTATTGTGGGTTTTCAAAACAAGTAGGCAGGAGGTACATTTGCCTGTCTACAGGCTGTCTGCACCTGCACCTTTATCAATGTGATTTAAAAGCACATTGCTGGTTCTTTGGAACTTCTGCCTTTACCCATCTACCTGCTTCTAGAATTTAAAGTAAAAACTGTGCAGAATCTATCGTGTAAAACCCCATTGTTAGTAATTTGGGAAATAAAATTGTTGCAATGAGAAACAGCCATTGGGCAGGAGAGTGGGACAGTGAGACCAGCATTCTAAACTCAAGTCATATAGTAACTCACCTAGCAGCATGGTGAGATGGGCATTGTATGTCATGGTTCATCTAGCAGGACCATGAGATGGGCATTGGGAGTCATGGTCCATCAAGCAGGGTCATGAGATGGGCATTGGGAGTCATGGTCCATCTAGCAGGACCATGAGATGGGCATTGTGAGTCATGGTCCATCTAGCAGGACCATGAGATGGGTATTGTGAGTCATGGTCCATCAAGTAGGACCATGAGATGGGCATTTTGAGTCATGGTCCATCTAGCAGGACCATGAGATGGGCATTGAGTCATGGTCCATCTAGCAGGACCATGAGATGGGCATTGTGAGTCATGGTCCATCTAGCAGGACCATGAGATGGGCATTGTGAGTCATGGTCCATCTGGCAGGACCATGAGATGGGCATTGTGAGTCATGGTCCATCTGGCAGGACCATGAGATGGGCATTGTGAGTCATGGTCCATCTGGCAGGACCATGAGATGGGCATTGTGAGTCGGGGTCCATCTGGCAGGACTGGGAGACAGAGTATAGTGGGTTACCTTATGGTACGTCCAGACTAACTGTTCAATAAAATTTGCCCTCGCAAATGACGCTTTTTTTAACACAAAGTAACTGAGTTTACTCATTTTGCAGGTGAGCTGCGGAACATAACCAAGTTGAAGCCATGGGGACTGTTCGAAGTGCTGACCGAGAAATATGAGTGGGAGCCACAGGAGGCACAGAATTTCACGGACTTTCTCACACCCATGCTTGAGTTTGACCCCAATAAGCGGGCTACTGCGGGCGAGTGCCTTCGTCACCCTTGGTTAATGGAAGACAAGGAGGAGGAGTCATCCTAATAGTGACTCATGCATAGGTTCAAACACTTGTATTTATGCTAGGCATTGCAAAAAGCGCCATCTGATGGCAGGGTCATATGACTTCTCCAACTATGATCCAGATGTTTTGGTTGGGCTCACCACGATTGCAACTGACATGGGGTCTAAGTAGACTTGAACGGAGGCCTTCAATAGATATTTGGACATGGATGATAAAATTTGAGACCGGCAAAGTCACATTTATTACAGGTGAATATTTGAAGCAGATAATCTATAAATGCCTGGATATGAGCCGTATGATTTATAACTAAAGTAACCAAAGTAAGATTATTAGCTATGCACAGAGCAGTCTTTGCATCCATGGAGGACAAACCTGGGAATTACCTGATTGGACAATTTTGTTAACTCAAAATATTTGGCCTATTAGTGACTGATTAATTCATACTGTTCTGAGACCTGAGGTATTGTAATAGTACTGTATGCCACACGACTGGTTGATTTGGAATATTCTACAGGATTGAGTGCAGAAAAAATTGGCCTTTGTCACTGAATGGAATTGGATACCACAGAATTTAATGATCTGGATAATTTGAGAGCAACTGCTACATCAACTCTTTCCCATTTTAACCAGTCAAAACCGGCTGGTGGTCAAATGTCATCTGCTTCAAAGTTTTTTGACAAATGGCAACAGTGATGAAAAACAAGTTGAATGAGAAATGTAGATGAGATTGATCAAGATAATATGCTACAGGTCAACAGCTTTCCGTGGCATGGGTTTGGCACTAAACAGATGCCAAGCAAGCTGTTCACTCTGGTAAGATTGAAGTGGGAGAGGGTTAGTCACCTGGATTACCTGACCACATGACTTCGACATGACACATTTGGGTCAATGCTCTGCGGCTTGCCATATTTCCTCATTACTGGAGTTCACCGAGTCACTGTTCATTAACGCCTGCTTCACAGGTGTTTTGAGGTATATCATCGACCCTGTAGTTAGAAAATTGTAAAACACACAAACCTACGTGGGCATGTAGCTGGCTCATCAGATGGGGAAAAAAAGTGTCATTATAAGATTGTTTTGTATGGCAACCTATATTGATTGTGTGTATCGGTGGAGTGAAGGCTTCAGATGTAACTTTGGTCATTGGTAGACAACTGGGAATCTACACAATAGCTTCGAGGAGAAATAGAAGAAAAGAAATGTCAGTTGGGAAGAAATTCTTGGCATTAAACTTTGAGCAGGCAACAGAGGCCATCCAGCTAGCACCTGTCTCAGCTTGTTAATAAATACCTGGCAACAGAAGAAGGTACCTCCATGGATTATAACAGCTTTCAATAACAAAAAATGGAATATTCAGGTGGCAAATTTTAAAATTTCATTTTTTTTTTCTGGTCACCATTTATGCATAAAGTACAATACATATTTGACTATAGCAGTCAGTTTGGTCAATTAAAGGAATCTTTTACTTTCACGTCAAATGTTGTACTTTTGCTGTCCAAAAATTTCACAGCATAAATTACATGGGACAACTGTAGTGTTGATCTGGTACAGCTTTGTCTCAGAACATCTCTACCCAAATTTGGTTAAGTGGATACAGTGTAAGTTAGATAGAGGTGAGGTGATCGGGTCATCATCATTTGAAACATTTGCCTCTAGGGGGAGCCAGCATTGCAACATTTTATGCATACAATTTGCTTACATGATCATTTGTTTGTGACATCTAAAGCTTGTGGAACTACACTGAAAGTGTTCAATTGCAGAGTTCACCTTAAAGTGCAGACGAACCTTGTGCCTGCTGAACTGCCACTCTCGCCATTTACACGTACTTGACAGGGGGCCAGAGGCATCTGCCGAGAAGGAAAAATTGTATGTAGCAGGAAAATGCTACAAGAATGCTATATTTATAGCATACGTTGGCTACTTATGACAGTCTGGCAGGTTTACTCTCCCCCCCCCCCCCCTAATTTTTCCAGAAGCGAAGTTTTGACAGTTTGGGGCAGGTTAAATGGTTGACCTCTAGAAGGTTTTTTTTAAAAAGGTTGACTTGTCTAGGACGGTCAGTCTTGCTATCTATGAAGCCACAGGGCGGTGGCTGTTCCCGTGCGCAAGGTGATAGACATATGCGTGATAAGGGTCAGCAGTGGGTAGACTGCAATGAAGAATTCCAAGGTGTCGTGCAGGACCATATACTTGTGGTTTATGGAGTGTGACGCCTTCTGTACAGCTGTTTTTTGTATACATCATTGTTTATAATCTGTACAAACAATGTACACATAACATGAAGCATTACAGGCCAGTTAGTATGCAGTCATTTTTCCCCCCAAAGATAATGTGAGTGAGTATATATATAGCATTATGATTCTGCAATGGACTTCTGAAGACTGGTCTGTGGTGCTCTTCAGAGCAACACTTCCGTGACTCTCATTGGCTGGGAGCAACACTAGCTTGACGCTCATTGGCTCGGAGCAACACTTGCTTAACTCTTATTGGCTGGGAGCAACACTTGCTGAACTCTCGCTAACTTTGACCAGTACTTGCTTAACTCTGAGTGGCTGACATTAACAGTGATTTTAGAAAGGAAGGACACCCAAACAGGTAAAACATGACATATGTTAAGCAACCTTTAACAAACTAGTGGACATCAAATAAATGTGGTTTCAAGATTTTCACATATACCAATTTTAGTCACACAGATGAAGTGGTGAAGACCAGATTTTGGAATGCATTCTGTTGTGACAATTTGAGAAAATAATTCCTCAACAGAGGGGCAAGCTCCTTGAAGCTCTGTAAATGAAATACAGATGTTGGGGACATTGCATGAGTGCAGCTACTGGTACATGTATGTGACAAGATCTCATCTGCACATTTTCCACCCTTTTTGGACCTGTGATCTGAAGAGAAAAGAGCTTTTGGGTAAGGTTGTTAGCCATCAACTTATATCTAGGTTAATAGTATTAGTGATCTGCCTGTGTGTCAGAATTCTTTTTCTAAATATTTGATTGTCTTTTTTTAGTACAAAATTACAATTTGGTTTTTGTTGCTTGTTGCAATGATAATAACAAGTAATGTGCACTGTGCTTGTGTGTGTCAGGGTGGTTTGTTACAAACAGTGCTTATACATTCAGTAATCAGACGTAAAGTGTGAGCCTACGTTTAGTCTGTGGTTACCTCACTCTCCCATCCAGCAGCAAGTTCGTCATTTCCTGGCATTGTGTCACAGGTTACCTGGTGGGCACAATATGTACTACAATTCATGATGCAGAATTTTCAGTTTTCTTTACAGATTTAAAAGAACAGTGACTGGATGAAGTTTAAATGAGAACATCTACATAAAAATTGAATGCCGCGTTCTGCATTGTTCATGCCAAAGTAAAACAAAACTTACTTGGAACAGGGTATGATATCTGCACCCCTGCACATGGAACAGGGATATGGAATCTGCACCCCTGCATTTAGAACAGGGATGTGGAATATACCTTTACACTTGGAACAGAGAAGTGGAGCCTGCACCCCTGCAATCAGAACGGGGATGTGGAATCTCCCCCTACACTTAAAACAGGAACGTGGAATCAGTACTCTAGCTTTTGGCCAGGATGGCCAAAAGTATAATGGATAACTTGTTGGCATTGGTGCTGAGAGTCTGCTAAGGTCTTTGGGGCTTGGAGTCTGATAAGGACCCCTCGTTTACTCTGCTTCCAGTCGAAGTATAAATTATTTTCATGTAGGTCGCTTGGAGAAAATATCCATTGAGGGCACATTAACTGTGAGTGTCCAATTTCAAATAACACGAGGGAAGCCAGTCCAGCAGGGGCCAGGCAGGACATATTGTTGAGGCTGAGCAAAGTAGATGCTGTCAGTTCTTGAGTACCTGGTGTTGAAAACCTTTACAACAGGTTAACAATACGAGGAAAGTTTGAGCAAGTCTTATACCATTGGTCCCAAACATTGTGATCTCACAAGTTCCAATTTCAACTGTAAATGATGCTGTTCAGTCGAAAATTAATGGGTTATGCATGTTAGATGTAGGTTAAAGAAAAAGGCACATGCAGACAGCTGGAACATGGCCTGGCCAGAAGAGCAAGGGGAAGGGCTTGCCAGCCAACTAAGGTCTGTAAAGTGCACTCCGAGACCCTGAATCTATCAATGATCAACATTGTATGTCCAGGAATTACGGAAATCTGTAATTTCCAATAAAAAGTGAAGGAAACTTGATCCAAGTTAAATGTATAACAACGTTTTAAACAAATTTAAGATAATTTTTGCAGGTAGAGAGTAATTAAGAGCCTCCAGTATTAGAGAGTACTACATATATCTGTACTGGGGGCACTTGTGTGAGCAGCACCAAGGAAGACGCAAGATCTGGCATATGGCTTGAGATCTGGCTTATGGCTCAGCCATTTTCTGTGGCCCTTGGGTTTACACTTCCACATATTGGTAACCAAACTCCTTATTTATTTGTACCTGTATATGTACATGTATATAAGTTTTTCTCAAATGCTCAATGAGTTGCCATGCACTGGTTGAACGCAGCACAGATCACTGTACATGCAAAATTGCACATTTGCAAGGGTAAATGGCAGGTTTTTAGTGATGAATATCTGGGTCAAACTTGACCCTCCCACCCCCAACTCATGTTCACTTAATCTTGTCTCCTAGCAAGTTTCCAGTCTCGTATCCACTTAATCTTGTCATATAGGAAGCTTCATTGTTGAGATTGGACTGCATTACAGTGCCATTTTTGTGTTTGGCTGTTGTCTATAACCCTGTGGTTGGTGTAGGTAACAGCAATTTCAAGATGGGACCGATTCTTGTTAGTTCCAGTGTTGACCTCTAGGTGGCACTGCATTACGGTAATGATAGTTCAATGCTTACCACTTGGTAGGTGGCAGCACTCCCTGCCATTTCACTTTAGCAATAGAGAGGGGAGATTTTAACAAATACCCAGCCAGCCAAGTTAAAGCTTGTTCAATGTCTCTAAACCTATTTAAAACAATCAGTTTAATTTGATTGTTAGAGTAAACAATGTATTCACATACAACTTGTGTGTGTTGAGTCAGGAAATAGTGTAATTTCCATTACTTGCTCTGTACAAGATCATATCAAAATAAAGTACAATATTTCTTTAATTTGTTGTACTTTTTTAAACAAGGAGAAACTGTTACCTTCATGAAGAGTGCCTCAGTGTGTAAAAGACAATGATGGGTATGAAAGCCTGCATGCTGTTTTATTGTGGATTGACTGTGAGTTGTAGATCTACTTGAAGCCCAGCACCAAATACAGAACTGTCCCCATACATGCCATTCAGCAAATGTTCACATAAATAAAGTACAGTGGAACCTCATTAATGCGTATGTCTCATTAATCTGAACACTTCTCCTGGAACAGAATTGTTCATTTCAAGTAACAGTGATCCGGTAATCCAGATGCTTCATTAACCTGAACAGTTCACTGGGGTACAAAGGTGTTCGGATTAATGAGGTTCCACTGTGTTCAGTTTTGCTTGATTTATTTTGTGAGCCAAGAAATGTGGAATAGAGAAGTCCCTCCTGTGAGTACTCTTCCCTTGAGCAGCTTCCAAATTTCGTCACTTAAAATGGAACCGCTCAATTGAGGTCAAATAAGACAACAAAGGTAACAAGCAATGAGTGTGGTCTAAACCCTATACTCTGAAACCCGCTGCTGGTCAAGTGTCGCTTGCTTCATTATTTTCAACTAATTTCAAGAGCAATGAAAAACAGTTTGTCGGAGAATTGTAGACGAGACCTATCAAGATGACATGTACCATGTAAACAGCTTCCCTTGGCGTGGATGGAGCACTAAGTGCCCAACCCGGGGCAAGAAAGCTGTTGACTCAGTTTTAATTCAAAGGGGGAATGTTTAAAGGTAAGTGCACAGTCTGGAAGGAGAAATTACTTGACCACACAAAATGGAAGAATTTTCTAAATGTAATAGAAAATTAAAGAAATAAATTCTTGTGAGGGGAAAAAAGCTAGAGGACAGTTTGATGATATTAGGTGTTAATGCAATCAAGTATCGCCACATTATGTGTTTAACTCCAAGGTGATCATGCACTGTTGAAAGTGGCTGCCTCTCAAATGAATACTAAGGTGATGAGAGTGGTGCATTATTTGCTGGGCCAGAAAAACTTCCCTATAAAACCAGACACCAGTTGCTGTGGTTCCAGGTGCCATTGATGCTTGGCACTGAGTGTATCTGCAACGGCCTGTAGGCACGGAAAACTGCTACACCCCACCATATACAGAACCCCCTTTAGCAATCCTGCTGCATAAGTTTCCCATTTTCAGCTAGGAGGTTGGTGGTGAAGGTGGCTGGTTCCAGGCCAAGTCGTTTTGTGTTTTAAAAAAATATCTATAACCCACCCTGCCACATACATAACCCACCTTATGCGGCCCTGGTACAAAGAGCACCTGATGCACCCCTGTCACATACATGACCCATTTTGTGCACTGGTGTCAGATGTATGCCCCACCTTATGCCACCCTGCCTGTATGACCCACTTTATGCAACCCTGTATGTATGACCCACCTTACGCAACCCTACCCATATGACCCAGATTATGCCACCCTGCCTGTTTGACCTACCTTATGCCTCCCTGCCTGTATGACCTACATTATGCCACTGTACATGTATGACCTACATTATGCAACCCTGCCTGTATGACCTACATTATGCAACCCTGCCTGTGTGACCTACATTATGCCACCCTACCTTATGCAACCCTGCCTGTATGACCCACTTTATGCATCCCTATGTGTATGACCCACCTTATGCAACCCTGCCACATACATGACTAACCTTATGCAACCCTGTATTTATGACCCACCTTATACAACCCTGCCTGTATAACCCACTTTATGCCACCCTGCTTGTATGACCTACATTATGCTACCCTGCCTGTATGACCTACCTTATACAACCCAGCTTGTATGACCTACATTATGCCACCCTGCCTGTATGACCTGCCTTATGCAACCCTGCCTGTATGGCCCACTTGATGCAATCCTGCCTGTATGACCCACCTTATACAACCCTGCCACATTCACTACCCACTTTATGCAACCCTGCCACATACATGACCCACCTTAAACAATCCTGCCACATACATAAACCACTTTATGCAACCCTGCCACATACATGACCCACCTTATACAATCCTGCCACATACATAAACCACTTTATGCAACCCTGCCACATGCATGACCCACTTCATGTAGCCCTGACACACACGACCCACCCTATAGAACCCTGCCACATATATGACCCACCTAATGCAATCCTGCCACATACATGACCCACTTTATGCAACCCTGCCACATACATGACCCACCTTATACAAAATCCTACCTGTATGACCCGACCCACCTTCTGCACTCCCAGTGTTCACCATTCATAAAGAAACAGTCCCAACTTCCCCTACAGGATACTTGAGTTCACTGACCTAGTTGTCACAAGATACCACTGTTCACATGCCCCATGTGTGGGCCTCGAATGTAACATTGATCCTGTTTATTCATAATGCATACTGCAAGTTTCGTATGCACAACACAGGAAAGACACCTCCATCTATAGGATGGATCAGCATCCAGCATCGATTGGCCTCCAACAATTGACATTTTTGGTTTCTCAAAAGCCATAGCCAGACAGATTCACTTCAAACACAGTGGAGATGTACCTGGTGTGGGTCTCTGTTAAATTTGTTGAGATGGGCCCTCTCTGGTAACTTTTGGTGATTTTCCATGAAATGTTCTGTTATTTTCTGGCAAAATCTTAAAATGCCATCTCCAAAGCTTGCCCAGTTACTTTGAAATTACATAGGGACACTTCTGGGTACCTCAAGACCAGTATAACACTTTGCAACACAAAAAAATGTGTTTGCCTGTTAAGTTTTAGACGGGCTTAACTGTATATACCATCAGTAATATAGTAAAGAGCCATATTTTGTTTGTGTGTGTGTGTGTGTGTGTGTGTGTGTGTGTGTGTGTGTGTGTGTGTGTGTGTGTGTGTGTGTGTGTGTGTGTGTGTGTGTGTGTGTGTGTGTGTGTGTGTGTGTGTGTGTGTGTGTGTGTGTGTGTGTGTGTGTGTGTGTGTGTGTGTGTGTGTGTGTGTGTGTGTGTGTGTGTGTGTGTGTGTGTGTGTGTGTGTGTGTGTGTAGAGCCATGGTGCCAGCAGAACATAAGGCTGATGAGCCTTGGGTGTATCCTCTGTGTGTGCATGTGCGTGTGCCTGCTTCTTTGTGTATTTTGCTACTTGTCACTTCTCCAAAAATTGTATGTTGGGTTCCCTTCAAACTTGACCACCATTGCCAAGAACTTGTGTCTGGGCATAATGCCCAAGAAATCGAGTTGAGTTGCTTACTCACTTGATCCTGAAACCTGACGGTCCCATGTGGTGCCATCTCTCGGTCCATGTGGAACTGATGGTGACGTCAAGAGCACATGCGCCCTGTATCATCCTTCCTCTTGTGGGCACCATTACTGGCTTGCCTTGCGAGTTGAAGCTCCATGAGCTTTCGTTCACGCTCACTGTTTTTTGTGCTTATGCACACTCTATTCTGCGTAAAATCTTTTCTCAGCAGTCCGGGAATTTTTGGACACCTAGATAGCTGATTTCTGTGTTCGGATACCACTAAAATGGCAAGTGCAAAGTTGGTCATTTGACTTGTAATTAGATTCTTCAAGAGGGCATCCCAGCAAACAGAACACACAGAGAGGGAAAGCAGTGCACACCAGGCTATTGATTCCTTTCCGAGGCAGTCCATGGATCTTGATCCGGATACCACTTTATCTGCATCCTCGTCCTTGTTGGATCGCGGACAAAAGTTGGGAGTCCAGAAACCACTACATGGCAGCTTGGGACAACCATCCACACTGCTATGGTTGTCGCCTGCAGTTGGGCCAAGTTTGCTCTCGCGAGCGAACTTGCAAATACTGTCAGACTGAGGAGAGGACAAATGGCTGACCATGCTAGGTGTAGGTGGCAGGGCACAAGAGCTGCCAAATGCTAAGCTGAGATGTCTGACTGCGTTGAGTACTCACCATTGACTCCCCTTGAGAAAAAGTGTAGACTTGCTCCGGCTCGTCTGCATTCTCATATGTCTACGGGGAAACTGCATAGATGATTTGGCTCGTCCACAGTCCCCAAAGGCAGACGTTTCTTCTCCAGATACCCTTTGGGAGAAGGTTAAGAAACATCAGAGTAGAAAGTCCAGTAGCAAGAGATCTCCTCTTGGAGATCCAGTGCCAAAGACTTTGCCCCAACCAACTTCTAAATCTGCTCTTGGCACCAATCCAAAGGTTGTCCATGCTTTGGAGGCGATGTCACAGAGTATGATACAGCAGGCTAAGATGTTGCATGCATTGTTTGCCCCCTCTCAGCAGACTGTTTATTCTTCTAACTCTGCTCTCAAGAGGTCTGGCAAGTGATGTCTGCAGCTGTCAAGATCTCGGTCCGGGTCTGAGCCCTCGGACAGACAGCATACTTGCAAACCTGTGCATCCGGAGTGGAAACCTATGGGTGCCCGCCCCGGTATTCTGGAACCTTGACCAGTCCAAGCGCTCAGATCATAAGTCCGAGCAGTATGGAAGGCCAGTCCCCCCCCCCCACCACCACCACCAGTCGAAGTGCTCGGACTATAAGTTGGAGTGCCAGCAAAGGCACTGGTGGCACCAGTGCCTCCACAAACTCCACAAGCTCCCCGATCGGAGACCTCAGATTGTAAGCGATGGCATAGGGGACCAAGGAGGAAGACACCCAGACCTGAGAGGGAGCCTTCCACTGCCTGTGGGCCTAAGGCCCTGGCGGTGTCCGCAGTCCCCCGTCTGTCGGAACCCCCTGTTCCCCCAACAGTAGTTCTGGCAGTACCTGCTGCACCTCTGGTGGCTTTGTCCCAGAGTGAGCAGTTGGCAATTCCGTTCGTCCCCATGTTTGAGCCAGGTACCCTGCCTTACTCTCTTGAGTGGCAGGGGGATCATGAGCTCTGTGAGGACCAGCGGTTCCACGAAGAGGCTCAGTCTTCTTCCATGTTGGCCACTGCTACTGTTGCCAAGTCTGAGCAGACTCAGTCAGCGGAGCAGCTCGCTGCTTCTGCCTTGAGGCAGCTCTCGCTCGGACCTCAGGTCCGAGGGTTGAACTACCTCTAGACCCTTCCTGCCCACAGACTTCTCAGTCAGTAGCAGCTGAGGTCGAGGATAGCAGCCTGGTGGAGCCTCAGGCAGATCCTTCGGCCTGCAGACCTCTCAGCCTGCGGCCTCCCAAGATTTCAGCATATGAGTCTCCCTGCCTCCTATCTCCCTCCCCTTGTGGGAGGAGCAAGTGGAGGCAGCATCTGTGGTGGCAACTACCTCTGCTGAGGTGCTCGCTATCCCTATGCCTGGCATGGTGACAGATTCCCTGCTGTCACTGGTGGTTGCTCCATCACCTTCGGACAATACATTGTTTGATGAGGCCTCGGGCATCTGCGCTCCCCTCTCAAGTCTGGAGTCTTCGGACCTGGACATCAGGGCGGAGGATGAGCTGCTGATGTCAGATTCGTCTGACACCAGATCTCTACCTCATTGGAGGGCTCATCATTGTCATTCACACCTTTTGTGCTCTGACAGGTGCAGAGAGCAGGCAACTGTGGGCTCTGCAGAGGCTCTGGCCCCTGCTCCTATGGACATGTCACCTGCGCTTGGTAAGGGCTTTGACCACGTCAAAGCTCTTATTCAGAGCCTGGTTTGTGACCAAGCTTTGGTCAAACCGGATGAGAAGAAGTCTTAGGCGCCTTCCTTCTACCACTGAGTAACCCATGAAAGGGAGCAAGTTTGCTGAAACATGATTTCTTCATGGATTAAGCAGACAATCCTTAAGGCCTATGACACCTTGGTAGAAAGGCCGGAGGCCTTACAGCTTGTCTCTGCCAGAGCTCATGAGGTGCAAGCCTTCAATGCCTCCTGGCACACCCTGCGTAACATTGCAGTTGTCAACATTTTGCAGGCCTGCCTTTGGCAATCATCTATGACTTTCGCCAAGCACTACTTGTGTGACATCATAGTGCTCAAGCATGGCATGTACACCTTTGCGAGCCTAACCTGCTCCTTTGCTTAGGTTCCGATACTTGTTCGTTAGGTCTTCTGGATCCCATCAGAGCTGCCTTCCTATTCCAGCTTATGGTACTCTTGTGATCAAATCCGATGCAGGCAGGTCGGCACATTTCTTAGTGGGCCTTTTAGGGCTTCATGCCTAGTAGACCTATTCTTGAACAGTGTCAGGCAGTTTGTCCCGATGTCCTGGCCTATTGTCGGTTTGACACAGGAATCGCTGGCCACAGAACCATATACCGCCCCCTGGCACTTGCTAGTTTCACGACTAGGTCCTATTAGATCTCCAGGCCAGATGGAGCTGAAACAGATAATGTCTACCCACGAGAGGGACAGTTGTCATGTTGGGGGCGAGCACCCGAGGGTTCAGTGTGGACCCATACTTGTCGCTAAGGAGGGTTTCTGGTTTAGGCTGGATTCTGCTGTCGGGGGCCTCATCTCCACGCAGCTCTGAGGTTTTCCCCACAGATTTCCCTACAGATGTCGCCTCCTCATATGGACCAATGGCTCCCCCCAAGCGGACGGTTGAGCTGTCTATAGCGGTTAGTGTATGATGATTACACCACCGCCAGTACATTTGTATATCAGCAATGGTGGTTGAGAGGTAACGCTGCGTAGCTAATACGGGATATTTGGAGTAATGTCAGTATTAGTAAGTACACTTACCTCTCGACCACCAGAGAAGCCTACCCGACTAACTCCGCTTCCTCTTACAGCTGATGTCAACTGACCAATCTCTAACTCCACTTCCTCTTACAGCTGATGTCAACTGACCAATCTCCAAAAGAGGAAGGATGATACGTGGTGCACGTGCACTTGATGTCACCATCAGTGCCGCATGGACCGAGAGATGGCGCCACACGGGACCGTCAGGTTTCAGGATCAAGTGAGTAAGCAACGCAAATCGATTTCTTGGGCATTATGCCCAGACACAGAGGTCTTAGCAATGGTGGTCGAGACATAAGTGTAGTTATATACTGGCATTACTCCAAATATCCCGTTTTAGTAAATGGTGAATACGCTGTCACTTTTCACTGGAAAAATGATGACTCCAGAATTGTGTCATCGAAGATTTTGATATTGCAAACAGTGATGATCGCCCAATAGGGCCAGCTGGACAGTTTGCATGGGTGACATTGATGTTATACATTTTAGATGACAATACGGTAGCACTGTTCTCTTGACATGGATGCTCCTGATACAATTTCTATGGTCACATTATTGGTGAATTTGGTATTAAGAGTTGAAAAGTCGTTGGAACTACTGAGCTGTTGTTTTGAGCAGTCACTTCAAAACTATTTATATTGTAATTTCACACCATGATCATCTTAAAAAAAAGACAATCTTGATCTAATTTTAAAGGTCACAGGACCACTGAGGGCTGCATCAAAAGTCAGCTGAGCAGAAGACGGTCACAGTGCTTTTGTCAATGTGTTCACATTTGGTGTGGCCTCCATTTCCCCAGGCAAACTGGATGATTCCTACATGCGTGTTGTCAGATTGTTAATCTTGCATGCTCTGTTGACCATAACTGCATGTAGCAGAGCTTATGTAAACCTTCCATCTATCCACCCATCCATCTGTAAACTTCTGCCTTTGTGAACACCATGCAGTATGGAGTTTCCAAGTTAGGCCCATGTAACTTTCACGCCTTGTCAAGCGTAAAAAACTCTCGGGTGAGCTAGATATTCGTGCCACCGCCAAAAGCTGCTGTTATGTTTAATATGTGGGTAAATGTGAATATTTTGTCAACACTGCAGCATCATTAATTTTAAGTGGACTTAAGTGTAATTTAGCGGGTTTGTGGAGGTCAAAATATCAATTGCTTATGATATTAGTGGTGCAACCTACAACCTCCAAACTTGGCATTATTATACTTCTAAAGCATGAAGTCTTGAGCTTCTGTAAAGAGGTTCAATGGTTTTGAAAATTATACAAATTAGGGCCATTGCAAAATTAAAATCTGGAATATCTCCAAAACTATCATAAGTGCAGGTAACCAATCCAACTTTAATTCATAGGTTTGTAACACTGCACATTTTTGTACATGTGACCTCTAAAGGTCATAGACCAAAGATCAAGGTCATTTTTGCCGTTTGAAATTTTTCTTCTGGCCATAACTCGGTCAATTTTTATCCAGTTTTGATCATGTTGGGCTCAAATTGTAGATATTGTATCACTGAACATCTTTGTAATTTACATGTGACCTCTACAAGTCAAAGGTCAAGGTCATTTGGACCTTTAAGATTTTAATGCAGCCGTAAACTTAATGGAATGTGAAGTACCAACGGACAAAGTTGTAGCATTTAATATCTACAAGTTTTGAAGGCACACAGACAGATTTGCTTTGAAGTAAATCTTCTTTTCTAGTTTGGTGCATTTACTTCAAGGCCGTTTAAGTGGCGCACAAGGCGACGACGTTACCATAATATCTCAACAAGGATCTATCGCAGCTTCACCACATTTTTATCAGAGATGCACATTAAAATGGAACACGTTCTCATGAAAAACCAGCTTCCTCTTACTATTTTTAAAGTTGTTATGAAACTTTTGAAGTCTTTATTTGAAGGCCGTATGAGTGGCGCACACGTGGACACTGTTACCATAATATCTCAAGAAGGATTCATTTCAGCTCCAAATTTTGGTGTAGTTACACCGTGTTATGGCACCTGCGAAGTCTCAAAAAAAAAAAAAATAAAATAAAATAATTGCTGAATTGAGCAAAAAAGATTATGGGTGCCGAGGGTAATCTGGTTTCTATGTTCTGTGAACGCTATTTTCCAGCCATATGAGCTAATTCTCAATTTTGCGAAGTTTTTACATGTAGCTTCAAAATTGAGATACTTTTTCCCTTCAGAAGGAGGTCTTCATTTTACAGTAGGTTCGTAGTTTGTTGGCACTTCTCTCTTCCCCTTGGGTATACTTGAGCCAGTAGAATAGATAATTACAATGATTTTTTTTTTCAATAAAATTTGGATCCAACTAGAAATACTGGTTCCCCTATGCTGTTCCAGAAGTCATTCATATTGAAAGTGCAGAAGAGTCTTTTCGTGTGTTGTATCCAACATGGACTGTTAAGTTGCAACATTGTATAGTTTTCCCTCAAAATGTTAAGAGATCACACTATCTTTATCCCGATTGAATACAATAACTCATAACAGGGAACCAGCATGTTCACCCATACCATGTGGTAACTTATAGCGGGGAACTAGCGTCTTTACCCATACCATATAATAACTTTACTGTCTACCATATATGTATAACTTTGATCATTTCAATAAAATCCCATCATACGTATACAATTCCGTTTCAACTGTGATTTACTTTCTGGCAAAAAGTATCTACATCTTTCGTATGAATTTGTCAAAACTTAGAATCTTTCCATTAACAAATTGTTCTCTAATACCACAGAGGAAGCCATGAACTGCCATCATAGTTTCGCTTCATGATAAAAAGTATGGACGTGAACTGGTATTGAAATAGCATAAAAACTACAAATATATAGGCGCTTGCTTGTATTTTTGGCCTATTACGAGACCTGTAAAATAAAAAGCTAATGTCTGCGTTTGGTATTTGTAATTTAGAAGAACATGTGGAACACGCAGTATAGCTTTTAGATAAGTTCTGCTACAAGCCTTAATTCAGATTCCAAATATGCTCTTGCTGGAGTGAGATCCCTTGTGACGGCACAGGCTGAAAAAACAATGCAAGGCTAATACAGAAGGAAGCTCACCTTCTTTTGTCGTGCCGCTTACAGAGTGGCTTCGTCACTCTGTTCATGAGTTGACAAAAACTCTTCACATTTGTGTCTTATTCGATGATATGAATAATCTTGCTTTGTGTTGTTTCAGACTTCTAAATTTATTTAATTAAAGGCTTGACTTTTTTGCTGGATTCGAAGAACATGGACACTAGACGACAATATAGAGCTTCCCTTGCAGGGCTCTTTGCTGCATGCATTAACTTGTTAATTTTTAGTTTTGTCTGATATCGAAGGATTACCCACTTACATAAACATCGTCTGTTTTTGTTATCACTCCCATGTTTGTATATACTGTCAATGAAATACTACTACTGATGGTCTGTAAATATACAAAATATGTATCTCCTTGTGTCTGGAGAGCCAGCCTTTTTGTGTATCTTGTACTCAAATAATAATAAATAATTAGATGAATGAATGAATGAATGAATGAATGAATGAATGGATGAATGAATGAGTAATACCGATACATGTGACAAGTACTCGTTCTCATATTTGTTCCTCGATGCCTCTATGTCATAATACGTGGAATTTGCTACAGCATGTAGAAAACTTGATCTGTTTTAAACGCCAGATTAACCCTTAAAATGCTGATTTAAGATTGACTCAAGACCTTTCCTCGGGACACTTTGCGCACAATACGCGCAAAGTGTCCCGAGGAAAAGTGTTGATTAAGACTCCTTTTTGCTTTAGACCAAGCTTGCTGGTATTTAGATGAAAGGTATCTTCATGAGGAATTCGAATCCTTTAACCATTATATGGTTAAGAGTAATGAGAAACCAACTATAGTAGTGATTAGCACTTTAAGGGTTAAGAGCTGAGAAGCCCCTGCTAGATGTGCAGAAGAGAGAAACACAAATTGATACTCTTTTACAAGATCGTAAATGGTTTCGCTCCACATTACCTACAGGATAGGATTCCAGAATCTGTTGCCACCGGTCAAAAAACAAGACACAGTAACGAAACACCTCTAATATTTTGTAGGTCCGAACAGCGCAACAATTCTTTTTCCCCGCTACCATACGCAACTGGCGTAACCTGGATCAAGAGATTAAAACTTCTGAAACAATTCAAGCATTCAAAAATGAACTGAATGGTAACATAATACGTGTCCCCCCGTACTTTTAAGGTTAAAAATAGATTCGGCCAAGTCCACCATACGAGGATGCGAACTGCAGCCCTCTTAATGATTTGCTGTTCCAATACGGTTACATCGACACCCAAAGATGTGCTTGTGGAGCCCCAGTGGAAAGCATTTTCCATTTTTTGACAGAATGTTCTCTTTTCAATGAACCCCGCACGGAATTACTAGGACCTTTTCAGCCAGAAATTACTGCTAAAAGGGACATTTTGCTGTATGGTGATACAAAACAAGTCCATTGATAGGAACACTAAGTTATTTGACAGTGTAGAAAGGTACATTATAAAAACAAAGAGATTTAGTAGAGATTAAGTGATTGTCCTCGCCATTTTTTTTCTTTTTCTTTTTTTCTTTCTTTCCTTGTTTTCTACATTTGTACTTCCTGCTTAATTATGTTTCGGTTTCATCAAGTGACGCTGTGTAGTTATGGAGAAGGATTTATAAAAGCTTTACAGCTTGTTTCCTAATCCATGTTTCTTTGAAATAAAATATGTTTAAACCAGATGTGCTCCGTTTGTCGCCACAAAATTTACCATAACCATACTGTTATTGAACTTTATATTGACTTGAACTGTGGTGCTCTCCTACCCCATTCCCTATCATCCCCCTGCCATACGCCAGAGAACCTTTTTGGTTGTCACGAACTGTGAAACCAAATGATCTGTCGCGCACCTGCTGGATACTATTGTAGCCTGAGATTCGTTGTTTAGTTTCCAAGCCACCTTTTAGAGTCTTCACATTTTTCCTTTTCACCCGTCGATGTCATAAGCCTTTGAGCCAATACTTTATGTATTTTCAAATCGACAATGAATAAGTAAATGAAAGATGAATAAATAAATTAACTAATTAACAAATAAATGAAAGAATAAATAAATAAATAAATAAATAAATAAATAAATAAATAAATAAATAAATAGACAGACAGGTAAATAAATAAGTAAATAAATAAATAAATAAATAAATAAATAAATAAATAAATAAATAAATAAATAAATAAATAAATAAATAAATAAAATAAGAAAAGAAGATTTGCTTCAAAACACATCTGTGTGCCTTCAAAACTTACATAAATTTAAATGCTACAACTTTTGTTTGCTGTTTATTGGATGCGCCTTCAGCACAAACAGGTGACTCGAGTAGGAAATGGTACCTCCACCTATAATAACTTTGAAGATATTCAACATTGAAACTTTTCAAGATTTCCTAATTGACGTGAACGATTTTTTTCAACTTTTGTTTTTGTTCATTCGATGCGCTGACAGCAAAAACCCGCGAATGCAATGGGATTTCTATCTGTTATAATTTTGAAGATATTCAACATTGAACTTTTCAATGTCCTTAATTAGCACAAATTAAAATATTACAACTTTTTTGTGGCTCATTGGATGGCCTTACAACAAAAAATTGCAAATTGAAGTTACAAAAGTTGTAGTTAAAAATCTACAACTTTTGTTTGTGATTCATTTGATACGCCCACAGCTCAAACGTATAAATTGAAGTTGGAATGGCACCTTTACATATATTAGTTATATTCAACATTTGAACTTTTCAAGTTTTCTAATCAGCATAAAATAAAATGCTTTTGTTTGTGGCTTACTGGATGCACCTAAAGCATAAAAGCTATTGGAATCGCACCTCTATCTATAACAGTTTTGACGGTATTTTACTTGGAAGTTTCGAAGTATCCATGATTAGTATTAATTAAATTTCGACAACTCTTGTTATGTACCCAATAGATGTGCAGCCCCAACAAATGTACCAATAGAACCAACCAACATTTGGTCATCTATGCTGGAAATTTTGTACGCCAGAAGGGATTGACGGTTTATTATGTTTTGTTTTGTTTTGTTTTTGTTCTTGTTTTTTTTCCATATGGCTCTAATTTACATAATTTTACATAATTTTCAACCAGTTGACTATTCTGAACGATAAGCGAAACTTGACCGTATTAGCTATAGCCACGCCAAATTAGACGTTTATGGCTCAAATGGTGTCTGACTTTAAGCCAACACAAAAATTAAATTGAAAGATAGGCAAAAAAGAAAAAAATAAAGTGGGAAAAACAATAAGTCTGTGTTCACACGCAAACATAATAAATAAAGTTTCTTTATTGCATGCATACACAGACCATCTGATGGCTAGGGATAGAACCAAATATACATACCAAGTAAAGACGAAGCCAAGTGCTGCCATTGGCTTGTTGAAAACAAATGTCTCCCAACATTATGATGGGAAAATGCGGTGAAAAAGGAAAGAGGAAATGGGACTTATGATTGCCTGTGTTATTTGTCTTTCACTTGTGACTCTTTCACCAGGGGGCCAGAGAAAGGCTGCAAAAGAGGCAATTTTACATCTTCTTTGTCCCTACATAATTTTTTATTCAGGCTACCTATGCTATCCCAGCTATACTTTGTAAGTCTGATTTTACAAACAACGATTGTGTGTGTTTAAACCAGCGTAGCTCTTTATTCTGAAGCATACAGTAATTTTCACGTGTTACCGTACAAGCATTGAAAACAAGAGTATGTACACTGAGGTTTTGCAATTTAAGCCAGTGTTCGTATGTGTATAAAGGCTCTAGTGACGAGAAGACCAGAGATGCCCAGTTCCCTTTTACTGCAAATCTGCATTTTTGGGGGTGTGTTTCCAAGATAAAACGACACAATTTAAGATGGACCTGCTGCGGGGGTGGGGGTGGGGGTGGGGGAGGAAGGGAGAGAAGCAGGATGGGGAGAGGAGAGGAAAGGGGGGGGGCAGCATCTTTACATATATTTACATGAAATTTTCATCATTTACACTAGCTATGCAGAAGATATGAGCTCCAGACTGCCCTGGCATAAGTACCTATATGGGCATAATGAGACCATTAAAGAGTTTAAAAGAGATCGATTTTTCCATGCAAGTTAAAGTATCGCAAGTTAAATAGTGTTTTGCTAGCTTTTCTTTCAGTCTTGTGACGGCCGAATATTCAACGCCTAAACAGTGGTAGTTCTGAATAGTTTCAGTTGTCGGAAGTCGAAAATCCGAAAAAAAAAAAAAAAAAAAAAAAAAATGCAGAGCTTATGCGACCGCCCATGTCTCTCCGTGCTCGTTAGCGCGATACCGTCCACAGTTTTCAAGTTAGTCAAATATAACTTTCAGGACTTTAATGTAGGGTATATGACAATCTAGGCCGCTTTCGATATCGGTGGCGCCACTCACATTATTATGTGATATAGGGGTCAAAATGTGAAGATCTTGTGAACACTCTAGCATCTTTAATTTTTGGCGAATCTTCACCAAATTTGGTGGGATTGTGGGGGAAGTCAAAGTCTAAGTTGGTAGTGATACTAGTGGCGTCACCTAATAATAATAATAATAATAATAATAATAATAATAATAATAATAATAATAATAATAATAATAATAATAATAATAATAATAATAATAATAATAATAATAATAATAATAACAATAGTAATAGTAATAGTAATAGTAATAATAATAATAATAATAATAATAATAATAATAATAATAATAATAATAATAATAATAATAATAATAATAATAATAATAATAATAATAATAATAATAATAATAATTTATTAGGAAAACTTCCCCTTTACAGCGGGGCACCAACGGAACTGGAGAAATTCCATGATGCGTCCAAAATATATACAAATAATCAGGCATCCTAATTATCAATCAAATAAACTTCGTTTGTTAAAATAAGTGTAGTAACTATAAGTTATAATTTATGTCCCCCGCACCAAAATTAGAGATAAACCACTCATTAGGACAAAACTCTAGAAAGCGTAAGGACATGTACATTATACATGTTTCATATACAATGCAGAACATATAGCTTCCAGCGTCATTATTAAGAAAAAAAATCAGGTATATATACATTGGAGGAGGTCTATTTACAAGAGGTATATGTAGAACTATCATACAATCTGTCATTCCGAGAAGTCATTAAGTGACTGTCTCCTGTAATGCCAAGCCTCAACCAAATATGTTTTACATGTTTGATCAAATAATTAACCAATGTCCTGTCCAAGATCATATGCGTGCTCGCCAAGGAACCCACATACTTTATTTTTCAGCGAGGAGGCGGAAAAACGCTGCCATGCCTGTTTACAATTCTCATTCAGAGAGTTGACTTCCAAATTTCTGTATGCCTGTAACCTGATACCATTTAGTGCTGGGCAGACAAAAAGAAAATATCATAAATCTTCTCTACTTCCTATACATAAAGAACATCCTCCGTCTGATTAACCCCATCTTTCCAGATCTTCCCCGACACCCAGACATCCAGTGCGGGCCAAAAATTTTAATCGTACACCGGCAAAGTTATTTACATTAAACAGATAACTTTCATCGAAAGAGGACCGTTTAAACATTTGATACCATCTTAAAGACTTTTTAAAGTCTATTTCCTGGAAAAAGTCTAATTTGTATGCTTCTAACGATAATTTTAAAAAGCGTCCCAGCCATTCTGGATTCCTTGATTCCAGGGCATGTTCTATGGCTACGTTATTAAAGACCTTCTTAATTTCATCAACACATGGCCAAATCTTTGCAGGTTTGTCATCATTTCTTTGCCAAAGAGTGTCAAAAATTTGCTGACATAGCCTTGTGTCTGGCATCTCAAATTTCATCCTGTGAAAGAATCTTATCCTAATGCGATCCAGTATCAGTTTAAGGGGGAGCCATCCTAGTTCACCAAGGGTAGCCACTGCTGCAGGTGAAGAGTTGACCTGAAGTATTGCTTTGGCTATGGTGTATTGAATGGACTTCAGAGAAGCCTCAGACTCTTTAGTATTGCATAACCACACTCCACCGCCATGAGTAAGTGACGGAAGAATAATACTTTTCCATATGGTATTTCCGAAGCCAATACGGTTAATATTATCATGAGAAGACAGTATACTGCATAAGTAGCCTCGTAAACGCGAACCTTTTGTTGCTACTATATCTTTCACCTGTGCCGTGTCTGTAAGAGAATTCGAGATCAAAATGCCCAAATATTTATACGATTTGCATTCAGATATATAAACATCTCCAAGTTTCCATTTTTTGAAAAATCTGCACGCTTACCCACTACGATGACTTTAGATTTGTTGGCATTAAACGTCATTCCCCATTTTCTACAAAAACATGTGCAATATTTAGCATACAAATTAATTGGTCTTCACTGTCTACAGTTATTACAATATCGTCGGCATGTGAAAGGCACGGGATATGTCCGTCTCCATAGGGCACCCCAAGATTTTTTCCTTCAAACATATCAACCATATCTAACATTATCAGAGAAAACAGCGTAGGAGACAAAACGCACCCTTGCTTTACCCCATTAAATACATCAAACCATGAACTTTCTAGGGGGCCAAATATTACCTTACTTTCCACTTTGTCATAGAGTAGTTTTGTCAAACGCTATGCTTTTCCTTGAATTCCCCTTTTCCATAACATTAGGAAGAGCCGTTCCCTGTTAACTGTATCAAATGCCTTCGAGATATCAAGGAAGGATAGCCACGTCTTTTGCTTGTTAGCTTTCCTTATGTTACATAACCCATTGAGCGCGAATACTTGATTTTCCACCCTTCTGTCTTTTCTATAAGCTCCAAGGAGCTCCCCTCATATCCCTTCCGGCTTTAAATAATTCATAAACCGCCCCTCCATTACTGATGTGAACACTTTATACACATTACAGGTAACAGTAATACCTCTGTAATTGGACAGTGTATCTTTTGGTCCTTCTTTGTGAATATGCTTTATAAAGCCTTGATACCATTGATCCGGGTACACTTCACAGGTTTTACAAAGATTGAACAGATCCAGTAATGTAACAATGAATGAAGAGCCACCTTGTTTAAGGAATTCGTTTGGAATTTGGTCGACTCCGCAGGCTTTACCGTTTTTCAGTTTTCGCACAGCATAGCTTACATTGTCGAAATTAATCTTAATGTCAGTACAACCAGAAGTCTCACCTGTGTATCTGAAAAGGTTATTAACCTGAGTTTTCAAATTATCATTTACAATATCATTTTGCATACCATTCCCGGAGCCAACGTTTTTCCAATATTCTCGCAGTAATTTGCATATTTCTTTGGGGTCCTCAATAGTACGGCTATTGTCAGCCGGATCAATAATTCTAAGCGGGTAGTCATTGTTCTTGTTTAAGCGTTTGAGCATCCGCCAGTTGGATTTTGCATCTTTAGACCCTTTACCTGAGTTTCGGATGATTACTTGTATCTTATTGTTTACCCTTTTAGTTTTAATTTCATCCTGTATTTTACGTTTCTTGGTTACATAATCACTCCATAGTTCGTGTAAGAAATCTGGATCACACTCTTCACTCTTCTTTGCCCAGTGTCTATACGAACGGTTTGCCTCTTTCCGGCACTTAATGAAACTACGAATCTCAGAATCTACCTTATACTTCACCTTGCTGGAACATTTTACCTTGCCAATGCACTGCTTGCCAACTTTCGTTAAAATGTTTCTAAGGCTTACCCAGGCTTCATTAACCGTTTGGAATACGTTACAGTTCCATTGGGCCAGACATTTAATCAACTCGTCTTTAAACATGGTCCAGTTTGACGATTTAGTTATGTTCCATTTATAATGCTGTACTTTTGGATGTGTTGTCTGACAATGAGATTCATTGAACCTACCTTGAATAACAACTGTATTATGATCATTACCTATGTCATATAGTCCTAACTCGTCTATTGTTGTCATGTTTACACTATTTATCAAACCACTCGTTGCCAAGGCATAATCAACTACTGATTTCAGGGGTCCACGATGCCATGTATAATATCCTGTGCAAGATTCCTGACAATTAAGTACTGGCATGTCCGAAACTTCGGCTAAATGAGAGAGTAAATCCCCATTATGACAACGCTTTCTCGGATTTCTGAAGTCCGGAATGGTCCCATTGAAATCCCCCAAAAGCAAACACTCAAATCCCGATGCCTTCAATGATCCAAGATTTTCTATTAATTCTGCTGCGAGATTTTCACTGGTCTCCCTATCAACACCATCATTTGGGAAGTAAACCAGTCCTATCATTAGGGCATCTTGTCTATTGTGGAATTTGACTGATATCCATAGTCTTTCAAAGTTATCCTTTTGCGAATTTAATACGTTTCCATCACATATGGTAACGTCAGAATGAACTAAAAATCCAAGACCACCTCCCGATTTTTTATTGCTGACCTTACGAGCTTTACCCATCCATTTATAGCTAGGATGTATGTTCTGAGCAACTCCGTCGTCTTGGTGAAATGTTTCTGTCATACAATATATTGAAAATTGTTCATTTTCCAATAAATTTCCTATTTCACTCCGTTTAGCCACGCCTAGGTTTTGAACATTGCAGTAAGCTATGGTGAAACATTGGGACTTCTGTCTATTTTGGTTTTTATGACCACCTCTATGATGTCGCGGTATCTTGGCTTGACATTTGACTTTCACGGCAATTTCATCTTGGCCTGTTTCCTATTCACCCTTAGAGTATCTTAACTTATGTCCTTTTTTACCACAACCTATACATGTGATCTTTGTACCCGAAATTGCATGTCTACACACTGATTTCGAATGTCCGGGCACCCCCACAATATATTATTGATGGAAATTTTGAGCCAAAATGTGTTTTAAGATGTAAAATTCCATATTTGGTAAAATAATTGGATTAGACTTACCAAATTTATATGATGTATAAACCATGGCCAAAGGTAGAATGTTCTATAATATCAGTGACCTTGACTTATTTTTGTGAGGTCGCCATGGCTGTAAGGTTGAAAATGTGATTTTGTAATGGGCGGGTGTAGCTTGGACATCAATGACAAAGAGAATCGAGCCTGCGGATCAAAATTGCACTTGATTACATAATACATAAAACTGTACTTGACTGCCTTTCGGGTCACTGTGACCCAGTACATAATTGTGGAGTTTGGCGTTTGTCCAAGTTTATTGTTTTTCCTAAAAAAACCTCGAAAAGTTATGACCCGATTTGAACAAACAGACTATATATGGAAAGCTGGATGTTGGGCGCATATTTTGAACACTAACAATTTTTTAATACGAGTTGAAGGTCAAGGTCAAATGGCTTTGCCTCCATACTTCTTGGGTATTCTAAAATTGATTACGCCAAAGAACTGACCTTTATTTCCTGTCATATACGACTCGACGGAGGGTCATGGCAGTTGTCTATTTGATTGAAAAGTTTGTGAAAATATTTTCACAATCCGTCGACTCATTATACAAGTCCCAGAAATATTATAGATCTTAATCTGCTTGTCTTGTTTTCGAGTTTTAACTACTCGTTGGAAAGTTTTTTCTTATTCAGTATTTTTTATTATTCTAAAACCAAGTTTACTTTTTGTCGATAATTTTGCTAACAACTGAGCGTTGTAAGGTTAGGATCAAAGTTGACCGCACATCTGCTCAAGATCCTTTTTGATGGTTCTAAGTGCGCTAGTTCTATGGGCTCTTGGTCGTACCTTTGTTCAATTTAGAAGCGATGGGAAGCATAAGTTTGTTGTTTGCTTCTTTGGCAGTCGAATACACAATTTTATTAGTTTTGTTATAATTACAGTTGATAAATGTATGTATCATGTATGTTTACAGAAAATCGTGATATGAAATATGCTCTATGTACAGGCAATTTAGTTTAGACAAATACCTATGGCTCAAAATCTCACTTTGGGCACCAAATGAATCAGTAATTTGGCAAAAAAAAAAAAAAAAAAAATGTAGGTCTAACGCCACATTCCTAAATTCGCTATTTAATATGCACACACCGCAAGCAATATGCCTATGTTTATCATGCCTGTACAGCCAGTTCTTGCTTAGGCCTATATCCCTAGGACCTGGTCAACTACATGTATTATATTATCCCAATGAGCAGACTGAACTCCACAACCAAGGTATATGTAAAAAAAAAGAACTTGAATTATGATAAAAACGAGTAATTTTATGAGACAATGAAAGGCAACTGCATAGTGGGATTTTTTCTGGTATAATTTGAACATAATCGCAAATTCCATGTAAAACAATAACTTGGAAACGTGTATACAAGCCAATATATTTTATATTTTAATATTTACCGAGCCAATGACGATTCCAGTTTTACATGGTTGTGGAATTGAGGGATGTAAAGCAATAACTTGTGTTTATATAATCCAAAAATAGTTTATAGTTTGCTGAACCTAGCTTTGACCGTTCCAGTTTTACATGGTTGCGGAGCTGAGGGGTGTGCAGTGGAGGTTTTAGCTTTTCCCGATGCCCAATGTCCAGGCAAGCCAACCAGAAGCCACTTAAAGGCTTCCAACTAAACGGTTTAAAATTTCTAAATATATTGGTTGTGGAGTTGAGGAGTTAAAAACCTAACCAATTCACTTGTAATAGATACTTAGTTCTATGTTTCTGACAGAAGCAAACAAACGTGTTTAGCCTGCTCTAGAATGACAGCATCACTGACACACAGTGCATTTAAAATTTCAGTGTCCAGGCAATGTGGTCGTGGCGTTGAGGAGAATTGCTGAAAATTAGGGACAGGGCGTTGGTCCAGTTTATGTTTATATGGCTTCTTTCTAGACATAAAATATTAGTTTTATCTTATCTATCTGTCATATTGAAAAAAAAATCAGAACTTGTGGAAAAGCAGAATATTAGTTTTATCTTATCCTTCTGTCATATTGAAAAAAAAAACAAACAAACAAAAAACACCATACCTTGTGGAAAACCAATATGACAGATAGGTAAGATAAAACTGATATTTTATGTGTAGAAAGTAGCGATATAAAGTTCTATCGAATACCCACCTTTCATTTTAAAAACTAAAGTTGGTGACACTTAAAAATATGTTGGGTTTCCTTTTTTGTTTGTCTGTTTGGTTTTGTTTGTGTTTTTGTTTGTTTTGTTTTGGTAGGAGACTATGATTTCTGAGATTTTCATGACAGTGAGTTTGTTCAGAGGTCTGTTTCTGTTTTACTGCTTCTGTGTGGAGCCCTTGCAGAAAATTACAGACATGAGCTACAAAATTACAGATATGAGATACAATGTATTATCGTTGTCCAGATTTTTAACTGTCCGGGACATGAAATTGTCAAAATAGTGCCCAATATATATATATATATATATATATATATATATATATATATATATATATATATATATATATATATATATATATATATATATATATATATATATATATATATATATATATATATATATATATATATATATATATATATATATATATATATATATATATATATATATATATATATATATATATACGCATTATTGGTAAAAAATAATAGCCTAAAATATTTTTCCGTTTTCAATGGGCATTTTTAATTTCACAATCAATGAAAAAATATTCGGTATTCCATAGTGACTACTAGGAAGTGGTTCTGGGCAAAAAGACACAAATACAATAGTAAAAGGCGCCCTTATTCTAGATTCAATGATAAAAGGCTGTGGCATCCTGAGTAGGGTCATGAATCAGCAAGCTCATCAGCCCGTGTGGCTCTGCGCGGTATGACTGAGTGTGCCTGCAATGCTGATCAATGCGACCGATCTGAGCAGGCTGCCACTGAATGACTTTGTTGTAGCAACAACGCATCACTCGTTGTATATTGTTCCGCCGTGCTGGTTCGCGTGGATTATGATTGAAGTGAAGGCCAAACGATCTTTTGAAACATGAAAACACAAGAATGAAATATATTTTCTGAAGTCCCTTATGTCGAATATAAATGAATATGGTGCAGTAACCATTCTTATCACGTTCAATTTTAGAACTACATTATACTGCGCACTGGCATATATAACCGGAAGTATGTTCCACGGCACTTTGGCACAGATGGAGGTTCAACTTTGGAAAAGTTTTGAGAGAACGTTTCACTACTGTCATATCTGAAAAAAGTTGGTGGTGTGAATCTTGGGTAAGTTGTGGTAACCATTCTTCATACAATAGAAATTTTCTCTCCAGCTTTGTTTCACTTAGGTGAGTATATTCTTCTTTGCAGTCGCTGGACTCGGGACATGCATGTCTGCAACCTGTCATCGTCACCGTGAAAAAAAGGGGAACATTGTCATGACATGAGAAACTGCCATTCAAATTGATTCATTATTTTTTTCAGATCGTTTCTTAAAACCAGTTGTAGGATTGTTATAGGTCTGATCGGTACTGATTTGAAGTATACCTTGACACAGTATAGAAGTGGACCTAGGTGTGTCAAAGTCGTTCCAAGCGGGACAATATCACCAAGTTGCTACTGTGTTGACCGTGGTGTTTGTCATGGAATGATGCCTGGAAATTGGAATGCTTGATTGGTAGGTTGGCTGTGCAGATTGACTTCCGGCAAGCTTACCTTCAACTAAATAAGCAAACTGCAAACTGTTTACATACAATACCACAGGTTACTCAATAGTTAGCTCATATAAGTTTAATCCCGCGTGTGTCAACATGGTAGCTACATTATGTTTTACATGTTGCGGTGTACTTGTAGGAAAAGGCTCCCGTGCACGAAAGACGTCAACAACAGCACAGTGTCCACGTATTGACATAAAACATGGACAACAACCAAGGAATGCAGACTGATTCTGGCACAACTGAAGAAACAAAGGTATCAGAAAAAGAACCAGTAGATGATACACAAATCCAAAATACCGAGAAAACAGAAACAAAAGACAGGGAAAGCTCTACAGCAGGAACAGCAGATAAGCCAACAACAGGGTGTGCTGACAGTAAGCCAGGCAGTGCTGTTGACAAGCCAGAGGCTAATACAGACAAACCTGTATCTGCTGAAGAGAAACCTCCCACTTCAGCAAAGGAGAAATCTGGTACTCTAGGGAGTAGACTTAACACAGCTGATGGCAATGTGACACCACAAACTCCCATCACAGGGGACAGAGTAAGTGATTCAATAGACACTGGGAGGAAGTCTAGTGAGTATCATGTTGGCAGTAAATATGACAGACCTAAAAGCACAGAGAGACATGAAGCAGAGGGAAAACCTCGGGTTAAACGCAGTGGAGAGGTAGTTTTTGAAGCCAAAAGAAGGCGCAGGAAAAACGAGGTGGATGACCCTAATGCCCACAAAGTGACCTTCACAGTTACTGTTGCAAAGGCAATACCTACATGTAAGTATTTCTTTCTAGGAATATATATATATTGTAATGAATATAATACATAGATTGAACTAAAAAGCATTATGTTCTTTCAACTCTGTATGGCATAGCTTTACCTTTGAGTATGGTAGGTTATAATAGTAATCACAATAATAACCTTTCCTTTTCTATAAAGAACACTGTGACCCCAAATGTAACATAAACATAATAAAATCAAGAGAGGATACTCTAAATGTGCAATAACTGTGTTAGTGAAGGGGTATCGTTAACAAGTAATATACTTATACAGTAAGTGTCTGTTAGCTAACTGTTTAGATAATAATCAATTGAGTCCCTGGTATGAGGATTATAACATAAGCTAGTCTATCTCATCTTATCTGTACAACTGGGTCATAGTATTGTGAATTCAACACTCAGCGGATGGCTCATGTTCAGAATACTATTTCTGAATGTATGCCAAGCAAATAACAGCTATCAGGTAAACCTCATAAATCTATGAAAGCAGGCCAGCAAACTTCAGGGGCAATTCACTGTTTCCCAGCAACTTACAGTAACTTTGACATATGCTTTTGTAGAAACAGAGACATTGCGCACAGTTGATATGTGGCGTCTGATTTTAACACCAGTCCAAAGGCAGTGTCAAGTTGGTTTTCAAGAAGGGTTTTGCATATGATTTCATCAAAATGTTAATTAGAATAAGGGCTGGTATTTTTTATTCAATTAATTGTAACGTGTATGCATAGGATGTTTTCGCATCTAATGTCAGATTGGATGGTCAGAGATAATATGAAAGATTTCCTTTTTCCTAATTGATTATTGCCAAACAGTATAACCATTTTCTATGTTTAATGTCCAATTGATGTTAAAACAGCTATGGGCTGTCAATGTACATGTATAGCATTATGTGCATCATGTAATTGTACATTCCTGTCATTTTCAGTGATTCAGGGCCCTTGAATACGGTGCCCATGACTTGTCTGATTGTGGCAAATATTTAGTTTCCACTTACCAACAGATTTTATTTGTGTAATTGTGCCTTTCAGTGCTGCAAGGATTCATGCCAAATAGTAGCTTCCATTGATCAAAACACTTAGTGGTCTTATACTTGTCCCCTACACCTAAATTACCCATGCTGCACATCAAACAATTACAGTACCACCTTAACTAGTACTGATCATTCCCAGAACTACTGTAGTGATTTCCTCTTAAGATATATTAGTTATAACTATACATATGACATTATACTGGACTATATTGTCATAGTGGCAGCTGGTGGAAGGACCATCTCCCATGAGAAATCAGGTTTCTTTTAAGACTATTCCTTGCAGACACTTAATTACATTTCTATGTTAATTTACCTGCATTTTTAGACAATTTTTTGTTGGTGGTAGGGGCGGTCCTGAATAGTAGGTACCACTGCATTAGATATGGTTCATCACTTTGACAAGAGTACAGACAGTGTGCTGGTGGGGAGAGGGTACATGGTGCTGTACACATGTAACAATGTAACAGATTGATGATGAAGTGATCATTATCAATCAATCTTTCTATGGTTTTGCCACTAGAAACAGATTGGAAACACTTTAATATGGTAAGAGCCCAATAAATGTTGCTGATATATTTTCACTTGAAATAAGAACTGAAAGTAGGCCAAACATTTCATGAATTTACTTCTTTCATTGTCAACTGATTTGAGAGATCATCGTTTTTTAATGCCGTGAAGTCCTTCTTTGGGAGGGAGGGGGTAACAAAAAGAGTACTCACTCAGTATATATGTACTCACTTGAAATGATGAACCAACCCTAACCATGCTTTAGGTCAGTGCTTAACTTTCAGCTTCTCTATTATTTTTATGGTGTGTTTTAATCATGATAGTGTTTGCATATATATATGTCACATGTATGTATATACTGTATGTCTCCAGATTATGTTTAGTTTTATACTATTTGAAGCGCACATGTGTATTTATCATGTACATCTGTGTTCTGGTTTAGTTGATGCATCGTTGGAGCTGACGGAAATGCTAAACAACAGTTGCCACATTACAAGTAGTTACAGTACTGTGGGCCAAGGTATACATGAAGTGTTTGTGCATGCATGGCCACTGTCAATGCTCTGTTGTACCCGTTATGGTGGGGCATTCATAGTGTACCCTGTGTTTTCAGTCCCTTTCCTGCCTGTGTAACTGCATGTTATCTTTACAACTCTTTATAAGAGTTGGTGCAAGCAGTGTTCAAAGTAAGTAGCGCCAAATAGCTTGTTGAGTCTTAGATGAGATATATATATTTTATAAAACACCTTGTGCTTCATGATTCTTCCATAGTTTAGTTCAGATTATGCCATAAGTCATTTGCAAAAGTCGAAAGTGAGTGACTGACCCATTTATAAGAAGTGTAATTGAATACTTTACTTTGAACACTTCATGATGGTGGTGTATACATCTAAATCAGATGTGGGTACACATGTATAGTCACTTTATTGAAATGTTTTGCATGGGTGATTAAGTTTTGTCACGTATATATAGTTAAAAAAATGATCAATGCTGTTCATCTTGACAATGTCTTTGGTTTACATTGTGAAGATGGTACCAACTGATCCTGCATTGATGAGTTTGTGTGCCAGGTGATTGTCAACATTAGATCTGGTGGTGCTTGGAGGGAGATGGTTAAGCATGATAACACTTGCCCTGTTGTGTCAGAATTTAAGCACTCGGAATGTCCGCCCAAGTTTTTCACAGTAATTTGCATGGAAGTTCGCAAAGTTTAAAAATATTTTTGATGAAAGTTGCAGACAGCAACACTATGAATGCATACTATGTATCAGTCATAAAGTTTCAATTTTAGCTTTTCTGACGTGCCAGTCAGCAAAGTTTATGCAATGATGGGTTTGTGTCATAGCTTCTGTTCTGGGGTGGGCATCTTCTCCCACAGGACAATTGAATTGAGCACTTCAGTTCTGGGCATGTACAGTGCCAAGGTAGGTACTATGATAAAGTGGCAAGGGCAACACTGTACATACAGTCAGTGCTTGAATTTTTGCTTGAATTTTTATTGATTTTTGTGCTATATTTGATATTAAGTATTTTAGTATTATTTTAGGTGATCATGTGGTTCACATATACACAGTTTTAAGCTGCTGTTTGGAGACTGTTTGTTAGATACCTTTCTGTCTGAGTGTTCTATGGATATGTCATTTTCAATTTAACAAAATCTGAAGTAGAAACATCAAAAATTTTTGTAACAATGGTGTATTAACTGTTATTTATAGTCTGTCAATTCTGAGTTACGGAAGGATTTCGCAAATATTACGTAAATAGCAGGCAGAATGACCATGTATTTCATACATAACCAAATCTGAGCAGTTTACCTTACTCTTGAAATAAATTTGCTTGTGGTGTGGTTTGTATTTATTTCTGTAACCAGTAATTTTAGCATTTTTGCGGGCCGCTCACAATTAGCTTGCCGACAGTTTAAAAGGACCTGTCAATCACATTTGCGCATGCTCACTTATCATTTCTTGGAGGATATGGATTGCGCTAAGTTTTGCTTGCGGCCGCAGAAATGCCCCCAAAATGTGGTTAAAAAGAAATACAAAGTGCAGATAGTTACCACATATGCCTCAAAAGTAGGGTACATTAATGAGAAAAGGTTATGCAATGGATGCATTTGCAAGTAACAAGCCATTGTTGTAATATTTACAAAATCAGGTTCCGTAGAGCAAGGTTAATAGACTGTAGTTGTGTCTTGCACACCAATTTTCTCAAGAACACACACAAATTTGAACAGATAAATAAATTTATAACAGAGGGATAGAAGTAGATGCAAAACCAGATTTGCAAATCCTGCCTAATACTACATTTAAACAACCTGTAAAATTGGAAATAACCTTAAAAATACTCATATCTAGTTTCTTATTGCGTTTATAAAAACTTTATGTAATTTAATTTAATTATGCATTATTACCCCCCCTCCCACTTGACTTCTTATGTTCTAGTTGTTACCACAAGTGACATCTACCTTTTTGTTGGAAATAAAAAAAACAAATGCAACAGGTACCATGTGATACAACACTATAGCAGACAAATATTAATCTACTAGTCTTAGACTGGCTGTTACTGAGGTTGAAAGCACTCAGTCACATTTCAATGCACATCTGCTCCCATGGCTGTGACCTGTAAAGGTAGGAGCAGCCCAGTATAAGAGATTTGCTGCCTTCTGATGAATGGTGTGTGCACTGAAACCTGATCCAAACAAACGTTGAAAGTAGTGGGACATTTTTAAACTACAATTCGCAATTTCTGAGATAAAGTTACAAGTCTAGCACTATGAACACCATAGACCTCAAAGTTGACAAAAAGTGTAAGGATATACTGATTACCAAAGTGTGTGATGAAGGAGAGTTATAGTTGGCTTTTGGTTGCCAAAATGTATATGACATATGAAACTTTTAAAATTTAGCCTAAAATTTAGGGCAATCTGGCATCTAACTTGCAACAGTCAGTGTAGTATTAAAGAAGTGTTGTAGTTATGTGTCACCTAACATGACTACTGTCGAGGTTAAGGGTAATCCATTTCAAGCAGAAGCCAATGTAGCGATTCCAGTTGGGCTGTATTTTATTCTTGTCAGGTACAGGGATGTGACCCAACTGGCCCCATGCTCTTTGCAACACACATATTTCTGGAATTTCAGTTCTCCTTGGCGTAAACGTCACGAGTTAGCATTAACCTATCACTGAAGAGGATAGCGGACTACAAACCTCGGAGTTACGTAATATTAGTCAAATAAGGGAAACATCTAGAAGAGAAGCTATAAAGGGGGCCAGTGACGTACTTTGCGAGCAGCTAACATTGAGATACAACTGATGACGCCTAAGCCAAGACCACCTCTCTTGTATATTTTTATATTATAAAATTTTCCTCTCCACTAAAACCATTCTATAACAATTTTCCTCTCCACCAAAACAATGACGTAAATTTGCAGTCTCAAGGACCCTTTTGAGTGTAACTTCTTACACCCTCTTTCATCCTATTTATTTGTTGTATTCCAGTGTGTCATTGTATATAGATTTATGTGTCTCTTTCTGAAGACCTTGTTATAAAACAGCGTTGCACTGAATCTGGCTACCCTGGTGAAGATATACTGGCCTCCAAAAGTATGGCATATTGGTTTCTTATTTTGTAAACTCCAAATGAAATGCCATCCTGGAATTATAATTATACCTGTGTATGACCTATCTATTAGGGATCAAAGTCACATGTGGTCAGTTCACCACTTGTCTTCATTACGCAGTATTACATAGAGTGGGGGTGAGGTCAAACTTGTGAATCTGCCAGCAAGGCAAGATTGACGAAAGTCAAGTCAGAATGGCAGAGAGGGGGGGGGGGCATTTTCCCTCTCCGTTTCACAGCAACAAATAGGTAACAGTGTTTTGGGGGGAATATTTGACATGTTTATATAATATTCAGAATAAAATTATTGATTAATTTACAAGTTTGGCAACAATGTTTCAGGTATTCTATACATTTGGAGGCCAGAATAAAGTAATTTTTTTTTTTTTTTTTTAATTTCCAGCTTTTGTGGGGGGGGGGGGGATTTGAACCCTCTGGCATGGCACAGTGTTAAGAGTTTAGGTCTATAGCTATGGGCTGAGTATGTTCAGTACATACCTGTGCTACAAGTACAAGTCTAATATACCTGCACATGAAGTTGTAGCATGTAGTGGTGGGATTCCGGAATGCCATAGCCCACACCACTGTCTTAACAGAGTGATAAAAATGTAAGTTGTTGCTTGGTTAAAATAGTTGACTACTGGTGACAGAACAACCTGTTAGCTAGAATATGAAATCTAAACATCCAAAATGCCAAATTGAGTAGATTTTATCAGATCAGGGTGTCCACTTTCTATTAATTCTATTGTAAAAATCTTGATTTTGGGGTGTCTAAAGGACACATGGACACACCCCTGGCTAACACTATGTGGTAGAACATGATCAACAGAGCTAGCTACATGAGCAGATCCCAGCATGCAATTGAACTCTGTTGGAGAGGTGATCATTTCAGTGAAGTATGGGAAGTGCTTTCATATGTTTGTTCCTACTGGTTCATATGGTTTATCCTGTGATGTACGTTGTACTTAAGACCCAGTACTAGTTGCTCTTGTTTATATATTGTCTCAAACAGATAACTTGAGCACTGTCCAGGCCCTCAGATTTTGGTCTTATTTGGATCTGTGCCAATTCCCAGCTACCTGCCAGCAGAGTATAGGACCATCATGGTCCTGTTTTTGTTTGCTATGTACATGAATGGAAAACAAAAGCCACGGGATAACTTCATTCAGGTTTTTCCATGAGAACAAGTAAATGTATCAGTAAGAGTCATGTCATGAGGTCAAGGTACAGCTGGGGTGGTCCTGGGGTGGATTTGGTCCTGGTGTAGTCTTTGGGGTGGTCTATATATTGGCCTTGTATATGTGCTTGGCATTGAGCTGTTTATTGTCAATGTTTTGGCAGAAAAGATCTCTTAAAAGTAAAAAGACCCACAGTCCAGGCTCAACAGACCATGGTACATCCAGTGTGTCACATACATGGATTACGTTATTTAATGGAAACCTTGTGTTTTCAAAAAGCAAATAGAAAGCAGTTGCTGTTGGCTGCTTGTGTCTGTTTTGATGCAACTCCGTCAAGGCTTTGCTATTTGGATTGATAAATCATGACTTCTCAGAAAAGTGAGCTGGTGAGGGCATCTGTTGTGTCCTGAATGTTAAATGACTGATACGTTACCAGCAAATCATATTGATTAGACCCCTCTGCCTCTTCCTGGGCCAATGCATAAGTACGGCAATGTAAGTATTGATCACAAGCAAAGGTAGAATTATGTGCTATAACGATTTGTTTGTATTGGCCAATAATTGATGCACTAATACAAGAGTCTTGCTGTTAAGAAGATTGCTATCAAATGTATAATTTATTTTGGTGTTATCAGGATGGTAGATAGCATTACTGTTAGGGGTACCTTGAGGTGTAAAGTTCAGTCCTTCATTTACTTTTAAATGCCATATTGTTGTATACATTTTTGCATGTCACTCCTGATTGAAATAATAGATTGATGAATAATGGAAATTGTCTTCTGGTAAATTTTCCACATGACATTTACAGCTCTTGCACAATATTTAGGTGTTAGTTAATGCCTCACAGAAAAAAAGCCTAAAAAATACATCTTGAATGATAGAAACTGCAGCATGTGTTGTCCTGGTTGCAAGAGGAAGACAAACACATGCATGTCACTGTACTTTTGTCCCCATGTTCTCTCAATAATCCATCAGTTGCCAGGTCATGTCATGGCAACATGTAAGCTGCACTCAGTGTCCTGGAGATGAATATTTAATGAGCCTTGGCACCCAGCCGTAATGATTTGTAAGGCCATGGGAAGTGGCTGGTCAGGGCCATTGATTGTTGCATGGACATGCTTAACTGATCCCACAGTTTATAGGCCTTATTACAGTCAGGCACAATGGTTCAGCCATTATGAACTGCATACAAGATAAGTGGTAAGACTATTGCTGCATCAATTATGCAGCTGGGTGGGATATGAGAGAGGTGGGCTTGCTACCTTGGGGACAGAACCAACAATTTAATGGATTGCACCCGTGGGATACTATTGAATTACTTGCAACCAATAGACTAGGCCTACACTAATTATTGCCAATGCAATTTCTATAGGAACAAAAATCTTGGCTCATTTTATTTCATTAAAAATAATATTCTATCATGCTAATAATCGACTTTATTGGTATAATTGGGTTGGTTGGTTTATTTATTGATATAATTGGGTTGGCTGGCTTATTGGTATAATTGGGTAGGCTGGTTTATTGGTATAATTCGGTAGGCTGTTTCACTTTCATTCCTGGCTGTACATAATTTCTCTGAAAGTATGTAGACCTGTTTTCTGGAAAACAGTATGAAATTTGCGATGAAATTTGAAAGAAATATTGTACAGAGTGACTATACTTGGGTGGACACCAAAGGGAAGCTGTTGAGTCAGCCTTACTTTGCCCAGGAAGGCATTAACCCTTCTCCCCCCCTCCCCTGGAATTGACACTTGAGTCAACAACTTTCCATGCCGTGAGTTGGGCACTAAGTACCCAACTCATGCCAAGGAAAGTTGCTGACCTGGGGCATATGATCTTGATAGGGCTCATCTACAATCCTCAGTCAAAATTGTTTTTTCATTACTGTTGAAATTAATTGAAAACACTGAAGCAGACAACATTTGACCACCAGCCAGTTTTGGCCTGTTTAAGGGGAAAAGGATTAAAAGGATAAACCAATGCACTTTGCCTGCACAGCTGCTCAGTCAGAGGCCTTTGCCAAGGTGAAGTCGAACTATTTCAAAAAACTGCTCTGAATTATAAAAATGGTGTTAGATTCATGTTCTTTGTGAGAAGGCCTTTCATTCAAGTACCAGAAAGCCTGATGGTGACCTGCATTGTTCTTCTGTCTGGAACTACAGGTGTAGTATTAGAATTAACAATTCTGGTACATGGACGTTAGAATCTGGAATCAATATGATTCAAATGAGCATGGGTTTCATGTGGCGATAAGCAGGCAAATGGTAAACAGTTGGATGCAAGTGGTTAATAAAACATTGGGATGCTGATGGTTTTGGAATGCTAATGGTTAAAACATTTGGATGTTATTGGTTAAAAGCATTTGGGGTGCTTATGGTTAAAGCATTGGGATGCTACTGGTAATGGAATTAAGGCTTACCAGGAAAGCTGGCTCATGCAGTTGCTTCACATTTCTGAAGTTTCGCTTCAGGAAGAAATTTGTAGATGAGTAATTTTTCACAAAGAATGATTGATCTAATGTGCGCCTGCTGAAAGCAGCCAGGATCACCTGCCTGTCTGCTCCATTGTTTCCCCTCAACTCTTGTGCTGCAAAGTTTTGACTGAGTCAGGAACATTCTTCTGGGGGCTTCGGGCTCTTATGCCTCCATAGTGCACCAAGGAAAGCTATTGACTTGGACCATTATTATGATTTCTGCTGCTGTGGGCATGTGGGGGATTGGTATGTAAATTAAAGGTTGGTTTACAAGGAACATGAACACATAATGAAGTCTCTCTTTGCTTCACTTTATCCCTGGTCTTCTTCATGTTTACAAATTTGTCTTGGTCAACTGTTTAACAATGCAGGTTGCCTGGGTGTTGTGTCTGCATGGAGTCGTACATTGGTGTTTCAGTGGAGGACGGTGACCAACCAGACATCAAACAGATGATGAAGAAGAAGCGTCGTATCGTAGAGGCTCCAAGGGCACAGAACTACTACCACCTGGAGTACTACCTTTTGCCCGATGACCCAGAGCCAGTCAAGACGGATGTGGTCACTTTTGGCATGGCGGCAAAGATCTTCACAGAGAGACAGGACCCCAAAGTGCTGAAGACATGGCAAGATGGAGAGCAGACATGGGTGGCCTGGACTCACTGGTGAGTAACTGGAATGGGTCTGGACTCCCTAGTGAGTAAATATAGGAAACCAGAGTAGAGATGAAGGGTGCATGCCAGTTGCAAACAGCCTTGAAAATAAAAAAAAAAACGAAAAAACCTTTAATACCTTGAAAACTTTTGAATTTTAAAGTAATCATCTGGAAAAGTTTAGAAATTGAAGTTATGTTGCTTAGAATTTTAAACTTTTGGCACATGTTATGTATGGCAACAGAACAAAAAAAATCATACAAAGTCATAAAAACAACAAAGTTCTTTGTCAGAGCTATATACAGACTTAGGAGATGGAAACACCAAATCGTAAGCTTGTGTGATCCCCTTACATTAAATTTTGCAAAATCTAAAGTATCTACATCCAGTATTTTGACATTTGAGACCTTGAAAGCTTGTGTGTTTGGTGCTTGGAAAGTCATGAAAAGTGCTGGTATTTTTTTATGTTGAGTTATTCGAACCAGGAATGTTTTTTGAAGTGCTGGTATTTTTTTATGTTGAGTTATACGAACCAGGAATGTTTTTTGAACATGGCCACTGAATGTTACATGAAAAGAAGCTCTTTCCATGTAATTTGAAAAGACCTTTTGAAGTGGACATATGGTTGGCAAGATGCTGCCAGCAAATAACAGAATTATTGGATTGGAAGACTACCACTTGGAGATAGAGAAAGGCAGTTAAGCAGCCACAACTGCAGCTGGTGTGAAGATGTTTGTGTAGTCAATCATAGAAAGCAGACTCACACACATGTACATGTACCAGTAAAAGATAATAAAAAAAAGCTTAGAACCATCACTAACTGACAGTTATCATAATCCATTTAGCCAACCCTGGATCATAACATTGCAGAGGTGCAACACACCACAACAAACGTACATTGAGAAAGAACAGTCTCATTTATGTTTTTTTGAAACCACTGTCTTAGCAGAGTTATTGTACTATGGCTTGAGTAATGAACCAGACTGTGGCATGCTTACACAATTGTAAATTTTCTTATATTGAATCTCTTCTGCATCAAGTAATTTGGACCAGTGTTTGCTGTTCAATAGATGGAAGCGTTGAAGAATTGGAATGTGTACAATGTGTGATGGACTTGCACGGAAACATGTCATTGTATGGTTTTTTATTCCATAGCGAGAAAAATGACTACAATTGTCTTGTTTCATTTTTGGTGTGTAGGTAATGGTAGTGGGAATGCAATAAAAAAGTTGGTTACCAAGTAATTGAACACAATAAGTCTGTCGCTTACCAATCGTACCGTAAGCTACTGTGTAATTTATTCATGAGCGTGGCTATCAGTGAAGTGCTATTTTGTGCGTGTGTGAATTGAATTACACTGGGTAACTCTTCCAGAAAGTTGTTTTCATAAATGGTTGTAGCTCCTGGTACTTCATGGAAATAACATCTATTGTAAGTCAATAGACTACAAGTTATAAAATCATGCTTAAATTTAAACATATTTTATTTAACAATTAGAGAGAAAGTTTTTTACTCTGTGTAAACTCTTTGGATGGTGACGCAGTTATAAGCATATGATCCAATAAAGCTCAGCTAGTTCTTGTCGGCAAAACATACATTGTATATAGCCAATGATTGCATGCATTTTGTATTCAGTGTGACTATACATGTGTACAGTTTTACTTTACAAAGATATATTATTCATTCAGTTTACGTGGTGCTGATTCATTAAACCAAATAACAAAAACCAAAAGCAATTATCAGGGTTTTGATTCATCAGTTACTACCGGTACACGTTAATAAAAAGTGGCATAAACATGCCAGCACAGTTACACATAAATATAAATTATGCACACATCAATGCAGTTACATGTAAATACAAACTATTATATGTGCATCAATACAGTGAGTGCCGTCAAACAAGGGACATACCACTCTACATGTTTTACATGCATCCGTGAACAGAAGTCACAACGGCAGATGAGATCTGGTAGCAGGTTCATGTCTTAAGATTCATGTACATGGACAGTGTGCCTTGTGCATGCACTCCCACAAGACACAACATGCAAAAAAATAAATATGAACTCGGGCTATAATAGGGAAGAACAAGAATTGGAGGTCCTCAATCCATCCTCCAGAGGGCACTTTTGTCATGAGGGGTATAGGGTTGTATATTCCCATATTATAATTTGCATTTTAATAAGTGAACAAGTGTCACATGCAGAAATGCATAAATTTTCATGGTAAACGTAAGTGTACAAGTAAAATATTTTAATAGATTTTATTACTTCAGCTGCAAAAGTAATCAGATTAAGAATTTTTAATCATAATATCATGGTTAGAATAAGACTGAGTATAAACTCTCTAACTTCCGTGGCATAGATGGGGCATAACAGGTTCATACAATAGACCCAACCATGCCAGGGACAGCTGGTCACCAGGTGTTCTGGTATATTATGTTGGTAGGTCTTATTCAGGAGGCTTTGTATGGAGCAGAAATCAGTTGAAGGAGATGCCGTCATACATGCAGGTACTTTTCTATGATTTGAGCAGGAAAAGGTTGATATACAATCCGATGGAAAAGTACATCTCTTGCCTGCCAAGGGGTACTGAATACATGTATTTGAAGATTATTGCAACATTTCTAAGTAAACTTTTGTTTAAAAAAACAGCAATCTTCTGAAAAGTGGCTTAGAAAAAAAATGTTATCAGGAGTATGTGAGAGATAGGCAGACAAAGGACTGGGAGGTTTATTAAGTGTACATGTAGGCCTATATCAAGGTGTACATGATATATGCTACCTAACAGTGGTGTATCTGTGCTACCGTGGTGTTAGCCTGTGACATTGCAGGGACAACTACTTGCCATACAGTCAGTCTGTGAGCCAAGATGCACACAATGTTAGTTGTGTACAGGACTATAGTGTCCTGCCTGTAGGCACAGATGTCTGATCAGCAGGGAAACACACACACTTCTGTGTCATGTACAAGTCAAAGGGTGGGGAAAAATAGGAAAATATGCAAGTAAAAAAAGACCGGGAAAGGTGTCTGTTGCCACAAAGCCTGCACCATGTCATGGCAGTTCATCATAATGATTTGCCACAGAAGGAACATCGTTTTTTGGTCTTTAGATGAGCTTCCCATCTTTGCAGTTGTGTGGCTAAATAAAATTACTTGCTTGAGTAATCCAATTTTAGTTCATATTTTTCAACCTGCATTGTTTTCAAACTTGTATCCGCAATTTCTCTATTTGTAAGGTCTTATAAATCAGAACTTTACAACCAGACTAGCCTGCTGCGTTTCATTAATGTTGTGCTGTTTTGCATATCCACCATGATACTGTTAATTTTGACAACCTGGTTTGATTAGATGTACAGTTATTAAAAAGCTCATCATGAGTCAGTCCTCAAAGGTAAACCTAAACCACTTTCATGATTTAGCGACAATTAGTGATGATGAACAAAAAAAAATTGTGAGATCTGTCACAATTGTATAAACAGTGAAACCTGTCTTAAGGGACCACCCACAGTGCCTGTAAAAATGATCCTTTCTGACAGGTGGTCCCTTAAGGCCGATAAAATTAAACTAAAATATGCTAATACAGATGTTGAGATGGTCCTTTAGCACAGCTGGTCTCTTAGCAGAAGTGGGTATAGGCAAGTACATTTATGAGGACAGGTGTTGCATGTAAATACCATTGACAGTAACTACAAATGGCACAGATCACAGCAAATCAGATCTTGAGCCTCTGATAGGAGATACTGATAACCACAAGAAAGATAGTGCATGGAGCCAATTTTTCAAATGTCTTAGACTATCTGGCATCTTTGCAGTCACACGATTGCCGTCAACGAGGACCTGCTGCTGAAGCTGTTCAAGCACAACCTGGTACTGCGCGTCTGGGACACCAAAGACAAAGTGTCGGTCAAGGCACGATTTGACAAACCAAAGTCCTTTAGACTCCCACAAGCCAAAGCTGGTAGGTATGCTGTAAGAATTGAAACTTAATGCTCTTGTTAGTAGCTTTTTTGTCATCCAAATACTACCGATAATTAAATTTGTTTACATTGTCTGAAAGAGAAGGTTGTATCTTATGTCATATAAATGCAGTTAATTATATTGATTCCCTGGGCTGTAAATGACTAGATGTTGGGTATGACTGCATACGTGTGTACATGACTACAACATTATGACCACAGCATGTGTATATGACTATATTGTGTGTATGTGACATCTTGTGTTTGACTATATCATGTTTATGACCATGCAGTCTGCAAGGTTGTTCCAATATTAAATTTTGTTGAAAATCTTGTCAATGACACATTATTACATGTATGTTTACTTGTATGGATCAATTTATGCAAGTGGGTATGCTTTCATGAGCGTATAACTATATCAGTGTGTGTATAATCATGATAAGACGACGCTACAGCATGTTTGATGGTTGCATGTCAGTTGGTTTGAGAGGACAAAGCTGTTCCTTGTAGCAACCTTGACTGGTTGTTTCACCCAGTTGATTGATCCCATATCCTTCACTGCATGACAGTCCACTTAGATGTTTATTCCTTTATTGTTTGTTACATAGTGGAAAACAGTGGAATGGGACGGCTATTAACCCTTTCAGTGCCAAATTTTTAAATGAGTCAACAGCTTTTCTCGGCACACATTGGGAACATTGCACCCAATGAGCACCGAGAAAAGCTGTTGACCTGGGCTATTCTCTCTGGAACTATAGGCATGCTGGTACTTGAATGAAAGGTCTTTAAATTTTAAGACGAATACAATCTGTGATAATGATAATTCAGACTTGTCTAACTTAAGTAGATTGACTTTAGACGTGATTGGCACTGAAAGAGTTAAGAAACTATACTCTCAAGACAAAACTTGTTCAACAGACATGCATATGTAAGAATGCTAGTGCCCCCTGGTGGTGATGTCACCTAAAACAGTGCAATTGGTGTAGCTAATTAACAACCTGCAAGAATATTGGATCATGTGACAGTGACGTAGGAACTACTTTTACAGCTAGATGAGAGGAGAAAGAATCACCCTCAACCGAGTGTGTAGAGACCATCCGGTTCTAGGGTGTTGAACTCATATATCCAATGACGTTCTCTTTTTCTCCTGAACATGGTAGATGACTCTAGGTCTGGGTCTCTATCTATAGCTTCCAGAATTTGTATGAAAAGAATGTCATCACGGGTGTGGCCCTGGGTGCGCCAGTGGTCACCTATGGGGCTCACTTTCTGTAGTCTAATGGATCTTTCATGTTCCAAGTATCTATCCCGTGTCATTCTTTTAGTTTCACCTATGTATTGTTCAGTGAGATTTCTCAGTTTTCTGAAAGTAGATTCGGCCGCCGGTGGGACGATCTTCTTCTGGTGTTTTTTGGCTGGGAGTTCGTCTTGCTGATCTTTGTCTCTCACTCTCGAGGGATAAGTCCTGGAGGAGTCTGCTGTGCCCTCCATGATGGTGTCAGTGGTGCTGGTTGATGCCACAGAGAAGAGAGAGATGTTGGCAGTAGATGGACTGGTCCCCGGAGTCTCCGACGACCTATGTGCACTTAGGTTGCCCCTATATATGTTAAGCCTTTCGGCTATTCCGTCCGTGAGGGCTTCAGTGCTGGGTGAACTCGACTGCTTCCCCTTTGCCTTGGAAGCGGGATCTACTTTTACAGCTGTATGAATAAGATTGTGAAGCACGCTATAAGAGAATTGATTGTTGTGTGTTGGGATGGGCCAGTCTCTCCCTCTGCAGTCAGCGTATAGTCACAGAGATCACGCCCTGAGGACTTTACAATGAGTGCCAGGATCTTTGTGAAGCCAGGCTGACTGCAGGGCCAGTGGCATCATACAGCAAATATGATACAGAATTTCTATGATGAGAAAATTTATAAAATATCTCTGTTATTTTGACTGCTTCCAGGTGAAGATGTAGATAACATTGGTGGAGTCAAGTCACTGGTGTTAAAACAGTCTCGTAGTTATGAAAAGACAATACCGCGGAGGTCATACATCGATCGACCCTTGCCGTCCCAGACTAAACTGCCCTCCATACACCCAGAGCTGCCCCTGCCCAAAGACAAAGGTGAGTGGACACCTGGAGCTGTCATATTGCTATTGGTCCATTACCACACTCCAGGGCCAAAACACTTTCTCTTTCAAAAATTTGATGAAATAAGCTACTACACTGTATTACAGCATGGGCAGGGAGGGGTAAACAGTGAACGAAAGTAGAGTAAGTTATTTATTAGAACCAAGTTTAACAAGTCAAACAAACCATATACCAGTCGCAAGAATGAATGAATGTAAACAACTTTGCAAGTGGCTTTGGTTATACACAAAGTCGATGATCATGTAAACCTTTGCTTTTATATTGTGCAGAATTGTAGAAAATTGAAACAATTGGCTAGATTCGACTGTGAGCAATATTAACGTATTCCTCGGTCAGAGTATGACATAGTTAATAGCTTTCCTTGGTGTGGGTTGTGCACAAGGCACCCAATCAATGCCATAGAAAGCTATTGATATGGGGCATATCATCATGGAAGGTCTTGCATACAAATCTCAGCCAATAGGTTTTGTAGTAAGGAGAAGGTAAAAACTTCAAGGCGGCTAGATGACAATTTACATCTGGGTGCTTTAGGGTGATTTGAGAGAGAAAGGGTAAAACTGTTGTTTAAAAATACCCCAGATAGACTGTACCCCAGACAGACTATACACAAGGGACTCTTTGGAAATGCCCCAGACAGACTGTATGCAAGGGGCTCTGTGGAAATACCCCAGACAGACTGTACCCCAGGCACACTATACACAAGGGACTCTGTGGAAATACCCCAGACAGACTGTATGCAAGGGACTCTGTGGAAATACCCCAGACAGATTGTATGCAAGGGACTCTGTGGAAATACCCCAGACAGATTGTATGCAAGGGACTTAGTGGAAATACCCCCAGACAGACTGTATGCAAGGGACTCTCTGGAAATACCCCAGACAGATTGTGTGCAAGGGACTCTCTGGAAATACCCCAGACAGATTGTGTGCAAGGGACTCAGTGGAAATACCCCAGACAGACTGTATGCAAGGCACTCAGTGGAAAAACCCCAGACAGACTGTATGCAAGGGACTCTCTGGAAATACCCCAGACAGATTGTGTCAGTTTCATACCATGCAGTGTCACTGTGATACAATGAAAAAAAACTGAATAAGAGGTTTTTAGGGCATTGTTATTTTTATATCAGTTCATTGATAATGTATATGCTTCATAACTGTGTATTAGATGTGAAACATAGTTCAGATCTAAATACTTATTTAAAGCATGATATAGCTACAGACTATCACTTTTAGCAGTATAACAAATGTCACAACAGCTGAGGTATCATACATGTGCCTTCATAATGTAAACCACCTTTTCCAATTTGCTGATTTTTGTCAACAAAAATATTAGTACAGTGTATTTGAAATGTGTGTATATATATATATATATATATATATATATATATATATATATATATATATATATATATATATATATATATATATATATATATATATATATATATATATATATATATATATATATATATATTGTGAATATAATATATTTTGGAAACAATTCTTCTACGAAATAAGTCACAAAATATCAGTAAAATCATATTCAGCACATCCAAAATTATTGTTTAGGGTTGCCATGGCAACCACCTCTTACTTCTTAAGTCTACATATTTGTGGACGTAGATGTTAAGGTGGCTTTGTAGGAGGCAAGGTGTGGATGGACCCTGACATGAAAGGCTTATTGATACACTCTTAAAAAATAGAGAACCTATAAATAAATTGGAGCTAGTCTTCCCATGCCATTACAGGAGTCACAACCATGACTCACTTTATTTATGTATTTCTGATGGGTGATAACTACATGTGCATTGATGTAAACATAGTTGTCATGAAATATTTTGTCTGTCACAGACAAGGGAAACAGAGCCAGGAAGGAGGCGCGTGACGCCCGGGCAGCGGCGGGTGGCAGAGAGATGCCAGACAAGCTGGCAGACTATATGGACAAGGCAGGGCACACCATGAATGGACAACAACCCCCAGCCACGCCCACCACCAACACCCTGGTACAGGTACCAATTAAACAGACCCCAGATGATAAGCTCAGGTTTGTCTTTGTTCAACAGACATAACATCATTGCTGTTTCCAACATGCAGTTCTTCCTGTTTGTAAAACTGATGGTTGTGCCTTCAGAGTCAACCGTGTTATCACAAAACTGCCTGATAACAGAGGGTTTCTAATATAAAAGTGATGGGGGAAGTACTAGGGTGGGGTAGCCAGGGACTAGAGTGTCATATCATAATCCTTCTTGTAATGAAAAAGTGATATAAAGAGGTGACACTCAATATTTACTGATTTTGTTAATTATAACAAAATTTCTGTTTAGCTTTAGCTGTTAAGGTTTTCTTTGTCAAATTATTTGTTTCTCATATTTCATGTGCCAGTGAACAAATACTGTGTATTTTTACAATGTATTAAATTGGATCTATATTGTCAAACCTGTGGATATTTGATGGAAAACCGAAACTGTATTCATGTATGGAAGGCTGTTATTTTGAACGTTTTTTTGGTCAGATGCAAAGGTGAAATATGGTTTTACTACAAACTAACAAACATGACTAGATTTTGCAGATGTGTCAAGCCAACGCTGTAAACTGAATGAAAATGTTGTACCATTTGTGTGCATGGTATGTCTTGTTATTGTAATACAATAATAAGACATACTATGCATGCAAGTCATGTGTACAAAACTTGGAAGTGAATATGATGCACAAGTCAGTCCAGTTTACTCCATTTACCAGGAGTCTTCTGCATTTTGGTCAGATTCGGTTTTTGCTTTTCAATAAAAAATTGGTTTCTTGTAGCTGTTCCACAGAAATCTGTGACCTTTCTTCTTTATTTTTATTGTTGTTGTTGAAAATTAAGAGGATAATCATAACACAGCAAAAGCTGTTCCCATTCCATACAACAAAGCTCACAAGGCTTGTGTACCATCTTGGAAAACCATACACCTTTCTCAATTTTTGTAGGGTTTTTGTAGGACATTTATATCATGTTATTTTTGTTGTACAGATCTTATAGTCGTCTGGGCCGCCTAGCAGGAGTGACCTCCCCAGTGGAGCCAGCTGAACCCACAGCCAAGAGAGCTGGGGGCAGAGAGGCTGAGAGACAGAGGGTAGAAAAACAGGTCCGCAGCAAGAGCCAGCCTCCCCCAATCAAAGACAAGAATTCTGGACCCAGAGTGGGTTCAACTCCTGATAAAAAAGACCCCAGGGTTTCATCAATACTAAGGACTGCTGAAACGGAAAGTAAGATAGATTATGATATTATTTGAATTCAATTCATTCATGAAAACAGTATTTCGATTACAACTGATATTTCATTAGGTTGCATATACCATTCTTGGCAAATATGATACACTGTAAGTGAGCTGGTCCTGTCATTATAGGCAACATGATTCATTGTTGGCAAGCTGGTCTGTGATTGTAGGCAACATGATACATTGTAAGCAAGCTGTCCTATTTTTGTGACAATATGATACATTGTGAGCAAGCTGTCCTATGATTGTGACAATAGGATACATTGTAAGCAAGCTGTCCTATGATAGTGACAATAGGATACATTGTGAGCAAGCTGTCCTATGATTGTGACAATAGGATACATTGTAAGCAAGCTGTCCTATGATTGTGACAATAGGATACATGTACATTGTAAAGAGGCTGTTGTGTGACAACAGGTAGTTCAATCATCAAGATGTCATGTAACGGTTGCCAATATGATACATTGTACCCTCTCTCTCCTGTGACATCAGGTAGCTCAACCATCAAGCTGCCTTGTGATTGCTAGCAACATGATATATTGTTATCAGTCTCTTGTGTGACTACAGATACATTTAGTTCGACCAGACAGATCTCCCATGATTGTAAGCAACAAGATACATAAATATATTGTAGTCAGTCTCTCATGTGACTACAGGTAGTTCGACCAGCAAGATGTCCCATTATTGTAGGCAACATGATAGATTAACACTTTTCAGTCTGTTATTTCATTGTAGTCTGTGTCTGGGGATTTAGGGCAAAATTCCAAATGTTGGATCCAATTTATTCTGTATCTATGATGTAACTACATGTAGTTATCATAACTGTATATCAGCATGTTCAGTAGAAATAGTGCTCTCGGTTCCGTAAGTGTCAAAATCTCTCAGTGTCTCATAGAACTGAATGTTACTTCCATTGCTTTGTTTTCAGTTTGAGGTATTATATACATGTATGAAAAGGACCTTTTGTAGGTAACTAAGAAATTGATTTCACTATCACAAGAATAAAAATTCTCAAAATTTTATGATTAGAAAGAGAGAGACAGGCCTTCTGATTTTTGTTGCTAAGAATATCTGAAGGTCATTTCAGGTCATGTGACCTGCAAAATGATCTGGGAAGGGAAGTCCGTGTATACGCAGACTCCGACTGCTATGGTGATAGTGTGAGTCCACGTGTATACGGACTTTAACCGGAAAATGTTAATACATTGACAGTCAGTCTTTCATGTGACTACAGGCAGTTCGACCAGCAAGATGTCCAAAGCTGATGGCTCGTCTCGCCGTCGTAATCGCAAGGCGGAGGCAGCGGCACAGGCGGCCGCTGAGCAGGCAAAGAAATTTGGTGTTTGTAATGTCTCCATTCCAATGAAGAAACTCTTTGCAGGTATTATTTGATTTACCTCTCAGTGGGCAGGTACATAAGGTACATATACTCGTGTAATTTATACCAGCTTATGGTAACTTAACTGACAGACTTTGATAGACTAAGTGGGTGTGCAGACCTTGTCATGAGTGTTGACAACAGAACTGTCATACAAGTTGGGCCATGCCAGGGGAACTTAGTTGATCCATTAATTTTCCGGGGAGAAGGGGTTTCAGAGTTGTAACTTTTCAATTTTACTGGGATATTTTCGCATTTCAAAAGGTTGAATAAATTTTACAAAGTGATAAAGTGTCATGTGGAAATTGCTTAGACAAATACCGTTGTGACCAGAGAAACAAAATGACTGTGTGAAAGTATATAGTGTAATGAGATAAATCAGAAGTTGTCCATATGCTTCAGGCCTGCAGACAGTCACAGAAAGACTAGAGAAGCCGGTGACAGGTATAGACGATGTCTTCCTGACAGTGTCTGTGTCTGGTCACCTGATGTCCGAGGAACATCGATGCAAGCTGAACCCTCTCATCCTGAAAACACGCTGTGTAACCAACATGCCGGACACTCCATTAACCTACCCACAGCTGAGACTGCGGTCAGTACCACTGTGACCTTGTACATCAAATAGGCACAATCTCATGCATATCTAAAAAAAAAAAAAGAGAAAAAAGAAAAAGAATAGATAATTATGTGCTAAATCATGCAAAAAGAGCCCCAAGTGCACAAAAATCATATCTCCCTTTCTTAGCTCAGCTGACTTGACTTGTCAGTCAGCTGAACTTATCTTATGGTCCTTTGTCCAGTGTCAGTGTCCATCCATCAACAATTTGCCTTTTTGACTTCTCCAAAACTATTAGGCAAATTCTCTTCAAACTTGTGGGGGATGTACCTTGGGCTAGTGTTCAAACCGCTATCCTCCAGAAATTTTGGGTTATTTATGAATTTTTTGTTAATTTTTTTACCAAAGCTTATAAAATCTCAAAAAGTGATAAGCCAATTGCTTTGAAATTGCATAGGGAAACTTCTGGGGAACCATACCTCAACTAGTTCAAGAGGTGGTGTGATTTTTTTCTAAATCTTAATGAATTTTTGTGTGATAAAGATATTTGGGACTTCTTTTCCAAACTTGTAACTCAGATTGTGCTATAACTTGTGGAAATGTAGCTTGTGGAAAGTGTAAACAAACGTTTTCACTAGGTGGTGATACTATGGATTCCTGATTTTTAACAAATTTTGCAATTCAGGTGTGTGTCAGTTAATGCATGTGTGCCTGTTGATTACTATGAAAATCAATAGGGATTGTAATGGAAATTTACATTTTTGACAACTTCTCCAAAACCATCAACCATATTCATTTTTACATTAGTGGGGACATAGGCTGTCTGCCAAGCTTTTTCATTTGGTCACATTCCAGTGATTTTTGGATTTGTTATAATTTTTTTGTTAATTTTTTAGCAAAATCTTAAAAAATATCTTCTGCAAAACTGTTTGGCCAATTGCTTTGAAATTGCATAGGGACACTTCTGGGGATCACCAGACCTTAATTTGTTCAACAGGTGGTGCTGCAATACTTGGCTTTTTGTTTTTAAATGAATTTTTGTGTGTTTTCACTATTTTCAACTTCTTCAAAACTGCGACTCAGGTTGTCCTAACACTTGGTGGAAATGTGGTTTGTGGGAGGGTTAAACAAAAATGTTCACCAGGTGGTGATACTCTGAATTGCTGGTTTTCAATGAACTGTTAAATTCTGATATCTTTTAGTTAATGTATGCATTCCTATTGATAACCGTGTAAGTCAATGGGGATTGTTACAATCTCATTTCCAATCAAGGTGGGCCTACTTCTCTTTGCTCTGTTTATCAAAGGTCAGCTGAGCATGGGCTCATCAGAGCCCTCTTGTTTGAAGAAATACAAAGGGCTGGGATGGGCCTGTAAAACTGATGTGGGTTGTACCTGAGGAACTTGAATGTCCTTGATGTTCTAGTATATACAGATTGTAAGTTGGACAAATGAGTATTTTGCTTACTGTTTATTGATTTGCATTTACCTGTGTTGTCATGTGACCCAGGTGCCAGCCAGCCTACATCAAGTACAACTTCATGTCTAACCCAGTCCACCAGAGCGTAGGTCGGGAGCAGGATAAAGAGATTTACTGGGATGACGTGAACGTTGTCCTGGCAGGTAAGAGCTCAAATGTGTGTCATGTACATGGACAGATATGTGCATAAAATCTCTGTCTATAGAGGGTACAAAGTGTAATGCTAAAGCTGTGACATGTCCAGCTAAGAGCTGATCCCTTGTATTGTGCAGATTGTATCGAAACCTTGTGTTGGCATACCTGTGGGCGGGACTGGGGAGCATTGTGTTTCACAAGTACAGTCTACAACCTCAACTTAGAGTAATTTGAAAAATGTTGAATTCATGATACAAACTAGTTGTATTTTTATTTGTTAAAGATAAAGCACTCAGATTTCTAGATGACTGTGACATATTGATGAGGAAGCAGTCGAGAATGGCTGGAAGTAGAGTGTTTTCTGGTGCATGTTAGCTCATTCCACCCTGATAGAAGACCGAGTCAACAGCTTTCCTTGTCACGCTCTGGGCGCATTGGGCCCAGAGTGCCCCAAAGAAAGCTGTTGACCATGGGCATATAATGTGGAATGATCTTCCATGCAATTAAGTTTCATTCAAAATTTTGAAAAATAATCCCTAAATTAATAAAATACAATTAGCAGACGACATTTAAATGTTAGGGGGAAAAAGCGTCATTAAGGTGGAATGATTTAAGTACTTTATTCATTACTTACTGAATCAAATGTGTTTGGTAGCTTTGGTTAGAGAAACAAGAGAATAATGTTTGGCATACATTGACTGTAGGAATAATAGAACCGTCAGAGCTCAGGGAGTACCTGAATGGGCCCCCACTGGAGATTCAAGTACACGATCGCGACAGAGTGACGGAAGCACAGAAACTGAAGGCGACATTGTTTGGAGATGACTTGGAGGATGAGAAGATCAGTAATGTTGGTGTAGTCTCAGGTTAGTCAAGTTTAAATACAGTACTGAGGGTATAGTGCTCACCTGGGCAATAAACACAATATTCACTAAGACTTTAGTGTTCGCCTGGGCGTATTCAACAGGGTAATCACTTTATGGTATTTATAAAGACAATCATGATCCATGTCCATGAAGACTATAATTACAACATTCACTGTTGAAGCAAACAAGTAAAGTGGGCAATAAGGCAATATTTGTCGCAAAAAGATGAAATTTAGTAGGGCCTAAAATAAGTTAAAGCAAGTTTTTAATGTACTGCCAATTTGTGCTTGAAACCCAGGCTGTCTCAGCAATCTTTATTTGCTTCCAAAAATGATACAAAGTTAGAGTTGAAGTTATAAAGCTATTACATTGGCTTATTTTTGCTACTTGTCTGTGAAATGTGAAAAAAAAACTTAAAATTAAAAAAAATACAAAATTCTTGCTGTAATTACTTTGTCAATCATGCCCCAGAAATATGTAATTTTTTCATCTAAACATAAACCTATGCTAAATTTTTTATTAATATTCCCATGATACATCCAGTGATCCTATTGATGAATCATACTCTTTTTCTGTCCAATACTCGTAGCAGTTTTAACTGCAGACTTTGGTAGTTTTTGGAGATGCTCAATTGACACTTTAATACTTTCCCTAATGTTTGACCAGTGGGCCAAAGGGAAATGTCTCATGTTAGGTCACTCTAATGCACTCTTCTTTCATCCACAGGCAAAAGAACAGTGCACAACCCGTTCCATGGGCGTGACAAGCCGTGGGATCCATATGGTGTGGCTAAGATTGATCTTTCTGGACTGCTGCTGGGTCAGCAGATCCTACATGTGCAGACACCCATACACTGCTGCCCCCTGCCAGATGTCTTGGGCGTTAGGGACGGCAAACAGGATGGAAAATTGCTGGGAGTAGCCGGGGCAGTGGATGGCCCAGGTCAGTGACAGTTAGGGCAGGTGTGGAAGCATAATTGGCAGCTTCCTGTGTCTTTCAAAGGCTGGCTGCTTTTCATGGGCCACCGCATCAACTGGTTAACACCCATATTTCAGGAATAATGCCAAAAGTAAAAAATTGGAGATATTTGATTTTTTAAAAAAATTTAAGGTCTCTTGATATCAAAACATCTTGCATTGGTAAAGTTCATTTGACGTGCAGAAATAATGATGCTTTTTTCTAATGGTGTCTCATTATGAAACTGCTGTGTCGACATTGAAGTTTACAATGACCACAACACTGTTGTAAAACTATTCTTGTCATATGGCTGGTAGAAATTAGCCAATCATAAGGCTCAAAAAGTGTTGATTATATCCCATAACCACTGATCATGAAAGAAAATGTATCATGAAACTTGATAATGCATCTTTTTTGGGCTGACCTTCACCCTCAATAATCGCAAAAAGGGCCCGCAAAAAGAGTGAATTAAGTAAAACCTATAACTCACTCTTTCCAAATTAACCCTTTCAATGTCTAACAATAAAATTTGAAATGATTTACCTGAATTTCCATGATAAAAACTTTCCATTCAAGTGCCAGCAGGCATTATGCCATTAGCCACAAAACTTCTCCGAGTCAGTAGTCTTGATGCAGTAGCATATCATGAACGCAAAGCAAACTTTGATTGTGAAATTGTAAACACACTACAAATAAAAGCCAACATACCTCCCAGTACTGCCGGTGCCGTCGTTTCTTTGGAAAAATAATTGCTGAGTTGCAATATTATCAAGTTCAATTAGAGGCATGTCATCTTCCATTTTGTGGCAGCTAGCAGATTCACGAACTACCTGAACACCTGAGCGAAAGCACGAATGAAGTGACCCAGAAGTGAAATGACACTGTCACACGTGTGTGTAAGAATTTGATTACGTCACTGACAGATAATACGCTTTCAATCATGAAATCACTGATCCGACCTAAACACAAATGACCATTCCTACCAGCCAATGACAAATGTGTCATAACATGAAAGGAGACGATTATGGCTATTACAACTGTCCCTTGGCTTCGCCACTCGACAGTTATAAGCCATAATCGTCTCCTTTCATGTTATAACTCTCACTTAAAGGCCCTTTTACAAAACCCCTTTCTCCCGCGGGAGAATGACCTTGGCCTGGGACAGGGACACACAGGTTCAGTGCACCTGTGTGTCCCTGTCCCAGGTCAAGCTCATTCTCCCGCGGGAGAAAGAGGTTTTGTAAAAGGGCCTTTAAGCCTATTAGCAGTCCCAAACTGTTGCTTATCTGTCACTGTGTTTCATTCATTTCAAAAACATAACAAACTGGCTATCTATCCCTAAAATCATTTTGCTTATCCTTATGTGAAACTTAATATTTTTGAACCAGATATAGTACATGGTATACATAAATTTATTCACCCTTGGTTTTGCTAAGGCTATTATCACTGGGCATTCAGATGTTGGTGATAAACTTTTTTATAGTTTGAGAGTTGTACAAATATTGTCTTACTATTTTTTTATGCACAAAGTGAGGATTGGATATACAGTATAGCTTTGTTGCAAGTACTGATAACAAAAGCAATACAAACGATGACCCCCTTGTGACATAACGTCTGTTTTGTAACTGTGGTTGTGACATGTCTGTTTTGTAGCTGTGGTTGTGACATGCTTTTTTGTAGCTGTGTTTGTGACATGTCTGTTTTGTTGCTGTTTTGTGACATGTCTGTTTTGTAGCTGTGTTTGTGACATGTCTGTTTTGTTGCTGTGTTTGTGACATATCTGTTTTGTTGCTGTGTTTGTGACGTGTGTCTTGTAGCTCTATTTTTGTGACATGCCTGTTTTGTAGCTATGTTTGTAATATGTCTGTTTTGTAGCTGTGTTTTTGACATGTCTGTTTTGTAGCTATGGTTGTGACATTTCTGTTTTGTATTTTCTAAGGACCGAGCAAGGGTCACAATAGCTAGAAGTTGTAGGAGAAGTTCGACCGGTTTCGTTGTGTTTCACAACTCGTCAGGAACTGTGGGCTAACCGACGTTACGTCTGATTTATATGCCGAGGGGTAACTTTCTGTTGTCACGTAAAACACGCTATTGTGATTGCGTAACACAGAATCTCGGTTCTACCAAGATGTTATTGTCAAGGTGAATTAGATTCAAAAGAATTTGAATCCTGGCAGGCCAATAAAATAAGGACTGCCGTAAAAACAATGCTGGGGGTCAGCAAGTGTAATTAATCAGACATCTAGGTGGTGGTACTACCGTACCACAAAGCCCTGAACACAGGAGCTTGGGACTGTGTGTGAGAGCACAGTGTGGGTGCGTATGTGCGGTTTCCCTATGGGTTGCATAGGTAATATGCTACCCAAAGCAGAATCTCATGGAGGGATGAACTCTGAACATAAAATTTTAGCATTAGACCGAGCAAGAGAGCTCATCTCCCCATGATGTTGAGACCGAAAGGTTCAATGGAGCGCAATTGGTGCATCCAATGTCTTTCCCTGTCAAGGCGCAACTGTCTGGTGCGTTCTAGACGGGGGGGAGTGCGGATATACTCTAAAATGTGCACTTTTAGAGCAAGACCCTGGTGGTCATTTTGGGCAAAATGTCTGCCCAGTGGCTGTGCAATGACTTTGTTACTGATGTAACGAAAGTGTTCGCGCAATCTGTCTTTGAGTGGGCGCATCGTTTGCCCCACATATTGTTTGTTGCATGTGACACAGGTAAGTAGGTACACTAGATTGGAACTTTCACAGCAACCTCCCTTGGGGACATGGTATGTCCGCCCAGTTCGTGTACTGGTTACTCTGCCTGAAGTGTCCAGACAGATACAGTATTTGCAATCAGCTCGATTGCATTCGTTACTGTGTCTCTTTCCAGATACAGCTGGATTCAGCTGTGTGTCTGTGTGATATCTGATCCTGCTATGGACCAGCATGTCTTTCAAACTGTCTGCCCTTCTGAAACCCACTATAACTTCCTTGTCGATTAAGGCTTCTGCATGCGGCGAGGCCTCAAGTGTTCTCCAGTGACTTTGGATGATCTGTTTTATAGGTGGAAGTGAGGGGTTGAACGTTGTGATCAAGAAAAGCTTTTCTTGGTCGGTCTCGGTGGTTGGCTTGGGAGCCAAAATTGTGGACCTGTTTACTGAGTCCACTTTCGTTTTCGCATCAGTCAGAATTTGAGTGGGATAATCCCTAAGCTCATAATATTGGAGGATTTTCTTAGAATTTTCCTCATAATCAATGGTCTTGCTACAGATCCGTTTGATTCTGAGCAGCTGGCTGAATGGTCCACCCACCTTAGAATGTTTGGGGTGGGCTGACCTGTAATGCAGATACGTATGAGTATCTGTAGGTTTGACGTAAAGGGTGGTGTACGCTTTACGTTGTGTATCAATTCTGACGAGAGTGTCAAGAAAGTTAATCTCTGTGTCGGAGACGTGAGAAGAGAACTTGATGGTTTCATGGCAGGAATTCAAATGGGAGAGAAACTCAGCTAGTTGCATCTCGCCAAAGGTCCAGATACAAAAAATATCATCAATGTAACGCCACCAAACTAAAGGTTGCAGTGGATAATGTAGCAGTTTGTTTTCCTCTAGATCTGCCATAAAGATGTTGGCAAATGAGGGGGCTACTTTGGTTCCCATAGCAGTGCCACTAACCTGCAAGTAGTGGTCACCATTGAACTCGAAGTTGTTGCATGTGAGGACTAGTCTCAGTAGCTGAATGAGTTCTGAAGTGCTGGGCTTATCCGAGTGATCCCTATTATGTAATAGGGCTCTGGCCGCACTGTGAAGGCCTTCATGAGTCGGTATGTTGGTGTAAAGAGAGTTTACATCCAACGTGACCAGAAGCGCATTTTCTGGTAAAGGACCCAGTGCTTCAATCTTGTTTATAAAGTCAGTTGTGTCCTTTATATAACTAGGAATTTTTTTCACTAGTTGTTTGAGAAAGAAGTCGACGAAAGCCGAGATCCTTTCTGTGGGGCACTCATTGGCACTCAAGATAGGGCGTCCTGGTGGTGGTAAGATGCCCTTGTGTATCTTAGGAAGGAGATAAAGGCTCGGTACTCTTGGTTCCTTAATGTACAAATATTTGTACAATTTTGGATTGATGCTATTGTTTGACAGCATTTCCGTGAGGACATCAAGCACTTTCTTGTTGTGAGTGTTTGTTAAATTGAAATCAACCTTTCTATAGTGATTTGTATTTGACAATTGTTTGGTGGCCTCTGCAATATAGTCTACAGTGTTTTGTATGACTATACACGAGCCCTTGTCTGCTTTTTTAATCACTATGTGTGAGCTGGTTTTAAGGTCATGAATGCCTTGTCGCTCATCCGCTGACAGATTGTCTGTATGTGGGATTCTTGGTTGAAATTTGGCCACATCATTCTTCACAGATCTACAGAAAGCCTCTAAACTGGGGTCAGCAAGATCAGCCTCTGTGGGCGTGAAAGTTCTGGGGATTTTGTAGCTTTCCTGTGAAGTTGTCCCCATGTTGGGATCTTGTGTGGTTTGTGTGGAAGTTACTGATGACTGAGCTGTCTCTGTGGTTGTGGACAGCATGTTGTTCTTGGCTTTTTTGTGAAAAAAACATTTCAACTTTAAGCTTCTGAAAAATCTTTCTAAATCCCCAGCTATCTTGCCCATATCAGGTTCTCTGGGTGTGGGACAGAAGCTTAGACCTTTGTTCAAAAGGCTAATTTGGGATTCAGAAAAGTTGTGATCGGACAAATTAATCACTAGATTATCAGGGATTAGAGCTTGGCTGAAATCCCTGGCATTGTTTGAGTTGTTACAATCAACTGCATGTAAGAATTCAACTTTATCTGTATTATAAGAGTTGAATAGTAGTTTGACATGGTTACTCACCTTTCTAAAAGAAGAATGAGAGGCTGCTGTACCCATAAAGTTTTTAAGGGTAGGGCACGGACACACGTCTGTGGTTCCTGGTGCAGGTGGGACTGCAGTATGCTGTCCATATGAGTCAAAGTCAAACTGAAGTGAAAACTGCTCAGTAACTTCATCAAAACTTAACGTAACATAACTGCTAACTTTCAAACAAACACTGTCACTGTCAATGTATTTACAGTGATGTGGCTCCTTCAGTATTTCTGTCCCCTTCTGTTGTCCCGTCCATAGCGACGGTTTTGGGGGCGTGAATGGCCTTGTTTTTTTGAGATACTCGCCAGGAGTGAGGTCAAAGCATTGGTCTGGCTTTTTGTTAGATTTAGACCTGGTGACTGTGGGGAAGGGGGTCTCTTCCCACGCGGGGAGCGAGGGCCCTGTCGCCTCCGAGATGGAGAGCGGTTGTAAGGTCTCCGTTCCTCTCTCACACGACTGTTCTCTCTCTCTCTCTGTCTCTGTCGGTTTGTGGGTCGCGAGTTGCTCGCATTCCCACGGGGTCGCGGTGGGGGAGAATCCCGCCTCTGCGCCCCGAGTTGCAGAAAAAGGTGATCAGTGTCAGCCTTTTCCATCTCAGCTTTCTTTGCGATGAGCTGATCTAGCTTTTTGCGCTGCCTCATAATGATTGGGGCCAAAAAAAAAAAAAAAAAAAAAATTTCTGTTTTGTAGTTATGGTTGTAACATGTCTGTTTTGTAGCTGTGTTTTTACATACATGTATCTGTTTTGTAGCTGTGGCTGTGACATGTCTGTTTTGTAGCTGTTTTTGTGACATGTCTGTTTTGTAGCTGTGGTTGTGGCATGGCTGTTTTGTAGCTGTGTTTGTGACATGTCTGTTTTCTAGCTATGGTTTAGAAACTTTAGAATCCACCAGCAAGCAAAGTCTGTCTCTGGACATGAGCCACTGTGGTTGATCCCTCTAATGATTTCTAATGTGTATTTTTCAGTGGACAGTCCTCTTCCAGTTGGTCACTACCTTGACTCCGGGGCAATGTTGAAAGTGAAGATTGAATTGGCGTACCCCCTGACCACACCCAATCAGCTGGCGGCCAAGCAGGACCTAGGCACAACTTCCGAGGTAAGGAAACAGGAAGGAAAAAAGTTCTCTGACAGAAGTACACAAAAAGTGCTTCAGATAAGAAAAACCATTAGAAAAAAAACATTTCAAGGAAATACTTGTGGTTGGCCTTCTGCTAGCACAGAAATTGTAATCTGTGTATCCCATGGTGTGTTTGTTGAATTGTAGCCAGTATATTTCATGGTGTGTTTCTTGAGCTTTAACACTGTCCCTTCAATCACCCATGTATCCTTTGGCATGTCTGATATCATGACATGTTTGTCTTGCAGTGTCCATTCAGTTTCCAGTATATTAGGAGGTGTTTGTTTTACAGTGTCTATTCATTTTCCAGTATATTAGGAGGTGTTTGCTTTACAGTGTCCATTCAGTTTCCAGTATATTATGACATGTTTGTTTTACAGTGTCCGTTCAATCGACTAGTGTTCAAGTTTGACTATCACAACCTACAACTGCTGCACAGACTGCAGAGGATGATCACGGACATCAACGCCAGGGCTCTCAAGTTGGACCACCTGCCACAACACATCATAGAGTCAGCGCTGTCCACGTACAAACTCTCCCTGTCAGTATATAATAGTTCGGAAAAACATCACCCATATTCATAAATTTCAACCAAAAAATGACAACAAAGTTAAATACAGCAAAATATAGAGTTTTAAGAATTACTTAAACAGGCAGTCAGTCAGAAAAGGCAGTTGGTGGTTTTAAACTGCTTCTCTTAACCTTTGAAATGTTCTTCATTATGCATGAACTTTAGTTTTCTCCAAAACATGTGGGTCTAACCACTTAAAAACCAAAATTATCACTTGTGCCAAAGATAAAAAGAGACATGCTAGGCCTGTCATGTTTGGTGTTTGCTGACTTGTCAGTCAGCTGAGCTGACAACAAATGAAAAAAGTAGGCCAAGGTCTTTTTCGTGATATTTATGAATCTGGACCATTACAACACTCTACCTCCATTAACTATGAATCTGTGAATACAGCACAACATAGCCAACTAAGTATTTATCAAATAGTTCACAAAAACAAAACATACAAACTGTCCCTGTTGTGAGTGTATAAAACATACAAACTGTCCCTGTGAGTGTATAAAACATACAAACTGTCTGTGTGAGTGTATAAAACATACAAACTATTTCTGTTAGTACAGTGAAAACTTGTTATACTGACACTATCTGTTCCCTTAGAAATGTGTCGGATAACTGAATATGTCATATAAATGAATCAAAACAACAAAGAAAATGAACTTTTGCCATTCAAAACTTCTGTCATTATAATAAATATGTCGGATATCTGAGTGTCATTATAATGAGGTTTCACTGTATATGAAACAAACAAACTGGCTCTGTGAGTGTATAAAACATACAAACTGTCCCTGTGAGTGCATAGAGCATACAAACTGTCCTTGTGAGTAGAAAACATACAACCTGTCCTTGTGAGTGTAGAAAATGTACAAACTGTCCCTGTGAGTGTATAAAACATACAAACTGTTTCTGTGAGTATATGAAACATACAAACTGTCTCTGAGTGTAAAAACATACAAACTGTCCCTGTGAGTGCATAGAGCATACAAACTGTCCTTGTGAGTGTAGAAAACATACAAACTGTCCTTCTGAGTGTAGAAAACATACAAGCTGTTGTCACGAGTGTATCTATCATAGACTATGTGTGAGTATATAAATGATACAAACTGTTCATGTTAGTGTATAAAAGATACAAACTGTCCCTGTGAATGTTTAAAACGTGCAAACAGTCCGAATAATTACAAAAAGAAAAAAAATATAATAAATTCTGAAGATGGTGCATATCACAGACAACTCTGAGAATAATGCTGATATAGGTTATAAACCACATGTGATAATGCTGATATAGGTTATAAACCAGATATGATAAAGTTCAGAAATATAAACATGTGCATCAAAGATGTTAAAAGGTAAAAAGAAATTCATATTTACATTATATATATATGTGGAGAGAGAGACATCGAGAGAGACTTTAAGTGGTAAGTTTAAACATATGAGCATAAAATTTTACCAAAGATGCTTTTATGTAGAAAACTTTTCATACAAAATGTAATTACGTGCTGAAATATGTCAAGAATTTGTCCAAAGCTGTGTTTAATGTTAAATATTTCATCTGGTCTGATAATGGCAGCAGAGTTTCTGTTGTTTTGTGTGTCCATTGTTTATTCATGTACCTTATCGTGATATATTAAAGCTGAAGAAATCAAAGTAAAACCATCATTTTAAAAAGCGCTAGTATTTCCCATAGGAAACACCTGTCCACTGTTCCAGACACATGGCCTTGGGGGCCTCTTGATTACTTTACTTTGACTTTTCAGACAGCAGCAGGGGAGTCGTGATCTGGACATTGTTACTGGCTTCCAGGTGATGGATGGCACGATGCACCTGTTTGTTATTGAGGGTTTGAGTGACCAAGCAGTTCTTAAACTGTGGGAGGCATTGCCTAAGCCTGAGAGTGCAGGTAGGCAATGTTAGTTCCAGACAGTGGTGATATTCTAATATGTGTAACTGTACCAGTGAGTCTATAATATAATATGTACAAACTTTCCCTCTGTGTCAGCTTCAGGCATGATAATAGCTCCTATTTCCCAACTAGCACAAAAACCCAATTGAGGATCACTCGTCAGACAGCATGGTGCCCCGATGCGGTCTATCTTCCATCTTTAGCATTGTCTGTGATCCTGATGGCTTTTGTTTTGTTTTTTTGTTTTTTGTCTCAGCATACAGTAGAACCCACTAAAGTTCTTGCTGTTTGGAAAGGTCAGCGCTGACATTTTATTTGAAATGTCATTTTGTAAAATCATTGTAGTTACCATTCTGTACTTTTCTGTCATTGTCACTTGTTGAATTAAGATTTAATTTGACTTCCTGTGGCAGAATGATGTCTGTTGTATGACCTGGTTACCTGTGACTGCAGATTTCTATGACCTGGTTACCCATAGCTGTAGGTGTCTATGGCCTGGTTACCTGTGGCTGTGTCTGTGACCTAGTCATCCATAGCTGTAGGTGTCTATGACCTGGTTACCTGTTGCTGTGGGTGTCTGACCTAGTTACCCATAGCTGTAGGTGTCTATGACCTAGTTACACGTAGCTGTGGGTGTCTGACCTAGTTACCCATAGCTGTAGGTGTCTATGACCTAGTTACACGTAGCTATGGGTGTCTGACCTAGTTACCCATAGCTGTAGGTGTCTATGAGCTAGTTACCCATAGCTGTGGGTGTCTGACCTAGTTACCCGTGGTTATAGGTATCTATGACCCAGTTACCTGTCACTGTAGGCGTCTATGACCTAGTTACCCATGACTAGGTGTCTATGACCCAGCTATCTGTAGCTGTAGGTGTCTATGACCTAGTTACCCATAGCTGTAGGTGTCTGTGACTTGGTTGCCCATAGATGGAGGTATCTATGGCCTAGTTACCTGTGGCTGTAGGTGACAAAGCCTGAAGTTCTGACCAGAAGATTGCTCTTAAAAATGCATAAACCAAAAGAAAAGTAAACTTCAAACATGAAAACAATAATTACTTTGATAATTCTGAGGTCTAGAAAGCTGGGCACTAATGATCAAAAATGAAAAGTTTACAACTTGTAAGTGTTCTTGACGATCCTGATTGGGAGTTGTACTCGGAACCATTTGATGAAAGCAAAAAAAACACAACAAAAAACAAAAGAAAATTCCTTAACTGCATAGAATGAGCAGAGTCAGGTTCAGATATGCTGGCCCTGATTTACCAAGGTGAATTGCAATGTGTATGGTGGATCACTTTGAAAGCAGTCAGTGCAACCTGTCTCTATTGAAATCATTTTATCATCTGCTGTCTTTTTACTTTTGTTATGATAGGGGCTTGTATGGACATTGTGTGTTTCACAGTTGCTTTCTGAAATAGAATGAGTCCCAAATCAGAACACAACTTGTAAATGAATCACCTGGTGGACAACAAGAGAACTACTTTCTCACTTGGTTAATCAATGAAGAGTGCAGTGTTCTCCATTAGCAGGGCAAGAAATTTGTCCATGATTTGAGGTCATCTTTAGATAATGATAATGGGCCACAGTCCCGGCTGCTGGTAGAGCGTACAAAATGGAAACATGCACTTGGCTCTTCAGGTTTCTCTGCAGTGATAGATTTTACATATTCACATTTACAAGACAGTTTTGCATATACATGTATATTATGTTGGGGAAAAAAATCATTAAAAAGCAAGGTAAACTGTACTTTTCTAACCAAACCTCTGTCCAATTTGTTTGTAGACGTAGAGGTGTTATACCACTCAGACCTGAGTTTCCGTGACCGGCTGTATGGCCCCCTGGACGTGGACCTGTGTCGCATCAAGTTGCACGAGCCGCTGTCTGTGATCGTCCAACAGCCTCTGCTGTATGTGCGGGACATGGTGCCCAAGCCGTGCTTCGAGGCACTGGTCAAACTGGATGAGGTGAGTGAGATCATGTAACCTACCATATAATGAGGTCAGTGATATCATTTAATCTACCATATCATGTGGTCAGTGATATCATGTAACCTACCATATGATGAGGTGAGTGGTACCATGTAACCTACCATATCATCATTTCCAATGTATGAAAGGTCCTGTATTAAATCTTGGCTCAAAACCAGTCCTACATAAAGAGACTGTAAAAGTTCTTATATTGTGCTTAGAAGCCACATGAAGATGTTTAATTTTTTAATTAGGTTTATTTTTGGGTGGTTGAATCGACTGGAACTTAGTGGAAGATGATGCTCTACAGTCATGTATAAAGTGCAATAAGCTCTCAGGTTTGGAAACAGGAATAACTAGCTGATTAGCTTTATACCCCAATGTAGTTTGACCTCAAAATGATGGAAAACAAAAAAAAAACAAACAAACAAAAAAAAAAAAAAAAAACAAAAACAAAAAAAAAAAAGAAAAGAAAAAAAAGAAAAAAATTTGGACTTTTGATGTTGTTTTTGCAATATATCGTACAGTTGTTTAAAGTTGTAAAATGACATATCAAAGTCAGATGACCTTTGACATGATGTGGTGACAAAATGCATTAAGATTTTGAACAGATGAAACATTGCCTTTTAGATTAATCTTTACTCTTGACTGTGCTATATACATGTATTTAAAGCTATTGTATTTACAACTAAACAATGTTATTGGTACATTGTATTTTTGTAAAATCATGCTGATTACCTGTAAAATTGTTGTATAAATGTAGTTCTCATGTTACTTTATGAAAGCACAATAAACTAAATGTACAGTTTCTTAACCATCAGAAAATGCATCACATACAGCCGTATATTATTTTGCCACTGAAGTCAGTCTTGTTAGTGGTGAAAGTGACTTGAATGCTATTCATACTTAAGACAACATCACTATACCTTACATCATAGAGACCTGGTCCATGCAGAGCCCTTTATGAAAAATACAATGCATGGGAGCTAGCATATAAGCATACCAGTCCAGCAGCCTCAGGCAGTTGCCTTAATTATCTGCCACTCACTGGTTCACATGAAGTAAAAGTACCAATCTTGAAAGCTGCATCTAATAGACCTATTTTTCTGGAAATAATGACAAAGGAGTTTACAAGAGGATATACTTCCAGGAGTGGGTATGGGGACATGAGCCACTATAAGACAAACCAGGAGGGTAAGGGGTGGGTATGGGGACATGGGCCACAATAAGAGGAACCAGGAGGGTTAGGGGTGGGTATGGGGACATGGGCCACTATAAGAGGAACCAGGAGGGTAAGGGGTGGGTATGGGGACATGGGCCACTATAAGAGGAACGAGGAGGGTGAGGGGTGGGTATGGGGACATGGGCCACTGTAAGAGGAACCAGGAAGGTTAGGGGTGGGTATGGGGACATGAGCCACTATAAGAGGAACCAGGAGAGTTAGGGGTGGGTATGGGAACATGAGCCACTATAAGAGGAACGAGGAGGGTGAGGGGTGGGTATGGGGACATGGGCCACTATAAGAGGAACCAGGAGGGTGAGGGGTGGTTATGGGGACATGGGCCACTATAAGAGGAACGAGGAGGGTGAGGGGTGGGTATGGGGACATGGGCCACTATAAGAGGAACCAGGAAAGTTAAGGGTGGTTATGGGGACATGGGCCACTTTAAGAGGAACCAAGAGGGTTAGGGGGGTATGGGGACATGAGCCACTATAAGAGGAACCAGGAGGGTTAGGGGGGTATGGGGACATGGGCCACTTTAAGAGGAACCAGGAGGGTTAGGGGGGTATGGGGACATGAGCCAATATAAGAAGAACGAGGAGGATGAGGGGTGGGTATGGGGACATGGGCCACTATAAGAGGAACGAGGAGGGTGAGGGGTGGGTATGGGGACATGGGCCACTATAAGAGGAACCAGGAGGGTGAGGGGTGGGTATGGGGACATGGGCCACTATAAGAGGAACGAGGAGGGTGAGGGGTGGGTATGGGGACATGGGCCACTATAAGAGGAACGAGGAGGGTGAGGGGTGGGTATGGGGACATGGGCCACTATGAGAGGAACCAGGAAAGTTAAGGGTGGTTATGGGGACATGGGCCACTATAAGAGGAACCAGGAGGGTTAGGGGGGTATGGGGACATGAGCCACTATAAGAGGAACCAGGAGGGTTAGGGGGTTATGGGGACATGGGCCACTTTAAGAGGAACCAGGAGGGTTAGGGGGGTATGGGGACATGAGCCACTATAAGAGGAACGAGGAGGATGAGGGGTGGGTATGGGGACATGAGCTACTATAAGACAAACCAGGAGGGTGGGGGGTGGGTATGGGGACAGGAGCCACTGTAAGAGGAACCAGGAGGGTTAGGGGTGGGTATGGGGACATGAGCCACTATAAGAGGAACCAGGAAGGTTAGGGGTGGGTATGGGGACATGAGCTACTATAAGAGTATGTGCTGCCATTAGAATGTTGCTCTGACGTTGTGTGATGTTAGACTGTTCTTTTAACACTGGGTTATGATGAAACTAAATAAAAAACAGCTTCCAACATTAGATGTCACTTCTGTACAGGAGTGAAGAGAGAACAAGAGACATTGAGTTTATGTTGGTTCATTTGAAAGCATGTGGGGAGGGGGCAGTTAATTACATGTGAATCAACAAGGTGGGGGTGGGATGGGGTGGGGTTATCCAGAATGGTTGGGGTATACTACCCACAGCAATTATATATGCCATGTTTGCTGTGATTTAGTTGTGTCAGCAACCACAGTCCACACAGTATGAATAATTAAAGCATTGCCCTCTCATGTGAATATGGTGAACTGACCTCAAGATCATATTTTGGATGCGGCATGCTTTCTTCTAACTTTTTCAGTGACCGTGCTTGCAGTAGTCAGTTTTCCTCCAGTAGGTCATGATGTAGCTACCATGTATTGTGGGAATAATGTTGTTGAGAATTTTTGTATAAAATCATGGGCAAAATGTAGAAATCGCTGGAAGAATTGAATGTGAAATACCAGCAAGACAGACTGTTCTGTGGTATTTTCTCAGTTGGAGTAAAGGTAACATGATGTGCAAGTTTACACAAGTTATAGGGTGTCCTGTGTCAGTGGTATCATCACGCCCTGGGTCTGTGTGGCCCAAGCTGACCAGTGTGTGCCTGTGACGTGGAAACACCTCGCAGGGCCAGTGTGTTTCTGACAGTATCAGCAGGTTGTCATACAGACGGCAGGAAAACAATCATGGAGCCTTTTGTGGTAAAATGTGCTGGAACATTGACCGACACGAAAGGGAGATAAATTCAATGAGTGTGTTGTCACCGATGTTTGTTTACTCCGTGAGGATGGGATGGCAGCAGTACAATCAGAGATACCAAGTCCGTATTTGGTTTGTCACATGACCTTCCCTACTTGAATACCGAGGAGGGTATCATGTCTTGTCATGAGATCACTCACAATTGTTCTGGCAAGCTTCCTGTGAAATGCTTCGACTCTATTTAGGTTACAGCAGAAGACTTAATCAACAGCTCACCAAAACATAGGCTTGGCAGTTTGCACCCAACACATGCCAGAGAAAGCTGTTGACATGGGTCACGTGATCCTGATGGGACACAGCAAGGATTCATTTTCGTACACACTTTTATTTTTATAGTAACAAGAAGAAAGTGGAATAAAATCAATGAAATGGACAACACTTTACATCAGGGCATTTTTGGCTGATTTGAGTGGGAGTAGGTTAACTCATTCCATACTAAGTGCAAAGGGATTAACAATGACTTTGTATCACCTTGCATGTAATGCTGCAGCTACTGTGATCAATCAAAGGAGCAAGGCTTTCCAGCCAAGGCAACAACACTAATTATAACAATGCAACAACACTGATTATAAGGAGCACAGCTTTCCAGCCAAGGCGACAACACCGATTATAAGGAGCAAGGCTTTCCAGTCAAGGCAACAACACTGATTATGACAATGCAACAACACTGATTATAAGGAGCACAGCTTTCCAGCCAATGCAACAACACTGATTATAACAATACAACACTGGTTGTAATAAGTAAGGCTTTCCAGCCAAGGCAACTAGACTGATTATAAGGAGCAAGGCTTTCCAGCCAAGGCAACAACACTGATTATAACAATACAACAACACTGATTGGGGGGGGGGGGGGGGGGGGAGCACAGCTTTCCAGCCAATGCAACAACACTGATTGGGGGGAGCACAGCTTTCAAGCCAATGCAATAACACTGATTGGGGGGAGCACAGCTTTCCAGCCAATGCAATAACACTGATTATAACAATGCAACAACACTGATTGGGGGGAGCACAGCTTTCCAGCCAATGCAACAACACCGATTATAAGGAGCAAGGCTTTCCAGCCAATTAATATAACAACACTGATTATAAGGAGCATGGGTTATAAGGAGCAAGGTTTCCAGCCAATGCAACAACACTGATTATAACAATGCAAGAACACTGATTATAACAATGCAAGAACACTGATTATAACAATGCAAGAACACTGATTATAACTATGCAACAACACTGATTATAACAATGCAACAACATTGATTATAACAATACAACAACACTGATTATAACAATGCAACAACACTGATTATAACAATACAACACTGGTTATAATGAGCAAGTTTTTCCAGCCAATGCAACAACAAAACTGATTATAAGAAGCAAGGCTTTCCAGCCAATCCAAAAACACTGATTATAAGGAGCTCAGCTTTCCAGCCAATGCAACAACAACACTGATTATAAGGTGTCATCTTGGGATTTGAATGAAAGCTTATGCTTTCAATGATTGAGTAATGGCAGTAAGCACCTGCCATAAAATTTCAAGAATGTCACCAACTCAGCTAAAATGAATTTAAAGAGAAAATCTTATAAGTGGACTGGCTGTTTGAGGACCCTATCTGGGTGACAGCATGATAATTATACATATAGTCTGTTAGATAGAATAGACTTGTATACTCAGTGTTATTGTAAGTGATCATGAACTTTGTGCTACAGTATACACATCTCTAAAAATGTTTTCAGTTACCAGTTCAGTCATTAGATAATTATATTGTACATCTATTATGGGCAAGACTTTATCAAGAATATCTTAAAATCATGTCCAAACATCACGTAATGTAAATTTCAGTGTACCAGTTTCTAAATAACATCAGTGTAAGACAGGTACATGTAAACACAATGTTTATGCTATAGGCTCATGCAATTACTGGTAGTTTTGGAAAAGCGGTTAGCCGCTGAGTATATTGTACTTTTTGTCCCAGCGTTTTTCTTCTATGTGTCTGCAAAAGACCATCTGCAGTTCAGCTTTTATCAAATATGGAATTCACAATACAATCACATTGTCACACAGTTGTCATGGGTATCACAGGGAGGTGACTCTTCCTCCTTTTGCAGGAATTCCTTTGTTAGCTCTGCTGACCGTAGGTTGCACGGCTTATATGATCACTAATGTCCATCTGTCCTTCATTCCATCTTTCTGTCCATAAACATTTGCAGGTCAACACGAAAGCGTCAACAATTTTTAAGTTAGCCCCTTGAAATTTTTTGGACATTGTGATAAAAATCTAGGTTCCTTTCATTATTGATGGCACCACCTGGTGGATTATGTAGGACAGGGGCCAAAAATTGAAAAAAGTTAGGACTTCGTAAAGGACACTAAATTTGGTATTTTGAGAAAGAATGAGGCTAGTGATACCAAACATCACAAATATGTATCATATATAGAAGGCTGATACTGCGTAATTTGGATGATCTTGACCAACTTTTTCTGGGTCAAGGAGGGAATGCATTTCAATTAAAGGATTTTTTTGTGATGGTCATTACACGTGAACATACAGCTATGTACCACAACTGGAACACTTTACAAGCAAGATTTCTATTTCATGTGATGTGATGATGGTGCCACAGATGGTGGAAATTGGAACTATACTATTATAGGTATCAAAAACACACAAAATGCATTTTTGTTATGATAAATTGAGATGGAACTGCCAAAATTTACACCAATTATGAACATACATACATGTATACACACAACTTTCTTTGAAGTAGCAGGTTCTAAGCACCAGACTTGGCCCCAAGAAAGTTGACCTGGGCTCATGATCTTGATAGGTGTCATCTACAACTTTTATTCAATTTTTTTTCATAACAGCCAGCTGGTGTTGTTCAGGTTAAGGAGGAAGGAATATGTTGGGTTGCTATTCTTTTTGTTCCCTGAGGGTCAGTGGCACTGTATAGACTTTCTCATGTAAAAAGATCCTACAGAATTTTCTTGGCAGTAACATGGCTGACAGTAACATGACTGACAGTAACATGAATGACAGTAACATGGCTGACAGTAACATGACTGACAGTAGCATGGCTGACAGTAACATGACTGACAGTAACATGACTGACAGTAGTATGGCTGACAGTAACATGACTGACAGTGTATGGCCAGGACATTGCCCTGAGTGGCTGATCAAAGGAATGATTATGTTAATAGGCGGTATCGGCCACTGCGAGGCATGCCCATACATGCAGTGTTGATTGCCTGATCTGATGGATGAATATTGCATTGTTGTTGTGCAACCTGAGAGGCTTTCACCTTTGTTGAGATAAGTTGTCAATGTATTGCTGCTCTTTTATATATGGTGTGTATTGGGTGTTGACACGCAACCAATGAAACTTTTAATAGGCTAAAGCAACAGGGACAATGGAAGTGTTTCATGTATTGATAGAGTCCCACAGCTCTGGCAACTGAGGCTCCATTGTAATAGGTGTTGGTGGAACCTTAACCCTTTCCTGCTTCAAGTAAACAGCAGTCAATGACTTATGTTGCTGCAGATTGTACGTACATGTGCCAGGGATACCTTATGTTATAATACCCTATGATGTAATATCCTGCTCTGTCTCACCAACAGTTCTCATAACATGTCATCAATAAATGCACGACTGAAAAAAAAAAAAAAAAACGAAAAAAACCACACATATGGAGCAGATCGGTGTTGAGACTTTTAATCTCCATTGAGCAGGAATGGGTCAGCAAGCAGACAAATCGTGTTCTTCTGATAGAGCCGTTTGCTTATGGGAATAGTCAGGGTTCGTGTCATCACCATGGACACAGGTGTAATTGGTTCTATTTGTCTTCCATACCAGAAAAACATTTTTTTTTGCAGTTGTAATAATGTACTGAGTGTATCTGAAGGTGGGAGTAATGTAGAACAATGCCTGTGATTCAAAGCCAAATATCTTTTCAACATTTTTAAAAAGTGTAATAATTTTGTTTGTAACTGCAGGAGTTTTGAAAATGTTTTGATACAAACAGATGGAGACCTGCAGGTATAAATGCTCAGTAAACAAAGAGATAGGTGTCTGGCCCACCATTTTGCAGTACAGTGGTACCTGCTCTAAAGACCACCTCCAATTTAAGACCGCATGTCTTTTTAAGACCACTCTTTCAAGACCCTCTGCTGTATTTACATGTTAAATATACCTTCAATTTAAGACCACCTGCAGTATCAGACCACTTTTTGTTGGCTGTAGGGGTGGTCTTAAATAGCAGGTACCACTGTATATTTTAAAATGGTATCTGATGAAAAACATAAATTGTTTATACATATTAAACACTGTGTATTAAACTTAGAAATAATTTAGCATTTTCTTTTATGTGTCTCCATTTACCTGTTACAGAGAAGTGATGTTATAGATTGGCCTATGTTTTCCTGTGACAGGGAAGTGATTTTGTAGATTGACCTATGTTTTCCTGTGACAGGGAAGAGATGTTGTAGATTGGCCTGTTTTTCTGTGACAGGGAAATGATGTAGATTGGCCTATGTTTTCCTGTGATAGGGAAGAGATGTTGTAGATTGGTCTATTTTCCTGTGACAGGGAAATGATGTAGATTGGCTTATGTTTTCCTGTGACGGGGAAGTGATGTTGTAGATTGGCCTATGTTTTTCTGGCACTGAGAGACAGTGAATTCATTTTTGTATACTGATATCTCCCATAGCTTCGATTACAAAATTGCTAAAATGTTTTGGTTCTCAAGTCTTTAATGCATTAAAGGGTCTTCTTTTCATGAAAATCTGAGAAATAGAACTAGAGTAATACCTGGGCAAGTTGAGTGCTCCACTTGTGAGTGCATTCTGAGAAGTCATGAGTTAAATGACCTTCCCAGCCCTTTGAGTGACTTTGTTGCACAATAGAATTTGAAATCACGTAACAATTCAGGACTCCCCCCCCCCCCACAGGTGGACCACTGTGCCCAGTGATTTTCTCACCTCCAATGTCTAGAGAAATCCCTATGCTAGAGTGAAACTACTTGATTGTATAGTTTTAACATAGGCACTTGCCACAGAGCAAGGTTTACATGGTAAAACAACATGAATATCTCAGCTGAACAAGTCTAAGTAGAGAAGGAAAACTGCCTCTAAACTAATAAGGAAACCTTTCATAAGATGTTGAACTTATAACAATAGGTTAAGACTATTTTAGGGCAGTAAAGCTTGCCTAGTGAAGTGTCTGCCATTACTGAAACAATGGTGTTTTGGCCTTTAAACACCACACTTGTAAGAATGGTTATATCCCACAGAGCCATATGCTATGGCATCATGATTACATACTTCCAAAATGTACTCAGTTTAAAGGTTGTACAAACGACTCTGGTGATTACCCCCCAGGTGTCAGAAACCAATTGACATCTATGCATGTGTGGTGGGCAGTACACAGATACTGTATGAGGGTCTCATTAATTTTGCCTGTAAACAATTTCTTACATCTTCAAATTAAAGACCTGGTACATTACTGATATTGACAGGCATACTAATAAAAAAGTTTTACAATTTATGCTACTGTTGCTATAATTGACCTCAAATTTACTTTGAAGATTTGTGCCTGCATTACTCTATGCCCAGAAGTGTCCACCCCCGCTATGCCCTCTCCAATCAGGTAGAGGTGAGAAAGCTCTATGCTTTGCTGGTTCTGTGAAAGGAGTCAATAGGAGATATGCATATTAATTTCCGCCCAGAACTGCATACTTGATTGCCTAGTCTCACTTGGCGGGATATGGCAAGATACGGGTCAGTACCTGTGGGGACAAGCGAGATATTGCTAATCTGTTGAAAATAAAGAATACTTATTAAAGGCAGATGAAAATTTTTCTTCATATATGGCTCGGGAAGTACTAAACGAATACCATTTTGGCATTTGTGAACTTAAATTTCTCAAAAAAACACTAATTTTGTGAGAAATGAACATATGGCCCTGTCTGTGATAGTGATGTGACCCGCACGTCTTCCGTGATCGCCTGGGGTCAAACCCGTGCTTTGTTGTGGGAAATTAATGTGCCTACAGCGTATTATTTCTGGCCAGTCAGTGAGTCCATGATGTACTTGTTTATAATTAATGCAAAGTGTCAAATTTTTCTGTCGATTTGGAAGATCGTGAAATATCTCATCAAATGCAATGTTGGCATATCTGTGTCAACTTAAGTGTGAAGCAATGCTACAAGATGCTGGATCTCAGGGCAAGACAGGTCTTTCAAGTATTGGCAGCAGCACAGGTTTCCAAGGAAGACTGTCATTGGCAGGAGCACAGGTTTCCAAGGTAGACTGTCATTGGCAGCAGCACAGGTTTCCAAGGTAGACTGTCATTGCCAGCAGCACAGGTTTCCAGGGTAGACTGTCATTGGCAGAGCACAGGTTTCCAAGGCAGAATGTCATTGGCAGCAGCACAGGTTTCCAAGGTAGACTGTCATTGTCAGCAGCACAGGTTTCCAAGGTAGACTGTCATTGGCAGCAGCACAGTTTGCCAAGGTAGACTGTCATTGGCAGCAGCACAGGTTTCCAAGGTAGACTGTCATTGTCAGCAGCACAGGTTTCCAAGGTAGACTGTCATTGGCAGGAGCAGAGATTTCCAGGGTAGACTGGCATTTGCAGGGTAGGATGCAGTTTATTTTGTGCTCTATGTAAACAAACCCATGCTGGGGAAAAATTTAAGGTTAGTCTATACTGTGGGGCGGGGCTTTATTTCTACTTTAATGAGTGCATGACTATTGCTTGATTAGACATTGATGGCCAAACTGGTAGCTACATGTAGGTGATAAATGTGATATTTATGAGGGAATGATTGGCAGCTACATATACATGTAGGTCATAATTGTGATATTTATGAGGGAATGACTGGTAGCTACTTGTAGGTGATAATTGTGATATTTATTAGGGAATGATTGGCAGCTACATATAGGTCATGATTGTGATATTTATGAGGGAATGACTGGTAGCTACTTGTTGGTCAAATTGTGATATTTATGAGGCAAGGACTCTTAACTACATGTACATGTAAAGCCTTAAGAAACTTGTATGATCAACTTCGGTGAAAATTGAGTACTCCAGTTTCAAGATGAGATTATGGATTAAGATTAAAGAGCAGTCATAAACAATTATGTTGCTCATGATGTCCTGTAGGTATTATTGTTTTTAATATGTCCAGTTCAGATACCATACAATGGATAGAATATCTGATTTTCTGGCTAACTCTTCCACATGAAAGGAGTCTTATCGGGCAAGGTAAATATGTGTACCTTTGAATAATGTAATGTCTAAAGTATTGGCCTATCCAGTTGACAGAAATGTATTGGTAAGGTACATGTATGTGTACCTTACTTGCTTCCTTTCTGTTTGCTTGTTTGTCTCCCTATCTATCTGTTTGTTTGTTTATTTATATTTTAATTTTCCAAAATTTAATTTCTGTTTAGAATGGGTGTTAAACTGCAGAGGTGTGTGTTGTGCAGAGCATTGCAGATCAGCTTTGCACACAGCCATCATCCATACTCAAACCAATGCTAGGTTATTGAGCTGCCTACCTAAACCTGTATGCCACGAGTCTGTTACATCCAACAAAAAGTATCAGCATTTTACCACGCACCCATATCCTATACACCAGTGGATCAGTGTGTAAAAGCCCGTGGTGTGCTGATGTAAAGACCCAATGGCCACTTGTTTGTCATATTGATCATACAAGCCACTTTTTGTTTGTGCATCCAGTCCATTTCTGCTGCCTTCTGAAAGCCAAGTCATTAAAGCAGGCAGAAAATCAATCAGTGCTATGTGTAACAGGCATTAACCCTTTGGTAATATATGTGTGCGTACAGTTTTTTGTAATATACATGTGTGTGGACATATGGTGCACATAATCAGAATATCTGCATAAAAAAAGCTTATTTCTATTTTGAAGCAGGGTTCAGTGAACACTTCAATGATGTATGTTTCAGTATTCATTAAGTATTTTACACTTAATTTGCATTCATTTGAAGAATACATTGAAAGCTGATTATCTGCAATAATAAGACTATCCGACTTCCCTTTAACCTTTGACCCATCGCAATGCCCTCATGTAACTTGCTGTATGCTAGGATGTGCAATTTAGGAGACATTGTATCTTGACTGGACATAATTTTGTGCATTGTATTTGACATCATATGCAAATGTTGCTTAAATGTCGAATCAATAATAATGGGCTGTCCCCAGTTTACATACAATGGTCTTGGCACATCTTTTTTCTTCTTTTGTACAGTTATGTCTCTTTGACTGAGACTCTACAGGTACATTATAGCTGCAGTAAAACAGTTTAATGGATGGATGCAGAATCTGTAAAAATACACTTGTCCATCGGCCATTACAGTATCCCTGCATAAGCTGTCAGAGACATTGTAATATTGGTGGCATTTCTTCAGCAAACTCCATATACCTTAAAGCAAGTCTAAAGCAAATTATATTGTATGTGTTATGCCCTGTGACCCCCAGCAATGTGCTACCTTGTCAGTTTCATAAAGTGCCCCCAGCAATGTGCTACCTTGTCAGATTTCCTGAGGTGCCCCCAGCAATGTGCTACTTCATGCTATGAACACCTCCCCTGAGGAGACCCGGCCTAGAGCCTGTTTCACAGGGTGGGTTTGACCCTCATTACTCCTACTGAGGCTTGGCAATGGGGTGCCACACACTACTAAATATTTTTGGCGGTGAAAGCAGCATTTGGGTGGCAGACAGCAGTGAACAATGGCAAAGAGCAGCAGGCAACAGCATATAGTGGCGGTCGACCCACCGACTGCAGATGTGTGCTGCGGAAATCCAATTGACACTTCTGGAGCTCAGCGGCGGTTGGTGGCACATAGCGGCAGGGAGCCTTTCGCTGCTGAAGGCCGCTGTCTGCCACCCAGCACTGCTATCTACTGCTGGCTGCCACTCTGTATGAACAACTGCATTATATAAAATGTAAAATATGAATCCAGGTGAAAAGAAAGGAAAGGAAACCGCTCATTTATGGTACATAACACTTCAATTTAGTTCCATTCACTCATATTGGTCAGTTCATTCACTCATATACGTGTACACATCATTTAGCTTTATTTTCATTCACCCATGCTTGTCAGTGAAATTGCATTCAAATGAATTAATCTTGCATTTAAACAGAATTTAGAGGCAAACAATTCTGTTTTCACATATGTATTTATTGAGCTAAAGCTGTACAGCTTTTATCATACACATGTATATCGCATCATAACAGAGCTCTGTGCACTTGCATTCATTGAATTAGAGTAAAGTATACATAATCTGTCATCATTATTATAACCCCAGAACAGACATTGGCTACATCATGTACATGGAAAGGTATATACATATTCAATGGACATGAATGAAATTATTTACTTTTGCTTTGTACTTCAAAGGTAGAACAATAAAACAAGACTGGTCAAAGTGATAAATATCACGAAAAGTTGGAAATTTCTGGTTTCTCCATTAAAGTCCAATTTATTTGACACTTTTTTAATGAGTGTCACTGTATAAATCATAAAAACAACTTAAAAATTAATCCAATTAAGTGACAAAATTTCAATTCCCTTTGGACACCAACTGGACAATTTCAAGCCTATCTACATGCAAATGAAGTGCACAGTGTTATGACTCCTATGTAATATGAAACACTGACATAAAACTAGAACTTCAGAAAGGCTCGCTGCTGCTATCTGCCGCTGACCACAATGTGCTTCCTTGTCAGATTTCCGTAAGTGCCCCCAGCAATGTGCTACCTTAATTCCTTAAGTGCCCCCAGCTACATATATGTGCATGGTGATTTTTTGAGCTAATCAATCTATTACCTTATATTATAACCAAACGATTCTTGCTGTAGTTCTACCATTCAAATGCATTGTTTCTTGTCATGTGATACTGATGTAGCTTACCACATTTCAGGTTACAAAGCACATAATGCTATTTAACCAATGAGGCTGCAGATTTAATGGTCAATACTCGGGGCAGAGCTCACATCATCACGGATCTCTCTGAAGGTGTCCATGTTCACGGAGTGTAAAGTGGTGTCATTCACTGAACAGAATCTGTCCCAAGAAATAAAAGTGTCTGATGACCACGTAAGTGGTTGTAAGGCTGTTGACATTAGCTGCTGTAAGGCTGCCGACATGAGCCGCTGTAAGGCTGCCGACATGATTGCCGTAAGGCTGCCGACATGAGCCGCCGTAAGGCTGCCGACATGAGCTGCCGTAAGGCTGCCAACATGAGCCGCCGTAAGGCTGCCGACATGAGCCGCTGTATGGCTGCTGACATGAGCCGCTGTAAGGCTGCTAATGTGAGCCACTGTAAGGCTGCTGACATGAGCCATTGTGAGGCTGCCGATGTGAGCCACTGTAAGGCTCTGCTGACCTGTGTGTCAAGGCATTATAATATTTGGGATTATGGATATTGCATGATGACATGATAATATTATGTAAAAATGTTTAGGTTAGGGTGTGTGAGCAGCAGGTTCCCTCACTGTGTATAGGTTTAAAGGCATTGTATACTACTATCCACTATTCAGTGGCAGGTACCCTCAGTTTGTATGCATACAGGCATTGTATACTACTGATCTGCTGACTGGACACATTTAGCCTCACTGTATAGGCCTATGTACTGTATTCATTCCAATATATAGTAGCACACTGTCCTAATGCAAATATTTCCTGGAGCAGAAATGGTTTTGATAGAGTTTTATGATAATGATATGTCTTAATTTATAATACCACAAGCAATTACACTAATTACAGAATCCATATAGCATAAAATTTCAACAATGAACCCTCTTTCATCAGAAGCAGTTAATTTTTAAAAATATTGAAAAATACTGAATTCTTAATAAAAACCCCAAGATTAAAAAGAAAGGGGGTGCTTCTATAAGGGCGCGTGGTAAAACTGTCCAGAGCGAATATGGGTAGGCATTGTATATCACTGATGTACTATATCCAGTAACAGGTGCCCTTACTCCCTAGGCCTACATATATAGGCATTGTATACCACCTCATACCTATGTACATCATACATGTAGGCATTGTATATGGCTGATGTACTAAATATATCCAGTAACAGGTGCCCTCACTCCCTGGGCCTATGTAGCATTGTATATTACTGATGTACTGACAAAATCCAGTAACAGGTGCCCTAACCACCTTGGCCTATACATGTATAGGCATTGTATACCACTGGACTATGTCCAGTAATGTGCCTTTTTTATCGCTAAGCCTATATCGGCATTGTATATTGTAGGTATTGTGTACCACTGATGTATCCAGTAACAGGTACATGTACCCTCACTCACGAGGCCTATATAGGTATCGTATACCACTGATGTACTGACTGTATCCAGTAACAGGTGCCCCCACTTCATAAGTCTACAAACAGTACTTTATAGTTGAGCTATAAACCAGCTTCAATGTTTGCTATCATTATCTCTTTATTAACTACACAGCTGGTCAAGATGGACAAACTCCGGGATGTAGTTCGCAATGACCTGTTTCCCACAGCAGAGATGGTGGTATCGATGAGTCGGGAGTTTGGAGTGCCATTGACATCAGAGGACTTTGAAGGTTAGTATGCATACGTACCTAAAAATTAAAAAAATCACATCTTGGCCGTATAAATTATCTGATTCTGAGGCTAAGGCTTCACATTTCTTCATTGGCACCAGAGAACTTTGGACGGTTAGTTCATGTATGTATGCATATGTGAGACCAGACAAGCGCTTTCGGGGTAAATGTGGTTTGCTGTCCAGTAGTCCCCCTCAAATAAGCCACCCCAAATGCAACAAAAAAGTGGCCACATTAGAGGGGTGGTCTCTTTTGAGAGGGACAATACAATGGAAATACCACTTTTATGGCATGGATAAATGGCCTTTGTAGAGAGGCTGCCCTGTCTTTAGGGGGCTTATTAGAGGGGAATCACTGTACTGCCAAAGTCTGATTGGTTTCACCCTATTGCTGGGTTCATCAGAAACTGAAGTTAATAGCCATTGCTAATGCTTGATATACCACATGGTAACACTGGCCCTAGTCATTTTTATGACATAAGGTCATGATGTTCAATTATGATTTTAAGTCATTGACTCTAAGCAGCATGTAGAACAAAGATGCAAGTAATACATGAGTCTGGCCAAATGTGACGTCACATGGCTTGAGTGTGAAGATTGCTAACCTAAAGATCAAATTACGTCTTCTACATTGTCTGATTCTGAGTCTTAGGCTTTTAAGTTTTATTGAGAGATAAACACATCAGATATCACTGTCAAATTAAAATGCATAGCATCGTAACTGAGCTAAAAATGCTACTGAGAAATGTTTGAATGCAGAGTTGACGACAGAGGTGCAGCAGGTGGACATGACAATGGAGGTGGCTCCACCTACATACACCAGCCGACAATGGACACCAATAGACAATGTCAACCCCGAGTTTGTCAAGAATCTGGAGACTCGGGAACAGAGTGGACACCAGCATGACTACATCACCGAGAACAAGGTCAGCACTGGTGACATGAAAACAGAGACAGAAAAAGAAATCTTTAAAAAAAGTTCATTCATCAATTTGTACCCCAATAATGGTAAATCACCAACTGTACAGTATCAGTCAGACTCAGACTTGTAGCATATTGTACAAGATATAAAGTAAGCACAACCACATTGAATCATAATACATGTAGATACAAAACAGTGTAAGATTTGTAAGTATAACAGTACATAACACAGTAAATGCATAGAGAATCTTACATGGCTGAGGGTGAGTTACTATTTTTCTCTTACGAGGGATCATTGTTGGTGCGGTCACTCGTGATTTTTCATACCAATAATGATCCTGAGTGAGAGAAAAATAGTAACCAACTATCCAGCCATGTAAGATTTTGTTCATTCTATTTTTTTAATTGGGTATCAATTGCAAAAAAATGCCCTAAACCTACTTTCAATGCCGACCTGGTGTGCCACGTTTGTTGCAGTTATTCTATGTAAGTCACGCGTTACGTATAACCAAACATCACCAGCACACATTTGATTTTGTCTAAATGTCAATCCATCATGTCACTGATCCAGGCATGTCACAATTAACTTGTAACAATGTTTAGTTTATGTGTTCTACAGTGAGTTACTACTTTCGAATTTCGCTCTAGAAAAGGATAATTCCCCCTCAAACAAAAAATTAAAAATAATATAGCGTGTCTAAGTATAACAGTAGATAAAACAGTAAATACAAAATTAGAATTGTATGCACATTTGTGAGTATAACAGTATGTAGTAAATACAAAACATAACATTTTAAAGTGTAACAGTATGCAATACAGACAATCCAAAATAGATATAACATTTGTATTTGTAATAGCATAGGAGTCAACCCCCAAAGACACGTGATGGGGAGGCTCTTGTAAAAAATGCATGAAATAATAGAAAATGGTCAATTTGCCTCAAAATCCATGTCATTTCAAGAACTTTCGAAGTCTCCAAAAGGGGAGACTCCTGGTGAAAATGGGAGAGTTGACAGCTATGTAATAGTGTGTAACATTGTGAAGACAAAATAAATGTAACAATTGTAAGTACAACAGTTTGTTGTACAGTAAATACAAAATAGATATAATTTTTGTAAGAACAGCAGTTTGTCAGATAGTAAATTCAAATATAAAACTCGAGGGTATGTTCAAAGATATATCTAGAGTTATCTTCAAATGTTATGTTTAAAAAGAATCATGTGTTACTATATACATGTAGTTTAAAAAAGTTGCTTAATTTTTCTTAATTAGCTATAGTCTCTAATTATTAAATACACTGCAGATTTTCTTTTAAAACCATCTACAAAATGTAGAGTTGTTTTCAGGTGCTAGGCTAATTTGGCTGTTTGTGTCTGTCTGTTGGCTGGTCACGTTTGGTTGTACATGTACATGGTCATGAAGAACATTGGCCACTTCCACAGTTATCGTGTAGAGTGACCACAGAATGGAGCACAGTTTGTATAATATACATGTACCTGGCTTGAGAGATGATTTGTTTGACCTCAGAAAAAGTTCTGGTAACAGCCATAACATCAAGCGCCAGGCATAGTAGTGGATCTTGCTCTACAGACTTGTAAGAGACTGATATATTTGATTTTATTTGTTAAACTTTACCTGCATTTTAACCCTTTGGAGCCTGCTGACTGCTATCACATGCATAGGATTTGATTCCTATTGACAAACATGAAGCAGAGGATGTGCTGTTACAATATCAGAGGCTGATGGTTAAATAGGAAAATGTTGCATGCTGCTATATCAGCATTATTCCTGAGATTATAAAAGACACTGACATAAGCCTATAGCAGTATGAAACCACTATTAGCTGATGGTAGGGGTAGTCCTATTGGGGTGTGTGGGTGGGGTGGTATGACTGTAATGGAAAGAGTAGGATTTAGGACTGAACAAAACAGTCTGCTTGGAAAAGGTGGTATGTTACAATAGAGTGTCCACAAGACAATGACTGTTGGCCCAGTTTCTTGTGGTTTTTAAAATGTTCTATGAGCAACTAAGTTTGATGGAGGAGAAATGATATATCTGTGGGCAGCATATTGGAGGAATAATGTTTTATCAGTGGGTAGCATGATGGAGGAGTAATGATGTATCAGTGAGTCACATGATAGAGGAGTGCTGTTGTATTGGGTACTTTGTAACATGATGGAGGAGTATTAAATGTACATGTATCAGTAGGTGTCCTGGTGTAGAAGTAATATTCAATCATTAGGTAATATGATGGGGAATAGTGTTCCATCAGTGGGTAGCATGATGTAAGAGTAATGTTCTATCAGTGGGTAGCATGTTAGAGGAGTGATGTTCTATCAGTGGGTAGCATGATAGAGGAGTAATGATCTATCAGTGGGTAGCATGATGAAGGAGTAATAATCTATCAGTGGGTAGCATGATGGAAGAGTAATGTTCTATGGGTAGCATGATGGAGGAATAATATTCTCAGTGGATAGCATGAAGGAGGAGTAATGATCTGTTGGTGGGAAGCATGATGGATGAGTAATGATCCATCAGTGGGTAGTATGATGGAGGAGGAATGATGTATCAGTGGATAGCATGATGGAGGAGTAATGGTATATCAGTGGGTAGCATGATGGAGGAGTAATGATCTATCAGTAGGTAGCATGATGGAGGAGTAATGATCTATCAGTAGGTAGCTATATATAGCATGATGGAGGAGTAATGATCTATCAGTGGGTAGCATGGTGGAGGAGTAATAATCTATCAGTGGGTAGCATGATGGAGGAGTAATGATCTATGTTGCAGGACCAGGTACAACAGCAGAGTCGGTTCAACAGTCTCCAGAGGAGTAAGACAATGCCGGTGACTGTCAGGGCGGATGTCAAGGTGGCACACAACTACAGCACACAGACGCTCAACTCCACAGAACAGGCCAAGGAGGTGCTCAGACAGCAGCTGGCCAAGGTAACCCAGTCCCCAAGTGTTTATTGTATGTTTGAAGAGTAACACTAAAGTAAAGAGTATATGCTACAGTTTTCATTCACATTTCACAAGGCTATACAACTGCTGGGCACTGACCTTGCTGACAGTATATTTACTTATAAACACTGGAAATGTCTCCTGTGTGACCCTTGATGCAGCAGCAAATGAAACTAAACATTCTGTGCCTAGAAATAGGCACAGTTCTTTTGGTCCCATGGGGGGGGGGGCATCTTAATGTTAACAAAGAATAAAGAAGAATGGATTTTTATGGGGAAATTGTCTAGAATTAACCAAATTTGTGCCCAAATGTCTAAAAGGCAAGATGAAAAAGTGGGAGACTCTCACCAAATGGGGGAAACTTGAGGTCTGGACACATAATAGCAACATGTAAACATGCATACAATGTTACAGTGAAACATCATTAAAAATCATCATTTAGTCTTGAACTCACAGCTCTTTATTGAAAAAGTAACAGAAAAACGTTATGTATTTTAATTTATAAATAATTTAATGAGTTGAAAACGTTCAGATATTTTGGTTACATACATCGTACAGTACTATTTGTGGTGGCTGTTCCTACAACTAAATTTTGATGTGTACTTTGGTGCAGCACCCAGACCATCGATTCACCTACTGCCCTGAATACCAACACTCAATGACAGTGGTGCCAGTCAATGTGGACGCTATCAAGAAGAGTGAGGACGCGGCATCCAAGGCAGCCTGGAGAACTCCCAATGGCTGGACATTCCCCGGCAAAAAGACCATGCGAGAGAGTAATATACACCCCAAGAAACCAGATCAAGCTCGCATAGACGAGATCTATCAGGTACAATTAGACAAGATCTATCAAGTGTGATTAGACGAGATATATCAGGTACAATTGGACAAAATCTGTCAGGTACAATTAGATGAGATATTTATTGGGCTCAATTAGATGAGATATTATTGGTTACAATTAGACGAGATCTGTCGGTACCATTCCTGGCTAGGTATTTAACCGAGGGAGGTCACATAGACACGATTTATCAGGAGCAATTACTGGCTTGGCAATGCACCAAGGGACTCAAATGTTGCGATGAATTGCAAACTACTATACTGGTATCTGTGTCAGTGTTGACAGGAATACGTCCCAACAATGTCTTCATGGTCTTGTATTATCTTCATCATATTTGCATCAGGCCTGGTGTAAAAATAATAAAACCAAATTGCGTGAAAAGTGCCCGGAGGAAAGCTGTTGACTCAGTCTTAAATCAAAGCTTTAAGGGTTACTTACATTATGTCTGTCGACATTGTAAATGCAATCAGTTCTCAGCAAATCAAGATGCAATGAGAAAACCTTCACGATGGAAGCATTTTGTAAGGACCTTGTATAAGTTTGCTCACTGCTGACCTTAGCTTCGTTTTCAAGGTCACAATCTTCAACATAGACAATCCTTTGAAATTGAATTTTTATGATTCAGGAGCATGGAGCGTGGAGCCCCCCGGGGAAGACATGACTGCAATGTCTCCTGGAGGGTTGACCACAGTTTCACCATAGTTTATCAGAGATGTGTCTTATGATGGAAAAGACTCCTATTCAAAACTATAATGTAGTTTCCTCTGATTATATACAATTTTTGCTTTGCGTCAGAAAACTATTTATTTGTATAGCAGAATAGTGGTACCCTGGGGACGACATTACAGCAATATATCAGTATATGACAACATCACCTATTTATTTTTAATCATCAGGGACAGCACCTTATGATAGACTGGAATTCTATGTAAAACAATGTCCCTTTGATTTTTTATTTACAAGCATGAATTTTGAAAACCTGATTAGCAGGTTGCATAAGTAGCAAGAAAGATATATGGCAGCTTTATGAAATATTTGTCAGATGCAGTTTATCATGGACCAGCTAAACCTGTGTATAAAACTACATCCTACTTGTCACTGTGTGCAGAGAGCATCCTTCTCCGCGCCAGTCCATGGTGTAATTCATGTTACTATGGGCATGTTATGCTTGGGTATATAAAGAACAGTCATAGCCATTTGCACGTAACTCAGAATGAGCTCGCAAAGGTCTAATCACTTCCTGATGAGCCCGTTGGAGGTAAAACTCATCAAACTGTGCCAGCAAAATTTTCACTGAAAACTACTTATTTTCAGGGGTTTCTTAGCGGCCAGGCACTATAGTGTGGTCTTTTTATTACATCCTGCTTTTCACTCAAAAAAAAAAAAAAAAAAAATTAAACCTTACTGGGAGGTAAAGTAAGAGATGCCCAGGTGGATAAGGATACGAGGTATTTGAAGGTCTACTTTTGTACATTACACAATATATCAGTCCAGCCAATTTGATTTTCCATTGTACTGCTGTGTTAGTCTTAGAGACCAAAAAATGACCCTCAGCTCAAAAACCCTTTGCAAACTGTGGCAGGTCATCCCAACACTACATGTTGTGTTCTTATTTGTAATAAAGAGGAGGGTACAATGTCTGTTAGTTTTTTGTCTAAAGGACATTATTGAACATTGTAAATGTCCAATGTATGAGTTAAGCACAAGAGAGTGTTGGATATGACCCACGCCCTGTTAGAGGGTTGGATATGACCCACTCCCTGTCAGAGAGCTGGATATGACCCACTCCCTGTCAGAGTGCTAGATATGACCCACTCCCTGTCAGAGTGCTAGATATGACCCACTCCCTGTCAGAGTGCTAGATATGACCCACTCCCTGTCAGAGTGCTAGATATGACCCACTCCCTGTCAGAGTGCTAGATATGACCCACTCCCTGTCAGAGTGCTAGATATGACCCACTCCCTGTCAGAGTGCTAGATATGACCCACTCCCTGTCAGAGTGCTGGATATGACCCACTCCCTGTCAGAGTGTTGGATATGACCCACTCCCTGTCAGAGGGTTGGATATGACCCACTCCCTGTCAGAGGGTTGGATATGACCCACTCCCTGTCAGAGGGTTGGATATGACCCACTCCCTGTTAGAGTGTTGGGTATGACCCACTCCATGTCAGTGTTCAATATTATGTATTCTGTTTTATCTTTTGTTTCAGCCATGGGTTGAAAATGTGCTCCATCAGAATAAACTTGACCCCACCCTGGGGCGTGAAGGGTATACGTGGTCAATGCGTGGAGAGGACATGAACTTGTGGAGAAAGCCACCAACGCTGTTTGGATCTGAACCTATCACAATCCACGAAGCTGGTCGCAAGCTCCAACAGGAAAAACATACAGCTCAACACCTGTGGCAGGAGCAGTGGCGATCCAAGATAAACGTGGATGACATTCGTATGTACTTCCACCGCTGTGCCACAGAAACAGAACTGTTAGAAAAGGGTTTCAAGTCGAGCAATCAGTTAGACAGACTGCACAGCTTACTGAAGGACACACCACAGAAGTATACACTAAGCAGGCCGGGCTACACCCTACAGGACATACCCCCCCTCAATGTGGTTTTGAACCCCAGTGTTGATACCCATGCTCGAATATCGGGGCTACCAACCCCCCCTGCTGTCCCTGGGGAGGGGCTGGAGAAGGTGAAGGGCTTTGGTCCTGGACCGTACAGAGAACACAGCTGGTTACTGGAACGGAACAAGATCCCAGTGCATGACTATCAACATAAACTGTTTGCTGAAACCAGGGGACATGATTTCAAGTGAGTATATGTGCCAGTTGTGACAAAGTGTAACATGCTAAAACAAAAAACTCAGCCAAATTGCTGTATGTGTGTCAATGAGAGGCAATGAATGGAACAAACCTGAAAGCATACACATGACACATGTACATTATAACCAACAGCTTTTGGTATTGAAAAAATGGATTTGTTTCTGGACGCTTGACTTTTTGCCATTCATTAATTGGCACCTGCTAGCTAAAACCACTGCAACCACAAGCATAAATTAGTCTTCTATAGCTTGTGGTCCTCAAGTGCAGGTAAATTAACAAAAACTTGTAATTTAGTCACTTTTAAGTAAGTGCGCGGTACACTTTTACCGCACTTTACACAGACTACCTGACTATGCTCCAAACGTGTCCTCATATACACGAGACTTCTTACATGAGATCATATAAACTATATATTATCTGAAAGTATGCATTTGGATTAAGCTATCAAAAATAGTGAAATCTCTGTAGGTGTTAAGAAATTGAATCTTAATTGTTTAATTAAAAAACTTAAAAATTACATGTATTACCAAAAAAAAAAAAAAAAAAAAATAGCACAAACACCAAAAATGGGAAACATTATTTCCTTATGGGATATGAAGCAGTACACTTCCAGCAGGAAAACTGCATTTTAAATTTTGGATAAGGCTTTTAGTTGGAGAGCATTATGTGCTCTTTCATTTAACACTTTAAACTAAATCTGAATTTTTTGGTCAAATGTTATTTGAAATTTTATGCAAAATTTAAGAATTTTCATTTAAATTCAATTACAATGTACGTCAATAGCGACACTAAAATTTTATATTCAGTGCCAGAATCAAACTTGATATTATGTTTTTATTCACAAAACATTTTCTTTTTAGGGTATGAGGTGATAACCACAGACAGAAATTAAACATTTATACATAAGGGTCATAAAGTTTACCACATTCTTAAGAGCAGCCATAAGGTATAATGTCCAACCAGTTTTAGATACTTTTGTTCATTTTGAGATTTTGGAATATTTAAGTAGACATATTGTCAACTACATGTGTTAACTTTGCAAGTTCTGGCCCCAGTATGACCTGAAGAAATTAACTAAATGTTTTTTAAGATGACAAAGGTCAACCTCCATGCATATCAAATTGTGCTGTCTAAGTCAGTCTCCTGTCTTTATAAGGGAAGAAATAAGGATAGGAGGCTGACTTAGTGCAATATGATATGCATTGAGCTTGACCTTTGCCACCTTAATGTTTACATGGTAGTAAGTGGACCATGTTGTCCTTTGGCTCTTGATTATAGAAAATATATGTCATGCCAAAATGGATGTTTCCAATGGATATGTCGTGAAAGCTGATTCATTAATTTGGTCAAATAGGAATCAATATCCTCCCTTGATAGCAAAAAATATCAAGTATTTTTGAAGAAATTATCAGTTCTGTTTTAAATGCATATAATAAAGGCTCTTATAGCTCATACATTTTTGTATAAATTTTATATTTTTTCGAAATACATGTACATCCAAAATTTCAGAAACACATTGTAACCAAAAACACCTGTGATTATAGGTGTATCATGTCAGGAGTACATATGTTCTGTGATATTTGATCTAGAAATAAAGTCACTTTGCCCAGTTGTATATTGCCTTATAAAGGCACATGCTGTCTCATGAGAGGTGGTCTTCATAGCAGCTATCACTGGCACTTGTACCAGGATCCTGAAGTTGCCAGTAACTCACTTCACCTGTCACCATATTACTAAATGTACCAGCTGTCAAAATACTGTGTTCCCATGCAACCAAAGTTGATAGTAATCAAAATAACATGTTACCAGATTACTAAACTTGGCAGTAAAGATAACATGTCACCAGATAACTAAACTTGGCAGTGAAGATAACATGTCACCAGATAACTAAACTTGGCAGTGAAGATAACATATCACCAGATTACTTAACTTGGTAGTACAGATAATGTGTCACCAGATACCTAAACTTGGCAATAGAGATAACATATCAAAAGATAACTAAACTTGGCAGTTAAGATATGTGTCACCAATTTACAAAAGTTGTCAGTGGTTAAGATAATGCATCATTAGATTACTGAGGTTACCAGTGGTCAATGAACAGTGAAACTCAAGTATTAAGAGCACCACATGATTGCACCTAAAGGCAGTCTTAGTTCTGGAACTGTTGGTACATAATTCACATTGTAAAGAAAATGCCGGGCTATCACATATCTGGTCTTATTCATGCAGTGATTTCATTACTGAGGTGGTCTAAATACAGGGTTCCACTGTGTTAATTTGTAGTTCTGAGCGTGTCTTATCACCATGCTCACAGATCTTTACATTGCATTATATTTATCATTAATTAATGTGTTTACTGCACAAATTCTAATATTTTTGGTAACAAGATTGCAAGATAAAATTGGTTGATCTTGGATTCACAGTAACTCATTTCTTTTGGTGCAATTTTCTCCCCAATGTTTTTCTGGGAGAGAGCTTTTGCTAAAATTGTGTAGATACATGTAAATGGCTCATGTTAATCTGTTTTGAGAGGCAATGATGAATTGAAGCTTCTGAGGACAAAGGCAGAAAGAGGATCCAACAATCGGCATTAGTTATGTAACCTTACCTGTTGACTACCATTTGCCTAGACCTCTGTATCTGGGCTGAAAGCCCATGAAATTGAGTTGAGTTCACTCACTTAATTCCTGAAAACTGGACGGTCCCGTGGCGCCATCTCTCGGTTTCTGTGGAACTGTGAACTTTCATTCATATTCACTGCTATACGCCAGGCTTAGATGACTGACTCCGTTGAGTCTTCACCACAGACCCCCCATGAGAACAAGCTTAGACTTACTTTGGTTCATCTGCAGTCTCATGTGGCTGATGGGAAAGAGTGTAGACTTATTTCGGTTCATCCGCAGTCCCATGTGACAGACATTTCAATCCCTGAAACCCCACGGGAGAGTAAGGCAAAGAGATGTCTGAGTGGAAAGTTGGGAAGCAACAGATCGCCTCATGAGGATCAAGGGCACCCGTCTTTACCCCAAATGGCACCCACTTCTGCTCTTGGCACTGAGCCAAAGCTCACCCTTGCTTTGGAGTCTATGTCACAGAGCATGAAGATGCAGGCTGAGATGCTCCATGCATTGCTTGCCCCCTCTCAGCAGGCTGTTTCTTCTTTTGACTTTGCTTCAAAAAAGTCAGCCAAGCATAGATTACAGTTGTGGAGATGTCAGTCCTGCAGGTCCGAGCGCTGGGACCAGTGATCGGGCTAACCAGTGCATCTAGATTGGAAACCTGTGGGTTCCCATCTGGGTATTTTGGAACCTCGGCCAGTCCAAGGGCTCAGATCATAAGTCTGAGAAGTACGGAAAGCCCGCACCTCGGCCAGTATGAGCACTCGGATTGATAAGTCCAGAGTGCCTGGCAAACCACCAGTGCCTAAGCATACTTCTCGAGCTTCCAGGTTCAAGAGCTTGGATTGTTAGCAAAGGCAAAGGGGCAGTAGGAGGACGACACCCAGACCTGTAGGGGCACCTTCTGCCATCAGTGGGTCTCTGGCTCCGGCAGTGTCAGCACCTACAGTGGTCCAAGCTGAACCTTCTGTTCCCCCAACAGCAGCTATGGCAGTCCCTTCTGCACCTCAGGTGGCTTTGCCCCAGAGTGAGCAATTGGCAATCACATATGTACCTGTGTTTGAGCTAGGTATGCTGCCACTCTCTGTTGAGTGACAAGCAAGGTGTTGATCACCAGGTGCAGACCACTTGCACACTAGAGGCGAATCATTCTTAGTTGTGCAGGGATGCCTACCTCCAGGGTCAGGAGATGCTTGACCCTCTGTACAGATGATCCCATACGGGGCTGCTCTTTTCAGGAACTCTGTTCAGAGGAGAGATGGCAGAGGTGGTCTGCCAGGCACAGGTTGACTTTTAGGCCCGCTCGGCTGACCAGGCCTGTTCGACCAGGCTTGTTCCAATGCGCTGACCAACTCTGCTTGGCTGCTGGTCCTGCTGGTCAAATGAGGTCAGTGTGCCAGCAACGTTACACCTTCCACCAATATGCTTGTATATCAGCAAATGGTGGTAGAGAGGTAACGTTACTTAACTAATACGAGATATTTGGAGTAATATCAGTATTAGTAAGTACAGTTACATGTATGTTTCAACCGCCAGAGAAGCTCACCTGACTAACTCCGCTTCCTCCTATAGCTGATGTCAACTGACTGATCTCCAAAACAGGAAGGATGAGACGGAGAGCATGCTCACCGGGAGTCACCACCAGTTCCACGGGAACCGAGAGATGGTGCCACGGGACTGTCATGTTTTCAGGAATCAAGTGAGTGAACTCAACTCAATTTCATGGGCATTCTGCCCAGACACAGATGTCTAGGCAAATGGTGGTCAAAAGTTAAGTGCACTTACTAATACTGATATTACTGCAAATATCTGGTGTCTCTTTGTGAATTCTAGTACAGTGCTCCCTCTTTATAATGCCCTCATTGCCCAAGGGGTACCTTGGGCACATGCTGATATAACACTATAGTCCCCTGGCTACCCCTGGAGGGCTTTCTCCCTAATGTACATTTGGTATAGCTCTGTTATGAGGCAGTTTTGCTAATAACGTCTGCTAAGTGGATCCTACCACTGGGCTATAAACAGGGAGCACTGTAGTTTACTTGGCCAAAATGGAGAGAACACACTCTTTGAAGCATCGAGTGTTTGCATGTGATTCCCATAAGACAGCGGGCAACTTACAGGCCAGGGTTACTGATGTGGCATCATATTTTGTGCAGTCTTCCAGGAAAAAGACAGAAAAAAGGCGTCAAGTTTGAGTTGTCAGGCAAATGGAAGCCACTTCCCCCGATAAGTGAAAACAGGTACTCCTTGGGCAATGAAACCAGTGTGTGCATGTACACCATTTCACAGTCCCCTGTCTGGGTGGAGGCTCTCTGTCATATTCATTTTTAGGGCATATTGCATTAAGCAGTGAGGAAACCTGCTGGTTGTTTCAAATGATATGAATCTTGGAAATATGTGTACTGGCTCTGTAAATGATATGACTAAACACTGTCCTACATGATTCTCGTGAAATACAAGCGCTCCTATTAAAGACATGACTTATAACACTGTCTCACTTTTTGTCTTCATCCACTAGTACTGCTGGTCACATTGTATGCAAACTTTGTTATATTCCATTCTTTTTTCCACACACAGCCATTGTTATCTCCATCACAATTCACATATATAATTCAAGTGATTGGACCACATCCAACAAAATGTAAATGTCATTTGCACAGAAAAAAAATGAAAGAAAAAGACAGGAGGTTTGTATTCAATCCAACCTGAGACTGAGCAGGACCATGCCAGGAATGTTGGCTGGTTATCCTGTACTCCACTGTCTTGCCAGGCTGTTCAAACACTGTACTCCCCTTTCCAGTATTTTGGCCCCAAAGGGGCACTTGTGTTGACTGATTGTCAAAGGAAGGTAGAGGGATGGTCAAATAGCTTGCAGAGCTGAAAACCACTGTTCACCAACTCATCCATGACCAGCTATCTCAGGCAAGCTTACAAATCTGCAAATATGTGGTAAATAACATTACATATCATGGACAGAAAGCCCAATTCTTCCTTAAACCAAAACGTGCATCAGCAGAGATACTTTCAAATAGTCACATTGTAAATTGGCTTCTTAGGTTTTGGCAACCTACAGATGCTGATTGGTTTTAACTTTGACATGGCCTGTGGAGACTTGAAGCTTAGAGCTACAGTCTTTAATAGAGAATATGCTGTGAAAGTGCAGTTTTGTGAATATAAAAGAAGGAATACAATTGTCATGAATTGTTGTCAACTTTTTTACTGGGAGGGTGTTCACACACATTGGAGATGCCCTGGGTGTATGCTGACTGTTGTCGTGTTGCATGCATGCTGACCTTACAGTACAAAGTGTGCTTGTTAAGTGTGCTTGTTTGGTTCTGTCCTACCCACCCTTACCTTAGACAGTTTATAAGATCAGTACAAAGTGTGCTTGTTTGGCTCTGTCTTATCCGCCCTTACCGTAGACAGTTTATAAGGTCAGTACAAAGTGTGCTTGTTTGACTCTGTCCTATCCACCCTTACCTTAGACAGTTTATAAGATCAGTACAAAGTGTGCTTGTTTGGCTCTGTCTTATCCGCCCTTACCGTAGACAGTTTATAAGGTCAGTACAAAGTGTGCTTGTTTGACTCTGTCCTATCCACCCTTACCTTAGACAGTTTATAAGGTCAGTACAAAGTGTGCTTGTTTGGCTCTGTCCTTTCCACCCTTACCTTAGACAGTTTATAAGGTCAGTACAAAGTGTGCTTGTTTGGCTCTGTCCTTTCCACCCTTACCTTAGACAGTTTATAAGGTCAGTACAAAGTGTGCTTGTTTGGCTCTGTCCTTTCCACCCTTACCGTAGACAGTTTATAAGGTCAGTACAAAGTGTGCTTGTTTGACTCTGTCCTATCCACCCTTACCTTAGACAGTTTATAAGGTCAGTACAAAGTGTGCTTGTTTGGCTCTGTCCTTTCCACCCTTACCTTAGACAGTTTATAAGGTCAGTACAAAGTGTGCTTGTTTGACTCTGTCCTATCCACCCTTACCTTAGACAGTTTGTGTAAACATACTTGTGTTTGGATTTGTTCTGTGTGGGTGTTTACTGTTACTATAGTTGGTCATAAGCTGTGTCAGAAATTCAGGGTGCATCATTGTATCAAGAGATCTGCATGGAAAGTCTGGTGACTTCAGTGAATTCATTCAGCAGCTCAGTCTTCATGAACCAAAAAAATGCTAAGAAAAAGGAAATGTGATTGTGCTGTTGTGTGGATTTCAAATAAAATGCAGTGATGTTGGGGAACTTAATAATTATAAGTTGCATGTTTGACATTCTTCAAATGTGATCAGATTGTGTTGGGTCATGCTGTAGTTGAGTGTTGTGTCACACAGTTTTAGTTGTATATTTGTTGCCATTCTAGTCACTTATATTGTTGACTACACATGTGTTCTGGCCATGTTAATGTGAAGGTTTGTTTACAGGTACCTATATATGTATGTATGTATGTGTGTGTACATGTATATATAAACCAATTCATTTGCACCTACAGTGTACATCCATATGTGGTTCTGATGTTTACCAAATGCTCGCACATATACATTCATTTAGCATGTGTGCCTGTATAATTTGAAACTTAGCAGATTGTCAGACATGAGTCGTCATGTAAAATGTACGGAATTAATTGAGAGTTGAGTAAGATATAAGAAATTTAAACAGAGAACTTACTGGGCACTGTCCAACATCAAGTAAATTTGAGTGATTATGACAGTTTCTCAATTAAGTTATTTTTGTTAAGTATGTGCCATCAATAATAAAATTTTCACCACATGGGCAGATGTGTATTAGTCACAAGAGTTACATGTACATGTAAGTGCCAGGTTGTCTTCTCAGGCAGCTCAGAACTGCCAAGTTACATGTCATACAATTGAGATGCAGAAGCAACAACACAAGGCCAGAAGCTAGATGGTACATACAAGTAGTACATCATAGTATTAAATTGTTGAAAAAAATGACCCATAGGCTAATTTGTTTTGATGTAAATTTACTGTTGATACAAAGGTTTGCATGCATTGATTCAAGAATCCTGCATACTTAATACATGTACATGCACTTATACTGAGTACCATGGATCCTGCATACTTAATACATGTACATGTACTTAGACTGAGTACCAGGGATCCTATATTCTTAATATATATGCATGTACTTTGACTGAGTACCAGGGATCCTGCTTAGTTAATACTTTTACAGGTACTTAGAATGAGTACTAGGGATCCTGCATACTTAATACATTTACATGTACTTAGACTGAGTACCAAGGATCCTGCATACCTAATATATATATACATGTACTTAGACTGACTACCAGGGATCGTGCTTAGTTAATACATGTACTTAAACTGAGTACCAGGGATCCTGCATACTTGATACATGTACATATACATGTCCTTAGACTGAGTACCATGGATCCTGCATACTTAATACATTTTGTGTATTTAGACTGAGCACCAGGGATTCTGCATGCTTGAGACATGTATATGTACTTAGATTGAGTACCAGGGATCCTGCATACCTAATACATGTACATGTACTTAGACTGAGTACCATGGATCCTGCATACTTAATACATTTACACGTATTTAGACTGAGTACCATGGATCCTGCTTAGTTAATACATGTACATGTACTTAGACTGAATACCAGCGATCCTGAATATTTATATGTATACACGTACCTAGGCTTAGTACCATACAGGGATCCTGCTTTCTTAATACATGTACATGTACTTAGACTGAGTACTAGGGATCCTGGTTTCTTAATACATTTACATGTACTTAGAGTGAGTACTATGGATCCTGCATACTTAATGCATACATATACATGTACTTAGATTGACTACCAGGGATCCTCCTTAGTTAATACATATACTTGTACTTTGACTGAGTAGGGATGCCACTGTGTCCTCCTGTGGCATCAGCTCTGAGATTGTAATGAGGATATAAACAAAATGTATTTGTATCTTTCAGTGTGTACCACAAAGAGCGCAGTAATCTACACAAGCGAACTATTATCCCCTTAGCTGATGAAGAATATGACAACCACTTGTTCCGTCTGCCACCAGAGATAGAAGATTTCCACCATCTGAGGGCTTTACGTAGGTCCTATATCCTGCCAGACCTGAACGAGTTCAAACAGAAACAAATGAGTGCGGACAGTGGCTTTGGCTCCTTTACCAAGGAGGAGCCAAAACAAGTGGAGGCTGTGGCCAATTAAATGTACAGAAACTATTTACTGCAGTATTATTCTCACATGAAGAGTTCCTATTGGTTCTCAATGATATGTATATGTGTGATCTCCATGTATTTATTTATGTTTTGTCTGATGCATGTTATCATAACTGTCAGGAATGTGATACTTTATAAACATCACTTGTTTTTTATGCTAAAAAGACTTTCATTTTTATGAAACTGCTGTAACTGTTTGATCATATGATGCAAGTCCATTTTGCCAAACCCACCAAAGTATTGATACTGGACGTGTACATATAGATATCCCAGAGAGGAAGGTCTTGTACGTGTATATTGATGGATGTGCTAGTTATCAATACAAAGTTTACGCTTCAATTGCTAATTATTATAAAAACTGTGATATGTTTGCCATGCAGCCATCTCTTGGGGATTCATGTCTACAACATCAGAAACATCCATAATATCTGAGTATGGAATTTCTTTTTCACCTCCTTCAGATACACCCATGACCAGAAGATGCAAATTTCTTGTCATTGTAGATTTCATGTATTCTAGCTTGCAATGTACTGTGAGGTTTTATGTGGTCCTTTGCGAGGGCAGCTAGTCTAATGTATCAAAATTCTAAGTCCCCATCTCCTTTTTCAACACTGTTGCTGATATACATTAATATGATAAAAAGTGGAAATTTCATTGATAATTATGCATATTTACATTTCTCAGGTTATTTTTACTGTATCTTACAGTCAGGTGTGATCCATGGTATGATGTATTTGTGATCAAGCCAACAAACATTTGGTTGCCTTCAAGTGCCTGATGGTTCACCAATTTCCATTTCAGTATTAAAAATGCAGTTATCAAGAAGTGAATTTTGAAAAATACAAGCAGAAGATGAACTTGGGAACATGTCTGGCTGGTTGCAATTCTGTATGACAAATCAGTCTCCTTTCAAGTTTATCTGACAAAATCAGTCTCATTGTTAATTTTGTCAAATGTACACTAAGTATTTGATTTCAAAATAAAACAATCTCTGTGTACTGCATAAATATAGTAATACATGCCCTCTTTATCCATACTTTTGATATGTATGTTAAACATTTTATTCTGCATTTTACTTCAGGTGCCATTTGTTGTCCAGCTACACAGCAATGCAACCTACAAAGGAAGAGTGGAGACTGACACAAACAGTCACACTTTGTCCAAACATGAAACAAATGTCCACCAATGATACTATTTTGGGGAAATTTTTGCCTTTAAAATTTCATGTAAGATTTGAGGACTTCTATGTTAAAATGGATTTCTAAAACGTATACCTGCTAAAAGAGGTAAAATCATTGGTCAACCAGTTCATGTTATAAGGTCCATCTGGGACTCACTCAAGTGATTAGCGCTTTCATGTCATTTGAGGCAGACAAAACTGATGAATAATTGAACATCACATAAAATAATCAATTTGTTTGCAGATCATGTGCTATTTTTTCATGAATTCTTGTGTTCTGATGATAATGTTAATGGAACTGGAAAGTTGCCATTTTATTTGGGGGGGGGGGGGGAGAAGATGCCCTGTATGGGAGAGATGAACACTGAAAAAGAGTACATCATGTGAGCTTTTGAAAACAATGAAAGGTTGCACCAGCTGCAGGGCATGGAGCCTGTGGTTGGAGTTGTACAAAGACGAGGTCTTGCTGTGTAAACAGAGCACAGTGCAATACAAGGCGTGCTATGGCAGGACATCTGTCCATGCACCAACAGCAGTAATGGATGTGGATATCTGGCTGATTCCCCTGGCAGTATCACTAGTTAAAAGTCCCCCTGTACATTTACCTGTATTGCAAGGAGAATGTACATTGTATGTGTATATACAGACTGTTATTTCTGTGTTCATCTTTCAGAAATCCTGGCATGCAGAAGGCAACTAATCCAGAGTCCGAGTAAATCATGATTTTAACCCCTTATGGTGCCAAAGATTAAAGTTCCAAAGTTAAAAGTTGGGACTTTATAATCTTGTGGCAAGCAATGCCTGCTGACATGACTTGACAGTTTAAAGGCCTGCAGATTGGGCCTGTAGCTGGTGATTACTTCCTACCCTCCCTGTGGATGATACAACTGCATACCACATGGCCTCTTAGGGCTTCTCATTTGTTACATTCAGATATCAATCTCTGTCCTGTGAGGTATCTCAGCTAGGAGCTGGGTGGGCTGGTGGAAATCCACAGAGTCCCTTGGATTGATGGGGGTAGAACCCCATGCACCTTGCACACAAAGCAAGGACCATACCCATTGAGCCACAGTGGCTCTTGAAGGGGTATGGTCCTGTGGCTTGGAGCATGTACCTGTAGTATACATCACTGGGAAGAGCATGGCTGGAGGTGGATATATAGGCATTTGAATTCATGCTGAGGAATCACGCTGGTCACACCATTTTTATATTGATATAGGTTTTCATTGGACCATAGGGTTTTGGAAAATATCTTTAAACAATTTGAGAGAACTTCCATTTTGATTTGTTTTGATTGATATATTACCTAAGATGGTTTTATTTCTGCCATGATTCAACTATAATGACAGGTTAAAAGCTTCTGAACATATCCGACAAGGGTATGGATGACGAGAAAACAAACTGAAGTCCATGTACATGCGAACAGGCTGTGATATTTGTGCAGGTATTGTTAAATCAATATTTGGTATTAAAAGCTGTATTTGTAATGCTGCTGTGCGAATGGCTATGAAGAGAGTGTGTGCAGCCCAACGGAGGCTGTTTCCAGCTGTGTGCTGTGTACAAAAGCAGTAATTATTGATGGAGTGTGCATATATTTCCACTATTATCATGGATTGTGCATGTATATTTCTGTCTCTAAGCCATTGTTGTTTATAGAAGCAATCTCTAGAAGCATAATGGTAAAATATGTACGGTGATGCTTTTTAAAGTTTGAATTGTTTACCAGCTGGGAGGTGCCAAATAATTGATAAGTGCAATTTAATTTGTTCTTAAGATGTTTCAATGTAAAATAAAAAAGGTTTAAATAGTACATATGTGTGAAGAAGCAAAACAAAGCATGTTCCATACCAATATAGCAGTTCCTGTTTGAGGTTCTTATTTTTGATCATATGCAAATGAAATACCACATTTTATTTACTTAAATGACAGGTAATATTTGATACCAATAACTGATTTTAATACAACAGTAGAGAGAGAGAGAGAGATGTAACAGATGCTGATATGAACACCAAGTGACCACAGTGTCCTTTGAGCCTGCCCATGTATGTCCAGAATATGATGAGATTGGTATATACATGTATATAATCAGGCTTTTCATGCTGGTATCTAGATATTGTCTGAGAATGGTACTCCATGAGTCCCATGTTATGTTGACAAAATAGGCAAGAAATGGTTTTGACCAGCTGTTGGGGTCTACATAATCTGCATATACATTCGCAGTATAATGTTTGAATAGATAAATGTTTTTCCTAAATGTTTTTGCAAAAGTTTACAGAAAATTACAAAGCTCAGTTAAAGGGATACAACTCTTGCCCCATGGTCGTCTGAAAGTGGTACATGTTACAACCAACTAGTGTGCACTGCTGGTTGGTACAGTGTACTAGGTGTACATTTCTGGTTGGTACAGTGTACTAGGTGTACATTTCTGGTTGGTACAATGTACTGGGTGTGCATTTCTGGTTGGTACAATGTACTAGGTGGGCACTGCTGGTTGGTGCAATGTACCAGGCATGCACAGCTGGTTGGTACAATGTGCCAGGCATGCACAGCTGGTTGGTACAATGTGCCAGGCAGGCACAGCTGGTTGGTGCAATGTACCAGGCATGCACTGCTGGTTGGTACAATGTGCCAGGCATGCACAGCTGGTTGGTACAATGTACCAGGCATGCACAGCTGGTTGGTACAATGTACCAGGCATGCACAGCTGGTTGGTACAATGTACCAGGCATGCACAGCTGGTTGGTACAATGTACCAGGCATGCACAACTGGTTGTTACAATGTACCAGGCATGCACAACTGGTTGGTAAAGTAGCAAGTGCGTCCTGCTGGTTGGTACAATGTTACAAGTGTACACTGCTAGTTGGTACAATGTAGCAGATGTGCACAGCTGGTTGGTACAACATAACAGGTGTGTACAGCTGGTTGGTACAGTGTAACTGCATGTAGCTATAGTGTGCACTGCTGGTTGGTACAATGTAAGAAGTGTGCACAACTGCTAGGTACAGGGTAACAAGTGTGCAGAGCTGCAGGTACAATGTTACAAGTGTGCACTGCTGGTAGGTACAATGTAACAAGTGTGCACTGCTTGTAGGTACAATGTAACAAGTGTGCACTGCTGGTAGGTACAATGTAACAAGTGTGCACTGCTTGTAGGTACAATGTAACAAGTGTGCACTGCTGGTAGGTGCAGTGAAACAAGTGTGCACTGCTAGTTGAAAATCATGTGCTCTTGAAATAGAGCAGTAATTCGTTTACTACTTCATGCTGTATTTGCACATTCTGCTCACCCAATGAAACTGACAATCTTTTCTGTCTTGACTGCATTTATAATTGCACCACCTATAAAATTTAGCCTTTGGTTTCAAGTGAATGTGTTGTTTTCATTGAGAATTTTATATTTGGTTTGACAGTGAATTTATTTTCAAGGGTGTTTTCATATTTGAGGAAACATTTGGAGATTTATTTGTATACATTATTCATTGATGATGCCATGGGAATACATTTGTATGAGAACACTTTTGCAGCCAGACAGTAGAGATGGAGTCACATGCTGGCGACAAGGGGTTACCAGTTTTCTGTTGTTTTACAGTCAATGCCAAACTGAAAGTACATGTACATCAAATAACATCTATATGCATAGGCCATATGCAACATTGTTTACTAGCAAAGTTCACATGATTTCACATGTGCTTCATTGCAATCCTGAAATTTGAAATGTCAATATTCTGACAAATTGTAGCCTACCTAGCACAGTTTTAAGCCTGTTATGTTTGCTGCAGTAACACAAATAGTAAAAGCAAAACCGTGATACAAATGAAGATGCTGGACTCATATGTGATTTCCAAAATTGGACAACAATCCTTGATTGCATTAATGTTGTCTTTTTCAGTTAAATATCTGCTGAGAAAATAGAGCTTTCTGTGATTTGTTGTCCAATTCCATGTTAAAAAATCAGGGCACATGATCACAAATATAGTGTGATCTTCAGTAAAATACTAAACTACTGACTCAATTGTTTTTATGAAACCAGTTTATATTAACCAACATCAATTCCATAAAACCAATTGCCAAAATACGTTGTACGAATCAAAGTAATAAGATTAATTGCAAAAGTTGCCAAAATTAAAAGACTGAGTGTGAATCAAATGAAGTGAACTACTCTACATTCATGTCTTCAACATCCACTGTGGCAATGCGTTCATGGCAGTGAAACTGTATGAGGGGGTTGCTGTTTGACCTTCCTACCTGGCAAAATACCTGTATATTGATGTATAGATATAGTTTGTTGTATAATAAATGTAATTATTTTCATTTTTTTTGTGTGTGTTTTCAGTTGTCATCATTTTTACTGGCATACACATTACTCATTTCAGAACGCTTTCCCCCGGAGAACAGTACTCTTAAAACTAACATTTTGATTCTGACTTTATCATATATGTATATATAAGGGAAGGGTAGTTGGGTTATAACAACCTACAAAGTGGCAGATCCACCATAAGGCCTACTGGGTCACATGCCCCTCCCCTCCAAAAGAAGCAACAAATGGTCAATCTTGGTTGGCAGAGCCATAATTCCAAGTCAAAAACTATGACAAACATGATGCCTTCAACTTTGAGATGGTCAGTTACCCTGATGTTTCAGGAAACCCCTCAGCACAGCCTGCTCATGCTTTCATATCACAGAATACAGGTGCTTTTATTTGGAAGAATCTGCAAACATTTTAACATGGATTGTGCCATAAGAGCACTGGGGAAATGCATCAAGACTCCTTGTTGGATCACAGGAAAACTGAGATTCATTGCTTGATGATGCATAGTCATTCAGCAAATGACTGCGAGGCCAATACATGGAAGTGGTGCTATTTATGATGACACCATACCATTGTGTTAAAAGGAAACGAGATATTGGGATGGATTGGGACATGGGGTGCATTGGGAAAACCCATCTATCCTCAGCTCTGGCGATATTTGAACTATTGTGACAAAATCAATTAAGGATATATGGCAAGTTACCATTGCCAATCTTTTCCTGAGACACCTTAAGTATTCTGGTAAAGTCTTCATTAATTTGCTGTACTTCCCCTTCAATCTGCCATCTATCTCTCTACTCTTGCGATTCAATTCTTGATCAGGCCTTCCTGATAAACACTCCAATCTGCCCCCGTTGAGTATGTTCTACACCCATTCAGTCCCTTTATCCCTTCTGCATGGTTGCATGTCAACTGAAATTGTCATCCAGTTGTGATTACTGCCTATATCCAGTCTACCCTTCTCATCTACTTCAAATTTTGTGTCATTCGAAAGATCTCACTATCCACTGGCCTATGTTTACTTCCATTTGCACTTTGTGTCCCTGTTCACTATTCTCAGCCCATATTCCCCAGCAAAGTTCAATAGCCTGCTCCTATTAACTTGTCTGTCCCTTCCTTCCATTCCATCTACTTCATTCCCTTTATGCCCACTGAAATCCCAAGGAATCATAACCTTATACCCCTCCTACTGGATATCACTAGTCATCATTCTTATTCTATCATATATTTGGTCATTTCATTCATTTGATAGACCCTCACATCCCAAATACACTTCACCTATTGCTACTTTGTATCCATTCAACACTACTTGTATCCACTGCATATCATTTTTCAACTCACTGTGATGTTCCCATCTGTCCTTCCAGATTTCACGTCACTTTATCCCTTTATCAGAAACCCTACACCTCCTCCCTTCCTTTGCCCACTTTCTCTTCCTCTACCTATCATATCATATCCTGACAGGTGCCTGTCATCATCCCTGTCTCTTCTATTCTAACATGCCTGTACTATTGCTGTAATGTCCATCTTTTCACTTTCAACTACATCTTCTACTTCTGCTATCTTCCCTTTGAAGGCTCTACAATTACCATGTGCTATTTTCATGTTGTTGTTTTTCCCTGCTTCTTGTCCTACCACTTCCTGCTTGCCCATCATTGTCATCCTGTTCCAGAATTAACCTGCCAGTTGCTGGGATTTCCAGTTTCCATGCTGCGCAACCCACTCACTGTAAGCCTGCCCATCACCTCCATTCAGAGTTGGGTGCAGCCCGTCTCCAGCACAGCAAAATCTCCCTTCTCCCTGCAAAAGCCTCCCATATATCTTTAAATAATATGCTCCTCTGCCTACATAACTTCTCTAACCTTCTATTTATCCTAAAAATCTGACTCGCTTCCCATACAGTCATCCTGAGCCTTGGTAATATCCCTATTACCACAGCCTCACAGTGTAACTGTGCTGACCAAGCTTCCTCTACCTGCCTAAAACCATCTCAGTCCCTATTCTGCACCCCTGCTCTACCCTGTCTGAGAGATCATTGGTCCCTACTTGCACAATGACTCTTGGACACTCTCCACTATCCCCTCAATCCGCTCCTGAACATCCCTAATCTTCGCCCCTAGTAGGTACTCCGTAACCCTATACTCCCTGTCTGCCCTTCAGAAGGCATCTATCCACATCATGCTACTTCCTATTACCACTGCAGGCTCCTCCTGTTACCTCCTCTCAGTATGCTGTACAACTGTCTGCCTACCCTCATCCTCACCTCCCTCCCGACCTCACCTGCCATCCAGTTCCCCCTTAGCCTGCTCCACTCTATCCTGAACATCCTGACTTCCATTTTCTCTGTCACTCACAACAGCTTCAGCTCTGGCCCTGTCCAATCCAATGGAAATGGGAGTCACTGTCAGTTTTGAGATCTCATTTGCTGATTGGGATTCAGCATATGCAGATATGCTAAGAGGTGAGTAAAATTTTATTTCCCAGTTAATTTTAACATTAAACTGAACAACTGAAGAAAAAATCATTACCATAATTGGCCCTTTAACTCATTCCATACTATGGTGAGAGGCATTGGTCAGTGGTTCTAGCACTGCCTGGCAAGTCATACTGTAGCTGCCCTTGTGGCAGCTGCAGCATGACTTGCCAGGTGGTGCCAGAACCACTGACTTAAGACTATAGGGATGTTGGTACTTGAACGAAAGATCTTTTCATGAAGAATTTAAATATGCAATTGTCGTCTTAAATCTCGGTAAACATACAGACAAAATCTGGGACTGGTATGGAAAGAGTTAATGTAAAAATAGGTTCTTTCTTCGGCCTATTCTTGATCGATGTTTGAAAAGATGGTGTAGGCCTACTCAGGCCAAAAACTCGTCGTCTTCCAGAAAGCCTTAAACTCCAGTTTAAATTCTTTAAATGATTTTACTGTAAAAGGCTGCAATATTGTTTTTGTAATTACTATACAGACACCGATTTTTTCTTGATTGAGGCAGATATAAGTTTTTGGAAGTTCTGCTTCAACTGTGCTACCCAGTGGAGCCTATTGAGAATGAGAGCAATGCTGAAGTCAGAAACCCCTTTGTCACCATGCCAGCAGCTGTGGCAGTGATATCCACTGTCAGTGACGCACTTTCTCCCCATCCATGGCCATGCTGTTTTCCTCGAATGATGCAACTGCCACGTCCCCAAACATTGGCGAGGAAGAAGAAAATGAAGTCAATGCTGAAAACAGTGACAATCTTAAAGACGAAATTTGGTCAAAGTGTGGTGCCCCAGTGTCCATGGTGCCCTGGTCTATCTATATGCTCCACGCGGCTAGTTTTACTTTTATCCAGTATCTGGTTTCCTGTCTATTTCGAATGGCCATTCCACAGTCGCACCGGGGTAAACAGGCTATCATGACCTTTGATATTGGAACTAGGAGAGTCAGGACAACTTTATACTTTATCTTCCAGTTTGTATTCTCCATTTTTTTTGATAATACACTACAGTTACAGGGTAAAAACATGGAGCTGCCAGTTAGCAAAATGACTTGTGTGGGGGTGGGGATCAATGGCACCAAAACAAGTCTTGCGCTGGTTCCCCGCTGTGGACCTGATTTTATATAAAGGCTAATACAGCCTAAAACTTTCTACTATATTTCGAATTTTATGAATATGATTTGTTCCTTATAAAAAATAATTTGTTATAATGATTTAGAACCATGCAGTTTGTCACTGAGTGGTACGGAATAGGACTTTAATCTTTGAACATCAGACTTGATAGTGTTCAAACGGTACTTGGGCTCACAGATTTGGGCTTGTAAATCTTTTTTTTATGTTAGATTGTTTCAAATAAAATGTTATGCCTTGAAGAACTTGTTTTATTCATTTCCACACAATTGAGATAATTTTGACATAATATATGCATGGTCGGTGTGGAATACAGGATAAAGACAAGATTCCTCGATTCCAAAATCTGATTATCCATATATGCATTGACTCGCAGACCGTATCAGCACTTCAAGTCAGCGCATACGGTCGGATAATCAGATTTGCGGGAATCTGGTCTTGGAAGGTTAACTTTCAGTATTACTTTAGTCTCAGGTTGACTTGGCTCTGGCTCAAGTTCAAGTTCTAACTCCAGCTGCTGTCCCTCGGTTGTCTGGTCAGCTGGACTTGTTGGTGTAAACTGAGCAATTCGCTGTCGTACTGCACCTTTTCTTGAGTTTCTGACTGGTCTAGTTCTGACCTTCTTCCATACCAAATTTGGATCAACCAATTGCAATTTATTTGCATTAACTGTTTTGATTTTTCCAGTCAGACCCAAAATAGTCGTTTTAGTGACAGGATGGAATTGATAACTTGTTGGGGCTCTAATAGAAAACTCTTTAGTACTTGGCAAGAGTTAATATCACGTACCCCTATGGTACATGTAGAAGTTAGAATAGTGTCAGCAAGTTTTCAGCACAGCTTTCTTGATCTTATCGTTTTTATCAGTCAAAATGTCTTCACGACCAGACGGAATGATAAAATTTCACAGATTTTAACAGCCGCCACATTGTGCCAAAGGAGATGGTAAAGTCTCCAGCAGATTCTTTTTCAACAGCATCATTATTGATTAGAATAATTTCATGCAATTTCCACAACTAGTGTTTTGTTTTGTATTGACTTTCACCCTGGGCGTTTTTGCCCACATATGCTTGATCTTTCTGGCAAGTATAACTGATATCAGGTCGCTCTAGAAAGCTCATAACCCTTTGCTGTTGTTGCTCAGGACAATGGGTCGGCCACCGTGATCAGCAAGATGACGTCTAACCCTGTCCAACACCTGTACCTTTGTTGTAGGTGTCAGTTGTTCCACCATTTCTCCCAGAACAGTCACCTGGGGGGGGGGGGGGGGGAGGGGCGTCACCCATATTTTAGGATGGGTACGCTCCACTTCCACTGAGGGTATGAAACCCAGACCCAATGGGAGCTGAATTAATAAGAAAATAGGGGGTCTTTGGGAGCTGGTATTGACAAAGTCCCGTGTTAGAAGTGCACATCACAAAAGGGAAAGAAAAAAAGCTGTAACTGAGCTCGAGTACAATTTATGGGGGTCTTTGGGAGCGACAATTAAAAACATGGGGCCTTCAGGATCGATGGTTTGAAAAAGGGGTCCTTGAGATTGACAAGTGGTGAAAAAATAGGTGTCTTGCCCACAGAGTCTACCCGTAATGCTAAGTGATGGGAGTACCCCCCCCCCCCCGTCCCTCCCGGGTGGAGAGTACTACTCGGGAGAGCTGTATTTGCTCTCTTCACACTTATATTGAATTATTGCCTGATGCTAAAATTATTAGACAGTGCAGCGCGAAGATGTCCAGTACCACTTCTGCAGGGACCGGATGGCTGCGACCAGGGTTATAAGTTTGACTTACGATCTCTGTCACGTGCTAGATTTGGTTTATATATATATTTTTTTTTTGGGGGGGGGTGTCCTTTTTATTTAACGTCGGTACACACCTTTTTTGATAATTTCCGTAGCTCTGTATGCAGCAGAATTTTGTTCTTTTGTTTTTTCCTGTACCGCTTTGACCTCTCAACATATGCTAGCACCAAACTGCAGACAACAGAAGTTCCACTTGGCTACAAGAAGGCAAGCTTCTGTCAGCATTTAGATTATGCTATGTAGGCCTTGGCCTACACTTTTTTTGAAGTAGCACTGCATTCATAGTTCTTAAAATCTACACAATATAATTATAAATTGAAATTTTACTTTCACAAAGCAAGTTGTACACTTAGTCCACACATGCAAAATTTAATCTTTTTGCATCTAGAATTCCACAGCTCAGTTTACATCTGTCCTCATTGCAAGCAAATCAGCTGAAAGACTTTGGTTGGATGATGAACACTAATTTTGGCTTACTTTGTACATTGACCGTTTGAAAATAGACCTAAATAGGATAAAATAAATAATTTTTGTATTATTCAGCCTAACTAAGGAAAACAAATTAACTCCACCCTGTCGAATAGGTGGAAGCACATGCAATGCTCTGCGCACCCTTTGTTGGTATAAATGTCTCCATGCCTTATGGTATATTCACACAGCGTGAACGCAGTGTTCTGTCCACCTATTTTTCTTCATTTGTAACAGCAAAATGTACAAAATGAAGGAAACACTTTAAATCTGAGTCAGAAGAGTGCTATTACCAGTACTATTATAATATAAGGTTATTTACATTTTTATATCTCGGGTCAATAATCTTACATCTGAAGTGCCCTGGTCATTCAGTACTCAAATTAATCATTCAAAGTCATTACCATTGTACGATCTGTATAAGAATTGTAGAGATTCTCGGATGGCAAAAGTTAATATTAGAATGAACAGCTTACTCTGAGCCAGCAGTGACCTTAAGAATGATTGTTTGGGCAACTTGAAGGAAATAACAGATTGGCCTATCTGAGCGTTGCACTTTGTATGCACAATTAGTTATGTAAATTCCGTCCCGCCGCATTAATGAACCAACTCTTTACAAGGATTTCACTGATTCATGCAAGTCCCACCCACAGCTAAATGAAAGGACTGTACAAAATTTGACAACTTAGACACTTATCAATTTTACAAGGGGCACTCTGTGTTCTGGGGAGTAACTAAATGAATGTGACAACGTGACGGGACGGAATTTTTGTCTTGAGAATATGAAGGCCAATACACAAGAAATATTTGTGTGTTGTTGCAGTTTTATACACACCAATTTAGGTCAGTTTATATTTCAATTTTGAAATCTGACAGAGGAAAAATACTTTTAAGCCAATGATGATTTCCGTCCCGTTGCGCTGAAAAATCACTTCTAGTCTGTATTGTCAGCTCTATCTCAAAACAAAAGTATTGCTAATTTATATGTATAATACTTATATGCATGTACCCTTACCAAAACACATTTGGAATTGGAAAAAAGTAACAAACAAACTTTTACACCATGTATTGACTATTTCTGGATCGGACCCATATATATATATATATATATATATATATATATATATATATATATATATATATATATATATATATATATATATATATATATATATATATATATATATAAAAGTTTTTTCTACAAATTGCACAGTCATATGATACAAGTTACAATAAATCAACAGGTTGCTTTCAAATGTAAACAGTCAAAATAATTGTCTTTTTAGTTTGTTTTATTGATTATAAATATTACTTAAAATATATACATTTTATCCTCCATTCTTTTCATTTATTTCCCTCGTGGTAGATGTTTACCACTTTTATTGTCTTTGATACTTTTATTCTGTTATCATGTACATGTATACAAATTCTGCCTCAGCGATGTACCCACATTGCCTCACGAAGTTACATCAGAAATTGTACACTCCTGTGAATAATGGATTTTCCTAGCTTTACTTTGAGGATTTTATTGTATAAACCTTATACCAGAACAATTCAACAGATAAAACTACACTGGATTTGGCATGCACATATTAGTTACTTTATGCCATATTATAACACCACTTCATGCTCTGTGCAGGACAAATCACTCAATGCTGCATCTTCATTAGCTCACTGGCCGGATCACTGCCTTACAAAAAAGCTAATTATACAAACATTATGTAAAAACAAAAACTGTAAAAGTAAGAAGCCAAGCAATTTGTATAAGGCCTTGTTTGTGTGAAGAATAGGGAGCAGCTATTTTCTTATGGTAGCAGCCATTATTACAGGGGAGCAGTCATTATTCTACAACATAAGGCCTCTTTGGTGGTTTGCGGGATGGATGCACTCTGCCATCGTTATTCTTATTGGAACTCTGCCTACACTATTAATCAGCATTACATAAATACATATACACTCATATCACAGAATCTTTGATGATGCTGAACATTTTTTCATAATTAAAAGTGAGAATGTAAAATACTGTGTGACTAACATGGCACATTTTATGTGGTTGAGTTTTCAGGTTTATGAGGTGCAAAACTTTGATTCAACATTCTTTCAAACTGAAACGATTGTCTATGAAAATACTACAGAGTATAATAACTGATGATAATTCAGTATGTAGACTTCACACTGATTTGCTCTGTAATTTCGCAGGATGGTTCTATGTAGACCAACTAGCTTCTATGTTTGACTGATATACATTTGCTACTGTTTGCATTTGAAACCTTAAGAAGGAATGTGCCGCAGCCACGAACTGCTTTGTACTGTTTATGAAATACAACTTGATAAATTTTCTTACCTCTTGCACTCTTCAATAGAATTTTAAAATAACAAACATTATGTAACTGACACCTGCCAGTTTCATTTATTAACTTGTTAAAAAAAACACTATTCAATTATGTGTACCCATAGATCAGTGGCCTTCAACAGTGCATTAATATTCACATTTTGAACAGATCGGAAATCAATATATTGATCCTGTGACCCAACCACTTTCTTACACCGACTGAGTCACCAAACTTAATCTCCTGTTCTACTCAATTAAAAGTACTTATTTGATTGCCGACAGTGACGAAAACCAAGAACTCTAACAGTTGAGTTTGGCCCCTAACACCACTTGCCGGCTTGGGATATTTCGACAAATAATGTGCTTTCGCTTTGTCCTTCATAATAAGATATATGATTTACAATTAAAAAGCATCACCATGCCATGGCAACCACAGATTGCATCATGCATGAATAATACATGTACATGTAAAGCAGGATTTGAACACATTTCGATGCTTTCAATAGTAGTGTGCCTTCTGGACCTGGGGAGGTATAGGCCATTGAAACGTAATTCATTTTCCTCCATTTAAACGGCGAACTTGGGAATATAAGTTCAGTCTATGGTTTTAAATTGAGAAACCACGCAAAGTGAAGTGAACGTCATCGACAATGGCTTTACATGCTTTCTACTGTTTTAAAGAGCCTTTTTAAATACGGGTCAGCACCGTAATTCCCCCATATTAGTATTACATTACATGTACATATTGTGCACCCAATGACAGCGTCTATACTTGAAATGGAGCAGTTGTTGCAAAACAAAAGAATCTATGTCCCTGAAACCGACGACCACCAACAGTAAACACCTTATACATTAAATATAACAGAATATAACTGATATACAATATCAATTAAATGTTGAATTCATGTTTAAAATGATGCTCTCTGAATACAACGTATGGGATGGTAGTCCGTAATTCATTATTCACATCAACAGATTCTGTAATTAGATCATTAGGTATAGCATGACCTTTTACCGGTCAACATAGTACAGACGTATCCTGATACCACGGGCAAGGCAGCAGTAACTTCAGTCTCGTGATGTACACGTACGTGCAACTTCGGCATACGAAAGGCGAGAAAGAAATTGAATACAACCTGTATGGGTTTTTTCCCTCATGTGCACGACTTTGAAGCACTCATTTGTTTGTTTGTTTGTTTACTGTTTCTGGGTAGAAAGGGTAATTAATGACTCCATGTCCAATTTCCACTCCGTGTTGTTGGTCTTGAACAGTCCTTTTTAAAAAAAAAATATACATCTAAGGAGACAGTCAGTTTAGACATTGGACGGATGTTACTGTTTAAGGCGTGGTTGGGCATGAGGATGGTATAGCGTTGCAGACATGACAGGACGGCAGCTTTTTACAGCAGCATTATCTCTCACACTATATACAAACACAGCAGTTTGATCCACAATATGAATTCTTGGGACAAGGTCGGTATCTTGACGCAAGATCTTTCCATCTGACGTAATATCACATATACACAATCACATATGGCTTTGTGATCTCACAAAACAACTTGTCTATCATAAGTTTAAAAAATATTTATTTGGTTGACTATGACATCACTGGCCTGATTCTGCACTTGGTGCGATCACTGACGTCATTTATCAGGGACAGCAAACTGTCCAATCGCTGACCTTTTTCCACGCTCCACTCTTGTAATACATCCCTTCATAGTTACCTGTAAAGGCAATTTCCGTAAGTTGAAATGCGAACATGCACTATTTGGTGCTATTCCATTCTAGGAATTATATTTTTCACTCAGGATTTCATATTTTTTTTTTTGCATTTAGTTTCTAAATATTAATTGCCCGTTTAATTTGAGCTAATGTTACTATTGCTGCATAAGATATTGAGCTCATGGCCACATTTATTGTGGATTTGTTTGTACTAGTGCGAAGTAGCGTTCACAAAAATGTGCAAAATTAAATATTGCAAAAACTGAAAAAAGTACGTTTATGCAAATCCGGGCGTAAGTCGATCAGCATGCAACACTAATTTTGGTTTGGGGTGAAATCACCAAATCACAACATTAATTTCTTTATGGACAAATCTGCCATCATACTTTGCACATTTTATCACTGTGTATGCATATTTATTCTTTTTTACAAGTTGAAGCTTGTAGATACAGGAACTCGTGTGCACCTACCTCCCCATTTTCCGATGACATTTTCACTATGAGGATCTGCTGCTTTTTTAATCTTGGTGTCTCTGACCCAGGCTATTTCCTTAGCGCTTGTGTAATGCGGCTGCGCCTTTGCTTGCTGCACGCGCGTGTATGACGTAGACATCCACGTCTGGCCCTGGTCCACGCTCACCATGAAAGAGCGCTTGTCCCAGGCGATCCCATACAGCTCATTGTACGTAGCACTATAGCCTATGACGTTCATCACTGTCTTGTCCAGGGCTATGAAAAAATAAAGAAACATATATACGACGCACTCATCATCATCATGATGCTGCGGAAAATTACGGTAAAGTGATGGTATGTTTCCTAAACATATATGAAAACACAACTTACATGTAAACAGCCCACAAAACTAGAAAGTAGGATTGTTCTCGGCAGAAAAAAAATATATTAAACTGAGACACAACTGCAAATGTATGATCATATAAACCTACAACTGGAAAATCATAAAAAAAACCCATAGGCCTATACATGTCTTTTTTCCTGGCGACAAATGTGTCCGTAAAATAGTCGCGTGTAAACACACGAGCTCTACTATGAAAACATGAAAAACATGGTGAGTGAAAGCGGCACAAAACATTTTTGTGTTAAGTATTCTTTAAATGACAACTGATACAGACCAGGCAACTCTGCGAAGTGTGAAAGGTACGGACATGGTACTGCTAGCAACATTAGCTAAGCTTGTTTAAGGTCCTGGCATAACATTTACCAGTGCGATACTATGAAGACTGTTTGCGGATTAGTACTGTGTACAAAGCCATGTACTTACCTTCCCATTTGGCCCCGTCACTTGAGGAATGGCATTCCATTTTGTTGTCACTGTAACAAAAATACTTTCAGAAAACTGGACGTATCTCGGTCGTAAGAATTTTTTTTATCATAAACGGGAATCGAATTTTGCATAAAGTTATATACAAACAGTAATTATGAAAAGAACTAGAACATGATCATAATAGCTAAAACGGGTGTCTTTAGCTTTCTACACGCTGTTCAGGTTATTCACCCAGGGAATAGCACAGTGCTAATACAATACATTGGTTCGGCACTATCTTGCAAAGAGATGTCTGCTCTTGCAGCATGAAAACTGCTGCGCGCACGTTAAGCACTGCGGACGTTTGTATCCAGTTATGCCACACACATCTTAAATATATGTTAAGCTGAATAGCAGATACTTGATGGCAGAAACACTCATCGTGGAAAAGTTAAACATAGAATAATATAATAAACAGGCATTGATATATTTAGCACCACCAAATTTGTAGCATATTAAACAGTTGTGGCATTGTGTTAAATTTACAATGAATATGAAAACTGTTTTAAGATATAACTAATATAACACCTAGATTTTTGTAAATATAATTTATGTAACCTCTTAATCAGAAAATGAATTATAATTTTCTAAAGAATCACAAAATTCCATTTCAGCTTACTAAATACATAAAACATGTAGAACACATTTTGAAATATTTAAGTCAAAATATGTCCGCTCTTATGATATTGGATATTGTACTATACACGCATATCTTCTATCACCTAAACTACCTGCATATCTGGTTGAAACTGTTGTTGCATCCCCGGATCATAAGAAACAGAATCGCTCAAACGAGTATTTGTCCCCAACAAACCGCATTGAGGCAGCTCTGCTCGTGTTTCTGTGCTTCGAGAAATTTTGTTTTACTGAAAGCTCTACATTTGTAAGTGGGGTAAACTTCTATGTTGTTTTTTTATTTTACTTTCAAACATTTCCTGCGCCATTAGGGGATGCAAATGTGTGGATATACTTACTTGTAGGGGTTTGCATCACAATAATACATTGTATTGGCGTCAGTCACGAAGCCACGCGAATAGAAGTCTGAAGATACAAAATCTCAACTGACCATGTCTGCATCACATTTATTGCAATCCAGTATTATTAGTCAAAATGTGTTGTTAAATTAGAAATGATAATATAAATTGGGGATGTACATACAATACGTTACCGATAATATAGCCTATATAGTCCGTTACTGTAAAAATATATAGAAGTTATCCAGGAATTACCATAAACGCTTTCGTGTAGTAAATGTAAAACTAATTATATGTCAAAAGAAAACCTCATTGTCATTGTTTATCACGATTTATAACAAGAATGGTCAGCGATTTTTCCATCATGCTTAAATGTAATTAAGTGAAGCATACGGCTTATTTATTTTGTCTCTCCAATTAGACATAATATACCGTTTGCAGCCTTTTCACAGATACTAATTCTGGACTGAATATTCCTAGCAGCATAACGTTAAAGCCTTCAAACTTTATTACGGTTCAGTTTGCACTTGAACGGTAGGTGCAAACAGATGCACAAAAACTAAAGTGAAAAGCACAGAATTTGCTGATGTCTCTTTTGGATGTTAGAGGGCACTGTCCCGGTGACTCCTTGTGGTTCTTTCATGAGATTCATCCAATGAAGTTGTAAATCAAAAGATTACTGGACAATACGAGCGGAACGTACAGGTACATGTATTAAAGACACACAGACCTGGAGGGTTTTTGGTGGGCTCCCATGTCTTCATGGCCTGGCACACCTCTGCAAGTAAAATGTTAACAAGGGATCTATTAACTGCAGCTAAATAGCTTAATAGTACTTATTATTAGAAATGTACAAAACTGAGTCTCCAGCACGTCACATCGTACGCTTGACTGAATATGCTTTGTGATGCCCAGCTTATTAGGCATCTATACTGGAATTGTTACCATACAAAGTTCAGTATTCAAGTTTTTTTTTGGTGCTGAAGAACGATTGTGCTTCTCAAGCCATGCCAAAAGAGACACAGTTTCATATCATACAATGTATGTATGACGTCAATGGATGGACCCTCTATCTTCAATTAAGGTAAGCTTTGCAGCATCAGGATGAAAATGCAAGTCTAAACAGTTCAATTTTGTTCACTTTGCTGTCAGTTACACACATATTAATGTGTTGACATTTCACAAATTATCAAGAAGACAATTTGGATGTCGACCGTATTTTAATCTGGCTCGCCTGCTTTCTTTGGAAGGTTATTCGGTAACATTTCCAATCGCCTGACTTTTAATTAAACTTAAATTTTGGGAAATGCATTTAAAATATGTTGTCTCGTTTGCGACATGAAAAATACATAATTTGTCACGTTTCACTTCTGGATGAGTATACGTATGAAACACCTTGCAATTTACTGAAAAGCATTCAATGCAATTTACAGACTTTTTGATGGATGGGCCAACTACTCGAGTGCTTCCAAAATTTAAACAAAGTCATTTGATAATTTATGTTTTGTGATGTTTTGCAGGGGTTGCAGTACAAATGGGCAACCTTCAGAAAGAAGACGAAGTGAACAGCATCAAATCGTATGGGATTCTCTATATTTCATATGAGGGCTCAAACCGATGCATTGACATGTTTTCGTTTGTGTAATGGGGTAAATCTAGAAGATATGAACCGCTTCAGAACAACAGTTGTCAAGAGATGGGTCACATGACACGTCCTGTCCTATTAGATTGATCCGGTTATGTCAAGGAACCTTGTTTAACCAGTAGTGAGCCTCTGGGGTCCTACTGTGTGTCACTCAAAGATTGGAAGAGTGATTTGAAAACTCACTCTGCAGAGACATATCAGCAGATGTGACACACCCTAAGAATTCAGCTTTGACGTCAACAGGAGAGTCTATACCACCACCCTGACTCATCACCATCAGCCGCACATAGCGACCCTCCACTGGCTGAGTTAGGTCTTGTGTGTGCGTGGTGTAGGGGCCACCAATGGTAACCTGCAACATTGAAAGATATATTTTAAAGTTGATAATTATCCGATTGAAATTGGCTCCAGATTGAACATGAAATATGCAATATTACCCTCGTGTATTTGTTATTAAAGTGCTTCAGTTTGCTGATACAATATTGTGCGTTTCTCATTTGCCATACCTGTATTATATTTCTGATAAGCTATTTTCACACAACACTAATGCTGTTGGTAAAGAGTGAAATCAGTGCTAACGATGGTCGTCACGACGAAAGTTAGTCAACAGGTGTACGATCGTATTTGATGGGACCTTTCAGCTGAGCATTCGAGCAGATGGGACAATTATACGGTAAGTGGAAGTAAATTTTGTGTCAGTGCCGTGACAATGTGTAGGCCAAGCCGCTGGTATAATGCTGCATGTCTGTTCCTGGTAGATGATATTTTTCAGTCACACGGTTGAAGCACATTTGCTGCTCGTATTTCTCTCGTACAAGGGTGTCAACACCAAACCGGGATGAGACCGGCAACCTACCAGTTCACTCTGACTGTTCCAGTTCAACCCGTCATCGCTGGCTAGAACCTTGTAGGAAGCCACGCGCTGACCAACGGGTTGTCCTGCTGGGTGCTGCAGAACCACTTTGGTCACCCGCGTCGTATTGCCCAGGTGCACCTGAAGGTACTTGCCGAAGCGACCGGGGCGGGCGGCCGACTCCCAGTCTGTAATTTGGGAACGAAATACCATACTTTAGGAAAACCCGAACTGGTCTCTTTTGCCATAAAATAACGTGCATGGTTTAAAAAATAATCATAGTAACAGCAATTTACTGACATGGCTTCTCAGCCATCTATAATATGCTTTTAATTTCTTTGGAGAGAAAGTGTTGTTTGTTTTGGGGTTTCCGATTTTTGTTACGTAACAATAAAGTTCTGTATTGCTGCAACGGCACCAGGTTATATTTACTAACAGCAAGTTACGGCAAAGTTGTGAGATGCTATAACTTCGACACATATTCTTTACGTGTGTTGATGAACACTACGTTTATACTTTTAACATTGGAATTTGGTAAAGAAAAATCTGAAGTGACACTGGTGAACAGTCAAGACAATACAACAGTTAACTTGGACTGTGTTAAAATGTTTCAACATATTTAAATTTCAGTGGAAGTAAACACATGACTAGTTTGAATATCGTAATTAGGGATAATATGAATTGTCATGGTACAACTATGTAGCAAAGGGAGAAAATGAGTTATCGCTGCATAACTATGTAGCAGTGACCTGGGATAATGTGAGTTAATGTGGTAAAATGATGTTGCAGTGACACAGGGAAAATACGACTTATCGTTGTTTAACCACAAAGCAGTGACAAAGGGATAATATGAGTTATCGTTATATAATATGTAGCAGTGACATAGGGATAGTATGAGTTATCATCGTATAACTATGTAGTAATGACATAGGAATAATATGAGTTATTGTATAACTATGTAGTAGTGACATATGGATAATAATGAGCTATCGTTGTTTTAGTATGTAGCATTGACATAAAGATAATATAAGTTATCAGTGTATAACCAGGTAACAGTGACATAGGGATAAAATGAGTTATCGTTGTATAACTATGTAGCAGTGACATAGGGATAAAGTGAGTTATCGTTGTATAACTATGTAACAGTGACAGAGACAATATGAGTTATCATTGTATAGCTATACAGCAGTGACTGCAATCTCCCCGAACTTGTCACACTTACAAGAGGTACCATTGACGCGGGCATCTTTCGGTTGACGGGACTTGTCAGGACTGCGGCTGCCGGAGATCTGACAGTCCTGGATGGCATTGTCCTCAAGACCCAAGGGGCGGGATGGGCAGTCTGTACCTTATAGCAGATCAAGACCTAACAATTACTGGACTCCTACACCAGGCTTCTTTCTTTCAGTGATGATTACAACAAACTTCTGATCACCTCAATGATTACAATGATTCTAGATACAAAGTCCTCCAAAAAGACATTTAATCAGGTAGCAGCTGACGGTACTTCCAGACAAAACAGAAAGGCCCAGGTAGCACCGAAAGGTATCAGTAAAGATTTTAGCGCATAAAGCTTTTCTCTACTTTAAAGTGCAACATACCTTAGTAATCCATCCAATCATCTGACTCAATCATATCACAGATAGTTTTAGTTCAACTGAATAAATACAAACAAGGTATCACTAGAATTCGATGTTATATATTTTAAAGCTACTAAGATCACGTAGAATTCGATATGATATATTTTAAAACTACTAAGATCACGAGTCGTAAAATGGAATATTTACACTGAAAAATAACATATTCAAAAGTAATGCCGTTTAAGTAGACGTACCACAAAGATATGCAATTTGTGTTCAGATCTTTGAAGCTGTAGGAGTTGTTACAGGTATATTGAAAAATGACCACCCTTTTCTAGACGGTGGTCTTAACAGTTCTCAGATACCACAGTCAGTTACGCCCCAACAACCGTTTCCCACGAGTCATATACTTAGTTTTTATCTACCTCACATATTGTGCTTCCACTTTAAAACAAACCTCCCAAACAATCGTGAAAAATCAGCAAACCACTATCCAAAGGATGTTTGAAAAGTACATATTGCGTATGTTTTCAAGGAGGGTTTACTTCTGGATCTTTAAAAAAGAGGGCAAACATTTTGGTAATGTTCTTCAATCATCAGATTATTAACCTTTGAAAACAAACCCATCAACATGCTAACCTAAGCTTGCAGTATCTTTTAGCCAAATAGCCAGTGGCTAAAATACTGTAATTTGGCTGAGATACTTTTACAGTATGTAGCCAAATTGGCTAATCAGATTTTTATTCAAGTAAACGTTTCATATTAATATTTTAACTTCAGGTTGATAATAATTTCTAAGTATAGAAAACTTGGCTAAAAAGTTTGCCATAGTTGGCTGCAGAAACCATAATTTGACAAAAGACGTCAATTTCATTTTAGCCAAATTGGCTACAGCGATAACATTCCTGACACGAAGCTAGCTTACCTAGCCCAACATCAAGGCAAGCTAGCTTGTAAATCAAAATCATATATATATATATATATATATATATATATATATATATATATATATATATATATATATCTGTGTGTGTGCGTGTATGTATGTATACATATATATATATATATATATATATATATATATATATATATATATATATATATATATATATATATATATATATATATATGTATGTGTGTGTGTGTAGGTAGGTAGTACTATTCAATTCCCTTTATGACAAGTTTCATGCAAAGTTTCTACTGGAAAGAACAGCTGAAAACGTAATATCCATAATGCTTTTTCCAAACATGTAAGATTCCTTGAACGTTATGCCACGATCATCCTTCAAATTACTTTTCTACCAGTCACGCGCCCAATTGCCTCATAAAAGAAATGTATTAAGTCATGTTAAGCTTACTCAAAGCTTTGACCTTTTAATATTACACATTGCTTCTGTGTGAAATATTCGAAAAAGTTTCAGTGACCCAGCAATGAGAGCAAGAACAAGACTGTACACTGTTTTTCAAAGAAGTAGTACTGTAAAAACTTAGCCATATTCAGGCAATTGACAAAATGGTATTTTTATGGCACTTAATTTATACAACACTGAGAGAAGTGACTCTTAACATAAACATACTACTGAGTTGCTTGGCGTAGGATTGACAATTTTTGTACGTGCCGAATTAATCTACACAATAAGCCAACTCTTCTGTTCTTTACGGCAAGCAGTAAAACCAAAGTATTTTTTTTGTGTGGTTCGTAAGGATGGAAGTTCGCAGATTGAAAAGGTTTTTTTTTAACTTGCTAAAAGTATACATTTGGAAAGGGAATTATCTAAAGATTTCAAATCAGGAAAGAACTTAAAATGATGCTCCTTAAGCTAATTGTTGAATAAACATACAGTTTGTGACAAAGGTGTTACCAATTCTTGTCTGCACAAGTGCAGAAATAACTTGTGACAGGCTTTATCAAATTCTGATTTTTATGTGCACGTTCAGTCAACCCGTATAGTTAACTTAGTATGAAATAATTGTACCATTGGTCGGTATGTTATCCATAGGATAAGTCGTGCACATGTTAAGATAATGTTTCTTTCGAAAAGCCAATCCCTTAAGATCAAAGGCTAAGATAGATACTGTTTGTGAACCTATTTTGCACATTTCGTAACATATTAAAAGGCTCGAATCTTCACAAAAATAGGCATTGTGCGTTTTTGAACATATTAAATTTCCAATGAGATCACAAGGCGTGAATTCCAACAGCAAAACTAAGCATTCTGTCGGAGCTTCTTTTTCACGTCGTGCATCAAGTCCAAAATGCCGTGTCATGATGATGTATGGTCCCATCATGGAAGGGTGACTAAAAGTCATAGTAACCTGTTACCTATTCATGGACATTTTAACATAAGCAAGAGATGCAAATCTGAATATGCACGCTTGCTATTTTCAATTTTGAGCCTCGGGCCTATCAAGAGACATTCTCGCCTATGGAATTAAGAGATTTTCGATTTTTATAAAATTATTATTATTATTATTATTATTATTATTATTATTATTATTATTATTATTATTATTATTATTATTATTATTATTATTATTATTATTATTATTATCATCATTATTATTATTATCATTATTATTATCATTATTATTATTATCATTATTATTATTATCATTATTATTATTATTATAACAGTGATAATCATCATCATCATGATCATCATCCTAAGTTTATGGCATCTCGGCAGTTACTTGATCTTTTAATCTACATAAGAATTACCTGTTCTAAGGCTTCTGAACCAGGTCTGCCAAGATTTACACTTATATACTCTTGTGGTTTTAATGGATACATAATCAGTGAGAAGAACGTACTTTTGGGCCCCTGCACAATGTAAGCCATGCTGCTCATGGTTGTGGTGAAAAAGGAGCCCGTGACATTGGCATGGTTAACCCTCCAGATCATATTGCAGCCCGCCTGGTATGGCGTTGTTGCATTGGCCTGTGTGGCGCCTGCTGGCCTTAGCTGAGTGGCATTGTGCACCCTCAGCAGAAAGGTGAAAGAAACGACGTCTGTGAACAACAGCCGTTCAAACTGCAAAGAACAGGAGGGATGCACAACAGTTGTGAGAGCACATGTCACACAAAACAAATCTCTGGTTCACGATATTGCAGGCCATCGGTAAAGGCTACAGAGCAGGTTACCAGCAGCTTGTCAAAGTGACACAAAGTATCCATTTATGAATGTTGCATTTTCACAAAGTAGCAACGTCACAATCTTTAAACAATTGCAAAAGTGATCATCATTAGACACAAATTTTCAATCAAATCTTTCATTTCTGCAGATATAATGACCCTAACATATACAGTAAAACACGAGAAAATGAAAAAAATAAACTAGGAAAGATGATTTGCTGCATGGCAAATCAGTGTGTGTGTCTTCGAAGCATATTGGCATGGCAATGTACAACAGTTCCATAACACAGGAGTAGAAGTTGGATGGCATCTCTATCTATTAAAGCTTTGAAGTTATTCAAGATTTAAAATTTCTAATGGTGCTATTGAGCATAATTTAAATTGCTACAACTTATATTTTTAATTCATTACATGCGGAATGGTCGATTAATTCATTAGGTGCACAATGGTCAACAACCCCCTAGTAGAAGTTGAAATGACATCTCTATCGATTATAGTGTTGAAGATATTCAACATTGAAAATTTTGAATACTGCTAATTAGCATAATTTAAATGGCTACAACTTTTGCTTTAGATTCATTACATGTGCAATGGTCAACAACCCCCTAGTAGAAGTTGAAATGACATCTCTATCGATTATAGTGTTGAAGATATTCAACATTGAAAATTTTGAATACTGCTAATTAGCATAATTTAAATGGCTACAACTTTTACTTTAGATTCATTACATGTGCAATGATCAACAACCCCCTAGTAGAAGTTGAAATGACATCTCTATCGATTATAGTGTTGAAGATATTCAACATTGAAAATTTTGAATACTGCTAATTAGCATAATTTAAATGGCTACAATTTTGTTTTAGATTCATTACATGTGCAATAGTCAACAACCCCCTAGTAGAAGTTGAAATGACATCTCTATCTATAACAGTTTTGAAGATATATTAAAGTTTTAAAATTTCAAATGCTCCTAATTAGCATAATTTAAATTGCTACAACTTTTGTTTTAAATTCATATGCGCACTGGTCAATAACCCCCTAGTAGAAGTTGGAATGACATCTCTATCTATTATACTTTTGAAGATATCCAAGATTTAAAATTTCAAATGCCCCTGATTTGCATAATTTTAAATATCTTCATTCCTCTGTATAAAACGGTCAAACTCCTTGTATGGAGGTACAATCATGCCAAGTTTGGAGTTTCTATGTATAATAGTGTCCGAGAAAAGTGTCGGACAATTTTCTGGTAAAGAAGAGAAAAAGAAAGAAAGAAAGAACTCGAGGAAAAACAGAAAAGTGTGTGTTGACACACACACTTTAACAAGAGGGCCGATCGAATGACCATCGTATGCTCAGCTGACCCAGACACATTCAAGCTAAAATAAGTCCATAACTCAGCTGAGCTGTTTTGGCCTTCAGGTGCAGCTTGATATGGATACAGGGCTGGATGAGTCCTCAAACAAAAACAAAAAATTGTAGCCGCAGATTGATATTTTAAAAAGTTATGTTAGTAAATAAATATGACGGGATGCAGGCAGACTGCATTCAGTCACCCACCAAGCTGCATTCTATGTGGTATTAAAAGTGGCCGGCCCCCTCCAGTCTTTCTACGAACAGGTGGTAATACCATATATAGTGCCCTCCTACAGCTACGTGTCGACATTTCAATTTTGAAGTGTGAACTGTACTCACTCAGTAGGTAAAGAAGGAAAGGTCATCGAGTATAACAGGAAGTGAATTTTTTTTCCAATATATGTATAACCAAGCATAAGGGGAATCCATTGAAATTTGACTTCATGGTCAAGTGTTCGACCTTGTGATCACACTGGTATATAATATAATGTTTAGATTTCTTTTTAAGATTTTGCTGCAGAAACTGTTCATCTTCATTAAGCCTTCTATTGTCTCCTCCCAAACTTCACTTTTAAGACACATGACATTCTTTTAATTGATATTGGAGGTTGGTGGTTGGCTATGATGTAAAGTGTAGACCTAAGTTTCCGGTAAAGTGTGGCATATAAATCAGAGTACTGTCAAGAACAAACATTTGGTGGAAGGGAGAGCAATTGAATGCTTGCCTGGGAGACCGATCTGTCAAAATTATCAACGTTTCATATGGTCTGCATTATATGCTCAAACAAGGAGAGACAAGTGGCAACAACTATATACTGTGCAGATTAGACTGAAAATAAATCTGCATCTACATCGAAGCTGATAAGACTCCGTCATATGTCTCTACCCCTGCTAAATATGTATTTCCCTATTGGTCCGTTCAAGCTTTAACTGCGCTACGATATGCAGAGTTAAGCCCAACTTAACTTTGAGCTGATACCAGAGCGACACGAGTGACCAAGATCCTTAACCTTGTGACCCAGATTAACTAAGATTTCGCCAAGGTACATCATCACTAAGTTTGAAGTGGATCTGGTCTACTGTTTTGGAGCAAACTACATAAACATACGGGTACAGTAGTATCTTCAGAACGACCACGATAATAAGTACTATTACCGATGCTTTTTCAAAATTCATTAAAAAAGTAAATAACTGTACCCTCACACACTCTACAACTTTTGTGGATCAAGACAAACTGCATTCCACACAAATTTGAGAAGAAACCGGTTTTTGGCTTGAGAGAAGAGATTGAAAATTACAAAACTGCAAAATATGTAGGTTAAAAATGCAGCGCCACCTATGAAACATATGCTCCAGGGGTACCCAGAAGTGGTCATGCAGAATTTTGAAGGAAACCCAAACAAAATAGTCCAAAGAAAAATCAGCAAATCACAGGAGCTTGACCGTTTGAGCAATTTTTTTGTAGATATATCCCAACCAAGTGTGAAGATGATACGGGCTGTAGATTTTGAGAAGTCGAAAATGTAATATTGTTGGCGGACAACGACAGATGGACAGACAAGAAAGGATCTTCGTCTGATGATAAATATATGTTCAAATTTGGACATTACTTGCCGTGTTTTGTACATGAAACACATCAGTAATATAAGTACAAGCAAAAAGCAAAGCAGGTTTTGTTAGTGAGAAGAGTAAGAGCTGGTTACGAATAACTAATGTTGAGTTGCTTTGAAAGCTGTCAGCTTACCGCAGTTGGGGGCTGTGACTATTAGGCAGATGATTCCAAGCCTATACTGGCAGCTTACCGTAGTCGGGGGTTGTGAATATTAGGCAGATGATTCCATGCCTATACTGGCAGCTTACCGTAGTCGGGGGCTGTGAATATTAGGCAGATGATTCCATGCCTATACTAGCAGCTTACCTTTGTGGAGACTGTGACTATGAAGCAGATGATTCCAAGCCTATACTGGCAGCTTACCGTAGTGGGGGCTGTGACTATTAGGCAGATGATTCCAAGCCTATACTGGCAGCTTACCGTTGTGGGGACTGTGACTACTACGGAGATGATTCCAAGTTCGAAGACTGTGGTGAAAAAAGCTCATCCGTAGCAATTCTCAGATTTATGTTGTTTGAGGAACGTGAAGAGATGGCAACTAAATCGTTGACTATTTTGTACATCATGTCCAGGCGTATAAACATATTAGGTGCGCTCAGTTTCTAAGGAGAGCCAATTAGGGTATTGTATTGGTGTGGTAAGGAAGACTGTAAGAAGGAAAATGATGGGGGGGGGGGGGATCTTGTGACGTGGAGGAAATTACATTTTGCGGGCGAAATTTGCCACCGGCTGTTTATTCTGTTGCGGAATACAGACACCTTTGATAGAGGACGCTTGTGTATAAAGGAGGCACTCATTAGCTACCAGATGGATTGAGGAAGTTGTGTGGTCGAGGAGGTCACTTGTTTGGAGGAGAAATATTACCGGGTCGAGAAGGGATCCTTGGAGAACACGGATTCAACGGCGACAACACTAGAATTTTTTGACCATCAATTTCTGTGTTCTGTCGTTGAGAAAGGGTTGAATCCATTTTTTGTGTATTACCTCGGATGTCATAATAATCGATTTTGTAAAGAAGGAGACAGTGGGGAACTTTATTACAGGCGTTATCAAAATCCATTTTACGACACCTAAATCCATTTTACGACACCTGTTTGTTATCTTCTTTTCATTTTATGTACTGGTGCATGGATTAAGGTTAGCAATTGATATTTGTTTATTAATAGGCTCCCCAAAGCACCTGTACGTCCGGATAACACCACAAATGAACGCTTCACACATGCTTTTTAACACTTTACATTATACTCGTGAAAAAACCTAAAGACTTAAGATAAATATCAAACTGTAAAAGTTCATTCGACATGCGGCAAAACTAAGAATTTACGTTTTCTGTTGATTTGTAATTGCTATAATGACACTAAAGATGCACTAATCTGTGACAATTGGATTCTCAAATTCGGGCAGGTTCAAAATTGTACAGTTTGTAGCACCTTGCATGTGACTGCTGAGTATTCTCGCTCAAGACGTTTAGTCACTTGAAACATGCCGTTTTGAAAGAAAAACTTGTTATCTATATGTTGTTTAAGAGTTCAAATCCACGTTCTTACCCAATGTGCAATATATAAAACAGAGCAGCCCACAACCCCAAGGCAAAGTCATATCGGGCAAGCCATCAGAGGATTCAAGGCGAAATCATACCGAGCAAGCCGACAGAGGGTTCCAGGCAAAGTCATACCAGGCAAGCTGACAGAGGATTCAAGGCAAAATCATACCGGGCAAGCCAACAGAGGAGTCAAAGCTAAATCATACAGAGTACGCCGAAAAGGGGTTTAAAGCAACGTTATACAGGTCAAGCTGACAGAGGATTCAAGATCACTTAGCAGTAATACTACTGACAAATAGAATCCGCTGAGATAGCCAAAGTAACAACTCAACTTATGCGCAAATGTACATGCTCTCACGTACAACTTAAATATCTTTTCTTCTTTTTTTTTTTTCCTAAGAGGGTTCTTTTTCGCCAAGCCTGAGTGATCCACCTGGACCATCCCTGTTATTGTCCAAATAAAAACTAGAATGACAAAATAGACTACAGGAAAGCGTATGGAGAACAGGCAAATTACAAAGCCAAATAACAAATCTTCAGCAATCGCTATACGAAAGAAGACCCACAACAGAAATTTTGGTTCAAAGCAAACAATTGATATGCCAGGTCTATTTTCTGTCGATCGCAGTTAAGAAGCAACGGTAAAAATAACTTTGAAGTGAACCTACCGTAAATGCCACATATTTACCAGACCCAGTAGACACTGAAGGGGCTGCAAAGTTGATGGACTCTATTCTGTCAAACTTGATGTATGGCGGCACATAGAAAAAAACTGTGACATTGTATCCTTCCGCAGTCGACAAGTTGGTATGCTTCAGGTGGCACGTGACCAAGATCCCTGTGCTGTTGGTTAGGAAATAGAAGCATGTTTACCAGTTATTGCCAAGATTTTGTTTTGAAATTCAAGTGTTAAAATCGCATTTTCAAAATTAAAACCAAAAAAAAAAAAAAAAAAAAAAAAAAATTGGACACGCAAAAACGGGTCAATGTCATATTGCCAATCAAAAACATTAAGAAGTGATGGTAGAGCAAAACCCGATTTTAAAAACAGTAGAATATTTTGTCTATATATATAAAATAGAAAAGCATGAATTACAGATGAGTTGGGTGTGCACACCTTGCGTCATAAGTAATGGACGAGTTGACGTCCACCTGAAGGTCCAGGTGAGGTCTCTCATAGTTAGTCCTTGTGACCTGCACGGTCTTGTCTAGCAGCAAAATGATGCCTCCTAGCTTGCAGCCAAAGCTGACCGAATGACTTGAGTTGTCCGTGTTGATGATACTGTCGGCCATTTGCCATTCCACCTCCAGCGTGAACTGGTCGTCCTCAGGCTTATAGTCGTCCAGGCGCTGAGTCAACCCTAAAAGGTAAAAGAAAGCTACATGTTTAAAAAAAACTGTAAATACGTTTATTTTCACGTGTACAACCTTTTATTCGGCCATTTAAGTGAAGTTTCAATTTCGGCTATTTTGGACACAGTTTGTTTGTATCTATGATAAAACTATTGCTTTGGGTTTTTATTTCCATGGTTTTGTGTTAAGTTAAGTGCCCTACAGTGACTAAAGCTACAAATGAGCAAAGTCACAAAGCTATTAATGGAGGTACATGTAAGGACATCAATTCAAAGCACCAAGATTTTGTACATCTGAATGATATCAGGCGATATAAGGAAGACGTACAGATATTCAGTAAGGCCATGCCAGCTGTACAGTGATGTCCAGTCGGTTTTGGACAAATTTTTCATTTTGAGGCTTTTGAGATATCGTGCTTGACATTTATATTGTTTTGTCACATCTGCAAATTTGCAGTGTCAGGCCCCAATACAATGTGAAGTGAGCAGAGCACTTTTAATGTTGACATGGTAGTCAATGGTCAGTGGACGACAGGCCGTGTTCACCTTCACGTCTTGATTACAGAAAGCATGTATCTGCACCAAAAAACTGTTTGACGTGGATGTATCTCTTTAACTACTTCTCTGATTTTATCAATCAATAACTGATTTACTCGATAAACCCTTGAGGGCAATTAGCGATGAATGATATTTAGTCCAGAAGTCAAGTCACTTTCCTGGGTTGGACATTACCTAGAGGAAATAGGAAGATCATGCAAGTCAAAATTTCGTTGGATAGTTTCAAGGATAGATAAAAGAGCAAGGCCGATTGCAATTGGTCAAGATGCAGAGGAAGCACATATATTTAGTCATGTGGACTGCCATTGAATGGCATTAGAAAAGGTGAAGGATTTTCTCATCTCTCAGACAATTGACTCTGGCCACAAGACTCCCGAGCGCCATTTGAACCAATAGTGAAGAGGCACATTGATTTGCAAATGGGCAAAAATGAAGTTTTCTTAAAGAATTGGTCCCTTTAAATGTATATGTAAAGCGAAAAGGTCAATATTTCAAACCGAACCATAGCTTACATTTTCTTATAAAAATGTGCCTATGGCTGATTTGTAAATGTCTTTCATCCTTCCTTCAAGAAATTCACGGTAGAAAGGCATGCTCATACTTTTTTGTTTCAGACTTTTACATATAATGATTTAGATTTATTCCTGATTCGAGTATGAATATTTGAAGATTGAAAAGAGACCTTGTTCCCTGACCAAATCAACTCCTTTGAAATTGTAAAAACTTAATAACATAACCATTTCAGCCTTTGTACATGTAAACTAAAACCATAGCCGGTATCTTCTTGCATGATAATGCTAATTATTTCCTCGTTTTACGTGTTGTCAATTTATCTTTTTTTCTGTTTCTTTGTGATGTATTTTCCTCAGGCTTGTAAATTCTTTCCTTCACATATTTAGATAAAAGTAGTATTTACTCTGTGCTGTAAGTGTCCTGATTGAACAAAAAAGCCTCAGAAAATAGAAAGCCACGGAAGCATATTAATACCAAGAAAAAATGATCTCGTACGCACGGGATACGTCGTACGTACAAAATAGTATGTTGTAGGCATGAGATAAATCTGGTACGCATGGAATAGTAAGTGGTACGTACTGGAAATTTAGTCGTGCGGTGATACGAGGTAGTAAGTCGTATGTACGAGATAGTAAATCAAACGTACGGGATAGTGGGTCGTACCTACGATATTATAGTGGTACTTACGAGATAGTATGTCGCACATATGAGATATTATATGGTACGTACGACATGTTTGACCTACATATGTATGTTTCCCTCAATTCTATTTTCTGCAGTAATCTCGTGCTTCAAAGGTAGTCCTCCTGGCATCATGAACGGTCAAGTATTTTGAATCTATCTATCTATCTATCTATCTATCTATCTATCTATCTATCTATCTATCTATCTATCTATCTATCTATCTATCTATCTGTCTGTCTGTCTGTCTGTCTGTCTGTCTGTCTGTCTGTCTATCCATCCATCCATCCATCCATTTTATCTAATGTATGAGACAGACCCGGAAACAGTACACATATCTATCTATCTATCTATCTATCTGTCTGTCTGTCTGTCTGTCTGTCTGTCTGAACTTGTAAACCATACTCCATTAATACAATACTAAGTGAATTAAATAATGAAAGTTATCAACAGCAGGAACCTATGATACTGTTATCAAGGACCAAGTGTGTAAAAACAAGGAGTTGAAATGTATTGTCTCAAATGAGGACAAGAAATTACCAATCATATATGCAATTGTCAAAATGCATAAAAACCCCGTTAAATTCAGATTCATCATTGCAGCAAAGAAATGTGTTTCGAAACAAGTTGCCAAACGACTCACTAAAGTCCTCAAACTTGTCAAACATTCACATACTAACTACTGCAAAAAAAAAGGGAAAATGTGCGCCGGCGTGAATAGAATGTGGATTACAGATAGCACAAGTGATATTCTACTAGACATTGACAAAATCAACAATAAGAATGATGCCAAATCAATTCATACTTTTGATTTCTCAACATTATATACGAATATCAACTTGACAGACTTAAACGACGCGTTAATTTCAATGTTGGATAACGCGTTCAAAGGTGGCACATGTCAGTATATTAAAATATCTGGTGCTGAGGCTAAATTTGATAAAGGTAAGAACAAAGGAATATCTTACACGAAGCAAGAGTGTGCTCTAACGATAGAATATATTATCAGCAATGCATACTTTTGCTTTGAAACCAGTCTATCAACAAATAGGAGGCATACCAATGGGAACAGATCCAGCCCCATATATTGCCACCCTCTATTTACATTTTTATGAATCAAAATGGATGGAGGAATTGGCATAAACAAACTTTACAGCTGCAAGAAGATCATATTCTCACACAAAAAGATTTATAGATGACCTGTGTCGTTTAAACAATGAAGATGAAATAAACGGGAATTGGAGGAACATATATCCCAAAGAACTACTATTTAATCTCGAAAATGAAAGTACAAAAGCTACTTTCCTTGATCTAGATATAGAAATAAAGAACAACCAGTATGTAACAAAAATATTTGACAAGAGAGACCAGTTCAAATTTGATATTATCTTGTACCCTGATCTGACAGGAAACATTCCAGAGAAACAAGCATATGGAGTTTGTATCGGACAAGTCATACGTATTGCTAGAAACAACACACTTTTTAGCGATTTTGTCAATACCGTTAGAACTTTGTTGCATAAACTACAACACAAAGGTCATAAAAACAACTACACAAAACTCTGTTGAAATGTTTCCAGAGATATGACCAAATACCTAATAAATACAACACTAACTCAAGAACATTAGTCAAATTGTGTCAAGATGGAGTTTGAAATGACAATTTATAGTCCTCAAAGTGTTTAGAGTGGTAAGAGGGAAAGTATCCGGGGTAAAGTATACTTAACCCACCTAGAGAATTTTCTGTAGTCCGCCTTAAGTCGGAAAACCATTATTATACTCACTTTTTGCAGGATTTCTTTCTTTTTAATCTTCATCCAGTACAGTGGAGTGGCTTTCAGCTAATACCTTAGTACACTTTACCTCATAACACCTCTAGTCAACTTTATGGTGATAAACGTTGTATTACTATTTACCTGTTTATACCAGTGTCGGTATGGTAGAATAGTGTATGAAGCTTTTAAGTTTCAAAGGAGACGTCCGTCCATCCATCCATCCATCCGTCCGTCCGTCTATCTGTCTGTCTATCTATCTTTTTTATATGTATTTTTTGGTTCTATTCAAGATACGCATAATTTCTTTCAATGACCCTCATGCACACATTTGAAGGTGCCAGACACCCTCAGATAGATTTGTTGTACCGTTTAATAATATGAATATTTCAGTGTTATTGATAACATTTTATGAATGTAGATAAGGTTTGTTCCAACAAATGCTTTTTCCAAAGAGCTTGGTTTAAATAAAACCTATTTTATCTAATGTATGAGACAAACCCGGATACAGAGTACACATTTCTGTAGTACACGGTCACATAGATAACCAGCGAACATAAACTTGAAGGTTTTTTTCTTTTGTTGTCAAATCTTAAAGTGTGTGAGATTGCGGTCATTTATCATAAAATGGGTAAATTTGACACATATAAAAGCCTAAACTTGACATTTTTATATCGTTGGCAGAAACTACATTGCCACGTGGTATCTATTTTCATCTGAGATCACGTCTTGATCCTAGTTTTCATTTATTGCACATAACTGAATCAGGCCACTCATGGATGGTCGAGGGGGCCCCCACGAACATCCAAAAGTTACTGGATCATCTACTTCATACGTAGGCCTCATAATAGTCGCTTCACTAACTTGGTGAGGCTTTGACCTTTTCAGCCACACCTCGTACCTGGATGAAATGCAGTGACTGTGGACCATCCTGACGGAAATATCGCCAGGCTGTGACTAGGGTGTAAGCACACAGGCCTCATTCACTTGTGAAAAGATATCTTTTCATATATTTTCGCCCCAGCCCTGTTTCTCTGCAAGACGGTTCCCTTCCCTCAACCTGCATCTCCCAAAGCAGATGACATTTTACTCTCCAACTTGTAATGTGTTGCGTTGATGTGTTTTGTGTTGTACTGAATTGTGCGGGATTGTGTTGTGTGATATCTTGTTTGGTTGTGTTGAAAGACAATAATTACCATGTATACAGATTTATCTCACAACTACGTCATATTATCTCTTCAGTACGAATTACTGTCCCGTACGTACCACATCTTATCCTTTACATACGAGATAAGTATATTTTTTTTCTTGGTGCTAATAGTACGCTTTTGTAGAAGGCAAATGTGCATCAGAAGTGACTATTAATAACCTGTGTTGGTGACAATGCCCAGATTTAAGAAGGCTTTGTCGTTCTGCGTGGTTCCTTTGCTGGAGTTGAAGATCGGTTTGAACTCCTGATCCGGTCGTTTTGCCATGCATGCCAGATTTCGACCTGCAGACACCAAACGTACGGACCTTATTGTCATGACCGCTGTCTCGTTGACCGGCAACACGATGTCAAATATGCCTTTTGCGGCCACTCTGGATGGCGTTGTAACTACCACGGGTACTTTTGTAACTTCCCCAGGTCCCATTTTTATGATGGGATCTGTTATGTTCAGTTCCATATTTGCATCAGTCTGTAAAAAAAATGCACATATAGGAAGGATTGGTTCCAATTTTTTTGTAATTTATTTCTAGGTTTAATGAGTATTCTAACCGTATGAAAATAGACCTATGTGGGACAAATTGTATTCCACTTCCCTTTCTTTGCCATGATCAGGTATACACATAACAGTTGGCCCTGAGAAGATACCCGATGCGTAAATAATATACTCTAGAGAGAAAAAAGCGAGTGGTCCTATTGGTTTAACATGGGTGCTAAAAATATGATCTTCTGTGGCAAATATGATGCATAGTTATGGAGTTGCGTAACATGGCTAATAAAGCTAAGTTTGCAGTCCAATGCAGAGTAAGAAAATGCTGGCCTGGAATTGAGATAAAACCGGGAAAAGACAAAGAAATGCTCATGAGGTGCACCCAGTATTGAGGCGCACATGGGGTTTTAATGGCCTGCAGTAAGCGCGAGACATCAGTGTCAGTTAACTTGTCTCGGCGTGGGGATCACCTTTGATTTTGAGAGAGGACGGATTGTTGGTATGATAATTTGCTCACACACACTTTCCAAAACATAGCCAATGTAAAACGGATGGCACCACTCACTTCTTTCCCGCCTGAGTAGAGTTTACTACCCTCTCCCCTAATATGCAATGCGCTTTGAGGCCCAAGACGATTTGTTTCAGGCCACCACAAGGTGAACGCCCTCTGTCTGCTCACAGACGGATTCTGGTCATATGAACCGGGATCACATTATGCCCCATGCCAGATCTGGACACAGTACTGCAGTTTTGTATGTAACATAAGTCCAAACCACCAAGTAATCTATCTACTGTCAAAGCATCTGGAGCATACGTGATAACAAAATGGACCAAGCTGAAACTGCATACTATAACAACATAAAATGTAAGATCGAACACGACCATAAGCCATTGTTTCGAATAAGTAAATATCTGTTAATCAGGAAAAAGAGCAAAAACCCCATGCCAGCCCATGATTCCCTTCAAGAACTAGCAGAGCGATTCAATACATTTTTGGTGAAGAAATTCAAAGACCTGAGAATAGCCAGAGTTAGACTCATTATGTTCCGGCCATGAGGTTGCATTTTGTCAGTGGCAGTGTGAGAACAATGACGTCTATAGACTTTCCACCTTCAAAATTGTCTCCACAGATGAAATAAAAAATCTGATCTTGAGATCTGCTTCTAAATCCCGCGACCCCCATTCCATTCCAGCTAATATTCTCAAGCTGTGTTTAGATACTGTGCCGCAAAATTGTACAAATATGGTCAATACCTTCCTGATATCTGTGTGTTTAACAGACAGATGGGAAATGGTGCTGTCTCCTTTAACGAGGAAACCAGGACTTGAACCTACATTAAGTTCTAAAGGCCAGTTTCCAACTTCGGTTTGTATCTAAGTTAGTGGAAAAGGCAACTTCTGATCAGCTAAAAGACCACATAGACATCAACAATCTGTACCAGCCTGTACAATCTGCATACCGATGCAGCCACAGCACAGAGTCTGCTCTCCTCAAAGTCCACAATGGCATTATAAATACAAACGATGGACAATACACAAGTCGTTCTTCTGGTTTTGCTTGATCTCAGTGCGGCTCCCGATACATTTGGCCAGCAGTTATTACCAGACAAACCGGACCGATCACGGGGTACTTAAGTGGATAAGCTCCAACCTCGGTAAGCGTTCCCAGTTTGTTGCAATTGATGGAGTGCAGTCTAGCCATCAGCCATTGGAATGGGGTGTGCCACAGGCATCGGTTCTAGGCCCCCTACTGTTCCCGTTGTATACCTCCCCTTTGGCTGACATTGCAAGGCAATACGGTCTACAGATACATCTTTCCGCTGATGTTACGCAACTTTACATATCCTTTAATTTTTGTTCCAGCAGATGGCGCCTCAAAGCACAATGCTTAACTCGCCATATAGGCTTGTATATCCAACATCAGGGCCTGGATATTGAAAAATAAACTCAAGCTAAATGGTGATAAAACGGAGCTACTCCTCATTGGCCGTGGACCTCACATTTCCAAGACTGACTTCCAGTCAATTGCAGTTGGAGAATCAACGATTGTACCCTGTACGTTGGTACGTAACCTTGGGGTGGCCTTTGATCAGGAAATGAGCCTTAATATAAAGACCAAGTCAACAAGTTCTGAACGACAGCGTCTTTACATTCACGTAACAGCAGGCGAATCAGATATAAAGAGATCGGCAGAGTGCCTGGTTCATGCATTCAAGGCGGCGAGACTTGACTAGTGGTCGTGTAATAGTTTGCTACCTGGGCTCCCACAAGACCAAATACAACTAGAAAAGATGATTTGCTGCATAGCAAATCAGTGTGTTTGTCTTCAAAGCATATTGGTATGGCAACGTACAACTATTCCATAACACAGGAGTAGAAGTTGGAACGGCATCTCTATCTATAATAGCTTTGAAGTTATTAAAGATTTAAATTTTCTAATGGTGCTACGTAGCATAATTTAAAATGCTACAACTTTTCTTTTTAAATTCATTACATGCGGAATGGTCGATTGAGCCCTTGTAGAAGTTTAAAATGACATCTACATCTATAATACTTTTGAAGATATTCAAGATTTAAAATTTCAAATGCCTGTAATTTGCATAATTTTAAAAATCTTCATTCTTCTGCACAAAAAGGCCCAACTGCTTGTATGGAGGTACGAGCATGCCAAGGTTGGAGTTTCTATGTATAATAATGTCAGGGAAAAGTGTTGGACAAATTCACTGGTAAAGAGGAAAAAAGAAAGAAAGAATTTTAGGAAAAACAGAAAAATGTGTGTTGACACACACACTTTAACGAGTTACAACGAATGCAAATTTAAGCTCATATTAGTCCTGACCTAGTTGGACTATACTGGTTACCTGTGCACTCCCGCATACCATTCAAGATATTGCACCTTGTGTACAAGGTACTGCATGGCCTCGGGTCCAGTAATCTTTAAAATTTACTCCGGTGGTACCAGTCATCAAGGTCCCCGCGCTCTTGGAACCATACGCTATTGCTGCAAAAGCGGGCACACTTGGTCTCATGTGAACAACGGTCCGAGTTTTTGCACCAAAGCTTCGAAACAATGTGCCTGTTCCATTAGATCAATCCAGACTTTGTAATCTTTTAAACAAAAGTTAAAACCCCCATCTTTTTAAACTGTCATATATGGACTGTAAAATGCATGGACTCTTTTAATAACATAACCTTGAATTTTAATTGTAACCTGATGTTATATGGACAGTTGGGAACAATTTAATGGCCTTTCAAGTGTTATCAGACTCCTACTCATCCTTGTTTTACTATGTCTCATTTTATTAGTTTTGTATTGTAATGCACCTTTGATCACATACTTTTGTGGAATTGTGCGCAATACAAATGAAATAAACACGAACACCTGTAAAACGGTGTTTTGGGTCAATTGGGATCTTCGAGGATAAATAAATTACAGCTAAGACAAGGTGAATCGACGTACCTTGTTAACTGTGGTTTCATTGAACTCCTCATGGACAGTGAGCGCCACCTGCCCAACTAAGATCTGATCGTCGTTGATGCGCGCTGTGCCGCTGAACCAGATCTTTTCTCCCTCCGTCAGCGAGCTGTTTGTTACGATTTTAGCGATGGCCTCCACTCGTATCTTCAATGCAAAAGTTTTTGATTATCACCAGCATTTACAAAAAAACACAAAGAATGTACAAACTGGCTCTGAAGGAGCCTACAGATGTACATGCACTAGCCAAGCGTAAGGTATACAACTTGTTTTACAGAAACGGAAAATATATCGACAACTTTAAGAATCTATTTGATTCCCCTGGAAAAATATCTTTTACCACCAAGTAGCGTGCATTTGAATAATATAGCATGTACTTTATAGCCACTGCCAAGCTCTTGACTTGTGAATCAACAACAGTATTTGGCAGATAATCCAGTTGAAAATCCATGACCACACACCTTGTCAGCATCCTCGGAGGTCTCCAAAGGGAAGTGACAGACTGTACCCAGATCCAGCGTGGCGATGTCCGTGTAGTTGGACGAAATCCTAAACAGATGGAGAGATGAGACTAAAAAATCCCGCATAAGCTGAAATACTGATTTGTACATTTTACTGTGTTGAAGACTGGTAAGTAAAAGAGTAAGCTGTAAATTTTAAAATTCAGTCAAAAGGATGGTCAGTTAAGCGTACACAGAGGCTGGTGCGAAACGGCATATATTTAACCTTTGATCACTGAAAAATACATGGTTTGCTTTTTGATGATCATCCATATTAATGAATTGTCCAACATGATGTACCAACGCGATGTATTTTTCAACTATCGTGATGATTGTTAAAGTGGTAGTGGTAGTGGTAGTGGTAGTGGCAGTCATACTTTGTGTTTGGCTAAGTGGGTTATTAAAGTCGGTCATGAAATCTTAACCATCACAGGAAAATTTTTCCCAGGAATGAACTATTCATATAAATCCAAATTATCAAAAAAGTGACGGCAATAGTCATGTCATGGCCATATATATATTTTGCATAAGCAGGCCACAGACTCGGAGTCGTTAAAGATCCTGTAACAAACGGTAAATGTATAATATCAGTATAGGCTTATAATTCTCATTCACGAAGGTTTCCTAAAACCCGGCGGGCGTTCTCGGATATATTGGAAGAGTGCACAAAGAATGCAAAAACGCTTCTTTTTGAAAGATTGCCATACGGCCTTCACCTTTAGTATTACCAGGTTAAAGCTCCACAAGAAAACATTCCTGGCATTCACTATCCGTTGAGGTCAAAATCGTAAAACGCCAATGATAAAAATTGGTGTTCTGAGCAAAACGCTTCCCTTGACAATTAGATCCACAGCCAGAAAAATAGATCAAAGTCAGTTACCAAATATGAGGTGTACAACTTCTGACATTTTGCAAGGCGAAGCAGCCCCTGATATTTGGAATATTCGGACAACAAACACAAAATGCGTCATTTTATCCGACTGACATACGACATTGCCCTTTAACATGTGTATGGGACATATCTATATTGGACAAGAGCAGCCCTAGGACGAGCTATCCATATTACTTCAGTAAAAGCCCATCATTCTGATGACGGTGTGTCCATTACATACAGTTTAAGATGCAAGATTTCTACATCCCATTAATCTTACACAAAATGACAGTTACGCGTTGGGGCAATAAGTAGTAGTATATATTATTATAATTATTATTATTCAATGGGAAAAAACTACCTCTTAGAGCGGCGGCACCGATGAAGTGGAGTCACATCTAATTCCATGATGCCTCCACATAATATTTACAAGAAATATACAAGTTGTATAAATTCCAAATGGTTTAAATGATACAAATGATCCAGTTTTCAAGCTTGGCGTCTGTCCATTGATCTCACGTTTCATCATTTTTTTTCAGCTGGAATATAAACTATACTGAAGAGACACAACAGTGTATTTTTGTCCATCGATAGATCTGTTTGCTCCGAATATAGGATTACTGCTATAAAACAACTCGAAATGCCACGTCTCTAGATAGAATTACCTGTTATCGTATGTGGCCATAGTACCGCCTTTTTTCAGGCAGGGGATATTAGCACCTGCTTGTATGAGGTTGACGTCACATATCTCCATTACCCCCGTGTTATTCACTGGGGTTAAGAACTTCACCAGCATTTTAGTGATGCTATTGGTTTTCGCCGTAATGTCCAGGTTGAAGGTGACGACCTGACCTTTACTGACGTCCTGTGACGTTTCATTAGTTTGAGGGTCAGGGGCTATGGCTAGGGCAAAGGTCGGCGCCGTGTCACTCTGAAACGTGATTGAAATGAAATGCATAAAATGACAATAGTAATTTATAACATGGGGACAGTCGTACTGATTCAATTAAATATTGGATTTATTTCGAAACGTCTAAATCGAACTTTTGTTGGAAATCGGTTCACAAAAGGTCTTGCTATCACCATTTCCTCTGGCACTTCTCGGAATAAAATGACGCACCGCCCTATTTGGGGAGCAAAATATTCGAAACAAGACAATTTTGATTAAAAATTGGTTTTACGGGATTTTATGGTAAGAAAGCTTGTCAGTTCATTCCAACTGGAAGGTCTTTTTTTAACCACAATAGAATAAAGAAGACACTATGCCACTGTCATGGCGGCAAGTAGGATGTATACCGTTGTGTTCATAATAGTCGGCGCTTTTGTGATAATGCTGAATGTGTCGCTCCATGTTTGCGCCTCATAGTTCATGGTGAGAGTGACCGGGTGAGTGGAAGCGACGGCAATATTGTTGTCGTTGTCAAGGGCCACAATCACCTCCAGCACCACGGAGTTGCTGCCAAAAGCACTGGAATTCACCTGTGCTTCGGTACCTGTGCCAATCAATACAAACAGATTGTTATAACCTGAATATCAGCGTGTCTGAACTAAACATGTGTTGGAAGCACCAAACTGCTCACCCTATATTTCCTTAGTTTCCCTGCATGACTATGCATACAATTCGGGCTGTCGTTTAGCCAAAATAAATTCGTGGTACTCATTGGCTAGTGCAAGTGGCAAAAGAATAACAAAAATCTGACTTTATCCACTTTGTATAATTTTGTCGTACTAAAGAATCACAAAAAATGACTTAATCCAGTTTGTATTATTTTGTCGTATTAAAGAATCACATAGAAAATTATTATGTCTGTCGTTCCAAATTGGACTTCATTCACTTTTTAGTATTTGGTCCTATAAAAGAATCACTTGGATCTGGTCTAATTCACTTTGTATCATTTTGTCATGTTTGGGCTTTTCTGTAATTGGTAGAAAGTTATATTTCTATCGTACCTCAAAATCTGGACGTTCTATTTCTCAAATAAAGAAGTGCATGAAACCTGGGCAACATCAAAGTGTGGCCAATACATCGTGTTGACCTGTGAATGCCAGTAGCATTAATCATTCTGGTGTCAAAAAACCTAAAACAAAACACAAAACAAAAACAAAAACAAAAACAAAAAAAGAAACTAAACAAAACACCCCCCCCCAAAAAAAAAACAAGAAAAAAACCAAAACAAAGACACACACATACACAAAAACCCAAAAGAAAAGAAAAAAAGACAAAAAAGATACACCGCTGAAAATTGACATTTTATCTTTCTGAACAATAGTAACGTGGGGTAGACGTGGAATGTAATCGATGGGTCCAGAAAAAATAAGTACTGACACATTTTAGAGTCATTTGAAATTATGACCAAAGCTTTGTGATCCTTTAGCTTGTTTTGGAATATATCACGAAATTGTGCGCACCTGACTGTCCACAATTCTGTATATTGCAAAAGATTTGGTGCCGGCACTACGAAAAACTTTTTGGTGTATTAACAGATTTTTGAGGGCGGCCAAACCGATAGTTATGCTTAATACGTTAATGAAGGACGATCAGAGATATTTGGCTTTAAAGGCGAGTCCTGTCGCAGTTATATGAACATGTCGTTCATATTGAAAGCCTGGGAGAAGATAAATTGTATCTGATTTAATCAAAGCAGTGGCTCTCAACCAATGGGATGTCTCATGCCATTTTCTCTATATTAGAATTCTTAATGCGTACATTGTCTACGCCCGATTATCCTTGAATGCACAGTGTTTGCAACAACTGCAAAATCGAATATATTAATTCAATATTTCAAGCACAGTTGCAATAGATATACCAGGTAGAGCCGCAATAGATAAACCAGGCACAGCCTAAATTGGCTTTTGAGGCACTAATACAAAAACTGTATCAGGCACATCTGTAATCGGTATATCGGACACAGCCCAATGGACATACTCGGCAAAGCTACAATTGGAATATCAGACACAACCGCAATGAATATATTAGGCAAAACTCCAATCGGAAAATCAGACAGTTCTTCAGTTTGTGTATTGTGCCAGTGATTATAGCAGCCAGCCTGTCGGGGCTGCCAGTCAGACCACAAGTTAATGTCGGCTTTCGTCACAATGTACGAGACAAAACAAAAGGCAATTATAGGAAATGCAGAAACGCTAATATTTTCATGTTATAATAATGATGTTGTGTCATTTGTAACGTTATTGAGAATTGGTTGCTAATGTATTTACAAAATGATCATGAGAGCGAAGAGAAGCAGACTGATCAGGTTACTGGTACAGAAGGGCGAGAGGAATGCATCTGTGCGCGATGCTCTTATGCACAGACAAAGCGGTACCATATTGTTGTACCATGCCGTAAGTGGACCCCAAGTGATACCTTGTCGCATGTGCATTAACTGCTGTCTATTTCTACTGTTTGGTAAACATTTGCCTTTTGTATTTCCTGCTTTGTGGCAAATAGCGCATTGATTATTACTATATCTGTTTTCTTTGTGCGCCTACAGTCCTTTCGTCAGTAGCGGGATCGGATCACCTTACTTTGCTTGTCCCATTCCGCATATTTTGTAACCTCAGCTTCATAAATTGGAATTGTGGTCATTACTGTAGTCAGGGCTACTGTAAACGTACAATGTAAGTAAAGTAATGCGAACGAGCAATGCAAATAAAGCCACTTGCACAGCAACTGCAGTCTGTCAATTAAACGTGATCTACAGCTTTGCTGTTCAAAATGTAACAATAAATTGACAACACCGTGGTCATTTGAGTAAGATTTGTGACCATTTCATTATGTGTTGTTTTTTGCAGTTATTAATTTCCTGATTATATGTTTTCACGGACACAGTCATGTATCCCTTCAGCAATACCATGTCTTCTTTCCGCAAGGTCATTTATTCCTTTAGCAAAGCCATGCATTCTCTCAGCAGAGTAGTGGCAGTATTTTGTACAATGGCGGGGGGAGGGGCACTCTGTTTGCGCGACGGAAACACTTGCAAAAGCATGGTTGATCTCTGAAAACTTCACGATTGTTAACCCGTTCCCACATGACATAAGTTAACAGCTTACCTATGGCTGGGAGCTTCGTGCTCAACCAGCCCCAAGGAAAGATGTTGTAAAGCAAAGCAAATTTAACATGCAAGTGAATGGGGAATGGGGCCATACTACAATCTCAACAATACCAACCACAGGCGGCTTTATACCTGAGGTCATCCAATGCAGCAAGCGATTTTGCTCGCATTTAACTTGATAATTTAACCCGGTAACCAGAATTAAACATTTTTTTAAAATTAACCCTCTGGACCCTAAGAGCTGATATATCGGCCCTAACACATTGAGTTACGAAACTCTTAGGACCCAGAGGGTTAAGCATATGGATAAGTTTATTAAAAGAATAAAAATATTTTCGTGTGTTGATAATTACAAACCCTAAAAAAGCTGTAAGCAAGCCGAGCTGTCTTTCATAACAGTGCTATTCACAAGTCAATTTTGACAACTATACATTTGTATGTTAAAGGTCAACTTGATTGAATGGTTACCACAAATTGAAAAGATGGTGTTTAGGGTGGTCAGAACTGATATCTTAAAAACCAAATTGTTAAATTTCATTTTCGAATAGTTTTTTTTAGCTCCAAAAGTGCGCCACATTCCTTCATGACAGGAAATTGCATCTAGGGACCCGTGTCTTGAATGGAGGATATACCTAAACGGGCATGCTCAGCTGGCATACTGATCTGGCCTATTGGACCAAAGCAAATTTTCTTGACTATTTGTTGCTTTGCTCCAGCAACGCTATTCAGACTAAGTTTGACGGAAATTATGAGCCACAGTGTGTTTTAAGATGTGAAATTCCTTACTAGACTTGCCAAATTTATCGGATACATAGACAATGCCCAAAGCTAGAATCATATATGATATCAGTGACCTTGACCTATTTTTGTGACGTCACCATTCCTGTAAAGTCGATAGAGGTGATTTTGTAATGGCAAGGTGTAGCTTGGACATCACTGGCAAAGTCAGCACAGCACCAGGCTCATGAGCCTCTTATATAATATAATCTCGGTGACCTTGCTCTTCTGTCCCAAGGTCACTGAGGACATAAAGTTAAGCCCTCACTCACTGTTGTCTTGGCACATGCAACAATATCCATCACAGGAATTGCACAAATAAGCTATGATTACATGTGGAGCGAAGTGCCATCTGGTGTACATTTTATACATTAAATTTACATGAACTTTATATGTTCAAAAGCCACTTGAGGGTTCGCAACTTTGAAATGAACAGGTGCAATGTTATAGCCACGCTGCCAGCAGAGCATTAGGCATATGGGCCTCCTGTTTGTTTGACATTCTGCTGCTCTATCAAAAAAGAAATGAAAGTCTAACACAGTTCACACAGTAATCATTACATGATTCTAAACCATGTTCCTGCTCCCTGAACAAAAAACCAGCACAGTCATCCTATGTCAGAGTTTTGTCAAGCAGCGAAAATTAATGAAAAATTCTTCTCCCAAAGAGCCTGAAATGACTTGTACGTGTAGCACAGGAACCTCTTTATTTGTCCCTCTAAAATGGACGTTGTTATACTCATCTTCATAGTCTGCGATGATAAAATGAAAGCACCAAGCTTGTGGCAACATTTCTTCCAAAGGTGCATTTGAATGAATAGATTAATGATCTGTATCAATACTGCACTATTTACAACATTGGCATTCTGTACTGTAAGACATGTACAGCACAACATACCGACACAGCCAAAACACAAAAAGCATACACACTAGGAAAGTTCAGAATTAGCTCTAAGGTATGTATTCGCCCCAACACACAACTGAATACACAAACATTTGGAGGGCTAGAGCTGTGTATTTCCATTTGTTTGTATGTTAAAGCAACCTTGAATAAACCAGTCACTTATGTAGCTGTGGTTATATGATTTTTGCGAGGTATTCAGTTATGCATCTACATTTATTGTCTGAAATTTGGTGTTTTTATGTGCAGTAGTTTTCAAGTCATAAAGTTGCAAAGTACGATATAAAGTAAAGGGAATACATAACCATAGCCCTCCTCTGACTGCAGTGCCCTATTTAAGGCAGTTCTTGAACCTTCTGTTTTTGCCCTTGCCTATTTTATCATATGGAAGCCTGTATATTAGTAGCTTTAAACATCAGATGAAACTCAGCCGAGAACTGTGACAAGGCTGTACTTACCAACATTTGTAATGATTCCCAAATCCAAAACCCCTTTCTCGTCCTTCTTGAGTCCATTAAATTTTGTGTAATTGGCTTTGGTTGTTAGATCAATGCAAGGTACACTGCGGCCATACTTGAGCACACGCATGTGACATATTCTGAGTTTGGAGCTTGCCACCGCCTCAAATTTGTAAGCAGCCGACGATAGCGGCGGTACTTGAATGGTCACGTGAATCACGGTGGCTGCCCCCACCGCAACATGTTCTGATGTAAAGTTGGCCGCTGCTACTTCAAAGTAAGGGGTCCCATTGATCTAATGTACATAGAAAAGAACTTATGAGTTGACTCGGGGACGTGTCTGCGTAGACAAGCCCAACTTAAACACAGTAAGTTTATTTCGCTTGCTGTCCACATAGCTTTAGGATATCATTTATCTTTATCATCTTCTACACAGCAGGTGAGGAACCCTTTAACATAAGTGCCCGACCTAGTCATTTTGACTTCGCAATATGTATTAATCCTCAGTAAATGATGATGATGATCATCACCATCAATTATTTTAGTATTTTTAGATAATCATTTATCTAAAAATTATTGATAAACATTTCTTATTTTACTTATCAAGTGAAAATTTACGAGCAATGCAGGTCTATTCCTCCCTCATTGAGGATAAAAGTTGCTGCATCCCATTGAGGAGACCGGCGAGAATTGGGATACAGGCGGGCACTGAACACCTCCGCGTTGTGCCAAGAAATAAACTACAAGCTAACCCCGCAGGTATATCTTTTCAATTATTATGTAATAGAACACTATTATCCCAGGTTATGTGCACTGACAATAAACCCACTACCAGACTCTTTCTGGTTGAAAAAAAAAAAAATCAATCGGCTCTTGCCCTTTTGACAACAGGTTCAATTCTTTTTAGTTCAGCACATAATTGACGATGGTTATACTGTTGAGGAAAATACTCCGGGAAAAGTCTTCAACGGATTCATAAAATCATGAAAAGTTCGCACACACTCAAATCTGAACACCAACAAATGTTGGAGTAATTTCAGCTGTGTGGCTTTTTAGTAAAGGTCGTTTGTTGCCTCCAGAAGAACGGGTGAGGTACCTTTATGCTGGTTTGTTTGCAAATGCCTGAGTAATGTGGGGCCTCAGTTAGTGACACGTTACGTCGGACAACGCATGGTCACCTTACGCGCCATAGTAACTTTTCAGCAAAATATTGTCCAAGTTTTAAAATCAGTCATGATCAAGGAGCTAGGGTTCTACAAGCACCAGGAAGTGAAGTGTAGCATGCCCTATAGCTCTGTAGTATCCAGGGACTGACGTGTGACATGCCCCAGGGCTCTACAATCACCAGGGACTGATGTGTGGCTTGCCCTATAGCTAGGGTTCTACAAGCACCAGGACGTGAAGTGTAGCATGCCCTATAGCTCTGCAGTATCCAGGGACTGACGTGTGACATGCCCAGGGCTCTACAATCACCAGGGACTGATGTGTGGCTTGCCCTATAGCTAGGGTTCTACAAGCACCAGGAAGTGAAGTGTAGCATGCCCTATAGCTCTACAGTATCCAGGGACTGACGTGTGACATGCCCCAGGGCTCTACAATCACCAGGGACTGATGTGTGGCTTGCCCTATAGCTAGGGTTCTAAAAGCACCAGGAAGTGAAGTGTAGTATGCCCTATAGCTCTGTAGTATCCAGGGACTGACGTGTGACATGCCCCAGGGCTATACAATCACCAGGGACTGATGTGTGGCTTGCCCTATAGCTAGGGTTCTACAAGCACCAGGAAGTGAAGTGTAGCATGCCCTATAGCTCTGCAGTATCCAGGGACTGACGTGTGACATGCCCCAGAGCTCTACAATCACCAGGGACTGATATGTGGCTTGCCCCATAGCTGGGGTTCTACAAGCACCAGGGAGGTAATGTTTTGCATGCCCCAGACACATATGTTAACTAAGAAACAGAGCTACAAGAAACTGCTTCTGAAAAAGGCATATTAACAGTTTAATCTACAATAGCAATCAGTTCTGGCTCGGCACGCGGTTGTTTACGAAGAAACTGCAAGGATTTGAGACTTAGTTATAATCTTTCTAAACAGAATAATTTTAGATTTGTCATGTACTTTATTATGTGTATATCTTATTTTCATTTTGGAAGGGCATTTGGATATCAAACTTGGTGCAGAATAGGGTCAATTCTTGTGTAATGAAGTATTCACTTATGTGAAATAAAGTATTCACTTACATTTCCTCAAACGGCATGGACAAAAATATTATGTTCAGCTTCATTATAATATGTTCATGTCATTTGTCCTTTATAATTTAAAAAGAACAAAAAATTGAAATATGTCTGTGCGTAAAGCACTAAAATCCTATTTTTTTTTCAAATTTCGTTGGCTCATATGTGGAATCTGACCTTTAGTGACAGAGAGTCCACCGGAAGAATGGGAATGTCCAATTTTCGGCTAATATACATCTTGTACTCCGCTGCCCTTTTCAGCACATGCGTATTTTAAATTTAATCAATTTAAATTTATACAGGGTGTCTGTGAAGCACATCTTACTACGTTGTTGTGAGCAATATATATATATATATATATATATATATATATATATATATATATTGCTCACAACAGGAAAAGTTGAACAAGCACAGTACAAGGACCGAAGCAACTTCTTTGGACAGTAATTTCCAACTGCTATAATTTAAATTTATGTTTGCCCTTTGTTTACGTCCTGTGGCCAGATTGTCAGTATTACGTCGGTCAGAACCGTACGATCAAATTTGACAGTTAGTAGTGGGTGAGTAACATGCAGTCGAACGCTTCAAAACGTTTATCAAGTCCATACCAACGTGCAATTTATCTACTGCTTCAAGCCGCCTCTCCAAGCATGTACCAAAGCCGACAGCAGCTAGCAGTTTGTTTGTTGGCTGATACACCTGTAGGTAGAACTTCAGATTTAACTGATGTAATATTTCATCCAATGTACATTTTGAAACATTGGATACTGCACATTTTTCTCTCAGGTCTGCTGCTTGCTTTCTCCAACGGACTCTTTAGTTTAAAATCTGGGTTTACATTCGCCAGTAAAATGAGTTGGAAACACAGTAGAATTGAAAATATGGTAAAGCAGATTGACCACAGTAGGAGTTAAGGAATTCTGGGATACTTTAAAGAAATGTCATCGCTGCAAGTTGTCTTCTTGTTTTCCAACCGACATCAGCAGTGAGTTCCCAACTGCAAGTGTTTCCATGTAAAAAAGTAAAAGGGTTTAAATTAATGTGAAAGCTACGGCCGGATCATTGTGTGTGTGTGTGGGGGGGGGGGGCATTTGCATTTGAATAAATGTGATGCAAACTTGCAAACACACAAACCTTGCAAACCCATTGTATTAAAGAGCGGCTTAACATTGACCATGTCTTTCACAAAAGGCTCAACGTTGATCATGTTTTTCACAATAATTGCACATGTTCTTCTACACATTTGCTGCCGGTAAAAAAGTAAACGTTGGCACTAACCGGAGGCATGGCGTTATCCATGTCCTTGAGGGCGAACACTCCCAATTGACCAACCCAAATTTTCGTATCTGTGTACATGATGCCTGTGCTGATCCAGTGCTTGGTGCCATTGGACACTGTCACGTGGTTCTCCATCCTCACCACCACGGCTACAATAAGCTTGTCATCATTTGTGTTGTTGGTTGTGGACTCTGCCACATTGTGAACACTGCCTATCTTTAACACCGCCTGGTCATAACGGTACTTGTCGTTACTCCTGAATTGAAAAGAAGTGTACTGTACTGCTGAGAAAAGGGTCCTTTTTGTTTGCCCGACAAACACACTACACCAGCCTCCCTGTTGTCTCCACTCCGACAGTAGTAGAGATAAGGTGGACTTAGTCTGCTTTTGGAGAATCATGTTGTTTGTTTATTTGCAGAATGACACGACGAATGACCACGTGAAGCTGGATTGTTTTTACACTCACCAAATGTTATTTTATTTCTTACAGGTACCTTATTGCATATTGGGAGACGCTGGAATAACTTTATTTTTGTCTTAGGTTTCTGTTAAGAAATGCATAGGTAAGCAGCTTTCGAACGTATAATTTCATCCCGTAAACAGGAGAGACATATACATATGCTACAAATTACAAATTTTGATCTATTCTGTTTATTTGCTGAAGGGAAGGTCAAGTACCGCTCGTACCGGTTTAGGAACATGATATGCAGTCATGTACATAGTCAAAGAAAATTTAAGATAATTACCCTTCTATTGTGAATAAAAAATTATTTTCAGCGGGATCAATCTGAGTTTACATCAAAAATAGACATTCAGGCTCTATCGTGAATGAAGCGTTCACGTATGCACTGAACACGTGTGTAGTGAAACACGTAATTGAACCATCCGTGGAGAAAAAGTCGAATATAATGTTGGTAAAATAAGTTTAAAATCTAAACAAAATAAAGAATAGGTTGATGGATTTGATGATGGTTCAAATTACACAACTTGACTCTACAATGTTGTTATATCGTAGAACGTCTTGTATATTAGTGGGCAGGCCACTTATAGACAAGTACATGTGTGGACATAACACGTGTTTAGATACAAACGATTTACCACCTGTTGCAAAAGCATATGGTGATAGAAAGTATCAAAAATAAGGCCATTTGTTTTCAATTGACATTAAGATACAGGATCAAAGTCTTTGTAAACCGACCTTTTATTCAAGGACAACTTGCCCAAGAGGACAGAAACAATAAGGATAGTCCAGGTCAACAGCTTTTTTAGTGCGCTTAAGGTGGCAGATCTAAAGCTGGCACCTTTGGATAACCTCTAATCACTTTTTCATATTTTTGGACAGTCTGATACCTAAACTACATGCTCTCAAAAACTCAGATGTGTGAACAAAAAATTTATACGAGATAATTGATCTCAAAACTTGTGTTTACAATGAAAAGTTTAAACAGTGCCGGGCACATGGATTTGTTTTTATGGGCATGATAGTGAACCATGTCATTGTTTGCACAGTCATTAGTCCATGACCCCTGGAAACCAATTGAGCTATTGTCAAGGGTCACTCACAGGAAACCATTAGCCGTGGAGATAAGAATGGGCCAGTTCAGACTAATCACTACCGTTGTTCTGATTATTTTGAAATTCTCAATTGATGTAAAAACATATTAGTACAATCCACTTACTGGTCCCCAACTATGGACAGCCGCATGTGAACCCACACCCAAACAAGCCAAGTGTGGTGGTCCCAAGTTAAAAAAAGTGGAGATTTAAGCCACAAAATATACTTTTGTTTAATGACAACATCACAGAGGTAAAGCTACAAATTTATTTCACACAATAATTAAAACACAGGACAGAAGAAATGAGTATGTGTCATATTACAGCCATAAATGCTTAAGAATTGGCAACTTTTTCTTTCAATGCGATTTTCTCAGAACCTTTTTTTGCTCAATCTCTGCAATTTGTACTCGCCTCACAAACGAATGAATTGCCCTATCACATTAAAATCAATGGACGTTAAAAGAAAAATATCATATACAGGAACGGTTTCCAGGATTTTTTTTTCTGACAACCCCTTCTGTGACTTTTGGAGCAATTTATAGAAGGAAAATGAGCAACCTGTCAGAACTAAATTAAAAATTTTATAACTTTTTATTTATGCTATTTCAGGACTAACCATTGAATTAGATCCTGGATATGGATATATATTTTAGATTTCTTCTGATTTCAACGGGGAAAAAAAAACCAATTTTGTGTGACTTCTGCGTCAAAAATGTGAAAATCCTACCAAGTCAAAAAGAATGCTATAAAATCTCAAAAAATTTCCAATCCTGCAAAAAAACTCTGTGGATACAAATCTATGGATATGTAGTAATCAGAAAATGTATAGGTTTAATGTACTTGTGAAAAAATTAAATGGGTAACTGCCATCCAAAGTTGCCAGTCTCACTGCGCTCTGGCTTCACAGCTTCCACCTTAAGGCACATCGCGGCCAAAGGTGCACTGAAGAAAGCTGTTGACTTAGTGAAAACCTGGCACTGAAAGAGTTAAATGTAACATGCAAAACACGTACTTGGAGGCATATCTAATGCCATTTTTGTTGATGCTATCTTTGTCGACACATGGTAAGTTCTTGCCCACGTGGACAACCTCTGCATGGCACACGCTGAGTACAGAAGAACCGTTTTCATGCGGCGTAATAAACTCGAGGTCCATGGGGCTGTAGATGATGCCTGGGCGAGCCGTCATCTCAAAGTAGACCTTGGCAGACTGGCCGATGTGCATGTATTCACTACCATAAACATAACGCATGACAAACGTGGGAGTGGTATCATTCTGAAAAAATAGCATATATCAAAAGTGGCATAGGTTGCACCCCTAAATTGGCCACAGAGGGCAGCACAAAGGTACAATGTCTAATGACCAGCACTGTAGGATTTGGCTTGACCAGAGTGGTGGAATTTGTGGTAGGCTAAAATCCGTTACACATAATTTTAATTCAGATTTTGCCATCACAAAATAGAGTGATTTGAATAACTAATTTTTTTCTGGGGTGGTCGGAAATTTAAAGGTGATATTTGGTGCGGACAGGTGAAAATCCAACATGACTGCGTTCAGGTGGGGCAAAGTCAAAAGTTTGGTGTTCATCACATATGTTAATGCCTCTTATTTTGTAAGTCAGACTTGAACTTAATTGGTGAGCATAGTCTTCATTAAAGTTAAAGCTCTTACTCTCAGATATGCCAGGATGTGTTATAATGGCCGCCTATGTGAAATTCAATTTAGTGGTGTCACCTAAAAGTGGTATAATACTGTAAACATTGCGCATGTCAAACGCGGGATTGGTATCATTCTGTAGACATTACGCATGTCAAACGTGAAAGTGGTGTCATTCTATAATCATTCCGCATGTCAAGCGTGGGAGTGATATTGTGGAAAAAATATCCAGCTGATCTTAAACATAATGACAGAAGTCTTGCAATAATGGTCTTAAATTTAGAACAATGCAACTTGAATAACGTTACATTCATTACAAATACTCTTAGTTGTCAGAGAATTCTTACAAATTTTGTGGTATTAAATCTTCGGTCAGGAGAAATTAAGGACTTCTGAATTGTGCCCAGTAACATGATGTCATAGGACTCGAGGACTGGAACCTGCCTGTGCTCAATTCACCAAAGTAAGGTAACCTTAAAAGCAATGAAGATTGACGTAAACGGCCAGCCATACTGGTGCAATGATGTCTGCTTTAAAGACCACCTCTCATGAGAGATTACATATATTGTCAACACTCCCCTTTCGTGACACTGAAGTCCGTTTCTCCAATGAACTTACTAAGACCATCTGAAATATGGGGACTATGAACACTTTTAACCGACTGCAAGGACGATCTTTTTGACACATTCAACTGTTTACATATCATGGTTCAATCTCTCTTTGAAAGCTCTAAAAGCTAAAACCGGTATCGATGAAGGTACTATGATAGACTTTTTATTTATTTAGATTAGATAGACTTTATTTCACCAGGGTTACAAAATTAGCGTGACGCTAGTTTACGTTTTGGCCCTGAAATAAATATTTACAATATATACACATAAAAAGAAGAATGTCAATAAAATTCATGGCTTGGTTTTCCAGTATCTCCTTTTAAACTTTTCCAGTTATGGTTCCAGACGAACAGATTCCGGAATTTGAAGGGGCCGGAGTAGGAAAAACTATTGCAAAATATATCAATTTTAGGTTTAGGGACATATAGGAGGGATTTGCTGGTTGATCTGGTACTTCGTGTGGAAACGTCACTCGTAAAGACCAATCTATCACGAATATAGGAGGGCGTTTTCCGGTTGATGGTCGTATTTGACCTTTAAAAAAATGTAACTGAAAGGAGAAAATGCCAAAAGTGATACCTACCTAGAAATTGTTACAAATCGATAAAATTGAGTTAAACTGCCGGAATTCCTAGCAGTAACCCCCAGAAAGTCATACTCACAGTGTAGTTCGAAACCAGCGTCCCGTTGCCAATGGTCACAGGAGTCTGCCCAACCCATATGCGATCGGAAAACCTCACTCCCGCGGTAATCCACGCTTTTGCACCCACAGCGTTGTAGGTGTGGTTCAACATTTGGGTCACAATTTCAAACTTGATTGTATTGGCTGTTGCGTCAACTGATTCCGCCCTTGCGCCAATGTTGATGACTCGCCCGAGGTTCATAAGTCCTCGATCTGTGATTGTGGTGTTGTCCCTGGAAGAGTACTTTGCCTTTGCTTCTCCGCCACAGGGTATGTTGACACCACGGGACACTTGTGTCAGGCGGCACAGCTTCATCTGTGGTGTGGACTCATTGAAAGGCATGAGGACCTCTAACTCATAGTTGGAATCCGTGTTCTCGGGGGTCTTCATCTCCAGTGTGTAAACGATGGATTGGCCCTGGACCACTGTGGTGTCTGCTGATTGCATATTAAATGTAGGCGTCCCAGTCTAAAACAAACCAGAGACCAATTATTTTTGGTTCCAAAATTGACTCAAATCTGATATGTTACAAACGTAAATTGATGCATTATCAGGTAAGCAGATTAAACTTCAGATATTCTTGACTCCACTTTGGCCATCGGGATTGTGCTTCGCCTTGGATAGGTGGCGCTGTTGCAGACTGTTGAACAGTATCAATAAATAATGAAGAAAAGCAACATGCATAAACTGCACTGGTTGGTCAATGTGCCCAAGCTAAATATTCTAATTGGTGCATTACGCAAGGAAAGGGTTCCGTTTCAGATTAAATACCCTTTCTGTGTCCTATATAAATACTTGAAAACTTGGAGCTTGATTTTGCTAACAGATAATGTGCTGCCTCCAAATTTTGTAAAATTCGGTTGGTAAATTTTTCGTTGGATTAACTATAATTTTTTTTTTATAATCTAAATTGTGCTGTGCTTGGACATTTCAATGTTCGTATTTGATTTGATTGCATAGTCTCGGCAACTTTAAGAGAAACCTTACAATAGCTGGTGAATGCTTGGGCCAAATGGCAGTAGAAAGCAGCGGCCGCCAGCCAAACAGGGTTGCGACTAATGCCAGTGTGACTGCATGACTGCCGCAAATGAGAGGTGGGACCAGGCAGATCTTGGTAGCACCCCCTCCTGTATTGCCTTGCGCCATTGGCAGCCGCTCTCTGCCACTGGTCACTGCTATATAATGACTACTGCATTTTATTGCTCGTGAAATATGGACTCAAGGGAAGGATTCCAGTGCCCCTTTTTTAATGATGAGACTTGACAGGTCAGAGTATATACTTCCTTCCACTCAATACATCATTATTACTTTGGGACTCGGACATTAGTATACACACATTTTACTTTGACGTTCCTCACTCATGCATCCGCGTGCGTCCACTCACTGACACATACAACAACGAGACCTTGCAGAACAGTGAACACAGCTGACGACTGTGAAGAAGTATACATCAATTGTCTGTCATGGGTGTTGAATAATCTGAAGAAATCAAATGTGCACATATATATATCCTTACCATCCAGGTGAGCAATCAGTCACTTTAAGTGGTTTGCTATACTTGCAGGGTGCGAGGTAAAAAAAAAAAAAACAAACAAACAAGAAAAAAAAACAAAAAAAAAAAAGAAAAAAAAACAAACAAAAAAAACAAACAAAAAAAAAACCAAAAAAAACAAACAAAAAAAAACAAAACAAAAAAACAAAAACCAAAAAAAACCAAAAAAAAAAAAAAAAAAAAAAAAACCAAAAAAAAAAAAAACAAAAAAAAAAAAAAAAAAAAAAAGAAAGAAAAAAATGCATACATGGGGATGGACCAAAAATAATCTACGCATATGTTATGGCCAAACATATGGCATAATATTGTGATGTTTTAGGTAGCGCGTAAGGTAATGAGAACATTGCCTGTACGGCCGGTGGCCGTACAAAGTCACACTCCCACCCCCCGAAAAAACACCAGGGGGTGGAATCGACATTTTCAAATAACAAAAAGTCAATTTGTATCTGTGCTGATAATGTGTTAAAATCAAAAGTGATGATGCTTTTGAACAGTTGTGGATTACTAAATGCTCTGGGAAATTTTTATGGCAACGAGGTAAATTGAGGTCAGTAATTGATCACTCAATTGTCACTGAGGATCTTAAAAAAAAAAACATCATGAATGTAAGAATTGACGAGGTTTGTGTGTTTGACATGGGTAGTGGCCACAATAAAATTTACAATCAGGGGTCAATGTCAAAGCAGTCGATGCATAATCAGAAAAAACAAGGCTCTTTTCACGTCTTACACCAAACGGAATTTGAATTAAGTCGGAGATTGGGGTTGTTTCGAAAAAGAAGTCGGCAGAAGTCTAGCCCCATGGTTATGTGGAAGTCTAGCCTCGTGGTCATGTGATAATTTCAATGCGGATAACGAAGCATGGTTATCGTGGAAAGCCATTGTGACGGAAACCGGAGAGATGGTTGTTTGCATAAAAAACTTTTAAGGGTCGCGCTCGCAAAGTGCCGGATTCAAAAATTGGCAGTTCAATTAAAAGCAGACAAGTGGCCAACAAATTTATAGATATTGGGTAAAAAGACAATATGAAAACCTGAATTAGAACAGGATTTATGACAAGAATATATTAAAAGTAAACTTATTATTTAAAGTAAAATTTAGACAAAATTTGTACACAACACAATTTATTAATGTAATAAGTTCAATTCTCAGAAAGGAACAAAAATACTGGAGCATACTGGCGCATGCTCAGTTAATAACAACAACGATTACCCATGCAGGATCTCTGACCCGATGGACAGTTCACGCAATATTATCGATCCAGAGGAAATTTGCCGGGCTCCACGCATGTACTGGTGGTACAAACAACCACAGTCGGCCATACACCGCCACAAGAGATCCGATATACCTAGCCCAACAGTTCCTAAGTTATACAGGTGATTTGAACGGCTTAACGGATATCATTTTGGTTAGGGTCAGGTTTCTGCGTCTGTTAGTAAAACGTGGGATTGATAATATCCCCGATGAGTTTTTGAAGTACGGAGGTCATGTACCTTTTACATTTTTAGTAGAACTTTTCAAATATTGTAAATTCACTGAGTGTTTTCTCGAAGAATGGTTTCAAGGAGTGGTGACACCATTACACAGAAACGGTTCTATGGAATCGCTAAATAACTACCGTGGGATTACAGTGACTTCCAATTTTGGCAAGCTTTTTACCTCCGTAATATAGTAACAGTTTATGAATTATCTCGAGGAGCACGAAATCGTTGGTAAATTGCACAGGGCCTAGGCCTATTGCAGAGGGCAGAGACTTGAGGACCATTGTTCCGCGGATTTGCTGTATTACGAAAACAAAAAAATTGAAACATGGCTGTCCTTTTTCGATATTTCGAAAGCACGGTTGGTGGAGATAGGTTATTTGTAAAATTGTGAGAAAAGGGGGTCCAACGTGAGGCGCAGCGCTGATCAAAGGTCTGTACAATAAAGTTGAAAATTTGAAACTACGTGGTTTGAAGTTTTACACGGCGTAAAGCACGGGTGTATCTTGTCCCAAACTCTTTTTTCTCTTGTTATGTCTTGCTATTTCTGATCTCGTTCATATGCGTCAGCACCAAGGATTTGGTATTCCTTATAAAGATTTTAAAATTCATGTTTACTTTATGAAAATCACATAGCCTTGATCAGCAAGATAACCTGACAAAGATGTTATCTGTGACACATCCTTTGGTTAAAAATAGACAATGACATTCAACCAAGACAAATAAAAAGTTAATGGCTATTGGCAAAAGGTGCAATAGATACAAAAAGTAGATGTCAGGAAATGCCGTCATATGGGAGTGTACGGTTATGGAAATTGTACTGTTCAATAATTCCCCAAACCCTGGGTTTTGTGTACAAAACCCAGGGTTTTGTAATACAAAACCAAGGTTTTGTACCAAAACCGTGGGTTTTGCTCACAAAACCCAGAATTTTTAAACAAAACCTAGGGTATTGTTTGTAAAACCGTGAGTTTTGTAACGAAACCCTGAGTTCTGCTTGCAAATCCCAGGGTTTTGCACGAAACCCTGGGTTTTGTATACTACCCAGGATAGCAGAACAAATATCATAATTTTTAAATTTTGTTCAATAATGTGCACAAAACCGTGGGTTTTATTACAAAACCCAGGGTTTTGTAGACGAAACCCTGGGTTTTGTTCGCAAAACCCAAGGTTTTGTATTCTATCCCAGTCACTTGCGCGCGCAAGGTAAATTCGTCTTTCCCCCCCCCCCCCCGGGCATAAATTTGCAACAAATTCCAGCAACCATGCCCTCTCGTGCATTGCTGACGTTGCTTGTTACGTCAGCAGCCAGCACATTGTGTTTCATTGATCTTGCTTTCATAAACAAAGTATAACGTGAAGTCTGCTCTTAGAACAGCACGCGCCGCACGCACCGCGTGATAACCCAAGTTGCAAAGATTATTTCCCTTAAAAAAATAAAAGGGGGGATGGGTCTGTCACTTGAGGCGTTTTTTGATATTTAAGTTGATCAGGTTTGCTTGTTTGTCTCTTGCAACATTACTATGTTGTCGGAAACTGGGATAGAATGGGGTTTAACTACTTCTGGGGAGGATTGGACGTTCAACTAAGCCCGCACCATGAAGGCTTGGCAGCCGTCCATGCCCTCCTTCGTCCGGCATGGACTAAACCTGCCAAGCCTTCATGGTTCGGGCTTAGTTAAATGTCCAATCCTCCCCAGAAGAAGTTAAACCCCTAAACCCAGGGTTTTGCTTTGTTATCCCATCTTTTCACAAAACTCACGGTTTTGTTTCAAAACCCGGAGTTTGGTCATGATAACCCTGGGTTTTGCAGTTGTTTTGTTCAATTATTTGCAAAACCCATGGTTTTTTTGACGTCAGAAATCCCACGGTTTTGAACAATTCGCAAAACCCTGGGATTCGTGACGTCACAAAACCCACGGTTTTGTATTTTACCGCAAAATTGGTCATTTGGATACACCAACCACTCACAACACGGCTTGCTTGCTGAACTTGCTGTAAACCAATATCATGTTAAGATGGCGGATCTCGGAAAACTTCCATCGATTCGCGACTTAAACGTCGTGTATTTTATCACTGTGTGCACTTCATGAGCTCATATTTTAGGTACTTCAAGAGAAAACATGTAACATTTATATCGTATATGTGTTTTTAAGAAATTGAATAGGTTAAGACCGATTTTCAGTTTCTGGGACCATGCGACTGGGCTGAAGTTTTAGCAGCATAAAGGCTCAATTACACAGAAGAGCGGTAACGGAAAGCGGATAGTGGATACCGGTATTTCCGCGCGGATTTTAAATTACACTGAGAGCAGTACATCGCGAGGAATTACAAGGTTGTACCTTCAAAGTTGCATGGCCCATTGGGCCAGAAATATATTTGTGTGTGAATAGCCTTTTGAAAGACTGACTATTAATTTAAGCAATGCAATACAAACTAAATGTTTAAAATAATAGGCCATTCTTCTATATGTGCCGACTGAAATTAGATCGGACTCAGATTATTTCACGACCCAAATTCCGATCTATATGGACCACATGTTCACTATACTACACATGTATTTGGGACTTTTGTGTACACCGCAATAATTACCTGACATGTCCACCTTTGAACCAACGAGTTTCCACACAGCCTGCTTCTTTTGGGCATCTTTATATCTTTCAGCCGTTGGGTCGTATAATTGACGATATTTTTGCACTTCCAAAATCATGTTTTCCATGATGACCATGTTGGTAGCACAGATTTCTCTCTCGACACGTGGAGATGATGCCTACCAAAACAACGGTTCTGATAGGCTGAAATCTTCATGTTCCCGCGCGATACGCAGTAAAAATCGATTGAATTTCTATTTGGAGCGGTTCAGCGCTATACCGCTTTACCGTTCCGCTGTCAGTGTAATTATATTCAAGGAAAACCACGTATCTTAATTATTTTAACGTGCGGTTTTTCGTTACCGCTCCGTTACCGCTCTCCTGTGTAATTGGGCCTTAAGGCCTCTGATCTGCCGCGTCGTTGAAATCCACCCTACGTTGTGCCGCTGCCTGCAGTAATTATGCGACCGTTGATTGCAAAACGACTGCCACATCACATCATGGTGAAAATTATCTCAACACGACTAAGTCTTAAATTGTTACATGGTATTCTTTAACTCCACCTTTATTCCCACCATTCAGAATTTTGGATCTATTTCTGTGTCCGCTCTGGTGAAAGATACTAAAGCTCTTCCCCGGGAGCTATGCAACCGGAAACGGTGAAAACCCCGTCTGTAACGGGATGTCTCTGTGTCAGCCACTACCTTCATACAAACTACCTTTTCCCAGTACTGAGTTGTGTACAAGTTTTTTGTTGACGGGCACTGCAAATCACGCAAGATTGCCTGGCACCGTTTCAAGAACTGTCGAATGGTACATTGTACACGCACGTCGACCAATAATTGATAAATAAACACAAGTTGAACAAACCAAAAGCCAGTTATACATTTTCTGGCGTCACAGCATTGTTATTTTACCAGAACCAACAACTTCAACATTGAGAAATTACCAAGTCCAAAATTTCTACTCCATTAAATTAATTAATTAAAAAACAATAGATTTTAACCAACAACTTCTACATTGAGAAATTACCAAGTCCGAAATTTCTACTCCATTAAATTAATTCATTAAAAAACAGTAGATTTGGTTGGAATCGATCCGGTCACCCATTGACCGGCAGTCCGACATGCTAGGCATGTGGCCACGTTTGCTTATAGACTGCAGTTAGGTTTCTGTCTCATATTCGATGGTGGTCGGACCACGAGGCTTTGTTTACTCCACCTGTGGGTCACGCCAGTCACAGCCAAGATGACCGCAACCAATAACTGTTGAATATTTCAGACAATAATGGTTGAAGAATGGGACAGAAAATGCTACTTAGGTAAAAATTTCCAGGGCCCCATCATATATCGTGCGATAAATTAATTATTTGCAAAGGATCGAATGTTTTACGCAAATTAAAGAGCTCGAGGCTGTCCATGCGGCTCTTCGTTCTGGCGTGTGGATTATTTTGAACACTGGATGCACAACCTCTCGTCCTTTAACTAATACATAACTTGTATTCTCATCGTGTCGCAAAGAGGTAGACTTTGCGCGTGGTAACCAATAATGATGTTATTGATCACAATAACTGAGCCACTTGTAGTTTGACGCTATTTTTAAGTTGAGTAGCCTTGCAAGGCCTACCAAGGAACAGCTGTCATGATTGGTTGGTTACAAAACCCTGGGATTCGTGATGTCACAAAACCCACGGTTTTGTTCTGTTATTTCAAAGTGTTACCAAACCCACAGTTTTCTGGCTAAACCGAGGGTTTAAGGAACAAAACTGTGGGTTTTGTTCCCAAAATAACAAAACCGAGGGTTTTGTGATCAAAACTCGGAGTTTTGCTCTTAAACTGTGGGTTTTGTGCTCAAAATCCAAAGTTTTGCTACAAAACCCACGGTTTTGTTCATGAAACCCACGGTTTTGTACACAAAACCCAGGTTTTGTCCAAAATGATATCAAAATTCAATAACTGAGCAAAACCCAAGGTTTTGTAACAAAACCCTGGGTTTTGCTAACGAAACCCAGGGTTTTGTGATAAAACCCATGTACATGTAAACGAACCTACTCGTGTCACTGAACAATCTGCTACCTGCCTTGATCAGATAATTTCAAATGTACCTCAATACATTCACGATGTCCGTGTGTTTCCTCCTCTATTCAATTGTGATCATTCTGTTGTGGGGGCAAAGTTACTGTTTCAGCGGGTAAAGGAGGTAGCATACAGACGGCGTGTATGGGAATATTCCAAGGCGGACTTTGATAGTTTTAGAAACCATCTTAGTATGATAGATTGGACCCCTTGTTTCATTCATAACGATATAAATTCTTGTTGCGATTCTTGGTCAAGTTTATTTCTCAAAACTGCTATGCGATGCATTCCTAACAAAAGTATTGAGATCAGACCCTGGGATCTTCCCTGGTACAACTCCAACCTTCGACTACCAAAGCGCCAAGTCCTCAGAAAATATGAAAAAGCTAAACACAATCATTTTGAAATTGGGGTTTGGACCTCTTTTTGTCAAGCAAGGAATCATTATCAAGATCAGCTTAGGCTCGCCGAGCAACAATATAATGAAAAACTTTGTGCTGACCTGAACAATTCGTCTCGCAAAAATAAATGCTGGTGGCGTACCGTTAAACACTTTCTAAATCGCAACCATTCCACGACTGTTCCATCACTCCTACATGGAAATAAACATATTTCAGATAATTTGTCCAAAGCTGAAATTTTCAATTCATTCTTTCTGCAACAATGTGACGTTGATGCTACAATGGCCACACTACCTGGATATACCGCCGATTATCCTCACTCGACTCTCACTACTATAACTATTAGTGAATCTGAGGTCTTGGAAACACTTTTAAGTCTTGATACTTCTAAAGCGTCTGGTCCTGACGGCATTAGTGCGACACTTTTGAAAGAGGATGCACCAGCCATATCTTCCTCCTTGACTAAACATTTCAACCTTTCCCTAAGAATGAAACGATTCCCTTCTGCCTGGAAGAAGGCAAACGTCTCCCCTCTCCATAAGAAAGGCCCTGAAAACTTATGTAACAATTACAGCCCTGTGTCACTTCTCAGTTGCACAGGGAAAGTTTTTGAAAGAATAATATTCAAGTAAGTGTTTAACTTCTTCCGGGATAAGTTAGTTATCTCTGCCCATCAATCTGGCTTCACACCTGGAGATTCAACTGTAAATCAACTACTTTTACTTTATCATGAACTGTGTTTGGCTATTGACAATCAAAAGGAAGTCCGTATAATCTTTTTAGACATAAGTAAGGCATTTGATAAAGTTTGGCACTCTGGCCTAATATTTAAGTTAAGGAAGGCTGGCATCACTGGAAATCTTCTTGAATGGTGCTCTGATTACTTAGACAATCGTTACCAACGTGTTGTTATCCAGGGCCAGTCATCCAACTGGGGAAAAATCAATGCTGGTGTGCCCCAAGGTTCAGTGTTAGGACCACTCATGTTCTTAATCTATATTAATGATATTGTCAATTTAGTCGGTTCTAAAATTAAAATGTTTGCTGATGATACTTCTTTATATCTCACTATTGATGACCCAATTGCTGCCGCCAATACTCTTAACTCTGACCTCTCCGATATTGAACAGTGGTCTAAAGATTGGTTAGTAACTTTCAATGCCCTAAAAACTAACTCCATGCTTATATCCCGGAAAACTAATCCACCAAATCACCCTCCCATCAATTTTCAGGGTCATACTTTGGAAGATGTACCTCACCACAAACACCTTGGGATCACAATACGTTCTGACCTACGTTGGTCTGATCACATTACTGAAATTACAGTTAAGGCTACTAGGATGATAAATATTATGAAGAGCTTAAAATTCGTTTTTGATAGAAACACTTTGGAAACTATCTACATTTCTTTCATCAGGCCTATACTTGAATATGGTAGTCCAGTTTGGTGCGGCTGTACTGAATCCGATGAGGAAAAGCTCGAAAATGTCCAACTGATTGCAGCCCGTATTGTAACAGAAGCAATGCATGGGACAAGCAACGCCGTGCTTAGTTATAAATTTCAATATTTATGATTAAACCGCCATTACTTAGACCATGTTGTATGTAAAACCAGATGATCATTTTGGCCTGACACCGTGTCACATACTCAAGTTTTTGTTAAGAAAAAAAAAAAAAAAGGGGGGAAAACTAAACTTATTACTGGCATAGCCCCACTATCTGTCTTGTCTGGGTGTTGTCATCTACTGCATGTACCCGACTCCACGTGCGTCTTGTGCTGTCATGTCTGTAATTGTCTTATTTCTCGAGAGGGATTAATATAGGGCGTAGCCCTCTTTCCCAATCGTGCTTATAACCAGGATTGTAAAATTTGTACAATTGTACTTTTCGCGAATAAAATATGTTTAAACCAACCTATGGTTTTGTTAGCAAAACTCAGGGTTTTGAAAAGTAAAACCCACGGTATTGTGAACAAAACTCAGGGTTTTGTGAATTTTCGAACAGTACAACTTCCATATACGGTTTTCAAATACCTAGGTATATGTTCTCACAGTCGCTGACCGATTCAGCTCGTATCAAAACATATGTGAAACCTAAAGCAGCATGTTTAGGTGGTATCTTCGTGGCATTTTTTTTCAGCCCAAGAAATGTTATTAGTGTCACATTTGGTGATAGCATATGGAAAATATCAATCTTCCTTCTATAACTCACGCTTGTTCAATTTGGCTAAGTAATAGCAAGGAGGGTAGAGACCCTCCTTGGAATAGTTTGGAAATTAAAGCGGTCATGAAGTCGATTTAACATTCTGTAGCTTAAGCTACTACGCAAGTCAAGTCTCCTTCCATGACAGCAGTTCTCGGAGAATTAGGGTGGCTGCCCGTCGAATTGATACTGGACAGATTCCGCTAAAATACTTTCACCGAATGCGGTATGATTTACCCGACACGAAACTTCGTAAGCAAATCTTATGATGATATGATACACGATTGCCTGGCTACATCCCTGGCAATCCTTCCCGGAAGGTCATCAGATTTTGGTTAATGCCGGAATTAAGAGAGCAATGTTTAGCAAAAATTCTGAATGGCTCCAACCTTTCTTGAGACTCAAATTTAGAAAGCTACAAAATGGAATTTTTCCAGAGCATTGACGAGAAAAAGTCTCTTCAATGGTATAGAGTATTAAAATATTCCATATTTACAAAAAAAAACAAACATTTTTTCAACGCAGCCGATTTTTACGGAGCCCCGCTTAAGGATTTGGCCAGAGTGGGGTGTTTAGGACTCAACAAATATCTCTGTAGATGAAAAAAATCTAACAGCAATTGTTATCCTTGTGCCCTTGGCAATGAGACACTTTTTCGTTTTTTATTCTTCTGTCCCAAAATTAACTTCATGAGATTTAAGTGCAAACTTGGAAGCAGGTCTAAAAGGAATTAATAAGGAATCTGTGTGGTCTGAATTCATGTCCTCGTTATTAACAACTAAACTTTGCATGTTTCTTGGCTAATGCACAACAGCTTTTGGCAGGGAAACGGAATCACTGTTAAACCTTGCACGTAAAAACTTCTCAGCCGAAACATGGTTTTACAGGCGGAAGTCACTCCACCTGACGGAACCGGCCTTTTAGTTGTAAATGTATTTTATGAGTGTATGAAAATGAGCTTATATATTATATGGATTCATGGTAGTGAGCTAATGTATTATGTAAGTGTATGGAAGTGAGCTAATTAATGTTTATGAAGAAGTATAAAACGATGGGGAGATACTGAGCTGTAAAACCTTACGATTGAACAAGTCCTTTTGCTTCCTGTTCAACTGAACCAATCTTTAATGTGAAGTAGCTTTAACAGAACGGCGGCCAGTGGTACAGTGTGACGTACGGCAGGAGAAATACATTAAGATAAGCCGACAAAGCCACATTTGACTGTCGGCGGTAGGGATCGGCAGTCGAGCGAGGGCAGTGCCGCTGCTGTTGTTCTGGCGTGGGTTGTCACTCTCTGCAACCAATTGTTGCTCACTGCCACTTTTCGAAAGCTGCGGAAGTCATTTGCCACTGAAAAGATTTGTTTTATGTCTGTGTCTGTACATTACATATAGTCGAAAAATATATATTCATCTTCATGGAGTATTTGTGGCAAATATCAGTGATACAAGTACATCCAACATGAAAACTTTCAAACAGTTCCAAACCGAATATACAATATCCTTCAGGAAGAATGAATATTACATGAAGGCACCGACGAAAAATATATATTCATCTTCATGAAGTATTTTTGGCAATTAACATTGATATAAGTACATCCGTTGTGAAAACTTTCAAACAGTTCAAAACCAAAAGGATTTATATATATGCTTTAGGAAGAATGAACATATTTCGAACTTATTTACACACCATGACCAATGCAAATAAATACGTAACTTCAAATATTGTCCAACCGGAGCACAATTTCTAGAAAATGAAATGTGAGGCAAGACTTCCGAGTCAACGAAAATATTTTACAATAGTAAAATGATGTTAATAGGCAAATACTTAAAACATCCCATTCTGGATCCCTGGACCGTGAACAACCAATTAGTTTGGGAGGGACAAACTTATGAATTGAATCTGATGTTGGATGCGAACGTATAACGTATCTGAGACAAAGATACTCTGTAAAATTGTAGCAAAATGATATTTCCTAGTTTTGGATATTAATACGCCAGCTATGAATGTATTTAATCCAAGTTCAATTATACTATAATTGTAAAATAATAACTTGGTTTCTGCATTATATTCTGAAAACCAATAATGCTCAAATATTTCTTTCAAAGTTTTATCAATTCTATTTGAATCTTTTTGTCTAGAACCATTTCCTAGTGGTCATTACCCTATTCCGCAGCCCGCACTCTTTACTCTCCATAAGCTAACCTGTCATTGTCTAACCTATATACATATGGAAGTACTATTGTACATATTGCACACATTCTTCTGAAGAATTTTGGCATAGGCTCTATTAGCCCAAATAAATTAAAGAGTCTTCAGCGGGTAACTACTCAACATGTTTCGGAGCCTGTACCCGTACATGTCTCTCTGAGTAGCGGCTTATTGTCCAAGCTAAATATTCAGCAAAGACCACCCACATAATAATGAATAAATATGAACATGGCAAATGATGAATTAGCTTAGTACATGAAGTTTTGCTTATAAATGCAGAGCTTCATGATGGATGAAGAATACCTGTCAAACCAAACATAATTACTAAATTTGTATAGCACAAGTTCAGATAAGAACAATTTGACTTTCCCCTGAACCAGTATGTACCCTTTCAGCTAACTTATCTTAGTTAAACCACCTGCCAGTGTATAACTGAAGTAGAAACGATCTGGGGCCCAGTGATCGTAAAATAAATAGTTGCAGCTAGACCACCTGTACAAACCAAGGGAAATCCTAACAAGCAGTGCAACAATGGATATCCTGCACCAGAAATGTAAAACAAACCCCATGATGACACCTACTCCTCACTTTCAAAGTTTCCAAACAATAAATCTCTATTTCGCTGCCAGCCCACAGTCAATGTTTCAACATAATGGATCAGGTTTGTGACATATGAATAAATACTGTCAAATTTGAGGGGGGGGGGGGGGTTGACATTGAGTAAATGTATACTTAGGCATGTCAGAAAAGAATGAAGTCATTAGCATTTAAATCAGAAACATGTTATCAAAACAAAATTTTTCTTTTGCCCAAGTAATCTAGATCACGTTTGTTATTGGGAGCCTACACTGTGTAGCAATACGAAAAATATGGATATATCAATGCATAATACAGATTTATCACAATTTTGTTACCTGCATTCTGCTTATTTTCCGATTTCTGACAGGTCTCTGACTTTCGTTATTTTATTAGAACAATTAATATGTGATTTCCTATTTAGTTGCACATCCTTCCAAGCTGTGTTAAAAATACTGAAACTGTGCCACATAACATGACAATATTCCTCACATTGAGATTTCATTAATATCGATTTATTCCCCTGTGAATAATTTCTGGATGCTCACCATATTTGGTGTTGTATAGTTGATACCAGTTACCCTGAGCTGACCTGCCCATATTTGGTCAGTACCTATCTCCACCGCCGCACCGACCCAATAGTCTTGGCTGATGTAGCTCTCGTTCTTTCCGAGAATCAGCGTGAACTCCACCGTGATTCTGTTGTAGTCAGTTGGGTTATCCTCGCGGGAACCTAGAAGTATTTATTGTTGCAAACAGAACATAAGAACAAAAGCTAAAAGTGTGTCCAATGCGAAGAAATGTAGATTTCAGCTTCTTGTTTCTTTATTGTGTCCTGACCAGTTCTGTGGAGAACTGACTGGTAATGATTGCTATTTCATTCATTCATTCATTCATTCATTCATTCATTCATTCATTCGTTTATTCATTCATTGTAAGACTCTGCTTAGAATATGCCAATGTAGTTTGGGATGGATGCACACAGTCAGACAGGGACTTTCTTAAAAGTGCTCAGCTTACTGCACCCAAAGTTGCTATGGGATCTTTGAGCCATACTAGCCATGGTAAAATATATGCTGAAACGGGATGGGAGCCACTTTCTGAACGACAACGGAAACAGAAACTCACACTTATGTAGAAATAGTTAATGGACAGGCTCCCCCATATTTATGCAATTTAATTCCACATACTATTGAAGAACGAACTAGATATAATATCAGGTCAAGACCGGATATTAGATCAATTTATGCTCGTACAAATACCTTTCATAGTTCCTTTTTTCCTCCCATAGTTCGCGAATAGAACCTTCTTCAACAATCAGTTAAAAGTCTGAAGATTTAGGTGAATTCAAGAAGAAATTGAATAATTCCAAGCCGAAATGCAATGAAATGATTTATTTTGGAGATCGAAGATTGGTATTATTCACGCTAGACTGAGAATGGGCTGCGGTCAGCTGAACAAAGATTTGTACAGGAATAATCAATTTGAATCACCATTCTCCTGTGGTACCTCGGCAGACGACAGTTTTCATAATTTTACCAATGCAACAAATACGTTACGGCGAGAGACGAACTCCAAACTAAAATAATTCCCTTTGCAGATTTCAATTTAAAACTCCACTTTTTGGATTTTCAACAAAAAAATAATTCTGGAAATCGGGATATATTCCAAGCAGTTCACAAATATATTAGAAACACTGGAAGATTCAATGTTCAGCTGTCCTAGCACTGGGTTGCAGCTGTGCCATCATAATTAGCCACATAATTAGACACAAGGCAAACATTTTACAGCGATAAGTCATATATATTCTACTTATTGTTATCTCCAATTATATATCCATGTATGCAAGGGAATAACGCCCACCCGTTTCCTTACTCTCTCCCTCTTTTCATCATGTTTGTTATGTCCTGTGCGTTTTCTATTTGTTACCTGGATATTATCCACTTTATGTCGTATTGTCAATTCATGTGCAAGAGGCCTTTGTATAGGCCTGTTGGCCAATTGTTTTTGCAAATAAAGTATGTTTAAAGCATTTATTCATTCATTCATTCATTCATTCATTCATTCATTCATTCATTCATTCATTACTCTCTTGTATGTCCAGTGCTTCTTTTGAATAAATACAGGTTTTTTCGGGGCGAAATCTTTCACACTCGTATGGCTGTCACGCCATTTGCACATCACAGTGTCCTGACCTGCGTTAGTGACGGTGCCAATCTCCAACCGGCCTCGTGACTTGGTCAGTTTCGTGTCGCTGTCGTACAGCTGATACTTCAGTTTGTCCTTCTCCAAACAGCGGTAGTTGTGGCCCATATCCGTCACCATTACACTACACACGGACATGACGTCACTCGCATTCAGTGGTGCAAAGGCGTCGAAGTTCAAAACAATAGACGGGTATGGAATGAACATATCCACCTTAAACACAGCTGACGAACCGATTTCCATCTGGCTGGGACCACTGAAATTGAAAGTTGGTTGTTCTGTCGGAGCCTGTAACATAAACGTTTTGAGAAATGAATCATTTAAAACAAATAGCTGATGTGAAAATTTTTAAAGTCTTTTTCACCACGAATATAATTTAAAATAAATCTCAAATCCTGATTTGCTGACCCCGAACTTGGTCTACTCCGTTGAAAATTGACTTTTATTCTGACACTCAATCTTCATTGAAAATGCAAAAGCTTACTTGACCAGCGAAAATGAAGTCGATTTGAGAAAAATACTTAACTGTTGGATCAAAGTCTATCTTCTCTTTGACTATTAAACTGAAAAAAACAACACTTAGATAACGCAGCAAGATATTGTCTTTAACAGCTAGGCTAATATTTGTTCATTTGCATAGACTGATTTGAACAGAAACTTGGATATGCCCGAGGAAAGAGAAAAAAGTTGAAGAGGATAATAACCCAATTGTCGAGGAAAGTTCTGATACAGGCTTGTCCCACCCACACCTCTGTCTCGTTGTTGAATTCTGCACCTGCGCTGATCCATAGATAGGTACCATTCTCCGTCTGGTTATTGCTGATCATCACCGCGTCCCACTCTATGAATACCATGCTCTGGTTGGCGTGGTCACTTTTGGTGTTAGAGTTGGTCACGCTGCCAAAGTTGAGAATCGCCCGATCGTACTTTGAAAGGGTTGTAAAAAACAGGTAACTAAAATTGTCAATTAGGAGGCATTATTTTTCTATATTTTACGATAAATTGACTCATAGATAAGCACGCACAAGGAAATTAAGGTATATTGATAAGGCGGTAAAGAGAAATATAAATTGAAAATATTACATGACTGTGTACAGTAGCTAGATTTATATCTTCAGCTTTATTTTTCAAATTACTCTGCATGATATTCAAGGTCTTGATATGCATACATGCAAACTCTGATGAACGCCGGGGAAACTTTTCAAGCTTGCTAGTAAAATGTGTAATATTCTAAAACTATAAGGGGGATTGAACACAGGCTCAGCGTATTTCTGAAATCAAGAAAAGACCGATAAAACTGAGATACAATGTGGCATGGTTTATGATTAAGACACGACAGCGAGAATGGAACAAAGACTGTGGAACCAATGAATAAGATGCTGATGTGGATAACATTATAAAAGAAATCAGCAAAATCTGGATACTCTTAACATCTGTAAAATTATGTATATTTAGTATGATATATCTAAATATAATTTCTTTTGTCTTGGATGTCTCATAATCACATTTGGGGGCTAGCGTGAGGAAAGCTCAGAGCCTTGTATTCCCCCGAAAAGCCAAAACAATACTGAATAATAATGATAATAATAATAATAATAATAATAATAATAATAATAATAATAATAATAATGATGATGATGACGATGATGATGATAATAATGATAATAATAACTACTTCATTAGCCCCGTGAATCGGGAAAGTAAAATACACATCAAAATACATAGACTATGGATATGGTGTAATAGTCGGTGCTGATCTTTGTTTTTTTTTTTTTTTTTTTTTTTTACATTTTGTACGTCACCTTGTGTAGCAAACAATGATAAAGTATTCAACAAAAATACTTCAACTGTTGAATACAATAAAATAGTAGACATACGGATAAAGAACAGGATAAGATGGATCGGTCTACAAAATAAGCAAGCACGTGTGAGCTTACATTGTTAGTATTGTCCTTGGAATCCATCTTCGGGACCACCTGACTTTTCACCACATCTAAGTTCTCACCCACATGCGTAATCTCAGGGTTGCACACTACCATGATGGTTGTTTCATTATCTGGAGTAAACAGTTCCACCAGAATATCAGTCATCCCACTGGGAAAGTGGATAGCCAATTGGAAGTGAATCTTGCTGCCCACTCGCATCTCGGTCACGTTTTCGTATTTTCCCGTCTTGATGAGGTGGAACGTGACATTACTCACCGATATTGGAGTCGTAGGTATCGATGCAGCCTTTGCAAAAGGAATGTTGCAACAAAGGTTCACTTAACATTTTATTGGGGCTTGACAAGTTTGCATCATTATGATGATTTAAATCTATCATTTGACAATGCACAATCACATTAAATTCAAAAGACCAGACTGATCAGCCACTGAAAGGCAGACTCCCTCCCACACAGCTATTATGATATTGAAATGATATAAATTTGGCTGTAACACTTAGCTCTTTCATGTGTACCTGCTATGATTATGGCATTCGATCCACAATTCTGAAATATTGCAAAGTTACATAACATGGCTTAATTTACATTTCATAGCGTGACGATACACATTAGATACATAAGCAATAGGTTAATCGCCCAAATAAGAAGGTCGCTAGGGTAACATACACGTTTTTCCCTGTGGTGGGGTTCGTTCCAGCTATTTTCCATCGAGTCTCTTCGTAGCAGGTCCTCGTTAAGAACATCATCGTAGCCGGTCTGCTTGTACTTGTCACTTGGATCAAATCCATCCCGGTGCACAACAACATTATTGAAGCTGTTTCCGAACGCTGTCTCACTGGCATCAATCGTTGAGATGGTCACCTGTGCGTTTGACAGACTAGACGTGGTTGATGAAATGCCGGTGATTCCCTCAGGAGCGTCAAGATCAACATTCCTGGCCGTAATTTCAAGTGTGTAGTCCTGTCCAGGTTTTAGGACAGCATCGGGTGCCACAAAAAGTTCACCCGTTGTGGAGTTGATGACAAATAAGGCGTCCCTGTTACCGCTTTCAATGGCATACTTTATACGTGCACAAGGGCATTTCTTTTCTGTCTTGCATGTGGCTTCAAAATCGTCGTCTTTGGCTGATACCTTGAAGATTCCGTTGCCAGAAGGCGTCGATGGATCTGTCTTGGTTCGGTACTGTCCCTGTGGAAATTTTGGAGGATACACGTTTTCTGCAACAAATGTTTCAAATTACTGATTGCCAGCTAAGCAAAGAGATTTTAACTCATTTCACCCTGATAGAAGACCGAGTCAACAGCTTTCCTTGGCGCGCTTTGGGCGCACTGTGCCCAGAGAGCACCAAGGTAAGCTGTTGATCATGGGTATATAATTTGGAATGATCTTCCATGCAGGTTTCATCCAAAATTTTGAAAAATAATCCCTAAATTAGTGAAATACAATTGGCAGACGACATTTAGATATTAGCGAAGAAAAAAAAACGTCATTAGGGTGAAATGAGTTCATATCTTTATATCTTTGGTGTGGTGTGGGCCAACTTCTATGATAACCGTTTGCTCTTGTCAATGTATCAGCCAGCCGATATCTCCGGTCGGGCCGAGCCCACACAACGCGAATAACTAGAACCATTCATTTGCCAAATTCCCTTTCCGGATGCAATTTTGCCATTGTGGCAGAAAAAAGTCGCTGTGCTCCTATCTTACTGCCGTGTTGATACTATACTTGCCACGCTGCTTTATTACTGTTGTATTTATTACCTACAATTGTCTTCAGCTGCGCTGCACACTAACATTACGAGTGATACATGTCTGCTGCTTGTTACAAAGATCAGCTGCAGAGCATCAGAATTCCAACAATACCGGAGGCTACTTTGTATATATATATATATATATATATATATATATATATATATATATATATATATATATATATATATATATATATATATATATATATATATATATATGTATACATATACATATGAATATATATATATATATATATATATATATATATATATATATATATATATATATATATATATATATATTCTTGAAGAATACGATCAGATTTTTACCCTCAATGCTTTGTCACCTTACTAGACTCGAACAATGATTTATTTCAGACCAGGGAGTGAAGAAATCATGACTGGGAAAAGAAAGTATTTCACACAAATTCCATAAAGCAGTCAAACACAACATACGCATAGACGATTGTAGAGAGGTGAAGGTATACTAACAGAGATTAGAGACCATCACATATTGCAAATGTTAGGGATGGTTCAACATTATCATCATTTTTGAATTAGTACTTATGGTACTAAAATTCATGACTCCTCTTCCTCCTCCCCCCAAATTAGTACTTTAAAAATGACGATTTTCCCAAAAAATGGGAAAAGTGTACAGACCCATTTACCCCCCCCCCCTTGCGTACTGTAAGTACTAATTCAAAAATGATGAAAATGTTGAATCATCCCTTAGATGCCTAGAGAGCATTAGGTTGCACTCTGGGAAGTAATTCCCAAAGTACAACAATCGAACCCATCTGTTAGGAAGTAATTCCCAAAGTACAACCATCGAACCCATCTGTTAGGAAGTAATTCCCAAAGTACAACAATGGAACCCATCTGTTAGGAAGTAATTCCCAAAGTACAACAATCAAGCCCATCTGTTATAAATGTGCAATGTCCCAGAATCACGTATTGAATCTGCAGAAACCTCCACTATGGAATTAAAGATTTACAATCTCTATTCCGAAAGCTGTTATTCTCTTTCTTAATAAACTTACCAAAACTACATGTTCCATAACGAAGGAGGTATTTCACTTGCACTACATCTGAGCAAGCCAGATACGTTTGTCAGATTTCATATCCAGAAAATTTTACTGTGCTATATAAACATCTGATTTGCCTCTTAACATCCTAATCATCACTTACCATTAGCAATGATACCCTGTGTTGTTCCTGTACACTTGATGGATGAATTTAAGGCTAACCTGGTCATGAAATCAAAATTTACCGAGAATTGCTACAAGTATGTATAACTTTCTATCCACAGTAATATTTGCATAATCTTCTACATGCAAATGGCTATATTGTCGTAGATTTTATGTCACGGCACCCTTTGAACACAGCTACTTCTGACGCGTGTCATGCATATACCTAGATTGACCATGTTTTAGTTCTGTGTGTATGACTCTGCATCATTTAAATCCTGCCAAATCATTCCCCTTGACACTGGGCATATAAGTGGCCCATCAAAACTGATAGTAACTTTACTGTTGCAGCTCGCAGTGCCCCAAACACCACTGGTACTATTTCGGCTAGAGTGCCCCCAATTCAATTGTAGTCCTGCTTCGGCTCGCAGTGCCCCAACACCATTAGTTCTGCTTCGGCTCGCAGTGCCCCAACACCATTAGTCCTGCTTTGGCTCGCTGTGACTCAACACCACTAGTTCTGCTTCGGCTCGCAGTGCCCCAACACTACTAGTGCTGGTTTGGCTTGCAGTAACCCAACACCCCACTAGTCCTGTTGCGGCTCGCAGTGTCCCAAATCCAACAACCCGACTTGGCACCACATTTTTGGGGCCACTTGTCGCTCTCAAAGACCACCTTTTTTCAAACCATCGATCCTAAAGGCCCCATGATTTTAATTCTGGCTCCTAAAGGCCCTCATAAATTATACTCCAGCTCAATTACGGCTCTTTTTCCCCGTTGGGATATGCACTTCTTTGCCTGTGGTAATAACTCTGTCAATACCAGCTCCCAAAGACACCCCCACCCCCATTTTCTTATTGATTCAGCTCCTAATGAGTCTGGATTTCATGCTCTCAGTGGAGCCTACCCACCCTAAAATATGGGTAGTGCCCCCCCCCCGGCTTGGCACTGTCATACAAAGTGGAATAACGTATCTCGCAATAAGTTTCTGACAGAACAAAAGTGGGAAATTTGTTTGTTTTGAACCCATCCATTACAACTATCTGAATGCCCACAGGACGCAGTTGATTTACGTAAATGTTTGACTTTATTTATGAGACAGTAATTAAGATATACTACACTCTTGAATTGCTTTTTAAGCGAAAATCGTATTTGTCACTGATATTTTCTCAATTACGTAACAAAACAAACATGTAAAAAAGAAACGCTTCTGGTGGCACCTGTGGGTCCCTCATAGAAAACCAAGACACGGTGTAATCTACGTTTGTTACACAGGCGTTAAAACCTGTTCAGAAAAACCTACAGGAGACCAACTGACAAATTGTCCAATCGTAAAAATTTGCGTCTCAACACACTGTACATCGATGGTACGCTTGCTGGTAACAGGCTTTGGAGCGCTATGAAACAAAAAAGACAAAGAAAAAGTAGAGAAAAAAGAATAAAGAAAAAACAAACCGGGGTTATATCGAACCTACAGTCAGATGACTCTGCACCCTACTACAGGTATGTGCGAGACAATGACGTCACTGCAGATCAGGAAGAGACAGGGGATAGTGTCATTCGAAGAACATCAATGTTCTGACAACACAAGAAATGTTGCGCATGTCCATTAGTGGAAAAAAATGACTGATTCAGTGAAATGTTACTCGTCGCCGGGAGGTGACAGGGTTACACGCTGCAAATCTGAAAATGGCAAATGGGATATGCATTTTTTCAGCGTCTGGTTTCATTCTACAGTGCGACTATAAAACATAATGTCCCAGATACATCTGTTGTCAGGGATATAGTCTCTATACTAGGAAAGTCAACCTTTAGTTCAGCTAATGCAAATAGTTACCACTGTTGGCTCAGTTCATGCGAAATTCTTGAAATGTCTTGCTCACGTGCTCCGATATGTGGCTCAGTTTGGATTCAGTCAATCATGTAATTTCATATCTTATTGCAAACAGATCAGCTGCTTATATTATACTGCCTGGACCCAGACCTTTGCTTTGACTCTGTTTACTATGGAGCTCAATGGTACGACTCTAATGTATCAACTGTGTATCCTACCTACTCAACACTGGAGATTTGTGTGCTGTCGGTACAAATGTTTAAATGGCATAGTGAAGTGGAATAACAAATCAGTAAATCTTTTGTCATCATCAGGTACACTCGCCAAGAGAGTGGTCTCTTGCTTCTATGGTTGTTATTAATTTCAGGTCTTGTACAGTCAAATGACCCAGGATATACAATCGAGCCCCTCCCGAATCTTTTATGTGGAACTAAACAAATCCAAATAGGTTTACGACGTGCTAGGGGTAGCATGTAAACAGGATATGTTCAGGTTTTTACAATGCAATTACAGTGCAAATACTTGTGGAAGCATAGAGCAAATCGTACAAGTTTTTGTAACAGCATGATGTGCAAAGCAGGAAATATTGCGTTAAAGGTTAGTGTGAGTGTGTGTGTGTGTGTGTGTGAGAGAGAGAGAGAGAGAGAGAGAGAGAGAGAGAGAGAGATAGAGAGGCTCCCTAGCCATGCTACTACTGACCATCATATACTAATATCCAAAATGAGAAGAATGAGTAGAAAATGGTGTCTAGTAATCCGCCCGAATACCATTTAAGGAATACAAATTTTTCTATGAGAGAATTTTATACTCCCGCGTAAAGAAAAAAGGAAGAGCACTGAAAAAAATTGTATCGGGAGCACATTCAAAATTAAAAGATGCCGTTACTAAGAGAACAAATCCTAGAGATAATATTGACCCAACAACATGGTTTGGCCACTTTTCACGGATAATATCACAAAATGTAAAAGCAAACCAATATCCAAAAGGAACTGCGGTTAAAATATTGATTCATACATGCAAAAATATTGATAAGTCTTTCACAGAAGTGGACTTAGAATCAATGAGACTAAAACAGGTATTGAGCAAGGACTTTAAAATTGTTTGAATATTTTAGATACCTAGTGTAAAGACTAGAAAGTCAGCATGCGGATATAACCATCGTGATATTTAATAAAGCAGGGAAAAAACCATCCAGTTTAGATGATTTTCAATTGGAGGTTGTTTCAAAATATGTGCATCTTGCAATAGAAATATCTGCTTCAGGATCATTTGATGGTGCTGTGAAATTACTGCGCGATAAAGCAAGTATAGCTGCTGGTAGACTGAAGAAAATTTTCAGTGCAACTGATGCCTCATCAAATTTGTATTCATCTATGTTTGAGAGCTTTAATGCTTCGATTTTGTTATATGCTTAAGAAATATCGGGATGGGTATACACTTATTCTCTGTCCAAGTCACTGGCTCACGATAATATAAAACGATACTTTGAACCTAGCAAAGAGAGGTTTTATGCTAGTTCCCTGAAATACTGCCTCAGTGTTCACCTCTCCGATCTGTTATCTTTATAAACGATCTACCTCTTCATATAAAGAATAAAGTAGATATGTATGCTGATGACTCATCCATCTATACCGGCGACAAAAGAGTTGAAATAAAAGACAATTTAAATGGCGATTTTAAAAACCTAAGTGATAGGAGCAAGGCAAACGAAATGGCTATTGATATAGATAAAAAAGTCCATGCTCGTCGCTAGTGATAAAAACGAAGGCATCAAACTTCTGAAAATTTGAATGGTAAATTTGATGATCAAATTCTGGAAAATGTGCAATGTAAAAAGTAAGCGGTGGCCAAGGTGGACCAATCACTGTCACGGAAAGACCAATGCCATTAACTGTTTAGATCTGTTCCAGTCATTATTGCTTTGTTCAGAAGGCTAAAATGTTGTCCACACTTATCTGCAAGGAAAACCTTCTCTGTGTGGATACATACTACCCCTATTTTGATTATTCTAGTGTTATCTAGGATGTGTTGCGATATACAGAAGCTTATCAAATTGCAGACACGCTTCATCAGAATCATGATGGATGTTGGCTGTAGAGCATCAACAGCTGATTTTTTCAAACTCTCGGTATTATGACCCTTGCAGAACGTTTACAACATAGGAAAGCTCTTATGATTTACAAAAGCTTAAATGGTCATGCACCTACATAAAGGCGGCGCATGTTCGTATATATACATGATACACATGGAAGAAACATTCGTTCATAGGAAAATTTACAGCTCAAGGTAGCCCATGCAAAAAAGCAGCATATCGAAAATCCTTTGCTGTATCCGTTAGTATATTGTGTCCCAAAGGACAGTTGTGCCATCTATTTAATGTCTAATTTTGAATGCTTCATTTTAAACACCATACTTATTTCATATATATATTTATATATCAACATACTTACAAGTTATGATGCTTTTTGTGTAGTTTCCTTGAGTTTCTTATAATATATCATACTGATTTATAGGTTTATATACTTATATACCATTTTCATGTATATTCGTTGAATGCATGTCACCCACATTGTTATTTATTATGGAGGGCACTGCGGAAGATAAACATTTGTAAATCATGTTACCCTCCTATAATAAAATGAAAATTATCTATCTAACTATCTATCTATCTATCTATCTATCTATCTATCTATCTATCTATCTATCTATCTATCTATCTATCTATCTATCTATCTATCTATCGATCGATCGATCGATCGATCTATCTGTCTGTCTGTCTGTCCGTCCGTCTGTCTGTATTACCACTGAATCCACAAATAAGTTACACTTCTTTAATGTCATCTCTTTCATCACTTCGTAGGATCTCACTGGTATCATTACACGCCTTTTACTATACTTGCAACAAAAAAGTGTTACAATCTGGATTTTATCAATGTATAATATATGTATGAATATTCAATTTTCCACAATATGCATAAGCTAAAACTCTGAATGTAAGAAAGACAAGCCACAGATAGTGGTTTATAATCACAGTTACTGTTGTTTGCCAAATTAACATAGGTATTAAAAACTTACCGTAAGCATCACAGTAGGTTCCTGTCCAACAGGGGAAACATTTGCATATGCCTGAGGGAGTGCATGATCCGTGGTGGCACGGGGTTCTACAACATACCATGTATATATTTGTTGATAAAGTTCATAGTGGCAAGACGTACATATGACTAATAAATGTCACGCTGGCGAAGCTTTCTACCACATGCGAAACATGTACAATTGAAAGTCATAGTGGAGAGACACATATATGACTGAAAAAAAAATAAAGGTGGAGAGGGGTTCTGCATGCCAAATGTGTATAATCAATAAAATGCATGGTGGTTAGGGTTCCTACAACATGCTAAATGTTTATCATTGATAAAACGGCATTGTGCCGTAACATATAGTTTAATGATTTTATCACTTTAATAAACTTATGGCAGCCCATATTCGGCAACATAACAAATTGGTCTACTAAAGAAACACTCATGGTTGCAAAGAGTTCTAGAGTATTGCATATATTAATTTTTAACCGAGTCTTCGTGGCGGATTTTCTTTGGAAAGTCCGACATCCTGCATGTTTACGTCTTTAAAATGATGTTTAACTTTATAGTAAAACGTAAACAATAGCACCATGCAGGCAATCACAGCACTTTGAAAAGTTTGCAAGTTTTTTGGTCTAGAGGGCACTGAGAATTCGACTTCTACACGTTTAAACAATGGTTAAACTTCCACAAAAAATGTCTGCAGCAGGAAACTGCTTTTTATTGCCGTTAATCAAGAGTATTTTTTTTCATCTTCTAAACGTGTTACTACATGTACTCTTTTCGGAACCACCACAAGAGACTGTGTACATTCAATTCATTGGAAGACAGTTTGCTTTTGCTTGGAGTACATCTAGCAAAGAGGAGCAGAAAGAAAAATCGGCATTCTGTGGTCAAACAGAGGCACCGTTTTCGGTGAGAGTTGTTTGCGTTAGTACAAGCATGCTTCACATTCGAGCCGGTCACGTGTACGTATTTTTCATTCATTCGAGCTTCTGTTTTTCTTCAGTCATTGGTAAGCCATGCCGACATGTTAGATGCATATGAATGCCATGTTTACAAATAAATCAATAGTATATATTAAAAATAAATTGAAAGCAATACGCGGAAACATGGTGCCAAAGTATCGGGGATTCTTATTCAAAGGTTCCTGTCAGAACTGAACACGTGTATCCCTTGTGAACTTCTCCGCCATCGCTCGTACTGATGTCTGTTAAATAATAATAATAATAATAATGATAATAATAATAATAATGATAATGATAATAATAATAATAATAATAATAATAATAATGACGACGATGATGATGATGATGATGATGATGATGATGATGATAATAATAATGATAAAATAATAATAATGTATTCATTTAATTTTAATCTTGGGTATACTAAATAAGCATAAATGCTAGTTTACATCATAGCTCAGCTGACAAAATGATGTATGGGCTTATGCAACACGAAAAAGTGGCTTATCAATAGATAAAGTCTCCGAAAATAAAAATAGTTGAATCTCGACGGATATATTCGTAGTTTCAAAGTCATTGCCCCAGAGCGCACCTGAATTACAATAAACCATGACCAGTGATCTGACTTGCAGCTCTGAAATGAAAGTTTGAAATGAGCTAGTGACTGTGAGGTTCTTACAGTAAGCGGTAGATTATTCCATATCTCATTTCCACCGTAAGAACAATTTCTTTTAAAAAACATACCATTTTGGGCTTGGCTTAATAAGTGTCCTATTCCCTGTAGCACGTGTGTCTCGATTACTGACCTCACTGGCGAGTTTCAGTTAACTGGGTATATACTCTGGCGCTAATCTATTTAGGCATTTATAAATCAGAACCTTTAGAGGAAGTCAATGCCGTCTTACAATGGCAGCCATCCAAGGTTACGAAAAAACGGAGAGGAGTGTTCAAGGTAATGTGTGTCAAGTATCACCACAGCTGCACATCTCAGTCGTTTGAACACACGAACAAGGAAATGCTGGCTGCATGTACCCCTTATAACATTGCAGTAGTCCAAGTGAGCAAACCGTTTGCATTGCATACCGTCTTGAGGGCAAAGTCAAAGTTACCGTTTAATCCCGTTGACGATGATGATATTTTTGGGGGGGCAATATTTAAATTTGTTGTCTGTATTATCAGATATTGGATTCGCTATTTCGAATGAAAAACTGTTTGTTCCCTTTGAGTAAAATGATGGTAAGAACCATATACTGATACATGAAACCGATCCCGATTTTCACAATATGTGAAAGATTCATGCAGTAGTCAGTATGATACTAAAGTTTTTTTTTATAATATGGCACACGTATGTCTGCTTGATCCATCCATGCTGTCACTCTTTCATTACAATATAAGAAGTCTACCTGTCCATATGAAAGAACTTGAGAATTTTTTGTTTATATTAAAACATCGATTTAACTTAATTTTTTGTGAGTTGCAGAAACATGGCTGACAGATGACAATGAAGATATTTTTAATTTACTTCAGTATAATCATATAAATAAATATACAGATGACAGGGATGATTGAGGCGAATCACTATGTATTGACGAATATTTTACATATACTCACAGAGATGAATTATCTATATTCAGCTAGGTGTTAGAATAAGTTTTTATTGAAATTCAAAAGGGACGTATACCTAGTGCTGAACATATTATTATTGAGGTTATTATATACCATTAGGGAGGTAATCTAAATGATTTATGAGGATTCCACCTCGGCTGCAAGGAAGTTCAACACTGGACTAAACAATCATCCTCAGATCGAAAACGTTTATATGCATATATATATATATATATATATGTGTGTGTGTGTGTGTGTATATATATGTATATATATGTATGTATGTATGTGTGTGTGTGTATGTGTGTGTGTGTGTGTGTGTGTGTGTGTGTGTGTGTGTGTGTATGCCCTCTATCTGTCTCGTGGGCGGTCGTGTTCTCTTCTAGCTGGTCTTGTTCGTCTCGTGCTGTTCTGTGATGCCTGTCTTCTTCTGCGAGAGAGATTTATATAGGGCTTTGCCCTCTTTCCCAATTGCGTGTACCTATTGTATTGATATAATTTATGTAACATTCGTAAATTAAATAAGTTTTTATCTTAATGATTTCAATGATGCACTTGAAAATGTCATGCAGGTTGTGAAAAAAGTGTTGCTATTTAATGGGAGATTAAAATACCAATTTACTCGATAGTGACACTCATATCAGAAGTGAATCTTCCAAAACTTAATGTTTTCAAATTCATACCTCTCATCAATTAACAGATCTACATGTGTTACTGAAAGCTCAGCTACGCTAATAGATAATATATTCAGTAATGACTCAGATCCATCGAAAAAACCTTTTAAAGGATTTTTATACAGATGTATCAGACCATTTTCCTATGTTTCGAATTTGTTAAAAAAAGTATCTCTTAATAAGACTTTGCCTCAAACCAAAAGAATAACTAATTGAAATACTTTATCACATATGAGAAATAGGCTTCAAGCACATGGCGGGGGATCCGTCTCATCAATTCAAAATGAGGTCATGTCTGTTTTCATGAAGGAATTTAAACAACATAATGATGTTAAAATTGTGTAAATTAACTCCTTGATTTGTAAACAAGGAAAACCATGGCTTACAGAAGGCCTCATTCAATGTATTTAACGACAAAGATATACTATATAGAAAAATCAAACAGAACATGAGCAGATATATTTCTTATCGTAATCGATTGTATCGTGTTTTAGGAGTAACAGGAAAAACGCCATTACAATAATATCATTGGCCTAAGTAAGCAAAGCCTTTCTAAAGTATGGAAGGTTATAAATGACAGTATAGGAAAATGCAAATCAATTGTAAATAAAATATTTATATCGAATAACTAAATTTTAACATTACCTACTCACATTGACAATCAATTCAATATATTCTTTACTACAGTGGGCGCTAATGTAACCAAAACAATTCCAAATGTAAACATACTTCTACACTTATTTTCCCATGATCAGTATGTAGATTTCTTTTCTTTCTCCTATAATCAAAGATGACATTAGAATACTCATAAATGCCCTAAAAAAATTCCAGTCCTGTCTGTGATGATTAAGTTTAAAAGTGGTAAAATATATCTTGCATGAAAGTACATAACCTTTAACTCATATTATAATTCTGTCACTCCCAAAAGGTGTATTTCCAGACATATTAAAATTGGCCAAAGCTTTCTTTTTGTTCAAAGAAGTGACAGGGAATGTTTCTCTTATTACAGGCCATGTCATTACTGACATGTTATTCTAAAGTATTTGAAAGAGTTGTATATTATAAACTAATGGAATATTTAGATAAATTAGATATATTAAATAAATATCAATTTGGATTCAGGAAACGATTAAGCACTGAAATTGCTGTTGGTTATTTAACTAGCAAAATAATAGAGGCTGTACACAATCGTGAAAATTCATTAACGGTGTTTCCCGACTTGTCCAAGGCTTTTGATACATTTAATCATGATATTCTTTGGAATAAGCTGTTGCACTATGAAATTAGAGGAGTACCTTCAAAATTGGTTTTCATCATATTTGTGTATTTGTAGACAATATGTACACTTTCAAGGTATAAATTCAGGCACATTGATTGTTACTTGTGGGGTTCCACATAGATCCATCTTGGGACCTCTCTTATTTCTTGTTGATGTTAATGGCTTGTTTCTTGCTTGTCCAGATTGTTTTTGTCTTTTATTTGCAGATCACACAAACTTGTGTTCTTCAGAAAAAATATGGAAACATTGATACATTGGACTACTATAATACTGAATTCAGTATCAAAACGGTTCTATGCTGATAAGCTATCTTTGAATACAGACAAAACGTATTTTATGGTCTTTCATGTAATAAGAAAAAACTATGACAACAGTGTGATAAATATTAAAATTGAAAATACTAGTATAACCCAAGTGTTTAATGTTAAATTTCTAGGAGTTTAGATGGATGAAAATGTTCATAGTGGAAATGATGACATCATTACAAGGCGAATGGGACCTGCTAGTTCTTTTTTTCAATTTGGGAAACAGGTGGAAGTCTGACGGGGCTAAAATTTATCAGGTGAAGAAGGGGGATGAGTTGCAAGCCACAATCATGGATCATTGACATGACAACCACCGATGTGGGAACAGGAGCATTGTCTTTGTGGAACCGGACTCCTTTAGTTAGGAATTCCACCGTCGCGTAGCTTTGACAGCTTCACGTAACTGTCTCAGTAGGTCAGCATAATATCTTCCATTGATAGTAGGGCCTTTTTCAAGATAATCAATCAGTAGAATGCCCTTGGAATCCCAAAAGACTGAAGACATAATCTTTCGAGCAGAAAGAACCGACTTGGCTTTTTTGGGGGGTGGTGATCCCGGATGCTTCCATTGTTTTCGACTAAATTTTGGTTTCTGGTTAAAAGTGATGAATGCAGGTCTCACCCATGGTTACAGGTTACAGACCACAGTTGTGGTTGGCTAGTTGCGTATCCCAACGGAGATGGTCCGTAATAGGAGATATTTATATTAATCCTTCCCCCCCCCCCCCCCCAACTGTAAACCTGATTGCCTAGTCTCGCTTGGGGAGATATGGCGAAATACGGGTCCGTACCTGTGGGGACAAGCGGGATATCACTAATATTCTGGAAATACAGAATACTTATTAAAGGCATATGGACATTTTTCTTATATATGGCTCGGGAAGTAGAAGAATACCAGTTTGGCATTTGTGAACTGAGATTACTCAAAGTTTGCTAATTTTGTGAGAAATGAGCATATGGCCTGTCTGTGACAGTGATGTGACCCGCACGTCCCCCGTGATCGCCAGGCGTCAAACCCGTGCTTTGTGGCGGGAATTTGATATGCATACTGCGTATTGTGAAAATACTGTGTTTTCAGCATGCTGTAGCTTCCGTTTAAATAAAGCTAGCTAAGTCAGGTTTACTGCATCACAGAGTTGATTCATTGGTGGTCATCTAGATGCAGTGTCTTCCAGGCCAGGTGGGAACTTTATGGTGGGGAAGGACAATGATGTGACCCCGGCCAGAGCACAGTTCATACACCTGTATAAAGCTGACATCCCGGTGTTGTTTCGCATTTCAATTATCACAAATTAACGAGCTGGGAATTATATGACTAAAATCCATCCGTGTTTTTCTGACATTTTCATTTGGTAAATGCCGTTCACAAAATTTTAAAATACCAAAATGCAAATTTTTTATAGACTGAAAAATGCTAATATGGAAAATAGAAGGATTTATAACTGTGGTCTGTGGCCAACAAATCGGGTCTGTGAAACTGGCACCTATTACCACACCACTGGTGATATCCTCAAGTCTATTGTAATGTTTACAAAAGTACCAGTAGTAGAATGCGGCTGTCTGAAACCAGAATGAAGTCTAGCGATGAGGTTATTTGCTAAGATATTGGTATAAACTGTCATGAACTACTACTTTAATTACGTTACTCATTATAGAGAGCATAGAAATGAGTAGGTAATTGTTACAATCATCCAGTGGTCCTGACCTATGGAAAGCATTGGTAGGAAAGCTTGAAATGAACAGGAAGAATCCCAGTGTATGGGGATAAGTGCTAATTGTTGATGTTGGGATGATAGCTTCTGCACCAACCCTCAGCGCCCTCACCGCAATGTTATTCAGGCCAGTCGCCTTCCCATTAGGCACGACTTTTATTTGCTTAGCCAAATACTCTTCTATGATAATAGCTAGGGTAAAAGAAGCATTATCAGGAATATGTCTAGAAATTACTGACTGGATTGTCTGTGTTCTAGCAAAACGTTGTGAAGCCAAGATGCTAACGATGGCAGTGGAGCAGTCATTGAATGTGTTGGCTCTTGCTTTGGGTTCATCCGTTTTGTCGTCTCCTACCTTTAGTGCAACGGGAAGAGTTAGAGCGTTTTCCTGGTAGCAGTTACTTCAAACATTTGCATGGTATTTTGGTATGGATGAGAAAATGGCTCAGAGAATGTAATTCTGTATTCCCTGCTTGTCCAGTGTTGATAAAGAAAAAGCACGACTGAAGTTAAGCTACGCAGTAAACACCGCCTCTATGATTAAATGCCTGGTAACCACTTAGATCTGGTTTCAATCATATTAGCATAGGAACACAATCCCGTTAATTGATGAGGGAGATGATTGCTTTGTTGTGGAAAAAGGAAAACACAATTATTTTACAGCATTGAGGCTGCATATGGTGTGTGCAAAAATTCGCGAAATTAAATGCTCACGAGAATAATATTTGTGACATAGATTGTCCGTAAAAATAAAAACATTTACCCTTTATTCGTTATGGCCCGTTTCTGAGCATAGATAGCTTAAGATAATGTACAACTTGGAAAAGTGACTTTGCTTTCAGGCCCAATATCATAGAAAGATGCATCACTGACATAATAAGCCTAAAAAGTCAATTGACAGCAAGTTTTATAGAATCTGAATGGACTAAACATGGATCTCAAAGTTCAAAGTTGTCGTATAAACACAAGCGTTCTGGGTTAAAATGCTTTTTCTTTCTTTTTTTTTCCTTTTTTTGTTTTTGTTTGCAAAATTTTCGCAATTTCCTGAAATATACTCGGGATAAAATGACCATATTCCTGCTATTATAATAAAAAATAATGTCAGAGATTTGCACATCTGCATCTGTTAGTTCATAATAGTGACACAAAACTGAAAAATTGATGGCTTTTTTGTAAAATTGATCAAGTTTGTGGGACTTCATTCTTGACACACATTTAAAAAGAAACTAATCATTCCTGAGAGAATCACTGATACACTTTTGCTTTACAGATTTTTTGAATAAATCAGTCTGTATTTGATTGAAATCAGAGAACTCATTCGGGAGTAATATGTGAAACGGATATTTTAGAGCAGTTAGCTAATGTCAGTAATTGAGATCCAAAGGTTAGCACGGTTAATTGACTACCATGTAAATATTGAAATTATTTTGTTAATTTCTTCAGATTGTATTGCTTTGAACTGCAAAATTTGGAAATTTGATACATTTATACAAATATTTGAATTAGACACAAGAAGCCTTCCCGCCAATGTGGGCCTGCTCAGTATTTCAGCGGCAGACATTTTTTCACTATGCAAAACAATATCTATATTTTGAGCGATAAAAATGCAGTTTGTGTGTGTGTGTGTGTGTGTGTGTGTGTGACTACAATGGGGAAAACAACCTTTTTCGCTAAATAGCGTTCGTTCTAGGCAAACATTCTACATAATCACCCTCGCCAGCCATGTTTGATCACTTTTCGCTTTCAAAAGAAAGCTGTATTGGGTTTATCATTCTCTAATCGAAACGTGTCTTTTCGTTTGTAGAGTCATGCAGTTACCACAAATATGTTTACCTACACTTTTGTTTATTGCAGCTAAATGTACTATGTAGCAGCTGCTCGTGACGTTCTCCATGGAGACAGATACACAAAGCTACTCCTACCCTCCTACCAACACATGTAAATTTTTAATCAACCTTCATCCCACAATTTCTTAAAGCAAATTTAAATGTCTTTGTTTTTAACAAATTGATCATCTCAGGCCACCGAGGAAGAGTGCAGTTGTGAAATGCATTAGGTAAAGTATGAAAACGAGACCAAGGCCGAAAAATGAAAACACAGGAAAAAGTACAGTGAAAAGAAACTGGGTCAAAGTAAAATACTATCACTTCCATCCATCAGCTATCGTCTGACAGCTTCATCACTCGTTGTAGATATCACGTACATCAATCATTTAATAATAATCACTGTAAATTATGGCAAAAATGCATCGACCATCTTTGTGTAATACCGCTTGCACATCAATATAAGACACTGAAGTGACATCACATTTACCAATTGATATATACTTAGTTTCCCTTCCAATGTTTTGATTGACAGCTTTTTATATCTTTGGCAACATTGCATTGCACATAAACAGTAGATTTGAGGATATATTGTAAAAATGCAATACTGGGTGACACAGTCCAAACACGTAAGAAATGATATATTTAAAAAGTGCCTTGACAAACTTGATAATATAAAGAAACGATATTAACGCTCTCTGTATGAGGCTCCGTTACACATTGCTTAACTATTTCGAAGAAAGAAGTTACAAGAAAAAGTGAACTCTGAGACCCTCCCCGGGAATATCCCAGGGCATCACGTGCACCTGGCTCGTGAAAGTAAACACGCACATCTGGCTAATATCTAGTACACGTACCGTGATTGGTTAAAGTCGGGTTGCGGTGTCGCATTGTGGGTAATAACGACGTCAAAAGTCTTTCGGTGCATATGCAAATGGACGACACGTGAAACGGTTCCATCCATGCTTTCACGGAATAAATTAAAAGTTTTTTTTATATTTTAATGACACAATGCCTGCAGCGCAAACATCTATTCTACTAGAAAAACATTTAGGGAATGTTACCATACGGCCTGCGGCGCAATAATCTTCACTTTAGGTAGAAATATAGACATCGTAGCGATTAAATATGTAGAGCACAATTCAACATTGATTTTATTAACAAGTATACAGATATGCCATGAAGAAGAGTTAAGTATAGGTGTCCCAGGCTGCACTAGTACAGCCTGGGATCACATAGTCAACGAGAGACAACTAGTTTGGTCCAGTGCGCTCTTCCTCCTGCCATATCTGTTTTAGTAAAGTACCTTGTTAAGAATGATAACCATACAGGTGGCCAAAACTATAAATATCTTCTCCACAATGATAACCATATGCCTGCCTGCTATCTACCATTTTTGATCACTTCGTCAATGAAGGTTGGAACCTTTCTGCCATTTTGGTAGAAGTGAACATCTGCGGCGCGCATGGAAGCGAATTGTCGTCTGTTGGAGGAGGGGTGTAAGGGTAATTTGTACAGTGCTAAACACCATTGTCTCCAGCACGAGAGGTGCAAATATTGATCACATTTTGACTGAACATGTGAAAATTATGTTTGTTGTATCAACAACTTTGGCGTCAGTTGGCAAACCAAGCAGCTTAAACTCTTAATGGTGTTTTTGTTTTCGTTAATAGTAATGAAAAGTTCCCCATACCCCCTCATCCCATGACGTAGGTAAGCTTACGAAATGGACGTCATTTGCTTACGTTTCGTGGTTGCATTGCATGCCCTCTTGCAATAATGACATAATAATTTGCGTTTTTCAAAACGTAAAAGCTCGAGTGCAATGTCCGGTTTATAACATTAACACAAATAAAAAAAAGCAAGTTTCCATAGTAGCCATAACTGACAAAATTTCTTTCATCGTGACAACGTATACCTTGGCTTTTTTCCTGACCAAACGTGTAATACTTTGCTCTTAGAATATCGGACTTGGTAGTGTTCAAACGGTACATGGGCTTACAGAATTAGGTTTGCTAAGTTTCTCTGTGTATTAAATATGTATATATTCGAAATTTAAATGGCCTCCTAAACTCCCACTCAGCAGGCAAAAATGATTCACCGTGGTAGTCTGTCCTGAGTAATGCTATAAAAATATATGCGAAGTGATTTAGGTGCCTATGAGACACCATTGTTAACCATGTACAGTTTACAAATATTTATTGCTTTAAGAAAGTATCAAATTCTACTTCTTGTACAAAACTGCAAAATTGTAATGTTTATCTACAAATCATATGAATGGAAAATATTTCTGACTAAATTTCCTGACTTTTGGCCAAATTTCCATTTTCCTGACTATTTTTGCAATTTCCTGATTTTTCCCTTATCATAAATAAATTAAAATTTTCATCACCAATGGGACCCGATACTGATGAAAAGTCCTTGCTTCTATTATATGGACTAAGAAAGATGCATCCCTCATATGAGCCCACAGGCCCAACTCCCTGAAGAGAGGCCACCCATATGTGCAGCTATTAGAAGTTTGCAATTAACATTATATCGCACCCTCCAAGAAAGACCATCCTCCTTTTTAAGACAATTTGGTGCATTTTTGTGGTTTCATAAAAGGGAGAACACTGGATTAAAGGGCAATAAATTATGTGCGCGACATCTTTCTTTTATCGGGCTGCATTTTATATTTCACACAAGGCCAGACCAAAACTGCCTGTCCTGGGAATCTGAAATAGTAAAACTTGTAAATTGGAAGTTTTACTTTTAGGCTTATCACGAAGAGATCAACCTGTGCAGTACCCCACCTGGTCCACTACCAACTTAGGGTGGATCAGTCACTGTGTCACAAGCTGATCCTTTAAATTCCATTTGCGTTGGCTGCCTAGGATGTTTGGAATTCGCAGTATGTTTCAATCAGGCAACAAAAGTGCAGGAGCACAAGCATATTGCCTCCAGTTTCAACCAGGGTAGTTCTCCAATTGAAAAGCACTGTGAAAAGGCATGTTAAATGCGAGTGTGTACCCACTCCTGGGCCAGCCACGAGAAATAATTGAAGGCATAGACCTACTATACTTAGAGCAATGACCTTGGATGTAGCCATAGCCTAGGTATAGGCCTAGATGTGTTTGTAATTGACTTGCTTTCTTCCATCTGGTGGCATTATGTGAATTGTAAAAGCCAAGATATGCATTCATTCAAACTTTACATGGGGTAAAATGCAAACTTACCATCAGCGGATCGATTCCATGGTTTTTAAAACTGCATTTTGCTGATCATAGGCCTAATCCATTACACCTAATTCCACATTTTAGCAATATTAACAGTTCGTTTTGCCCTATTCCACATTTTTAGTATTTATAGTCTGTTCTGCCTGTTCCACATTTTATTAGCATTATTAATGAACTGCGTTTGCGCAAATGAAATCCGTTCCGCCTCGTTCCTGATTGTAACGGTATTCTCAAGCTGCGCAAGCGCAAGTCAAATCGGAAGCAACGCCATTTTGATTCGGCATCCCCATGTTTCAAGCGTATAAGTTAACTCTCCCGCAAGCATGCACTCGAGAAAAGCACTGTTTTGACGTCACCGTTGTCTAGTAGGTTTACATGTACCACACCGTGTAGGAAAAACTAGTCACGGACACATGGTAGCTTTCACCCAATGAAACATTATCATCTGAAAAAAAGTATTTACTAAATATTTGAACGTCTGGGATTCATAGTCGTAGTCTGCTATATTTTGGTTCGATATGTGTGGATCACCACCAGTGGGCACCAAAAATCACCAAGGGTCGTCAGTCTGCACTACAAACTAATGAAAAATTTGAGGAAGTACGGCAATAGGTGGTGTTGTCACCGTTTACTACCAAATGTCGGAAGGTCACGGCCAATTTCAGCCTCAGATTAATCACTCTTTGACCCAATTTGTCAACTTTATCACTTGCCATCATTTACCCATTTGATCTTTTGTCTGGCGGATGTGCCAATCAACCTCTCAAAGTTAGATTGCACGATCCTAAACCCAAGACTATGCACCTGTTACTACAGCGACCTAAATGTGTTTACAACACACACACACACACACACACACACACACACACATACATACATACATACATACATACATACATATATATATATATATATTCTGTTTCTAACATTTATTCACCACATGTTATTTGTTCCTTGTCTCGACAGACCACTCATTTTTCTCAAAATATGATCTCAGGGTAAGAATTTGGCACAATGTCCCATCAAAATATTACCAGGATTACTTAAGAGTCTGGTATAGGCAATACGCGACTTATTCTGTTGCTTTGCACCCCATGAAGTCCGAGAAGTACTATCAGGGTACCAGTCACTGATAGGACCTGTGTCCAGCATTAAAGCAAAACAGGCAGTGTATCTCTTCCACATACTGTGCATTAAGGGCCTGATTCTGTGCTGCGGAATGCTGACCCATTCCTCCTGTAGCGCCTGGATCAGCTGCTGCCAGCTTGTAGGGTACAATGCTTCGTCTCACTTGGTCCCCCATATGATGATGATGATGATGATGATGATGATGATGATGATGATGATGATGATGATGATGATAGTAATAATTTCTTCACTAAATCTACCCCTTTACAACGGGGGCTACCACAGGCAGGACAGAACCTGTGGTACGGCAGCCATGTCAGTAATTTTAGTAACATATATATGCACATTCACCTACATAAAACAATCTTACCAAAAGCATGTGACAATCAAAAAGAAAAGACTGTACTTTGAGACCACCGCCCGACAGCACAGTGAAAGGACGGGTCTTTGCCGTATATAAATGCATGGAACACCTTTTACATAGCTGTATAGCTGTAACAGGGATAACCCAACATAGTATTAGGCTAGGACTCTCCCGGCGGGCTGGGCCGACCCAAGAGCTCCGAAGGATTGAGCGCTTGAGTTACCCCCCCCCCCCCCGCCTTATGAGGGACCACTGTAATGCCCTTCATTGATAAAGTATGAAAATCAGCAGATCCACATTACATGCCCACAATATAAAACACATTGAAATAAAAGATGCTCAGGTGAGTTCCAGTTGGTCTTTAGGAGACTCACGCCTATATCTCCACGCTTCCGCCAAATACTGTTTTGAAATTTCGCCAAAAATATTGCCTGGAATCTCCTAAAAATACATAAAAATAGACATAGTTTTGTTAAAGAGGATGCACTTAAGAATTTAAACCACACGTCATGAGCACCTTTAGACCTTAAAATTTGTTCTAATTGGTTGTATTTCATTCTGATGGAATTAAGACAGGGACAGAGGAACAAGAAATGGACCATATCCTCAGCGGCTTCATTACACAAGTCTCATTTTAAATCTGAACCATTCCATCTCTTGAGGTCCTTTTTAAGCCCAAAGCAACCTAGACAGGCCCTAAACTTGAGTCTTGTACCTTGGAAATTGTTTCAATGTGACATATATTTTTCACCAAAGGTGGATCTTTTCATTGTACGGTACCAGTACAGAGACAACTTTTCATCATTATCCTGAAAAAACAAAAGAGCGTAGCTTTGTAAATTTAGTTTCATGAAAGGTTCTAGCCATTATGTGTCTCATTTTTGAAGGCTCTGTCTAGACCAACATCCTTAAAGACGGTACTTATTTCTGAAAAATAAGGCCAAACTGACCGTGAACCCTCAGAGTGCTTGCCCAGACGGACCAGGAATATTTGCTTACATTACCGTGTATCTAGTAAGTTGTACTTCATTCTGTGTAATAAATGATCCAGAAGCGGTCCAGAAAAAGCTCAATTGGGAGCCAACCAAGCTAGCCTAAAACTGCCGTCATTACCGGCGTACTTTTAACTTTCATGATTGCTCTCGCTACTGAATTTTGAATTGATTTTAGGATTGATAAACACCCTTTAGAGTTGTTATCCAAACTGAACATCCGTTGGATATCGATGGCAAAATAATATTTTTTCAAATACTGTCGCCAAATTTGACCTTGTTTACATCATCAAGAGAAGAAAGAATGGCACACATATAGCCTCTTAGTCGTCCTGCTTTAAAAGTCAAATGTGTCTTCATATGAGGTGAGTCAGTTAAAGATTGTGAGAAAATTATACCCAAATATTTATAAGTAGTACATTCCTTAATACACGTATTTCCTAATTTCCATTTCTTTTCATAGTTTACCCGCTTACCTATTACCATCACTTTAGATTTCTCATTATTAAAAGACATGTCCCACTTGGAAACAAATGCATCAGATACATTTAGCATTTTTGTAGGCTTTCTTCGCATTCAGTTCACCTAAAAGACAGACACATCCGGTTATAAAAGACAAGGATTTTTTTTTCATTTTCAAACGGTATACCCAGGTTATAGCTCCATAACATGTTTCCTAAATCAGACATTACCAGTGAGAAAGGCGTAGGTGATAAAACTGTTTTACTCACATGTAAAATGGGGTTCATGTTTGGAGACAGATACTATGCTGGCTATGGTACCATAGCACATCAACATTCTGGGTGTGCACTAAGTTCATGGTGGATGGGCTATGTACAGTGTGGCACTGTCGTGCTGAAACCATACAATCACATCAATGACTATCAGTGGCGTTCTGTAATGCCACGATATGGCAGTGGTTACCATTTCACTAGCAGTTTCTCATCTATTGGCGTGCCTGATGCAGTCAGCATACCACTCTACTCGACGCCACACCCGTTCTCGACCCACGGCTCACTCCAAACACACTCAAAAAAAGCCTCGACCCACGGCTCACTCCAAACAAGCCAACAACAGGCAAGGTTAGAACGTTGCTAAAGTCAAGGTCCTCTGGCCTGTAGACCACAATATCCCTCGCCCGCCGTTGCACAGTTGGACTGCGGATGCGAGGGTTGATTTAAACGTATTTTATTTTGACTAAGTACACAATATAATACATATGAAAATTATATGCAATTGGGAAAGAGGGCGTGGCCCTATATAAATCCCTCTCGCAGAAGAAGACGACAACAGGACAATACAGGACGTACAAGACGCACAGGAACAGAGAGAAGAGGACAAGCACGGACGAGACATACAGGGAGGCATAATGTTGTATTTTACTGGTATTAGGATGTCATTTTATCTGCAGTTTGGACCGGGGATAAATTTATTGTACCATATAGCAAAAACAAAACAAATATAGAAAAATTTATTAGCCAACACCAGAGGGGTTGAAACGTTGAGTGGGGGAGATGAAGTTATGAACGGATGAAAATATTTCGATATTTTCAATAAAATAACAGTTAGGGGACCCATAAAGAACTGTTTGTAATGTAAAGGGAGCATACTGTGATATAGCAGTATGTAAGTTAGACTGAGGAATTGTGTATTTAGAACAATGAAAAAAATAATGCCACGTATCTTCGTTAGGTGAGCCACATGAACATTTCGTAGTGTTCTTAACACCAATCTTGAAGAGATGTGAATTTAGCTGACTGGCATCCAAACGGAGGCGTGTATGCTGAACAGCTAGGAATCTATTACCAAAGTTATACAATTCATCAAACTTTATAGGTCGGACCACCGGTTGAGTTATACTTGATTTAAACTTTTGAATAGAGTCAGAATTCCGTATTTCTAGAGGTAGTTGATTCCATAACCGAACAGTTGAAGGAAAGAACGATTTGTCAAAAAGGTCGGTCCGAGCTCGGAAATGAGGAAGATCAAATTGCTGACGTATGGTATAATTACCTGTATCAGGAGAAGCGGTAGAAAGGATAGAGCATAGTGCGTCCGGTACAAGGTTATGGACCAATTTGTACATAAGAATCAATTTGGAAATTTCCCTGCGTTTGGATAAAGTTAACCATCCAGTTTCTTCATATATTTTAGCGGTGCTGGTCCCATGCATTGCTCCAGTGACAATACGAGCAGCATTTAATTGTATACATTCTAGTTTTTCTTCATCTTGGACCGTACAGCCACTCCATACTTGACTACCATATTCCAGAATAGGCCTAATGAAAGAAGTATAAATGGTTTCCAGTGTTTTCCTATCTAGAGTGAATTTCAAACTCTTCATGATATTGATTAATTTGGAGGATTTGTTTGATATATCAGTAATATGGTCAGACCTTCTTAAATCAGAACGTATTGTCACTCCAAGATGTTTATGATGAGCCACATCTTGCAAAATATGACCCTGAAAAAGAATTGGGGGGTGAGAAGGTGGATTACTTTTTCTGGAAATAAGCATAGAATCAGTTTTCAAGGCATTGAATGTGACAAGCCAATCTTTGGACCACTGGTCAATTTTAGATAGGTCCATATTCATAGTTTGAGCCGCAGTGACAGGATTATCAATAGTTAGATAGAGTGAGGTATCATCAGCAAACATTTTAATGTTAGATCGAACAATGTCCACAATGTCATTGATGTAAATAAGAAACATCAAAGGTCCTAGAACTGAGCCTTGCGGCACGCCTGCACAGACTTTACCCCAACTAGACGACTGGTCTTCAATGACTACCCGTTGGTGGCGGTTATGCAAATAGTCTGAAAACCATTCAAAAAGAGCTCCCATAATACCAGCTTTCCTTAGCTTATGGAGCAGACCAGCATGCCAAACTTTATCAAATGTCTTACTGATGCGAGGGTTGTGTCTCCGGGGAGACCGGCGGGGAGAAATCTGCCTGATATGTCTGTCTATCCTGTTGAGGTGTTGTCACCCTTTCACAGCCAGGTCTTGGTTGGTCTTTCACAGAACCCGCCTTCCTGCGGCGTCGGCATTGAATGGTGGCAAACCATACGACTAAGGTAAGCCGCTGAGTAGTTGGAAATCCATTTTGGCGATATCACTGAGCCATTTAGTGATATCTCTCAATCATTTCGAGATATCTCTAAATCATTCACATTTAGCAACATTACTAAATGATATAGGAATATCTCTAAATGATTTAGCGATGCCGTTTAATGATTCAGAGATATCACTGGAAATTTAGCAATATCATTAGGCCTAAGTATGATATAAAATTAGCGATATAACTAAAACCTAACCGATATCACTAAATATTTAGCGATATCCCTAAACGACTTCGTGATAACGCCAAATAGGACTAAAATGTCAAACGGATTGACATATACAATGATGCACTTCCCTGTGTGACAGTCCAGCCTCGATAATGCCCGGGAATTGGTTTCGCTCATCCCTGATGGAGTGCCTCCGCGGCTATCGTGGCCTGTAGTAGTGCTAAATGTTGGGACTTCTCTTTGCCTTTATATGGACGCAAGGTCAAAAAATCACTGCACATGCATCAGCCTGAGACCATGCTGAGACTAACCTCTCAGGAAATTAGCAATTTGTGTCGCGCGAAACAGGGGGGCAAAAAGTCAATGATCAGTGATCACATCACGGCACGGGTCAACCAGGACCAAAGCTGCAGGCTCAGAATAGAAGTTTAACTGGGTATTGTATGGTTATCAAGTCGAAGCAAAACTTGATGAATATAGTGATTGATTACAGACGCACGTCTCACTAATAGCGACTAACTTAGGAACAACAAAATAAGGATCGGCCCAGAACGGAAACATCTACGGGCCTCGGCAAAACGAGGATTCTCTTGGAACGCCCTGTTAGCACATACGATCATAGAACTGGTATGGAGAAATATTTCACATTTGAAAGTGGCGGGTTTTCATTGACTGTCGGTATATTCAGGCCTCCTGTTACCACCCACCTGTTCTGAGACACTACAAACGGACGATGATCCCCTTGTTCGGTCGTTTAGAAAAGGTTTTAGCATGCATATGCCCTTAAAATCAAACCTCTGACATCATAAAGTGCAAATGATCCATTCCTGCCATAAAAAGTAAAAAATAACTTTTAAATACGCTGACGCTGCAAGTCACCACCGAGAAGTGCAAAACGCCACGGGTCTGTTACTGGTGGTCACTAATACATGCAGGTTTATCTTTTTGAACCTGAATATAAAGAGGCTTATGGCAGCAAATGACGGTACATTATGCTTTTTGGCGAATGGGCACTTCCAGAATGGTTAATCCTCATTAAAGTTGTCAATGAAACACGGTCCACTACAACGGTATTGAGTTAATTTATACTCTTGGGATAGGAGGCCAGCCGCACTAGTTTAACGTAGGTTGTTCTATAGAAAATATGTGTGCCAGATGGAATGTTAAGTAACAGGGGCAAAATGGCTAGGGGTATGTCTGAGCACCAAGAGGAAATAATATATAGCCTGGAAGTGAAATAACGACTAGAAAGGTGCAAAAAATGTGTTTCGTAATGGGGGTGCCTATGAGCTTTATAAGGGCCATTGGCTATGCAGGATTCACTGAATCCACAATGCCATTGCGTATGGGTTACTCGCAGCTCTCTTAGCTCGACACATTGGCGGCTGGCCTTTCCCAGCATGAGCTAGCCAGGATTTTGGGGTGGTCTCACATTTTCCCCCAGCAGTATAATTTGCTCTCGCGAAGCAAAGCTTTGGTCGCACGTGATGCCCCGCTCTGACGGTCTCGTCTGACCGTGGGTCCCGGGCCATGGGTCGTGCAGATTTCGTTTCATGGCCGCATATACGCCTCGGCCAGCGAGGTCCTGATGCAAGCCCCGATCAACATGCGAGTACTTGTAACTTTAAATTATGAATTACATTCCACTGCATGTGTGTGCCAAAATGTTATGTCCTGTTGTAATTTTGTTCTTGTTTTTGTACATGTTATTATCTAATGTTAAGATGTTTCCTGTCTCCTTGTATTTGTTGGTTCTCCCTGATCTTATGTATATATTGTGGTTGAAATTAAACCCCTTGACAGACATTATGCAAATTTGAATTATTCTATATCTGCAGCCATGCTGCATACAAGGCTTGTAGTTATTGATTGTTGCTTACTGTAGACTCCATAGTCACGACACAACTTAACAAGGCTGTAGATTTATAGTCAATTGTTGATACTATGCCGGTATTAACACAGCACGCTTTTTCAATCATTCGTCTATTCCTTATTGTAAAAAGTAGGCCCAAATCCACGCAGTCTGCCATTCCTTTTGATCAACGATCTATTCACGCTTGTAACCAGTAGGCCCACATTCACTCGTTCTGCCATTCATTTTGGTCGATGATTTATTCCACGTTGTAATTTGTCCATTATTGAAGCATGTCTAGCGCACAAACAAGGTTTAACGGGTTCTGTTGTTTATGGGTGAAAACTGGACATATTTACTTCCCTGAGCATGATCGAAAATATTTATACATTTGTACATCAGCTGTCCAAAAAGGTAACTTAATCTGACCCACATGTTGATTCAGTTCATAAATAAAAGCTGACTTCATGTGTCAGTTGTAAACAAGTACTGGCAAATGTGCATAGGCCTACATATACTGCAGCGTGTCAAACATTTAGGCCTATATTTACTTGTATCTGTGCTGTTTATCGTGTGGGTGCTACGATTTAGTTTAGGAAAGCATGGGGATATTGACAAGGTATAAATATTCTCTAGCCTCTCCAAAGTCCTATCAAAACTCCCTTACCCTACTGTACATGGTATTTTCCGTGTTACCGATTTTCATGTTTACTTAAATACAAAAAGACACAACATTCACACCGACATAATCTATCACGACTTTCGGTTATTTATCTGGTCCAAACACAAAAAGTGTGCCCACAGTACCTCTTGTCATTCCCTACTATAGACATCAGGCCCATTTATACGAACTGGAGCGAGAGTGCTAAATCTTCCATGTCGTCCTGAAGTAAAACAAAGCAAAATCCAATCTCTTTACGCTCTTTAAAAACTCCTGTCACTGTCCAAAATCGTGTCAACACATCTTACCATGACATGTTTTTGATAGAACTTAGTCACTGGCCTTCCCTTTCTTTTATAACGTTATAGTTTATTACTGTGTCAATTTCAACACGCCATGCTATTGTTCTTAGTCATTGGTCTTATCCTTCTTGTGGCCGCCACGCTGCCCATTGTAACGCAACCTGCCATATATTGGTTCGCTGAACTACTAGTATTTCTTCTTGTATTCAACTCGCCCATATAAACACAGCTTGTTGGGCATCTTGGCTATTGAAAAAATTCTGTCTGGCAGACACTGTGACCACATCAACACCACATGCCACTGTTTTTGTCGTCAATAAAACTCGTGTTGCGTGTTTTTAGTTTTTTTTTTTTTGGCGTAGTGTAATACAGGTGGAAGTTAACATGCCCAGCAGTGCATACACTGCTTTCATGGGCATATGAGCTTTTTCAAAATATTATGGACTACGCCTTATAAGGTCACTTGAAACGGTCAAAATCTTCACCTTAACTTTCAAAGGAGTTTACTCATTCTAACCTATTTGCAAATAAGTTTGGGTCTCTTCTGATGTCTGATCTTGTCGGTAAAGCGAAGACCATCGTCATGCAGGCAAATTAAATGCGGATGAACGGTTTAACAACCTCTTCAAATAAATTGAGCGTAATCTCATATAATTTCCGAACTTAAAGAGTCTAATATAATATATTTGTCAGGCATGCATACTTTTCAGCACCACATGTCAACTATTCCTAGTACAATTTTTGTTGAAATACAGAACTTTGGGTTAAATGTCTGTACCTGAAAAACATGGCTTCTGTGCGGCAGTGAAGCCTTACAACAACACAGGCTATTTGCGTCTACCTATGATACAGCAACCCATGAATAATTTTGACTTGCTGGCACACGTTTATTCCGCGCCACTAACTGTATTCCAGTTATGTCGCACCTCTAATAATGCAAAAAACACCAAAACAAACAAAAAACAAACAAACAAACAAACAAAAATACAAACAAACAAAAAATACACAAAAAACAAATTTAAAAAAAACAAAAAACAAAACGAAACAAAAAAACAAACAAAAAACAAAAAAAACAAAAAAAAAAAAAAGAAAGAAAAAGAAAACACCACCACCACCCAAGAAACCCAGCTTTCGAATGTCTCCAAACAGAGGTAAAAGGCAGAAAATTCAAATGCGAAAAGTATTGTTGCTTTCGAGTCAGCCCAGAACACGTAATATAGACCTGCAATACTAGTTTACACACAAACATGTACCGGGTCTATGGCGATGGGTTTATGTAAAAAAGAAGTAGATATTATCTGTGTAAACTTGTTTAAATGGCGAGGCAGTAGCAAAAAAATATAGCATGCCCATTTTAAAAAGGGGATGGTTTATATTAATTGATAATGATTAAGAGTCCTCAAGTTACGATGTCATATTTTATCAATAGCCACATTACATTCATGCCTTTTTATTTTTCATTTGTACTCAAGCACTTTCTCTGTTGATCAAAGTCGGGAAGGAGAAATAATGTTATTGATGCCAGGGTCATTGAAGGCTGAGTTATTGATGCATCGGGTATTGCTAGCCGTATTATTGATGGTCGGATGATTTATACTTGGGTTGTTGATGGCCGGGTTATTAACGGCCGTATTATAGATGCCTGGGTTATTGGTGACAGGATAATTGATACCTTGGTTGTTGATGGCTGGGTTATTGATGCCTATTCCACCTGCATTGACACCCCTGTCATTCTTCTTTCTTTTGAGGCTTCTTCAACCCAATACATAAATGACAAATTCTCGACATATCAGTGGAATTGTGAAATTATCTTCAGGTGTTATCAGTTTTAAAGTGCACACCTTTATACTTCGATGATTCTCTGCAATTGTCACATTTGGTTAAAACACCTCATATTATGACGGAAGGTGTGCCGCGTAAGGTGGAACATTTGATAAAGTTGTGTTATTTACTGCACATAGGTGATAATATACATGTAAAATACCTGTATATGTTATAAGAATGAAACTTTTTTGGCTAGACGATTTTTCCTGATTTCACCAAATGAAAATAGTGATCGATACTGTGGCGGCTCTTTCATGAATATATGAGAAATGAAGAGGACAAAGATGATACAGTTGTGCAGGAAGGGGTGTCCATGTGAAGATATTTACACACCCGTTGTTTCTTTTATTCACGTTTAGTGAGCAAATAAATTCTGATTGTTTGTTTGTGGTCATCCACCGTACATCAATACATTTATACAGATTCCGTTCTAACGTGAAGGCGGCTGAACGGGCATACATTAAAAACTGGAGGCACGGCAATACAAAGCAACGACTGCTGGGTCCATCTTTGCACATGTAATGGGTCCTATTATCTTGCAAAATTAGGTCAAGGTCACCGAAACGCAATCAAGGAAAAATTGTGCAAGGTGCAAATGTGGTAAATATGAATTTTAAGCGGCCATTAAACCGAAAGAGGCTAGGCTTCCTGGTAAACATGAGATATATTTTCCCGAAACAAATGATGGACAAACCGACGAACGGACAACCCGAAAACATTCCCCCGTGTGATAGATCCATAAAAATGATGTTGATATGTGCCCAACCAATTTTTAAATCACTGTAGTCTCAAAGTCATATTGATGGTGGCTAATATTCTGATTTGGACCTGTAAATGTACATGTTTCGGCGGTTACTCAATTTTGTGAATTGGTGACTTTTTTTATCACGGGTATAAAATTTTGCGAATGTCTTTAACATACACGGAGCATTCTGCAGTTCGCAATATGCGTTTCGTACATACAGGCAAAAAAAACAAAAACAAAAACAAAACAAAACAAAAAAAAAAAAAAAAAAAACAACAAAAGAAAAGAAAACAAAACAAAAAACAAACAAACAAAAACAAAACAAACAAAACAAAACTACCAAGAAAAGGTAATATATGTACAGTTATATGAACAGAGAATTATTCCTGTGAATCACATAATTTCTGCAATGATTAAATAGCCATCCACGTTAAAAGAAGCAAAGGGCTATTGTCACAAAATGACAGAGCCCTAACCTTCGCGTACCGTTTAAAGCTGTAAGAGGGGTAGAAAACAAGGTGAAACTATCCCCTAGCACATGTACTCACTCAATTGTCTTCCCTTTTTCCCTTCTCTTCTCCTATCTGTATGTAATGTGATGTGCCAACTGTCAGTTAGGCCTATCTGGCAGTTCAACACTTCCATGTATGTATCGTCACTGCTTGCACAAGAGGTCTTCATATAGGCAATGTGCCTGTTGACCAATTGTTTTTCGTGATAAAATATGCTTAAACCAAAGTATCCCTTATTTCAAAGAACTGTATATGACACTTCACATTTACCACGTATGGCATGATACGTCACATTTACCACGCAGGCCATGACACTTCATATTGACTGCGTATAGTATGACACTTCACATTTACCCACGTTTCACCCCAAAGAGTTAAAGACGACATGGATATGTGACGATGCCAAGACTGCCATGAGACAGGTGACATCCGAACTGCCAATTTCATAAGGAAGCCATCGGTCATGTATCTGGCCTCCAGAGCCTGTGGCAGCCATTGCCGCAATGATACAGTATTAACAGCCCGACAATGTACTTCCATAGTGATTCGAGTTTACACATGAACTGGTTAACGGAGCGGGGTATTACGCACGGGATACGAGATTCAAAGAGCGACCATTAAATTCGATATCCTATGGCACTAACCGAAGCATTCATAGCCTCTCAGGTGAGACAGAATCAGGGGAAGAGCGCCTTAATGGGGCATGATAAAACATGTATACCAAATTCATGTTTACCTAGTACCCAGTAGGTAATCGATAGTGGACGAAATGGGCAACCACTAATACTGCGTGTAATCTCTAAGCAAGACGAACCGGTGATTTCTGGACGATGTGAGATGACCCGTAAGAATCTATCCTATTAGATTTGCGATTTAATAGTTCCCTTTGGGGAATAAACAGAACCCGAACATTTGCCTATTTCATCGTCCATAGGTTTATAAACAAATTGACTTTAGTATATATGCAGGTTATTTTGCGGAGAACAGACCAACATTTGGTGAGAATGGATGGGCATTTCTGGCTGTTCACACACTTTGATCACAACAGGTTCCTGCGCCATTCCCCTGGGCTACTTGGAGCCACGCAGCAGAGCTGTACCATTCGTAGCAAATTTTCAAAGCAATTTGATTTAGCTTTGAAACGCATCGAATTTGCTCAAGGAAGCCGTCAGACCTGTGGTTTGGATCAGCACATTACGCTCACCGGTACGCTCACATGGACCCGCTCACGTGTATTGGCATTTGTCGCACAAATGCTTGTACATCGAAGAGCCACCAAGTGGTGTCAAGTGACAGTCTTGACTTTGCTAACCCTTTATTTCAGGTTTTTGCCAAAGTAAGACTTACAGTAGACCCCTGCAAACTATCCTTATAGTACACTTTTAAGCTGTGTCAATGCTCTCTATACCCGCCAGATCACATGTTTGACAAGTCAGCCTACTGGCTCACTTTAGAATACATTTATAGCATATGAAAAGACAGCCCTTTGCGCATACAGGTGAAAATCATTATCACCAGAACTCTGAAGTTGGCCAAATATTTCCACCTGTAACATGTTTGAAATGCAGTCGCAAGCATGACACATTCGAACAAAGTCCCTTTAAAACCAAGAAACCAAGCCTTTTTTTCACCCCATATTATTTTATTTTTATCTGATACATCGTTGTCTGTCCACAGTTGAGCAGCTCCAGCTTCTCTAAAATTGTGGGTGGATCCTTTTCAACTTGGTGGGGATTTATCCTGAGTGGGTCTGGTATGCGGCGATTAACGCTACAGCTATTTGTAATAAAAATCTGCAGAAAATTGCAATACTATGGTAATTTGTCATAAGTTGCCGCAAAATGTAATATTACGTATGGTAATTTGTAAGAATGCCTGGTTTCAAAATGTAATGAAACAGGTATGTCCATTTTGTAATAAAAATGTGCTGAAAAATGTATTAAATGTAAAAATTGTATGAAAGTATTATTTAATATCCCATCTTTTAGAATCTATTTCAAGAAGAAAGTTTTCTTAAAGGCTTGACCAAACAGTCAGTAAATAGCCACGTATAGATACATTCTGTGGTGAAATAGTTACCTTTTAGTTGGTTCCTTCATATTAAACCGAGATTTGAGGTATTATATAGACAACCCCGATAGTTCTTAAAGATGGTCAATATCTAACTTCTTTCTTTCGAAATCTATGATTACTATTGAACTCATTCCACCCTGATAGAAGACCGAGTCAACAGCTTTTTCTCGGCGCGCTTTGGGTGCAATGCGCCATGGAAAGCTGTTGACCAAGGGCATATAATTTGGAATGACCTTCCATGCAAGTTTCATCCAAAATTTTGAAAAAAAAATCGCTAAATTATTATAATTCAATTAGCAGACGAGATTTAGATATCACCGGGAAAAAGCTCCATTAGGGTGGAATGTGTTAGTTGGTTATTGGAAAAAGGACTGTAATCTGTATCATCCTTTTTATCCTTTCAAAAGGAGGAAAGAATTAATGAAACCGGTTTATGCAATGAGTTAAATATTTTCTATTATAGCATTCTACGTGTATGCAGATGATAAATATAAGAATATAAAGTGTACCTCAGGCTGAAAAAAGCCAAAATAGTTTGACTGGCAGGGTATAGAGACTTTATGGCACAGCAAAGATTAAATAGTTTTGTTTTCTGATTAATAAAAGATACAACTGTCGAATATGTTAAGAATGATCACACTTGTAATTGTTCAAAAGTTTGAGAATAAAATTACAATTACCGTAGAGTATGAAGTCATGTATGTCAGAATGCGAAAAAAAATTACACTTGTTTTTAAATTAACATCAAGCATTAGGGGCACTCTCAAATATCTTGTATAAAATGAAAGGTCCTAAACCCTATGTTAAAAGTGAACAAACGGAAATTTAAAAGGTGCTTGCGAATTTTTGTATGATGCACTGGGATTGGAATAATGTGAATGTTTTGCAGGTGTCCCTTTTGCATTTATTTCATTCATTCCATGCATATCCATAATGCCTGAGACAGGGGATCCAGGGAATGCCTCTCTTGCACGTCCGTTTTCATAATGCTCACATTTGGGACGAGGTCAGATTTATTCATGTGGACAAGATCCAAAGCTCTTTGATGTTCCTCTCCGGTATATGCTTCACACAAGCTGGTACCCCAAATTAGGTGTTTAAAAATATGTAGTCACAGTTTTCAATAAAAAAGTACTCTGAGGTAACATGAAAAATATGTACTTCTTATGCGTAACTTGAGAAAGAATACACGCTTGCTAAATACACAGTCCCTTCCTACCTCTAAAATTCTAATGGATGAACCCTAGACGGTTTGGTTTTCCAAGAATTAATTTATTCTTTCTTTCTTTCCTTCTTTCTTTTTTCTTTCTCTCTCTTTCTCTCTCTTTCTTTCTCTCTCTCTCTCTCTTTCTTTTGTAGGCATGTGACATAGCTGCATCCAAAGAACCCTAAACCAAAGTTGAAGGCTGTTAATTATCGCAAGTAACGCAAATACACAAATTAAAATCTTGAATAGTTTTAAAACTATTATAGATAGTGGTGTCATTCAAACTTGAGTTTATAATTTTGTGACATGGCCACATCCAATAAACCAGGAACCAAAGTTGTAGCACTTGAACTTATGCAAATTAGGGTAAAACACAAAATTTAGATTATATTGAAGAATGACAAAGTGTAGCGTTTCAAACTGTTCTTATTTTGAAGACACCCCAGATAGATTTGCTGTGAAGCAAATCTTTTCTAGTTTCAACTGTAATTATTATGGGTTCATCAACGTTGCATCACTCAGTTTCCATGTGCAGGGCCTACTAAATATAATTAGTCATTTTCTCCACGTCCATGATGATTCTGCAACAAATCCTTCTGATCATACTTGCTGACAAATTCGCCAAAGATCTAAATATTTCATGTGCGCCTAACTACCTGTAATACAATACATAAATATATATATATATATATATATATATATATATATATATATATATATATATATATATATATATATATAATATATATATATATATATATATATATATATATATATATATATATTAGGTGGAGACAAAAACTTTAATAAAGCATCTGGCAGAATGGACACAATCACACAGGTCATGTTATCATTGTGTATTGGAGAATTTAATAAAAATGTACTTCAATATTCTTTATTATATATTTCTGGTCGAGCCACTGTCTGTCACCCCAGCCAGTGTAATGTCCTTGTAGCGGTTGGGGTGTCAGTTGATGCCTGCATCTTGTCCATTATTTTCTCATTTTGAAAAGTAAGACATGATTTTTCTCAATTTGTAAAGAAAATTCAAAATTATAAATTTGAAAAGAAAAGAGAGAGAAAGAGAGAGAGAGAGAGAGAGAGAGAGAGAGAGAGAGAGAGAGAGAGAGAGAGAGAGAGAGAGAGAGAGAGAGAGAGAGAGAGAGACTGTCTGTTGAACGTTGATAACTAAAGGGGCCGTCGCGTTAATACCTTTTATCTCTTTGTAACAGATACGAACCGAATGAAAACTTTACATAGAACTCCACCTTGTCTGACCATTTGCGATCGAGCCTTCAAGAAAACGCGTGTTATCAAATTAGTTTTAAAGGGAAAAATATTAGTGGTACGCCTGTAGAATCATTACATTGATTTTATTTTGTTACATTTGTTTATCATTTTACATTTTATCACATTTCGAGTCATTCTTAGTACAAAATGGACATACATGTCTTCTTGCCTTTTGCAGCAACTTATTGCAATTGCCGTAGTCTCTCTCAAATTTCAGAATGGGTAGGTATTACAAATTGCTACTTAATAGACGAAGTTTGAGTCAATTAATACGCTACAGTGTATTTTTGTGTGAATTTTAGTTGTTGTTTTTTTAATCAACCTTCTTCTCTAAAACCGTCCAGAAATTGCATGGCTACACTGTTAAGTGCCCTTTAACTTAAATTTACTAAACAAGTGGCACTGCATAGTTCCTTAGTATTTTTTAACAAATTTCTCTATGTTTTTGTAACGTTCGACTTCTTGTCCTACTTGGATTCTCTTCAACTGACTGGAATGTAGGCTGACTTTCTCTTTCTCTTTCGTTTCTTTTATTTTTCCAAAGTGTTGTTTTGTTGAGAGTCCTTGATTTTCGACGGTTTTTGAAAAATAAAATCAGGAAAACTACATGTCTCTTTAAATTTAGCAATAACAAATATTTGTTTGATTTTTCCACTAAGTGGCTTTATTGACATCCCTTGGTTTTTGACGATTTTTGAAAAATAAATCAGTAAAAGTACATGCCAGAATGGCAAATATCGAAGTGCTGGAGTAGATGCATATTGATGTGGTTCTGTCCAAACTATGAGACCATGTAGTCTTCAAAATGTGTACAAGTGTACCTTGGATGGGGCTCTACTGGTTCTAGTAGGTAGGTTATGCTTTAGTGAATTTTCCTATTTTCATTTTTTTTTCATGTTGGGGGAACTAATAAATATCTACAACCGCTAATTTAATTGCTATGAAATTGCAAGGGAGCCCTTCTATGTACCCCCTGAGACTTTTTTTTTTCTTCACAAATCTAGCGTTGCAAATCTTTCAATTTTTTTTTATGAATGTTTGTGTATTTTTTTCTATAATTTTTGGCATCTCCAAAATGTTAAGCTGGATTCTCGAATGTAGCTAGACCCGGTATCAACCAAAGTTTTTCACCAGTATAAAGCTATTCACTCGAGAAATAACAGTGGGATTACTGTCATTTCCTGAGTTTTGATAATTAAAAACAATATATGTCAAGATCATAATGAGTACATATTGGTATGTTTAACTTGGGTATACTGGTGTGCATATATATATGTATATACTGCACGTCAGAACCTGTTCAAGTTAGTGGGGATATACGGCGAATCTTCTTAGAAAACTCAACAGATTATGCTGAATATTTTTATGATATATTGCTTGATTCTTTTGTAACCTTCCCTGAAACTGCTCGGTTATACATGTATTTATTATTATTATTATTATGATGATGATGATGATGATGATGATAATGATGATGACGACGACAATAATAATGACCACCTTTATATTGTGTCCAGCACAATAAAACAAAGAACATAACTGTTGAGGCACTATCATCAAAGGATTTAAAATCCTTAAATTTGATTGGATGATAAACCGGCTTCTTATACAGAAACGTACATTGAGTGGCACAGTTATGTAATGATGGCCAAGAGTATACGTTATCATGGTTTATACCCATATACTATTAGGTCCGAGTCGAGCTGTGTACAGTCTACTCATTTGAGCTCAGTTCGAGTTAAAGCTGAGCTCATGTCAGTACAGGTTGTTACTTTTTGGGGGTGAAGGTATTTCCGTCTGCTGAGCATGGGCTGCTCGCACAGTGATTTTGTTCCCGGGACATCTGTACGAAAGAGTAACTTACACACCTGCACCCCCGATAGATGTACAAACAAAGGAACTTGTTCGGCCGTACATAAAGAATCACTTGAACACAAATTTGCAATTACGGATTATCTTACATCTTACACCCATTGCCTCTTTTTAAAAGATTGCTATTAAATATAAATCCCCAATAAACCTCCAGGAGCGGGGTTAATGCACTTGTAAAAAGCTCTACAGATTATTGAAAAAATCGATACATTTCCCAATGGAAATGCCGTATGGGTTGCCGACGTAATCAGAAGTTGCTAACATAACACGGATGAAAGTAAACACTTGTTTGCACCAACGCAATAAACCAATATACTTGGTGGACAGGGCAATATCCGACAATATAATAGTGTGGAAAATAAGTCTATGACGTCATAAATTAATGTCACAGAAACCTGTTCTGTCACAACGGCATAAATTAGCGGAATAATTGCTAGTGGACTCACAAGTGCAGACTTTTGGCACACAGAAACATATCCGCTTTATTATGTTGCATTATTTATTGATATCATCCATATAGGCTGATGAAAAATGAGCGTATCGATATGTGCGACACGACAATGGTGGGACAGCGATGGCATACATACACATGATTTCCACATAGTTATACTCAGGACATGGTGTTGTCAGGGAACCCGTACGTTAATCTGTATGTAGTGTGGGCATACTTATGTGGAGAGGGTATAAATTGCTTATTATTTGTACACGTATGCAACATCTGATGATATTTGGTAAAAGTGACTGTTTCCAACATAATCATTCATGCGTTAACCTCTTTTTATGTTTTTCATCAGATACACCTTCAGAAATTCAAGCACATTTGACGTTTAAATTCCACTAATGGATCGAGAGAATTGAAGCAAACATTTGAATACGATGGTGCTATAATTTAGAATTCCATTCCTGAACCTAAAACACACACACACACACACACACACACACACACACACACACACACACACACACACACACACACACACACACACACACACACGCACGCACTCACACACACATACATACACACACACGCACGCACGCACGCACACTCGCGCGCACACTGTCAGCAGTCCTGCGTAGGGTGGAGTTCGGGCTCAGCACAGGCCTGCGCCTAGGGAAGGAGCTGATCTGAGGCGTGTCACCTTGATAGGTATCATTTATGTTTCATTCAAATTGTGTTTTATTATTGTAAAAATCAGTCATTTTTTTGCCTCCAGTCAGTTTAGACTAAAATTAAGGAAAAGAGTTTATCTGTATATGGATCTCAATTGAAACATCGTCTGAGGTTCATTCGCCCAGCAAACCCGTGATAAGAAAAAGAAACTTTTTACTCTGTCTACTTTTACCCTACAAGCTGAGTAAACTGCGTGAGGTGTATTCTTTGCGTTGGTACATGGAGCCACAAATCTTGAAAAACTTACAAAGCTCTGTCACTTTCACTTGGTTATTTCTTAAATTCTCCACGAATGTGTATTTTATGGCATATTACATTACTTTATGTTTGTGAAGGTTCTCCGCATCAAAGTCTGTTATAATGAGCATTTCGCTTCATAATCACTTGAAGGATATAAAATCCTGATCTTCCTTGTTTTCATCAGCACTTTTGCCTGTCCAGTACCAGCGACAATGTTTGTTTGGGTACGGGTTAACAAATTACCCTGTGAAGTGTATCGCATTTGTCAGGTGATTATACACTGGGAAACAAATACGGCTCAGATGGCCAGCAGGGACGGGTCCTGCTTGTACTTACAAAGCGCATGAGCAACACCGTCATGCGTTTTGCATATGCATATGCATATGCGAAGTAAGAATCCTCTGTCAACTTCTACTTTGATGTATTTTAAACTGAGAACTTTAAGCTGACTAAAGTGATTCAAAAGTAATTTTAGATATATCCAAAAAACGTACTAATGCGATTATTTACAAAAATGCAAAATCCTACTTTCAAATCAAAAGAAACTTCTAAAGTGGCTGCCCCAAAAATCACTTTAAAATTGAAACCCTCTGGCAGTTGGAGAATGGTACTCACTTGGTGCATTGCGATCCTGTGCAGGCGGTGGGCTGGCAGACCTCTGCAGCTCTCACTGTCAACACAAACACAAATATTATCGCCACCAGTCTCTTCATCACTGTGAGAAGAAACAATAGCAGGTACAAAAATGTTGACCCCCCCCAAAAAAAACCCTGCTTAACACTATACAGGTCAGATAGGGTTAGATGGTCCACGTATGCTGGAATCAGGCTCCTGAAATGAATCACCGTAGCGTATTCTTTTGGAAGCAAACATTTTAGCCAAAGAAATGAATGAATAAATAAATGAATGAATGATTAAATAAATAAATAAATTAAAATGTAATACACACACACACACACACACACACACACACACATATATATATATATATATATATATATATATATATATATATATATATATATATATATATATATATATATACATAAATTAAAACATATAAAAAAGCAAACTGCTTTTGGTTTATTTACTTAACTTTGTTATCCTGATAGATGGATGGATAAAAATTCATGTTAGAGTGAAATCATATAGAATTTCACGTGATCACGCTTTCTTTGCAATCACGATTGCTCTATTCGAGCAGACAAATACTTGTCAATTTCTCTGCATAAATCAATTTTTTCTGCATTTCTTGAACTCTTTCAGTGCCAATCACGACTTAAGTCAATCTACTTAAGTCAAACTAGTTTGAATTATCACATGGATCCATTATACGTACTCCTCGTAAAAAGAGCTTTTATTCAAGTACCAGCATGCATATAGTTCCAGAGAGAATATCCCAGGTCAATAGCTTTGCTCTGTGCGCATTGCGTCCAATGCGCGCCCAGGAAAGCTGTTGACTCAGTCCAAAATTTGGCACTGAAAGAGTTAAAAGGCAAAAGGGTTAGTGCAACAAACTATGGAGAACAAAAATGGTAATTAAAGATTGTAATTGTGCTGTTGTATATCTCGTCACAGATATCTACAGAGCAATGATTGCTGCAACAACACGGAACAGCCAAATCAATAGACTTATGTTATAAGACTTCAAAATTATTTTCATCTGGTTTGTCCGAAAAAGTGTATTTGGATGGACAACCTAGCCGACATATATACAAAAACATTCCAAAAATAAAACGTGTATGAGTACGCAAGCTGGGAAAAAATTCTTGACTGGGACCAAATGGCGGTTCTGATTGAGAGGAACTGTTTGATTGGCAGGCAAGTTGCCATAAAAATGTTCCATTCTATTTGGCGTTATTAGAAGTAATTTTCTGCAATGATCATTTTCTTCACATACATGTTACTCTGTAGAATCACATTTGCTAGCCTACCTGATGACGTGAAATCTAGCTGAATAGCAACTACAACGTTTTCTTTCTTGGCAGTGACGGTCAACTTGATATATTGTTGTCAACCATTTTTGCCATATACAAAACAATCATTGGTAATTAATCCTGAACTTCTAGTAAATATAGTAATTGCTGATTCTGACAATGTAGAAAATTGTGACAAAAGAGGAATTGAGCCACATGATAAATGAAGGTGAAACCGTGACATACCCGGTAGAGCAAGAGACAAGCCGAGGTGGAAAAGTCCCAGCATACAGAAACAATAGCAGGCGACCATTGCTGTGGCGTAGCTGCAATCGTCGTCCGGCGTCCTGGTAGAAAGAAAACACAATTATGTCACTAGGTGGTAGAAATCCAGCATTGATCGGAGTGTTACAGCGCTGCAAAGAACTATCTCCTCTTGTGTCTATGCTTTCCGCTCTTCCAGACAGGATACTCTTTGGTATCGACTTTTTGTTTGCGTGGGAAGCCAGGTATCTTTGTCCAGGTGTTATTCCAGTTGACTTTGGTCTGCTTGATTGCGGCAAAATGGCTTCCCGGAGCGTCACTCATGAATAGCTCAGTGTCGTAACACACCACATGAAATGCTCCAATGGATTCTCCCAGTGCCACTACAAGCCGTTTAATACCGACCCCAAGTCAATACTGGGAGCCTTGTCATTTTCATGGCTTGGCACTTTTATACGCGAAAATAATCAAGTTTGCATTAAGTTTTGCTCCAAACTGTTGTTGTTGTCTGGGCCAGTTTAAGTGGTGTAGTTGCGAGGCTATAGGTATGATATTTATGCGGAGAAATATTACACAAGTCAAGGGGTAGAAAATGTCGGTGTTGTCTATTGATCTCTTAAAGCCAACAATTCTCCTGTGAAAATATCACAAATGGCCCGGTACTTCATTTAGCCATGGTGACAAGAGGCGGTAAGGGCTGCATCCCGTTCTACTGCTAGCTACTTTGTGTAATCTGCTGGTACACGACGAATCAGATTAAAATAATTCCACGCAAACCTCATGCCCGTATGCTGCATGTCCTGCAACAATGTTATGACGGCTGCACTGTCTAATATAACTTTTTCTTTTCTGCTTGCACAATCAGTTACATATGCAGCTTTGCTGGTGACGTGCTCTGTTGTATCACGGTTCCAAACATTTGTGTACCGGGGCGAGAAACTATTTTAAATAGAAATAAAATTTATGAACCAACTTGACTTAACCTCATGCACACCAATTCCCGAAGTGGACTTATAGCTTGACATGAACTATCCATTTACACATAATGACGACTTGGAAATGAATGCGTCGCATGGCGTGCAAAGCTCTATCGGCTCAATTCTGCATAACACCACATATCTGTGCAACTATCTTCAGAACCTGCGGTATATCTCCACCGTTACTGAGTATTCAATATGTGTTAAAAACAACAAATATAACCACAATATTAAAGTCAAATTAAAGATATCCAAATGGGAAAAAAGAGAAAAATGGGTACACTCTACATGAGTCTCTATCTGTCTATCGATCTCTGTCTGTGCGCATCTCTCTCTGTCTCAACCAACCGACCAACCAACCAACCATCAACCAACCTACCTAGCTATCTAGCTTCCTCCCTACCTACCTACCTGCCTACCTACCTACCTACCTACCTACCTACCTACCTACCTACCTACCTACCTACCTACCTACCTACCTACCTACCTACCTACCTACCTACCTACCCACCCACCCACCCACCTACCCACCTACCTACCTACCTACCTACTAGTGTGCCTGCCTGCTTATCTCTCTCTCTCCATCCATCCATCCATCCATCCATCCATCCATCCATCCATCCATCCATCCATCTATCTATCTCTATTTGTGTTCTTGTCTCAGGTGTAAATTCATAGCAAAATCCCAAGCAACTCATGCATTAGTCTTAATTTTACTGGTTTTCCTGACATCAAAGTGCCAAGCCGCAAATTGACCAATGTTATGATGTTAAAGATGTCTTCTTTGCAACTTTGTATCTCTTCTCTTGAGTCTCTACCATGCACGGTCCGCAGTCAATTTACTTGTGTCACGGGCGACTCGGCGGCAACAGGGACCTGGACGGACACAAAAGTAGGTAAGAATTATAGTCTCCCCTTCATTATTTGCCTGGTATCTGACAACATGTTACCGGCGTCCACTGTTCCTTGGCACAATGCAGTGCATAGAGGGGTTCATAGTCAATATCTATGGACCCTTCCTTTTGGGCCAGCAAGAACTTAAAAAAGCGATGAAAGAATTTGTTTTATGGTTAGAATAATAATGATTGTCCTGTTTCGGATATATATATATATATATATATATATATATATATATATATATATATATATATATATATATATATATATATATATATATATATATATATATATATAAGAATATCAGAATACAGCAGTGACATCATTTACACCTCCTGCAATCATTCATTTGCATCATAATGCAAATCGAAGTGATTTCTGATAACATGTCCTGATATCACCATGGTATATTTGTGATCACTCACACACACACACACATGGTGTTTGCATAAATATAAATATATATATATATATATATGTGTGTGTGTGTGTGTGTGTGTGTGTGTGTGTGTGTGTGTGTGTGTTCAGATCAGTTGTTATTGAATCAATATGATTGTCGCCGTAGGAGTGTATGATTTTCGTCTGAAGGCTTTCCAACCAAACCGAATACCAATATTTGTGCTAAGTCTTCAAACGCCTCAACAAACTTGTCAAAATCGGTGACAAATGCTGACCACCTTCTCATTGGGAGCACAAAATATTTTGATGAGTTCATTGCCCGCTGGGGAGTTTAGAGTAGATATTAAATATAGATACAGTCTTCAAATAAATGTCCTGATGGTTCTTGCACCAATTAACCCTTAAAGCGAATTTAATTTAACAACTTTCCCCGGCACACGTCGCAATGTGCACAAAGTGTCCCGAGGAAAGCTGTTGACTAAGACCACTTTTTGCTCTATACTATGCTTGCTGGTCTTTGAATGAATGGTATCTTCATAAGGAATTTGAATCTTTTAACCGTATTATGTTCAACGGTAATATGAAAACAACAGTTACTATAGCAGTGATTAGCATTTTAAAGGCTAATCATTAGATTATATTGGGATCAGTTACTTTTGAAACAGAAACGTTTTAGGCCAATCCTGTGCAGCAATTGACTCAGTGGGAATTGTCACTGGCCATCACCACATTATCCTCATTTCTTATTTGTAAGTAGTGTCATTTGCGAGTAACTACAGGACCTATATAGCCACTCTGTGATGGATTAGTCAGAATGATTAATGTTGTGATGATTAACAGTTAACCAGATGAGTATTTTAAGTGTGTTACGTATTAATAAAGTTCAGATGTGTGCTTATGTTTCAAGCACTCAACATACACTGAGACCTAGAGGGGGTCATTGTACGTTTCGTAGAATGAATTTATCTGTAATTAACACTGCACAGTTGCAAAGTAAATAGGCAACAATCTGGAAAACACTTGTCTTCAACTGTAACAGTTCTAAAGAAGTCTTGAAATATTTAATTTGATTTCACATGAATTAAAAAAGTAACACTTTGCACAAATTTAATCACAAATAAAATTATTTTTGAGTAGGAACTGTACTGAAAATATGTATTTTTAGTCGTTTGAATTCTACAAGTAGTAGGGACCTCCCTTGGGAGTCATGGATTTGTCACAGATTATAAGGTCAAGGGGTCACCAGGTGTAAATGGGTACAGGTGTTCATTACATAACAGGGATTATTTGAGTGTCATAAGGATCTATAAATAGGAATTATACTGACAAGGGTCATCAGGTGTAAGTGGACACAGGTGTTCATTTACATATGGGTGATAAGAGGATTATATAATGGTGTCTCTGTTTTCACTGATGACAAAAAGATTAAAAATTACTGTGGTTCCACACAGATGCACGCATGCCATATAATATTGTCGCAAGTTCTGACCAGACAATGTTGGTGAAAGGGATTACCTGACCAACAAGGGACCGAGTCAGCCATGTACATCTAGTTGTATTATTGACAGAAGGGATTAACATTGGTGTCTCTTTATTGACCATACATTTGATCCTCCAAAGTTTATAAGTAGAGGGAAGCAGAAACCGGGATAGCAATTGAGACTTCAGGATGGCCTTTGTTAATTTTGATAAGCTACCTGAGACTCAAACTATACAAAAAATTCAATGGATAGAGAAGTTACCTCTGGCTCCGTTACGTGAAGGTAGCCCTGTGGAATTTTACATAGACAACACTGGCACTGACTTGATTGATTTGCAAAAAACACGCTTCTACATAAAGTGCCGCATCACCAAGAATGACGGCTCTCCTATTGCTGCTGGAGCCAAAGTGGGCTTTGTGAAATTGAGTTAACACAGTTTGTGGTCAGAGGCTCTAGTGTACTGGCAAAACAGATTGGCGAGTGGCGGAAGGCTGAATCCATACAAGGCGTATCTTGATACCATGCTGAATTATGCTCAAGATGCCAAAGAAAGTCAACTGGAAACTCAGATGTACTTTAAAGATGATGCAAATTACATGGACGAAAATGACCCCTTGGTTGGTCTGAATTTTGGTCTGACGTTACATAGCGATCTCACAAGAAATGGTCAAAGCGTGGACATGATGGGTCCACTGTATTCTGATACATTTCAAAAACCTCATTTATTGCTGAATGGGATCCCCGTCAGAATCAAGTTGACACCCTCTTCACAGACATTCCGTCTGATGAGTGCTGATGCAGAAAATTACAAAGTGGATATTCAAGCAGTGAAATTGTGGATATGTATGGTCAGGATGGCTCCCACACCCTATATGGAGATCAGTCGATGTCTGCAAAATACCACAGCGAAGTACCCTATCATGAAGTCGGACCTCATGACACACACTGTGGCACAAGGCACTCCACAAGTTCAACTGGACAACTTATTCCAGGGTCGTGTACCTGCACAAATCCTAATTGGCTTTCTTGCCTCTGAAGCCGTCCGAGGAAGTTACACCAAGAACCCCTTTAATTTTCAACATTATAACCTGAATTACCTACAGGTCACAGTTGATGGCGTTCCATACCCGAGAAGAGCATTAGAACCAGACTATGTCAACAAACTATACATCGACTCTTACCTGACTTTGTTCATGGGGACTGGTAAATGGAATACCAATGATGGAAATGACATCAGTGGAGATAATTACCCTAGTGGGTACTGTCTGTATCTTTTCAATATTGACCCAGCCAAGCAGATGGAAGACCTAGTGCCCATAAGTAAGCAAGGCAATATCAAAGTAGAAATACGATTTGCTCAGCCACTGCTGACAACAGTAGACCTGCTGATCTATGCCATTTTTCCCAAAGTCATTGAAGTGGACTATAGTCGCAACGTATACCTACAATGAATAACTACCAACTAAGATCTGCATTGCTGAAAAATTGCCTGACGAGACGCTATTTTTGTGGTGTTTTCCCTTCAGACAGACTGCCGTATAAACTGAACCAACACCCGAGTCTGCTGATTGTGAATACGGATGCACATCACAAGCCTGGGAAACATTGGGTAGTCATATTTGTTCCGAGATATGGACCTGTGAAATTCTTTGATTCCTTTGGACACACTCCAGCCTACTATAACAGGAACTTTACAGATTTTCTGAGCCGATGGAGAGAGGAGTCAAGTTCAACAAAAAGATCTTGCAAGCCCAAAATAGTCTTATGTATGGACCGTATTGTCTCTATTATGCTGTAAATCGCTGTGAAGGGATACCTATGGACACGATCACAAGTCATTTTGGGAGAAAGAGGAGAAACAATGACAAGATTGTGTACAATTTCATTAAACATCACGTCAGACTATAGAGGAAAAAATAAAGTTATGAAACTGTTATCTATGTGTGTATGTTTTTTACTAATAACAAAACATGTGTGGTCTTATATGTGCTGTTATGTGTGCTGTTCTGTGCTGTCTTGTGTGCTCTTCTGTGTGCTGTTGTGTGCTGTCGTGCTGTTCTCTGTGCTGTTGTGTGCTGTTCTGTGTGCTGTTCTGCTGTTTTGTGTGCTGTTCTGTGTGCTGTTCTGCTGTTCTCTGTGCTGTTGTGTGCTGTTCTGTGTGCTGTTCTGCTGTTTTGTGTGCTGTTCTGTGTGCTGTTCTGCTGTTTTGTGTGCTGTTCTGTGTGCTGTGCTGTTGTAAGTGGTGTTGTGCTGTTGTTTGCAATAACACAATTTTGACCTGTTAAAATATTTATAAGTAGAGCTGAATTAAAAAACACACTAGTCAGGATGGGGAGAAAAAGAAAGCATTGTCCCATTTGTGAAAAAAACAGCCTCTTACACCTTTATTTATTCTCTACGTAATACCCATGGTCTCAATAGTCAAGAAAGACAAAAATGGTTGAAGCAAGCAGTACTAAGTTCAAGCAAAACAGAAAATCTTGGAAGCCAAGAGCCCCTCTCAGAGGGACAAGGGCCACCGATTGAGGGACCAGGGACCCTACTTGAGGGACAAGGGCCACCGACAAATACAGAAACACAGTTCACCTTTAAACATTCTTTCACTATGATTGTGGCAGCTCCTACCGGTTTTGGCAAGACGGTATACGTGTACAATCATTTACAGAGAGCAGACCAAACCATTGAACCACCACCGGAAAGAATTATCATCTGTTACTCACACTGGCAGCCCTCCTATACCGAGATGCAAGACAATATTCCAAACATTGAATTTATTAGCGGTATACCTTCAAACTTGGAACAAGACAGTTTTCTAGACCCAAGCAAAAGAAATCTGATCGTATTCGACGATCTGATGAGCGATATTAGCAAAGATAACAGAACGACAGATTTATTCACCAAAGGAAGCCATCATCGAAATTTGAGTGTTATAGTGCTCGTGCAAAATTTCTACGAGCCACGCACGGTGACCATGCGCAGAAATTGTCAGTATTTAATTTTCGGCAACATGCCTATGGATTTACAAACGATCAAGACCATGAATCAGCGCATGTTCCCAGACAAGCCAAATTATATGATGGATATGTACAAAGAAGCCACCTCAAATCCATATGGATTTCTGGTGATTGATCTGAAACCGACAACACCCAACCACTAACGACTGAGAACAAATACTACGTCACACACATCTCCACAAAAGCCTGCAAAATTATCTGCAGAACATTTGAAATCCCTTATGTCTATATCTGATGATTCAGCAAGTGATAATGGTGAGGAGGAGGATGACGAGAGACATCAACAACCTGTGACAAAGAATGATACGCTGCTGTATATGAAATGGTTACAAAGTTCCGACAAGACAAATCAAGATCCTCTACAATGGAAAGAGTTTCTCAAAAGCATAGCTCATCGCAGTGATATAGATAAATCACTCATTCGGAATAACAAAGCATTGGCTCATATATGCGTGTATGAATGGAGTGGTGTGAGACCTCACCGTAATATACCTTGCCTTGTGTGTCCACAGAGAAGGGTTGCTTTTGAGCTAATTCCGTGTGTGCATTGTGATACTGTTGATATTTATTTACCCCCAAATACCATGGACTGGTGGGTTACGTGCAAACATTGTGAAACTATATGGAAGCCCAACCCCAAACAGATGATTAAATTATTTGTGTATTGTCCAACCTGTAAGAAAACATCTGTTGGTAAAGTGAAAAGTGTCTCTAACAAGAAAAAGAAATTAGAGCATGAAAAGATCGATAGGATAGATATGGAAATTTTAGACTGAAAAAAAACTATAAGTAGCAGTGAAAAAACTATAAGTAGCATGTCATCATACTGTAAGAGCATGGACTTTTATCTACTGCTGAGTAGTGAAGACAGTAAACAGTGATAGCCTGGAAACAGTGGAAACGATTTTTGTGTGCAATTGCCACAGGAATTAAATTTACCGCGATATTGGGAAGTTGCTGTGAGTGACATAAATATTGACCAAGCAGAAGGACAAACAAGTCAACGTTTGCTGGTGTGTTGTGACATTGTAGATTACACTATTGTCGGGGACAGTTTATAACAAATATTACAAAGAATATCACCATCAGATAAACATTTTGCCACAGAACAGTTCACCGGTGTTGTGCAGAATCCCGTTCAACAAATATGTATTTTCATATTAGAGACTGCGGGACAATCTACAAATATACGCTATTCTGACATTACATTACATTTTCGGGCGTCTCCATTATGAAGATGAAAAGCAATATACCAGGGTTTGGAGCCTTCAATCAACCATGGCAGCTTTCTGGTGCACAAAAAGGAGGAAACAAAATTAGAAGAAGAAAGAAGACATTACCAGCTATATCTCCCATCATGGCACAGGACGTACAGATGAAAGCCAAGTAACAAAACAAGAAAATGAAGAAAAAGAAAAATGCTGCCAAAAGAGGACAGGCACAGAAGAACAATATTGTATCCCACAATCGTGGTTATGTTATGCACTAGCATCGTTAAAAGTGTTGGCTACATGTAGTTTTTGTGGAAAATTAAATAAATGATGCATTGTATGATGTGTCAACAAAACAGTTGATATTTGTTGTCTGTAAGCATGTACCTGCGACTGATATTTCTTTGAGGTTTAAGTGTTTGGTCAAGAAAGAGACACCAATGTTAATCCCTTCTGTCAATATTACAACTAGATGTACATGGCTGACTCGGTCCCGTGTTGGTCAGGTAATCCCTTTCACCAACATTGTCTGGTCAGACCTTGCGACAATATTATATGGCATGCCTACATCTGTGTAGAACCACAGTAATTTTTAATCTTTTTGTCATCAGTGAAAACAGAGACACCATTATATAATCCTCTTATCACCCATATGTAAATGAACACCTGTGTCCACTTACACCTGATGACCCTTGTCAGTATAATTCCTATTTATAGATCCTTATGACACTCAAATAATCCCTGTTATGTAATGAACACCTGTACCCATTTGCACCTGGTGACCCCTTGACCTTATAATCTGTGACAAATCCATGACTCCCAAGAGAGCTCCCTACTACTTCTACATGTAAACATTTGTTTCCTCACATTCATCTTCGATACTTCATTGTGCGGGGGCCCATCAGTCCAGTCGAGATTCTTCACACGTATTACCAGAATAATATTCTAGTTTTTCCCCCATGTATATACATTTGTTATTAGCAATGAGCTACATATTAATAAAGTCAAGTTTTGCGGAGAGATTTCAGATATTTCTGGGAAATTGGTTGATGGGCATGTTGTGTCTGCGCAGCAGACAAACATTAGAAATAAGGACCATGGATATATAGTATGCAAACAAGGATGTAGTGTTTCCGGTCGTTGGACTGTCCATAACAGACCAAGTTCCGTGTTCCGCTTCTACAATTCCCCGCGGAATACGCATAGCACGGAGCTTGAGTCTGCTTGCAAGTCGTTGGAGGCCTAGGGTCAGTCTAACAGCGCAGCATAAATTTAAATAAAAGTATGTTTTAGTGTTTACACAAATTTTGTGTTCAGTTTAATCTTGAATTAGTCGTGTAGAGGAGACCTATACGTATTGTTCGATTCATAAATCTGAGCGGTCAAAGGTACAAATTGTCTCGGCATTTTCATCAGATATCAAGTATCGGTTTTTGAGAATTCTTGTTCACATTTTGTAACGAAGTCCTTTTGGCGGCTTGCCCATAGATGCCAGTTAGAAAATGCAGATTTAAGATGACAAAAATAATTGTTCCTGTGGACGCAAAGTTCAATTTCAAGTCTGGCATAAACATATCCATTTGATGTTTTACAGCTGTGTCATGTTGACTGCCAGTAGACCCTTTAAACCTCATGTGCGCATTAATACTGGACACATTCCCTGGTTAATTTTGCAAGTTATCTCGATTCTAGGTCAACCTTTTTGTTTTATTTTAAATATATCTATCCAACAATTAGGAAGCAGGGTAGTCCCTATGCAAATCCTTCTTGCAGAAGAGACAAACACAAGACAAGACATGACAACACGCAGTTGTGACGAGCGTACCACATGGTGACTGGAGATCTCATGGTGTACGTACCCCAATGATGACCATAGAGGAGAGTAAACAAGACCTCGGAACAAGACGTATAGCAGGCTTGTAATCGTCTGAATACAACTAAGCATAAGATAAAAAGGGGCAAAGAAAAATATTTGGTCCTAACCAGATAATCCATTGACTGCCTTCCATGTGACAGAACTTAGACGAAATCGTTTTTTCACTTCAAATATACTGTTAAACAGCAATAAAGTGGCTTTATTGTTTGACTTACTGCAGGTTGAACTACGGTGAACAGGCATATGAGATTTCAGATATTCGACTGACTTCAGCTATTCTAACACATGATTTAAGCTAAATTGAGCATATATTTCATTTATATTTCATATCAGTTCAGATATTTTGAACCTGGTACTAAGAAAGCGAGCCGCTTCTCTTCACAAACCAATCTGATGCCCTGATCATAAATGAAATCGATATGTCGACTCTTTAAAGTGAGATAAAAAGTTTGAATGACAATACAAACTAGAAAAGAAGAGTAGGTGCTAAGCAAATCTGTCTGTGCTCTTCCAAAGCTTGCAAGAATTAAAATCCTACAATATGGACTTTGTGCCTACAGGCTATGCATGAAGCAAGAAATAACAGACCATTGCAAGGGCCCAAGAAGTCTTTTAAATGTTGTGTCTTGAACACAACCTGATTTGAAATAAAATTTAATCTGTATGGGAATCGAAATTTGATTGGCAACTTTAGCTTTAGATAATTTTGAAGATATATTGAACATTTGTATTCATTAGCATAAGTGCAGCAGGCCTAGGCCCAGCAGCTAATACTGCAGAGATTGACTTGGTGCCCCGGGTAGTATAGACGTGCAGGCCATTTTGTTCCCATTCAGAAGCATTGTATCACGTTATGCTTTCCTTGCATCCTCTCTTTTGACAACAATCCATTTTCTTCGCAAAGTTGAATCTTTTGGGAACACACGTACTATCTTACCAGACCTGTTACAGTTGGGTTACAGTACAGTATTTTGGCATGATGCCCACATGGCTACATTTTTAACACTTATTCTTATTTTTTATTTGCCTATTTATTTATCTTGACAGCAACAGGCTGAGAACCTTCCCTCCCTCCCCCCCCCCAATGTGTTTTTTTTGAAACATCAAACTATCCTTCTTCTGATCATGTCTTATATTGATCCACACATGTTATGTTATGCTGCAGGGCATTACTAATTTCATTGAACGTCTTCTGTTTTCAACCTGGCTAGAGAGTTGAATGTTACTTTGCAACTTCCTTTTGTTTGATAAGCAGCCGTTTAAAAATTCAGTTCTGGTGGTAACTCAAATAAATCAGGAAAACATGACCCACAGTCACAAATTTCAACCCAGTAATCTGAGCTAAGTTGAAAATAGCGAAAGGCAGAGATTTAAGAGTGACCAAACATCAACATTCATCTTTCAATTTATATATCAGGTCATAGCTGACCATGATGTATCTAATTTTGAACTGAGATCAGGAATACCAGGTGAAAAATCTACAACATACAGAAGGTTTATTTTTTAAACAACCAAAAACTAAGACTTGGTGCAAGATGGTGTGACCCTCTATTATTCCCGTACATCTACACATAACTGATAACAAATAAAGGCTTCATTAACAAAGTGTTAATGCGCCCAATGGTCACCCTAGGGTGTCCGTTCTGGCTGCAGTGTGCTCTGAATGCGCAGCTCGGCTGGCACTCCGCCAGAACTTGCAGTGCAGCCAGTCTTTTAGGTTTTTCTACTCATTAATACATTTTCATGTCATTTTGAAACAGGAAAATTATGATATAAACCAGAGACTCAGCAAATATGGTTTGTATGTACATCAGCATAATTAACACAAAACCAACAACTCTTGCCTTGAATCAACTTACTTGTTGTATCTCACAGTATGGAGTTGTAAGCTCCATGCTCACAAGGGTCTACAGTTTAACACTATGCCGCAGTGTTTTGATACAAAAGTAGTTACTTATTCTGCTCTCTATCTCCCCTACCCTCCTCCCTCCCCCCCCCCACCTCAGCTTCCTTTCCACAATCGGCTGCTTGTGCTGTGCTCTGGTCTAATTTAGCATTACATGCATGGATTGGGGAATTTTTGTTCTTCATGTCTGGGTTGATCTTGGCCAGTCTTGCGACTCGCTGCTTATTCAACAACGGTGTCACACAGGCAACCTTAAGTTTTCTGTCTACCTACAACAGCGTTGAAGGTCTGAGTACCACAGAAATCAAGGAAAAAGGACTCTAAGGAAAACAAGTTGTCTGTGTTTGCACACAGGCGTGATCAGACAGTATGTTATTCCTGTGGATTTAAGGAACAGAAAAAATCCTTAACCTTGAAATTGTAAGGCCAATGTAGATAAAGTAAAATGTTCAATATAGATCAAGTAAAAATGCTGAAATGTTTTAGTTTCTTTGTTTAAAATGCAAGCGTACATAATACCTCAAAAACTCTGCTATTTTCTCTCTCTCTCTGTCTCTCTCTCTCTCGCTCTCTCTATGCTTGTATGCAAATGTATGTCTATGGATGCGTATATATATATATATATATATATATATATATATATATATATATATATATATATATATATATGTGTTTGTTTTAACAGAATGAATCAAGTTTGTAATAATTGAGTAAATCCTGCAAATTTTTGGCTCAGTGCTTGGGACAACATATGACTGACTCCTGGCCCTGGAGTTAATGTTTCAAATGAATGAATCAAGTGTGTGAGTAAATTTTGCCCATTTCTGGCCAAATAACTCAGGACAGCCCATGACTGACTTCCGGGCCTGGTGCGGGACAGCAGAATTGAGTGATTTGTTACATTGAGTAAATGTGCACTTCAATGTTAGCCTTAAATGTCGCAAAGGAGAATTTTAAAACAGAATGATGCCAAAAGGTAAAATTAGATAGCGCTACAAGCAAATCTGAAGTCTCTTAAATTATTGAAACCAGATTTTCAAATAATCTTTGGATATTTACAGCAAAACGTGTAGAAGTATTTGATCCAAAATACATGACTCATCAAGTTTATTGTAAACAAATTTGGTTCTGGATGCAAAGACTTGAAATTAAGAACAAATATGACTTAAACACCCAACAAACTATAGACGAGTTTAACAAATGTACAGCATACAGCATGCATTTTGTTCCACTTATCAATAAAGGCAGACTTCCCTGTACCTCCCTGAATATATATGTACAATGCATGATTGTTTGTAGACCAATGTTTCATTTTCTGCACTGTATACATTTTATTTAGGCAATATAAATCCGAAGCGGTAACCATCCACTTTGTGCATATAAATGGATAGTAAAGGACGAATGGCACGGGTTTTTTTAAATCACAGCCATTCACGAATGCCCATTTTGATGTCTCAAATTTATCTTGAGATTCTCTATGTCACTGCAAAATACTGCCATGTTGATGCTTACTGCAAGAAACGGCAAATACGGTGTTGTTATTGCTTCAATTCTAACAGGTACATGGTCAATTGTTACCCATAAGGGTAATTTGTTCGTAATATTTGGTGCAGTCATAGATCCCATGACATGGGGAACCGCGTAAATATGCATATGCACGCAGTGTAATTACACTGAGGGGTACGCTGCCACAGACCCTGTGTAGGGGAATTCTCGGAACTGCCTCTTAAACATTCGTGCTCTGCCATAGTTGACTGCTCTATTTGGACATTATGTGCGTGCAATACAACCAATTATACAACTAGTTTAAACCATGAGTCTCTTGAGACCGACACCAAGACGGGCGGTGAGGTGCTCATACACAATGGGACCAGTGTTCCAATGGCTCGGTCGTTTAAAATCAGTAGAGGAATTTACCTGGAATGAATTGTTCAAATTATTAATGATGTCAATATATTACATGGACACAGTCTCAGCCCTGGTCCTGCGCTGCCACATCATTTAATATTCGCAATACAAATAGACATAATATCTCCCACGGTGATAGGAACGCCGTTACGTGACTGCCACGTAGCTTGTACAAGAGGGCTAGCGGCATTCATAAGGCATGCTCCAGACAAGTCAGATGATCACCCGATTGAGAGGGCTAATACCATTATCATTTTAAAAATGCATATGACTGGTTCATAAACCCTTCATTACACATTTTATTAACAAATGCAAATTTGTTTCGTTAAACGTATTTTGACACAGATAAATGTTCATTTTTCTGCCTCACAAGTGTATCTGTTATGCAGAACAAACGGCCGTGGGGGTGCTTTGACTGCGTCTGACAAAGATAAATGTAAATTACTGAACATCATTACGTTCGATATAATGCACCACGACAAATGTGTACACTTTTCCCTGTATCCCTGTGCATTCTTTACGAAGCGCTGGTTTCCATGTGTCTACTTTAAACGATCCCCTTGGATCTCCAATTACAAGAGTAAAAACTTTGTCTCAATAAAATAGACTCTTTCTGTCATTGCAAACAACACCTAATTAAAACTGCAGCTAAAAATTATATTTTGCAGGATCATGGTTATTACTTTGTCAGTATATATGAACTTTAAATTAAAGTCTTCATACCGGTATCTATATATTTCGGAAGGAAATATTGACATAACCGAAACCCGACTTCATACTGAAAATGCACATTGACCAGGCATGGTACTTTTAAGCATAACCCCTATAGCTATCCCAACATCCATGATCTTGTCCTGTTCTGCTAACTGTCTCACACAAATTGGTGACAAAAGTATATTTTACCTGACTGCTATTAATTTCCCTTGTATCAGGAAAATAACTACTCCCTCTATCAAGAATCCAGATTTATTCCACGTTCATGTCTCAAAAATGTCTTCTGCCTTTGTTGGTTTGACGGTAAATGGCTGACGTATTGTGAGTGGTATATTGGCAGCACACCCAGTGATGTGGCAGCTGTAGGGATGCGGGACACGTCGCTATGGTGTCGCCGTGATTTAGTTTGCACAGGAAACAAATGCTTGGTCTCGATCGGCCTTTGTACAACGTCTGCGCATGTTTATTTTTGACATGATAAAAAGGACACCTTCAACAGGTAGAAAACGCTAACAAATTGGGTTTTAATGAGTTTTTTGCAACAGATAACATTGCTGTTTATTATGATTAAGAAGGCCACTGGGGACACATGTTAATCTCATTTATTACAGGAAAACTGATTTAGTAGTCGATTTATTCGCCCAGATATATAATCTGAATATGCGTTTAAACACTGACATGTTAATTCAATGGCAAATGACTCGCATCGCTGATCACTCGATCTGTACTGGATGGAACCCAATTATTGCAATTCTGTATTGGATTAACGAAGTGCTCCATACATGTTTCAAAGAGTATTACATGTATATCATGGGGCTAAAAGTAGAAAGAAAGGATAACCAATACAATATTACAAGCCTTTTTCACCTTCAAATAAACAACGAGGCTCCACAATGACAGCTGTCAAATATCGGAGCAACGTTTAAAAGTGTGTGAATTCCGGGAATAAAGCACTTTTAAGCAGTGAAAATCGTCAGTGACAAAGTACAAGGATATAATTTAGAAGAAAGTGTCATCATTGGATGAACTGTGGGTTTTTTGTTGGCAGTGAGCATGAAAGTGCGAGTGAGAGGATAAGATAAGTGTAAACAATAAATTTACCCACAATTCAGTGCGGTAACAATATTGAGGCACGTATTATCGCTTATATTGCCGCATTGGTTGGATAAGTATCGTAAATCACCTACAAAAAAAGGAGGAGAAAAAAAAGTGATCCTAGTAGGAAGTAACAGATCTTCGAGAGTTAGACAGTGAGAAAGCAAGTGAAACATGTAGCTAAGTTGAAAGAGCGCGAAACTGCAGTGGATGTACGAGCGAAAGATAGCAAACTTGTGTATGAAAGCCGGACGTGTTCAGTTTGCAAGGTGGAATTCGATGATGAAGATGACTTGACATAATAATGCGAGGGAGGATGTAATCAATAATTTTGTGCAAAATATGTTAATTTACGTGCACAACAGTATGAAACTGTACAAAGACCTGATTGCTCCTGGTTCTGTCCAGATTGTGAAGAGGATGCTAATCAACAAGTGGGCAAGCAAATTTGTGAAACTGACGGTTACAAACAAAATGAAGCAGTGTACACTAAAAGATGTGATGAGATGAATAGGAATTCTTGGAATTAGAAACAAAGCTGGATTAAAAACTAAATACACATGTGAAAGGTGTTCCTGAGCAATTACTAAGACTTGGGCGGAAGTAGATGGGAAACACAAAGGCCACCCCCAAGGAAACTGAATAAAAGATGGTACAGGAAACCATCGCAGAACAAGGTTACCATAAAAATGATGGGAAATGTACTAGGCGTAGTTGATGAGATTATTGACAGGGATAAGAAAAAATGTAACTCAGTGATGTAAGGTGTGCCAGAACCTATTGGAACAGCTGGGGCTGAAAGAATAGTCAAAGATACAGAATAGATAAACAGGATTGCGAAAGGTGGTCTAAAATGTGAGATCAAAGCAATAAGACCAGAGAAGAAAACAGAAGGAAAGGATAGATCCCTGTTGAGTATTGTTGAAAATGAAACTCGGAAGATATAATCGTTTAACAAGGCAAAGTTTCTTCACAATCGTTCTGACTGGAATAGGAGTATACATTTCTCCGGATTTTGAATCCGAAGGAGCGGGCAGAAAATAAAAAAGCTTAGGGATGAACTCAAGAGAAGACAAGATCAGAGAGAAAGGAATTCTACCATAAAAAGAGGAAGAATAACAATAGAATAAGAACAACAAGAAGAAGAATAAAAAAACCACAAGAACAATTATTTTATACATGGGGTGCTAGGGACACCAGCCAAGATTATTGACTCGCATGTAACTGAATGCAAATAGTAACAGCCCATAATACCTCTACCAGTAAACATGATAAAGGTACAGTTAGTAGATAAATCGGAGTATTAAAGTACTTTTTAGTAATGCTGACCAATTTTCAAACAAACATGAAGGCTTAATGATAATGATTACTGATGATACAACAGGCATTATTCTGATTACAAAAGCCATTCTAAAAGCAAAAATGATCCGTTAACAGTGGCAAGATTAAGCATTACAGGTTTTACTACGTATACAAAATCAATCCAAATCAGGCAAATCTAGGTGCTAGTGGACAGAGGGGTATTGTGATTCTCGTTGCGGATTAGATACAAGCAGCAGAATCTACTATACAAATTAGTGATTTTAATAAACAGTTGTTGTTGTTGAATGTAAAACTCAGGAATAATGATGTACTACGATTAGGAAGTATTTACCGAAACCCATCAACTGAAGGGAATACTTACATAACTAGTGCAGAGAAACTTTGCAGTTTAAATGAAAAACTTTAAACAAGGTGGGAAATAAGATACGTTAACTACTGATTACTGGAGATTTTAACTTTAATGAAGTGGATTGGGAAAATGGATTCTCTACAGCAGGGTTGAATCATTACTCGCAGACTTTTGTAAATACGGTACAAGAATGTTTCCTGTACCAGCATGTAACCGAACCTACTCTCTGCAGGATGGGCGTAACCCCCCACATCCTCGATTCGATATTGAGTGACAAAGAAGGTGTGGTCAGTGACTTGAAGTATCTACCAGAACCTGGAGATAGTGATCATGTTTGTTTGTTTTTCAACCTGAATTGTTGCTCAGATCAACATCCAGCCTAATAAAAACTACAACCGAGCAGATTATAACAAAGCCAGATCTATGATGAACACTATTAACTGGAAGAATCATCTAGAGTCCCTTCACTTTATCCCAGCATAGGATTAATTCACAGAATCGTTTGATAAAATACTGATAGAATGTATCCCATTGAAGAAAAAGTAAAACAAAGTACCAGAATATTTATATGACACCTCAAGCCATGAGACTTAAAAAAGTATTATTATGGAAGCAATATACTAAGGCTAGGCAGTATTTTAGTAATGTAACATTTACCAGACAAAGAAATGCTTTGTGATCATTAACAAGGAAATTGCAACGAGACTTTGAAAGAAAGTGTACAAAAGAAATCAAGACAAATCCCAAACTTTCTGGAAGTACACAAACTCTAAATTAAAGACTATAAAGATTGGGAACCTCATCAAGGATGACGGCAATGCTACAGAAAATAGTCAAAAGAAAGCGGATGAATTAAATTCCCTAGCAGTGCATTTACCACAGGAACAATGCAGAGTATGCCAACACTGGCGTCCACGACCATAGTCCACCTTTACAGGACTAAAATAGACAAGAAGAAATCAAGAAGAATTTATAAAATTTAAAACAGACAAAGCTGCAGGACCAGATGGATGGCATCCACGTGTCTTAAATGAACTTGCTGAAGAGTTATGTTAACCCTTAAGTATACTTCTGAGGAAGTCCTTGGACTTGCACATGTTGTATCTACCCATGAAAAAGAAGTTGCAGTGTGGCAGGCAACTACAGGCCAGTCTCATTGACAGCTATCATTGGGAAAATTTAAAAACCGTTACTTAGATACAGATAAGAAAGACACATGGAAGACAGTGGCTTTTCTGCAGACGAGCAACACGGGTTTGTACCATGAAGATCATGCATGATATAACTATTGTTAGTTATGGAAGAATGGTCTAAGCCTTGAGAAAAAATATACTCCTCTAGATGTAATGTATTTGGACTTCCCCTAAAATATTGACTAGGTACCTCATCAGTGATTACTAAAGAAACTGCATGCACATGACATTGCAGGCAAAGTATTGAAATGTATTCAAAACGTTTTTAGGGAAGATAAACAAAGGGTGAATTTTGTGGTCCATTGCCAGAGTCGGCAGAAGTGACTGGTGGTATCCCGCAGGGATCTGTACGGGGACCTTTGTGATATTCATAAGTGATATGCCATCAAATATTATTGGGGTAGGCAAATTATTCGCTGATGATGCTAAAGTATAGGAATAATGCAAGGTGACCTGTATGATTCGGAGCATTGGGCACTCAGTTGGCAGGCAGATGTGTTTTAATGCAGATAACTCCAACTCTTTGCATTTAGGGGCATCAAATCCCCATCTGGAAGACTGGGAAAGACTTGATCCAAATTAAAAAGGAAAACGATCTTGGAGTTATGGTAGATGATGACCTCCAGTTCGATGCTCGCACAGCAGCAGTCAAAAGGGTTTCAGATCTTTGCAGTTATAGGGAAAATGTTTTGCCTACCTAGACGAAGAGATTTTGCCTGTACTATGTAAAACATAAGTCCGTTCCCATCTGGAGTATGGGAATGTCATTTGGAGTCCACATTACAGTTTAGACAAAAAGAATGTGGAATGCGTGCAGTGAAGAGAAACAACAATTGTGCCATTGGTTCGTCATTTATCAAACACACAATGCAGCTGAAGATCCCGTCTTTGTACCACTGGTGCGAGGAGGAGACATGATGCAAGGTTTCAAAATATTAAAAGGCATAAATAGGTTGGACAGTGCAAAAGTCTTTACGTTTGATATCAGGTGGAATACCAAAAGTCATCAGCTGAAATTAGTTAAATACTTTGCTTAAAAAAGACATCAGGACACGTACATTTTGTTCCCGTGTAGTAAATAACTGAAATAGTCTACTGGAAGTGAATGCTGACACAGTAAATCAATTCACGTTCACTCTGATTTTTTTTGACAAATGAAAATTATGATATACTTGACTATTGACAATCTTGTTGATTGTCCAAAGACATTTACCAATGAACATTAACATAAACTCATTAAATTGACACTTTAAATTAATTATAGATAGGTCCCAACAGGCTTTAAGCCTTACTTACCCGATTATGCCATACTATACTAACTACGATAAACGATTTTTAGTTTTGTGTGTGTTTTGGCCACAAAACGAGATTAAGTATGACTCTTGACCAAAGACGGGCTCTTTGGTGTCTGCAATGGATATTTTTCATTCTCACGTTTAAAGATAAACGAACACAATTTGGCCAATCTGAAATCAAATGCGTCCTAAACCGCATTTTTAAGTCAATTAATATTCCCAATGATTTGTTACAGCCCCCTAATGGCTCTAGACACAAGAGAATAAGAGCAATCACTGGGAGTAGATGCTTCAACATCCTTTCTGTTCTGTGTTTTGAAAAATCTAATATGGCTCCGATCATGCACAAAGTCAGCCAGATTAAGTCTCTTGCATTCATTTTAAAGGGACATCTTGCATTGCATTTTTAGAACATCGTAAACAACGCTCTTCACTGATATCACGTGGACAGGTTCCTATATGGTACAAGAATATTTCTGCATTCCCTGGAGCTCATGCTGTTCTGCAGAAATCACACAATTTAAAAAAAAAATGTTTAAATGTTTGTATATTTGTGTGTTTGTAATTTTCTTTTTTGCAACTTCTCCAAGACCGCTCATTGGATTTCCTATAGGTTTTGTATATATCGTGATTTTATCAAATTCACGTTTATTCACTTAGTGATGTTGCTATCATTTCCTGACTTTTATTACAGCAGTATGAATGATCTCATCGTTAGAATACGGATATATATATATACATATATATGTGTGTGTGTGTGTGTGTGTGTGTGAATGGATGTACATACAGTTTGCCTTAAATCCGCGACCACATTCTCCTCAAAAATTGATGTGAATGTTTCCTGGGTAAGGTTCCAATTGCATGCAATAGGTCACATTTCACCATTTTTTTTCTGATATTTTGTTCATTTCTTTCCTTTTTTAAATTAAAAGGATTCTTATCTGAAAGTGCTTGGCTAATCGCTTTAAAACGAAAACGCAACACATCCTCGAATTTTCATTGATTCATTTTTTTCAAAAAATTTATTTATGACCTTGAGCTTATTCCGACAGTCACGGTGCAATTTTAATGAAATTGGATTGGGGGAGAAATAACCCAATGCTGACTTTGTAAGGATGGAAACTTAGAACTGTGTGAACTCTAACTTACATATTGGTGACTGCACACAATAAGGACAAAGTTGAAATTGCCAATAGGTGATTTCTATCTGATTCCGAAGGGCACAGATCCACGGAGGTCACGTCTTACTGTTGGTTTGATAGGCTGAAAACTTCACTTGAGTTGGTACTTTGATATTGCGTATGTTTATGGTTCTTTGTGACGGATAGATTGAGACTACACATGGTTGTGTTTGACCTAAATCCAAGGTCAGGGGCTGGTTTATTGAATTTTGGTTCGTTCTCTTTATAACCAGCAAACTACTTTGAGCTTCAATTTTGATATTGAGTTTGACAGTCGTCCTTCCTAATGGCAAGGTGGTAAATACGTTAAATGGGGTCTCAAGGACATGGGGCAACTTTACTTTATGTTCCTTAGACATACGACTTACAGAGTTATTTGAGCTCGGACTTTAATATCATACTTTGAAATAGTCTTCTGTAATATGTAGATTGCGATTGCATACAAGGACCCCTAACCTTCAGGTTTTAAACTATAATGCTGATGAAGAATATGTCTTGTCTTTCAAAGAAAAGAAAGACCAAGAGTTCTGCAGGTGGACTGGAAGCCGGGGAAAATGGACTGGGCATCTTTCATGGAGTAATGACAAGAATATTTCATACAACCGATATTGGCTGTGGATGGTGTTCCTCTTAAGGAAAGCCGAAAATTACCACTGGGCAATAGGTGAGTGGGTCTGAATTGTGACATAAGGTTCCAGAACAAGTCCCGTTTGAACCAGTATGGACCGGTTTTGTCACATATATCGACATCAGAGACATGTATCTTGTCAAACAAGGTGCAGGACGCTCCATAAGCCAGGCTTAAAGTGCCACTGAATGGTGACGAAACTCATAGCCAAATTCACAAGAAAGTCTACATTGGATTAGAGAGTATGTATCATTTATTGGAGTACAACAGACAAATATCCTATACAGAGACGAATGCCAGATCACTCTGTATTACTCTAGCGGCTCTATCAAGACACAAATGATAACCACAATCAATATTAATCAAAAGGGGTGCATTGGTTTCCTTTAAACTCAAACACCAGGCACTATTGCTAATCAGAGTTTTTACGAAGTCACAAATTTGACCTTGTTGCATATAAATATTCAGTTTAGCCAAGCGTGAAATTTGACTGCTTTCAAACGTTTCCTTTTTCTTCGCAAGGATGTTGTGGAATGTGTGTAGAAAAGAGTATTAGTGATATATGAAAAATACCATATCAAAAACAGAATTAGGAAAAAATGTACTGCTATTTTTGTTGCCCAACTTATATAGTGCGAACCTTTTCAAACTCTCAGTGATAATATTTCAATTTTGTTTTGAAAAAATCAAAGAATGAATGTTACTGCTGTCAATTGAGAGAATTAGAAGAATTGATTGCGAAATTTGCAAGCTTATCTTGATTTACAAAAACAGGAAAAAGGGCACACATGAAATCACTAGCAACGACATAAAATAGATATCAACAGGTATGGGCATTGTCCTTAGTTTTCATTCCACTTGAAGTTTCCTCGGATATTTGGAAATGTTACATTTTAATTATTTAGCACATGTGAACAACATATGCTACCACAGTCTTATTAGTTGAGCAATATATGCTACCTAAGTGGCCATAGTAATAAGAAGTACCTAGTGTTTGGTTGTCTGCTCAATTATACATGAAACCGTTATCAACTAATGGCTCAGGTGTTCATCTAACAAAAGGAGTCTATTCACATCTCGGCAGTTTAAGTTCAAAGGGAAAAAGTCCTTTATTGTGACACAGAATTCAATCCAACACTATCTTACTACATCGGCAAAATCAAGTTTACATAGTTCTGGTCATATATATCAAATACCTGGGCATGTACAGCGATTGCCAGTTTCAGGGTCAATATTTCTCTTCACGTAAGTTTCGATGTTTCTTATCTAGTACTCAAATGTTGTTATTTCAATATTTTCGGGACCATACTTAATGCGGGTGGGCTGTGACCAGTACCTTGAGACTGCGTTATTGTGAACCGTGTTTCGATAATCTCAAGTGTATCTGTAATTCTTTATTTTTTGTTCAGTGTATCAATAGATTTCAGACATTTATGGAACATTCTTTGCAACACCATTACTCTCTCTCTTTCTCTGTCTCTCTCTCTCTCTCTATATATATATATATGTGTGTGTGTGTGTATGTGTGTGTGTGTCTGTGTGTGTAATGTAGTCCAAAATTGTAAAGAGCATCATCAACAAACTAAAGCATATGAAGCCAAATAAATGTACTTTCTCATGTAACGGTGTCTACAAATACTACTTTTTTTACCAGAATATTATTTTAGTTTGCACCAGTAACATTCCATTGTGTACCGCGTTAAAATTATCAAGGTACATCTTCATTTGGCCTAGTTCATGTAGCTTTCTGCACTTCCTTTCAATATGTGTCTACAAAATGTTAAGTGAAGTTTCTCATGTAAAGTGCTATGTTTTTAGACATGTATTTTCCTGGCATAGAGTAGGGCTGTCCAAATCACAGTTAACTCACGACTGACTCTGTAGTGAAGGAGAATAAGTGTATAAACTTTGAATATCTAGTCAATTATAAAGAATTTGTGGTGCAAACAAGGTTATGTCTACAGATGCCAGCTGTTTCCTTGACCAACATAATTCAAGTTCACGGCTGCCTCATGACACCAATGTTGTTGAGGAGAATATGTATACACGGTTTGAAGGAGATGGAGCCACTAATTAAAAAGTTATGATTTGGACAAGGTTTGGTCGACATATAACAATTGTAACCTTGACCTTTTTACCTAAAGGTTAATGTTGTTTTATGACAACCTCCAGTCATAAACAACAATTATGAACAGTTCCAGGAAGATATAGGAAATAATGGGAGATTTTCGGTCCAAGCAACGTCTACTGGCAAATGCCCAGTGACCTTCAACTCCATTGCATGTGTAAATGTACAACATTTAGTGAAATTGCAATAGAAATTTACCCAAAAGATATCCCTTTGGACGGTAACAATTCAGATGGTTTCAGATATGTGTTTTTGGACTTGGAAATTTGGGTCACTAATGACACGTTTTGTATTAAAGTCTATCAAAAAATGATTGAGTTTAACTTTGAAGTAGTTCACTATCCTTTCCAGACAGTACTATTTCGGAAACTATTGGATATAATACATTTTGTCACGAATTTTAAGATTTGGTCGTATTTTTTCTACATTTCAAAACTTTGGATCTAGAGGATTCAAACATGTACTTTTGAAACAATATCTGTACAAATTTTGCTGTAAATATCCAGAGATGATCAGAAAGCTTTGCTTCAATAATTTTAGAGATTTTCGACTTGTCTGTTTTGCTAGTTGATTTTATCTTTGCCATCATTCTGTTTTAGTATTCACCTTTCAGACATTTTAGGCTATTTTGTTTTCTGTTAGGTTACCCCCCCCCCCCACACACACCCCGGGGGGGGGGGCTATTGGTAGCAAACAGCAGCCTACAGCAGTTACAGCCTAATTGTACTTGATATCTGATTAAGAAAAATTATATTTTGATTGCATTCTCTACTTAAATACTAATAACTTGCATTCTTTTCTGACTTGCACTACGAATTTTGCTGTTAATATCCAAAGACTACTTGAAAGTTTGGCTACAATAATTTTACAGATTTTACACTTGCCTGTTTTTGCTACTTAAGTTTATCTTTAGGCACCATTCTGTTTTAATAATATTCACTTTTAGACATTTTATGCTGACATTTTTCTGTCAGGTTAAAACCCGTATAAGCAGCAAGCACTGGTCGACGCCAGTTACAGTTTTCCTAATTGTATTTAAAATCCTTTTTAAGAAAAATTATGTTTGGTAACATGTTTTGACTGAAATGCTAATGACTTTCATTCTTTTCTGACATGCTTAAGTTCACATTTACTCATATAAAAAAATTACTCAAATTTGACAGTATTAACTCAAATGTCGCAAACCTGACCCATTATGTTGCAACATTGACATGGAGTTGGCAGTGAAATAGAGTTTTTTTGTTCAGAGACTTTCAAAGTGAGGAGTAGGTGTCATCATGTGGTTTATTTCACATTTCTGGTGCAAGATGTCCATTGTTGCAGTACCTGTTATGATTTCCCTTGGTTTGTACAGGTGGTCCGGCTGCAGCTCTTTATTTTACAATCCCTGGGACTGACTATAATACCTCAGTTTGTTTCTACTTGTGTTATACACTGGCAGGTGGTTTAACTAATATTAGCTATCCAGCAAGAAAGGGTACATTCTGGTTCAGGGGTAAGTCAAATTTCACGATGAAACTTTGCATTTATAAGCAAAACATGTATTTTTCATTACTATGTGGGCTGTCTTTGCTGAATATTTAGCGTGGACAAGGAGCCGCTACTCCGAGAGACATGTATGGGTATAGGCTCTGAAACATATTCTGAGTAGTTACTCGCTGAAAACCCTTCGATTTATTTGGGCTAATACAGTCTATGTCAAACTTCTACAGAAGAACTTGCGCAATATGGACAACAGTACTTCCATGTGTATATGGGTTAGACAATGACAGGTTAGCTTATGGAGAGTAAAAAGTTCGGACTGTGGAATAGGGTTGTGACTACTAGGAAGCGGTGCTGGACACAAAGACACAAATACAATAGATGAAGGTCACAGTTACCTTATGATACACCATCTAGTGAAGGAGAATAAGTGTACAAAATTTAAAGATCTGGTCACCAATAAAGAAGTTATGGTCCGGGTATGGTAATGTCGCAAGTTGCCAGCTGTGACCTTGCCTTACAGAGCTCAAGATCATGGTTGTTTCATGCACACCCTCTAATAGTAAACATTAATCATGAACAGTTGGAGGTCAGATGTATGAAATAAGGCAGGTGTTATGGCCAAGACAAAACTTTTCCACAGAGAGACAGACAGAAACAGATGGATAGGGTGAAACCAGTATACACCCCTCAACTTCGTTTTGGGGATGTAACAATTCAACTTCTCAACATGTCTGAATACGTAAGGCACATACATAACTGACACTTGTTACTTAATTGTGTATTTATGTACCAGAGTGTCTGGAGTTCTGTGTGAACAATATCAATTCAACTTGTGAACACATCATGTATGTCAGGAGCTCTGTGTGAACCATATCAATTCAACCTGTGAACAGTTGTCTGAACACGTACTGCAAGCACCCAATTGGGACTTTCTTGTAACTTACACAATCACGTATGTCTAGAAGTATATGTTACAAATCCTATCGTCTGAATATTCTAGATCATAACACAACTAAAAAAAGAATGACAACGATCATATACCTTTAACAATAACAATATATTAAAAATCAAAATCAATACAAAGTTGGTAAATGAAATTATACACTTAGCTAGGCTGGTATTCCAATCAGTAAAACAGTCTATAGATAAATCATAATTCCTGATAAGAGATTATCGACAGGTACTTTCCCACAATTCCAAGTCCTATGGCAGGTACCAAGTAGTCTGGTACAAATCCAACAGAGGTATGGTTTGGTTCCTATGTGGTACTCAAAGGCCCGGTGCTGATCCAAATCCCAAAGAGGTGCAGTTTGGTTAAAATGTGGTACATTTAACACCAAATGTACCAGTCCACTCAAAGACACTGTCCACATTCCACAGGTACAATGTATAAATGAGTATTTCCTTGGCAATAACAGTGGCTCACAGTCCCACTGGCTTGAAGTCACACAGCTCTTGTCAGATCTCAGAATCCTCCTCTATCTCTCTTCATGAAGGGGGCTTCTTTATATATCTAGACTTAGATCTCTCACCAATATTCCAGAGTTTTCCAATTAGTCACATATCCCAATTCACTGAGACCTGTGTGGACCATATAAGGAATTTCCTCGTGTGAATATAGGTCACAATTGTAGCTTATTCCAATTGCTTAAAAAATCACGAGCGTCACCCCAACAAAGCAGGCCAACTCAGTGACTCTTCTGAACAGTTGTTGAATATGAAAGTCACACACAACTGGCACTTGCTTATATCTTATTCAATCATCTATGGCCAGTGGTTTGTGCAAACAATAATTTTAACCTATCAACAAGTACAGTATTACACTAATTTTCCTCTTCTCTACACTGGAGAGTTGTTGAATATATGTAAGCCACACCGTACTAACACTTGCATTGCTTAAACTTACTCATGTATGCCCAGAGGTCTGTGTGAACAATCATTTCAACTTCTTAACAGATATGTGAATATGTAAGCCATACACATAACTGCTTGAAACTTATACAATCATGTATGTCTGGAGTTCTTTGTAAACAATAACCTAATTCAAGTTGTCAACAGTTGTGTGAAAAAGTGGGCCCCACACACAACTGACACTTTGTACCTTAAACAATTATGTATAATGCTCAGAGGTATCTGTGAAAATTAACCTCGACTGAGCAGTTGTTGAATGTGTAAGCTACATACAACTGGCATAAGTTTACCTGTACCTTACACTATTATATATATATATATATATATATATATATATATATATATATATATATATATATATATATATATATATATATATATGTATATATGCATAAATATAATATAGGTCTGAGTGAACAGTAATTTTAATTCAACTGCATAATAGTTGTTGAATCACAAACAAATGGCACTTGTACGTATCTTATATCATCATCTATATCGCTGTTGTCCCTGCAAAATTACCCACATGATGAAATTGTCAAAACTGACAGTTGTAGATTCAGATAAAGCATGATCTTAGACAACTTTACATACCATATATATATATTTTTTTTGCTATTTATTGCATTGCTGTTTTATGAAACTTATATGCTTTGAAATGGGTGAATACTGGGTCATTGGCTGGATGTTTTCCCGCTTTTCTTCTTTAGTGTGTCCCTCTTATAGGCACTTGCTTTTGATGGATTACTAGACGTGGCATATGCTTTAGACGATGAATCTAGAAATGGTGGGTTAGAACCATAGCCCTCCTTAGACAGATTCTGCACGTTTTAACTGAACATTCTGAAATTGTGCACCAGAATGTTATGACACATCTGTATTATAATTGTCCGAATCGAATGTCTCTGGTTTTTTTCCCTGAAGTTTTGTGAAGCCATCTCTTTTTAGCCTTCATTCTTTTTATGTATGGCTTCCTTTGTTCTTTATCGGTTTCCCTATCAATCTGTGAATGGAGATTGACTTTCATTAGAAAGTTTTAATGAACATTTTAGTTAGGGGGATGTATCTCAGAAATGCCTTAGAAAACACTTTTGTGGACATGAAAAGGTACAAGCATAAAACATATATAGAATTGATCAATAATTCCTCTGGATTCAGAAAAGCTATGTTGCCACTCTGGGAAATGATTTAAAGTGATTCTGTGGATGGTTTTATATGAAAACCTTTTTTTGAGAAAAAAAAAGAGAAAAATTATGTTCATGAAAATTTAGAAATTATGATAACAAAAAACCATTATAAAAATCCTTCAACAATGAAATTTTTTTATGTTTTGATAAAACTTAGGTATCTTCCACTCGCAAGTACTATTTGTGTAGCATGACTTCCATGTCTATTGCCTAGTTTGCATAAATCAAATATGGCCACCACAAATCATTCCTTGGGCCTTTTTGTGTATTTCATCATTTTATAAATGACCCTTTTAGGCTGTTCAACACTTACTAATGTTCAATTCCGATGTGCTAAGCACAATTCTATATTATTCAGAGAATAAACTGTCATTGAACATTTCAAATGTAGTGTGTAATGATGTAATTGTCCCTGCAAACCATCAAAAATCACGTTTGAAGATTAGTGAAACTTGTTACCCAGAACAGAATTTTTTGCATCCTGACCCCAATCTTTGCACCTCCATGCAGGTTTTATGTTTTATAAATGCAATTTCACGGTATTCAGTAGTGCTAACAGTCAAAATTTCTGTACTTTCAAATGCTTAGCAAAATGCTAATCAATTATAAAACATGCTAATCACTCCTAAAAAGATAGTGAAGCACTGTGGCTATAGCATGTCCGCAGTTAACATTTTATAGCCATTCTGCCATGGTCAAAATAACTAATACTTCATCACAAGCTGTTTAGCAAGATGCTAATCAAAAATAAAATTAAGGTACACACTACAGCTGTAATATGCAGACACAGATGACACATCAAACTGTTCAATGTTTTGGCAAACTAATCACTGTCTGGATCAATATTTTACGGGTTGAGAAACCAGTCTCAACACCTGCAGGCTCCAGTGCACCTTAGTTTGCTTCGGTTGCACATGCATTGGGCTGTTTGGCATCTACAGCCAGTCTGTGTGCATCCACAAGTAGTTACAGCTACACATTCAGCAGAGAGCCCTTCCTTTGTCATAACAAGGGGAAGCAACTTTTTGTCTACCATGTGCCACCCAGAGGTCAGCGGACTTGGCAATTTTGGGTTTGTGACTATCGCATTTTTCCAAATCAGTGCCTGGTAATGAGCACATTTTATGCGCAAGTGAAATGCATCTTCTGTTGGGGGTAAGTTTACTAACCTACGTTTGCAGTTACGGAACTGACCGCAGGTCTGGATTGACTTAGTGCCATTTGTTGGTCCATATAGCTTGCATACAAATTCCTCTGCTTCCAACAGAGTCTGTTCCCCTAACTGGTGTGCCACCCCTAGATGACAAAGCAACTGCGGTACTTCAATGAACACCTTTCAGGCAACCTTTTTTGATATACCTGCAAAGTGACTGACAGTATCACACCCAGTGATTGCATGAAATCCTAAAATGCTGTCACTGATTTCATCACTACATTCAACATTAAGTACAACAATACACCAACGAAATTTTGCTGTACCAAATTTCACCCATAGTTCATTGTTCAGCTGATGACAGGAGCACAACCAGGAGCACAAGCACATCTGTGTCACTACTTGAGATAAGGATTCGCTCAAACCCAGCAGATGTGGCATCAGAGGCATGGGGTAGCATACGGGCATCAGTCTCTTTTTGCTCTGAACACAAACGCTCAACATTTGGCCTGGCAGATGAAAGGGCAGACCCATTCTTGCCCCCACTGACTACCAACTCCTTACAACCTCCAGGAGCAGTTTTTAATAATTCAGTCGTTAGAAATTCAGCCAGACATGCTTTACTTTCATTCAAGCTAATGAATGTGTTCCATTGTTGAGGCAACTTTACAGTCCTACCACTGATCTCCTTCCTAATTCCTCTTGGTTTTCCAGTGCACCATTTTTTAATTGCACCTTTGATTGAGTGTTCATGGTAGCAATCAAATACAAAATCCACCCTAGTACATGGCTCACGAAAATTTGATTTTATGTTCATTGCAAAACAATCAGCCAGGTCTCCAAATGTCAGTGCACCAACAGGCTTACCCATAGCCTGGACAACAGCCATTCCATCCATCTATGATAAAGCATGTCGGTGTTTGAGATTGGGGTGAGTCTTTTAGTGATACATCCATTCCTGCCTCTAAAATAGACAACAATTGGGCTTTATTGGCTGGCCTCAGGTTGCCATCTGTTGTTGCCAAAGAGAGAGGAACTTTGCTAAGTTCTTGTGCCAGCAGATTGTCTATATTGATTTCTCTTCCAGACTCCATACTGACAATAATGCGTTCCAAGAGATCACGATCTGCCTGGTTGACTGCAGTTTTTTGCTTTTGTTTGTCAGTTCTAACTTCAACAGAGAACATAGATGCCATGATTTTTAAGTTCTGTCTAGGTATGGTTATGTGCAAGTTGATGGATTTTTCTATCAGTCGATCTGTTACAAATTGGTTTACAATGTTCTTGCCACACATTTCTGCTATTTGTAAGTCATGAACAATACTTTCTTCTGCTATATCACCAGTTGTGACAGACACTAATTCTGGGGATTGCTGGTGGAAGACATGAAATGCTTGGAACTGGGAGACTAGTCCTGTGACATCATTAGGATCTCGACTTCTCCTTGAATGCCCACAATCTTTGTGCAAGCCAATCTCTTCCTCATCTTCACTGAGGCCAAGCATATCCCTGGTATCCATAGCTAAGCAGGTTCGTTCTACATATGCAAGACTCCAGCGATTACGTGCTGTGTCTGAAAGTATAAGGCCAATCAAACCTCCAGCTGTTTTACTCACTTTGTTGAAATGCTCAAGTCCTTGGTCATCTGAAACCTGGTTAAAAGTCCTCTTGGATTCTTTGACCACAAAGTCGCCTGACTGAAAGCCTTCACACACATCAGGTGCTACATATTGTAGTTGCTTTATATTGGCTATAAGACTGAGCCCCAGCAAAGATAATTGTAATGGTCATGTGCTGCCATCCAAGGTAGAACTTCAGCAAATGAGGACAGGTACAGTGACCAGTTGCCATCCCGCAATGCTCTTGCAAAGCGAAGCAGTATTGAGACTAGATGCATGTAGTTCCTCCAGAAAGTGAAACTGGCATTATCCTTGTGGGACTCGTCAAACTCATCCAACAGACTATCCATCTGTTGTAATTTGGGCAACATCACATGCAGTGACATTACTGCAGCATTACTATCTTTATTGACAAAGCCTTGTGCAAGCTGACCAGCCAGCTCTGTGACTGATGTTGCAAGTTGCTGCTGTCTGTCACATAACCACATTACAAAAGCTGGCCACAAGATCCGCCACAGGGCCTCATATGTGAGTTTGTGTGCATGCACAACCCTGTTCCACAGGGAGCCCTGAAGGATATTGTCTGCTGTATTTTCTGCATATACTCCACTTTCTACCCAAATGTCTCTTAAACCAGAATCAGCCATGTTTTTGCCAATCACCTTAGAGAAATTTATTTGAATATGGAAGCCTCCCATCATGACAACCAAGTTTCTACATTCTTCTGCTGTAAACCACTGAAACATTTTTGCTTTGCAGTACACCTGCTTGTCAAAAGTGATAACTTTAAAAATCTGATTCAAAGCAGCAGTCATTTTTGACACCTCAGAATGACAGTCCAGAGGGTGCCATGCTGCATGCAAAAGCTGCACTAGTTCTTAAGACCTTGTGGCCTGAAGAATAGGGAGACCAAGTCCCAGGTGTTGTGGTGTCTGTTCCTTGCCTCCAGATGCCAAAAATACAATATCCTGAGCATTACTAAGCAGTTTGGTATATATACCATGTGATTCATTGTCTTCTGTTTTTTCACTACCATAACAGAGCAAATGAAGAAGCAGATACAAACTCTCAGGAACCACTTTCTGTGCACTGTCTTTGTTGATGTCTCCAATAAACCTGTGCCCAGGTGATGCTTGAATGTCTACTCTTACCTTTATGGAGACACGGTACAACCAGCTAAGCAACTCAAGATCAACATTTGTGCAATTTTGTGAGGTTTTCTCTTAGGAGACAGCAGTGCCCATGTTTGTATCAGAAATATCATCACAACCATCTTTCAGGCTCTGAATTGCAACTCCAGCTTAGGAAAACCAGAAGAGACTCCTTTTGATTTAGGGGTCGTACAAAGTTTGCATTTTTACCTAACAGCCTCTTAACTTTCTCCCGAAAATGGCGCCTTTCATGCACCCCTACAACTGTGTCAAAGTCACTTTTATCGTTCCCATATTGTTGTCAACGAATACACATCTGCTCGAGACAGACCCTTTGTGTTCTCTTCAACCACTTTCTTCTAACACAAGTCAAAGGGACTGACATTGTCTGGCTCACTACCAATACTTTTTTGGTATTTTTTCACAAAACTTGTGTAGCATTTCAGGTTTTATTTTGCTTCTGCTGCAATAAGGTCATAAACACCTGCCAACTGCACTCTGAGAAAGGCATTTTTTGAGCCAATTGCAGGATTTTCTCAGACGTTTCGAATGTAGCTATATTTCTTAGTTTTTTGCCAAAAAGCACTTCTTGACAAAAGATGCACTTGTCCCAGAATGTTTTAGTGATAGTGCATGATCTCCTTAAGGAACCAGGAGGTGAAATGTGTTCTGATACAGCTGATGCAGGTGCTGACCGTCCTGTACATAATGAACTAATTGCACTTTTCTCAAAGCAATTTCGAGGTCGTTTAATGTTACTTGCAAGTGTAAACTTTGAATAGCATGATCTGTGCCACTTTATCAACGAGCTACTCTTCAATATTTATAGCCTGTACTCTCTCTAGAGTGTCCATAAATTCATGATCATGGTATCTCACTCTTTGGTCAGCACATTCTCTGAAGCGTTTAAAGCCATCTTCTGTTGCCTTGTGTGGCAACTGCTTTGTTCCTTTACTACCCTCAGAACAAAACAGTTTTTAAAAAAGGAAAAAATGATTCAAGTCAATTTCTGTGTCTTTGTTTCACTTTCTGCCAAGCACTGCAATAGGTTCCATATTTCAATTTGACACTTGATATCTTTGATTGAATACTGAACCAACAAGAGCATAAACTAGAACACTGGGACCCTTAGCCCCCTAATCTCACAAACAATTAACCTGTTGAGAAAAAAAGATCACAACTGCACTATGTCCATATAACCTGTAAAAATGCAACTATGACTTAAACACAAATCTATCATCATAGAAAAACACTTATCTACAATCGAACTGTTCAAAAAACACATCTATCTACAATCCAACCATGAAAAACTTGACTGGTATGATTGTCATATATTGAATACTAAAAATTTAATGCTGTGCAGCTGCTTTACCAGAAGCAGTGCACCAGAAAAAGTACCAGAAAGAAGAGAGAAATAATTAAAAGAACAGGAAAACATGGTGTGCAGCAGTGCCACCAGAAGAGTAGAAAAGGAGAATTAACTAAAAGAACAGGAAAAAACGGGTGTGCTGCAGCTTGACAGCTCAAGCAGTGCCACCAGAAGGGTGGTAGAAAGCAGAGAGAAATAACTGAATGAATAAGAAGCAAAAAATGGATGCAACACCTTGCCTACACAAAAGATTTGGGATCAATATCCACTACACAAGAATAGATCTATGGGTACCTGGACAAACAAGCAAAGAGAAGACCACCCTATGACGGAATCTATAGAAACGATGAACATTATAAAAAAGAGCAATATACTAGGCTCCGGGCTTAGAATCCAATAGTATAAAAATGTCCACCAAACTGTGAGGGGTTACATTATTATAATGTCAATGACGTTGAACAATTACAAAAATTCACATTACTACAAATCAGACTCTGTGAATCTATAATTTTACTATAATTTTACTTTAAATAACTTGAATTTTGACATGCGTGCACTCACACTCACACACACATATGTATATATATATATATATATATATATATATATATATATATATATATATATATATATATATATATATATAATTGCATATTTGCTTTACTTTCAGAGGCATGTGAAACATTTTTTTAATTAAAACCAACCAGAAAATGAAATTTCAAAAATTGTGTAGAAAAGAGTGTTTTTTTCTTTCTTGACGGTGTTCCTGCTTATAATTTTATGTACATAAGGAAGTCACAATGTGCACTTATATTCTTCAAAATTAAACACAGAACATCGCTGGATAACAACAGATTGAAGCAAATAAAAGGCTTGACATTTTCAGTAAACTAACCCAGCCTTTTATCAAGGGCCTATTATTAGAGTGTGAATTCTGGTAATGATATCACCTCATATAATCTCACGTAACTCCAATACTTCTTATCCGCCAAAGTGGCAACATAACTTTTCTGATTTGCAAGAATTTTCTCTTTAAAATGAGGTATGTTGCTAGCTTGTATCTCAAAGCGTCCGCAAAAGTTACATTTTGAGCCAAAGCGCCCTGACTATTTGCGGGCCTCAGTATACCATATTCTGGTCCTATTGCCTCAATTAAGCCTAATTGAGAGACCCATGTAACTTAAGAAATTTTAGGCTTAGTTTTGTCAAAGAGGCACAGAGGGTTCTCGCTAGAGTCCCACAGCCCTATAAATTGTAGGACTGTGATCCTGAAATTAGGGCTGTGACTTAGGCTTTCCATTAAAAAAGTAAAGGAGAATAGGACTGTCTTGAAATTTGCTAAATTTGGTTAAATCTGAAAATCCACTACACTGTCAAGATTATCTTGGGAAAACTGTGGGCTCGCCTTTCAATTTTTTTGCTTCATCGAAAATTTAATTTAATTCTCCAAGGTTACAGCCTTAATTTTCCAAGTTATATTACACGATAAGTACATGTAGCTAACAGAGTACTTCTCTCTCAAGTGAGGACATGCCAAATATAAGAAATATTGACAAAAATCAGCCCTGAGTTTGTAATTTTCTTCTTCCTCTTAACTGCCTTTTGTTTGTCTCCACATACGAGAAATATATATGCATTGTACTGAACAAGACCAATTATTGCAAAGCAAATCCATCACCCCACCAGGGACAGACAAGTCTAACACTTTATTGGGGCTCAGAGGTCAAAGTAAAAGTGCAATTTTGGGTGTGTATCACATGCTATCCTATGAAGTGTGTGAGCAAACAACATGTGGTAACTCTAGGTGTTAAAGTATAGATAACATGTCTCGGACAAGCAAACATATCCCGGATAAAACATCAAGGTGACAGCATGCACACTTTGATGCAAGACACATCTTCAGAAGTATCCACACAACAAAATTTGCTATAAACTGCTGTGGTTACGGTATGGGGAATGGTCGAGACAAACTTTCTTAGACAGACAGAAGGGCACAATACAAACTCCTATGGTCAGCCACCTTTGGCAGATTATTAATTACGAGAAAGCTGAGTAAACAGGCTTTCACCTAAGACGAGCTACAGCATCAACTTGATCAAGACAGACTTTCATTTCAAAAGCAAAAAAACCCATCACCTTAGATTACACATCTTCATGACAAGCAACTGCTGTTTCTTTCCTGTGTTGCTCTTCTTTTACTGGCCACACCCCCACCGATCAGCATCTCCATATTATTTGGGGGAGGCAGGGGTATGAACTGACACATGCATGGTAACCATAACAAAGACTAATGCTTTGCAATATCAAAGAAGGGCTATTTCATTGTTAGAGGAGAATAGCTTAAAATCAAGGACTGCCATATACGCTTGCAGACTGGTCACTCTTATCATGGACTGTGACAAAGCTTTCAGACTGCTCAGTCTTATCATGGACTTTGTTCTGTCTCAGATTATTCACTCTTATCTCGGATTGCACACTGTTTACCCTCATCATGGACTGTGTCCTCTCTGACATAAAGATTGCTGACTCTTATCATGGATAATCTGTCTGACATAAAGATTGCAAACTGCTCACTCTCATCATAGATTGTGCCCTCTGTGACATAAAGATTTAAACTTGCTCTTTCTCATCATGGACTCGGCCTTGACAAAGAGATTGCAAGTTTATTCTCTCTTATAATGAACTGTGTTCTGACATACAGATTGCTAATAGCTCACTCTTATCATGAACTATGTCCTCACATAAAAATTTCAAATTGCACTTATAATGGACTCTCTCCTAACATAAGGATTACACATTGCTCACTCCTATCATCGATGAATGCAGTGAAAATAGTCTTATCAGAACCTTTTGTGCATCTGATGTTAGATGGATGTCTGCAGGCATGGTCAGAGACGCTCCATGCAGTCCAAGCTGGCACTCCGATATAGACAAAAACTGTTTCCTTGCTGTCTTCACCGGTGTGCATTTCTGGGTTGCTAGGAGTGCTTCATACTACAGACATGGGTAGTTTGTCTTGTTGGTTCGATATATTCTCTTTTTGTCATGAACAGGGCTTGACTTATATGTGTATATATATATATATATATATATATATATATATATATATATATATATATATATATATATATATATATATATATACATATATATATATATATATATATATATATATGTGTGTGTGTGTGTGTGTGTGTGTGTTTGTGTGTGTGATTCCATTTAATTTCGTTTATTTACTTTTTAACTGTGATATGTGTTTTATGTCAAATATGTACAAATATTTGTTTTACATACGGACCGCTGGTTTGAAATAAAGTCATCTTGAGTCTTGAATCACGGACTGTGTCCTGACAATAATTGCAAATTACTCAGTGTTATCACGGACTGTGCCCTGACATAAAGATTGCATTGAACTCTTATTACAGACTGGGTCTCGAAAGAAGAGGACAAACTGACGATTCATTCTATACACACTGCTTTCGAGTCTTTACAGTATGGGATTTTTTGTTTTGTCAGAATCCAGTGCATTATCCCCCCCCCCCCCCCACACACACACTTTTCTTATTAGGCATCGATAAAACATATAGGACACATGAGCTTGGGAATGACGTCAAGGTCACCCATGTACTGTGCATGTCTTGCCCACCTGCACCAGTGCCCAGAAGCGTGTCAATACAATATCGAAGTAATTGGCTGAGCAGTTTCATTTAAGATTAAGATTTAACAAACAAAAATTATAAGATTATTCAACAAATATCCAAAAATTATCAGTGGATGACCATTTGAACAGACTTGCAAGACACATCCAAGGAACACTTCCACCAAGTTTGAACTAAATTCAGCCAGCAGTTTTGGAGAAGTCGAAAATGTAAATCGTGGACAGACGGACTGATCACCCACATTTTCTATAAGCTCAGCTGACTGGCGATTCAGCTCAGCTGAAAATCACTGGAGGGTGAACATTTGGTAAAGACTAATCCAAGATACATTCCCACCAAGCTTGACATGAATCTGGCTTGTGGTTTTGGAGAAGTCGAAAATGTGAACTGTAGACGACGGGGGGCCTAACCACTACCTAAGCTTAGCCACCTGACAGGTCAGCTGAGCTATAGATAGGAAAAAAGCCCAGTGCCACCTGTTGAACAAATAAGATCTTGGAGTCCCCACAAGTGTCCCTGTTCCAAAGCAGTTAGCTGTGTGGTGTCGCAGATTTTTAGAGATTTTGCACCCCCCCCCCCCAAAAAAAATCATTAAAAAATAAATCACTGGAGCATAACCATTTGTACGAACTTGGTAGACACCCACCGAAGGTATAATCCCCGCAAATTCGAAGGGCGTCAGGAAGGTGGTTTCAGAGAAGTCGAAGAGAAAAGAAAATGTGAATTGAAGAAAAAAAAAGATGGACGACAGACCATCCTTTAAAGCCCATCTGACTGACAAGCCAGCTGGTTTAAAAAGTAGAGTTTTAGCATGTATAACCCTAATAAAAGACATAGAGTCTACATCATGAGACTTTTAGCTTAAAAAAATGTAAAGTATCGGAATTCCCGAAAAGTTAACTATAATGGAAACGCTGGCAAGGTAAGAGTGAATTGGACAAGGAGGGAGTGGAGGTAGATGTTGCTCCGGCATATTAAATCAGGGCAGGGCAACCTGTCCCAATTTCGAAAAAAAAAAAAATCCGACAGAAAGGCTCAAAATTGCGACAGAGTACTTTTCGACAAATTTGTGAAAGAATGAAAAAAAAAAGTTGTGTAGCAGTGCCAACTTATTTTGCATGCAATGGAAACTCATTTTGTATACAACGCATTTCAGGTATAACTTTGAAGTTTATTCTGTCATCCTTGCACATCATGTTTGTGATATAAACATCAGGTTTGTTATATCAATGGCTTACATGCAAAATCATAAAATCTTACAGGAACGACTGCATTAATTAAACGCCGAACCATTAATTCCACTTGAAGTATTGTGTCCTCTGGTACTACAGACAAGTGAATGTAGGCCTATTATAACTTTTACGAAGCGGTAAACATAATTTCTTCTCTGAGAATGAGGCCTACTGCTTATTAGTGAAAAGTGGAGATATTTTGCTTGTTTTTATGTCTGTGACAATGGATACGCCTAGGTACAGTTTCTTAAAATCCCACTGAAATACCGACATTTACTGACATATCGACGCTAATTAAAAAAAAAAAACACATTCAGAATGTTCTTGGTTCATCGCTGCAAGAAATACCGAGTGGAAACTGCATGCGATCGATGTTAAAACGGGAGACTCGTGCATCGGTATGCATTATCAATCAATCTCTGCAATGGTTGTTAATATACTTTATTTCTTTAATGAGGATGGGAAAAGTAGCGTCTGGCTGATCAAAATTCCTCTCCTCGTGTAAACACAAAACAACGTACATTTATAAGCCTTACAAGTGCAAAGTGAGGAAAAAATTATAAAATAGAAATCATAAAATAAAAAACAAACAAACAAAAACATGTTACCACGGCATTAGTTAGGGAAAGAACCGGTCCTAGTGCAGAATTAATACACGAAGAAACTCAACAGTTGTATAAACATATACATGCACATATGTCAGACCACAAGATATTGGCGAACATAATAGAATAAATATAATACTGCTCATATGGCTAGCTAAAAAAATCAGTGTTGTCTCCACTCAGAAATTCTTGAAAGCTTAAAGTTAAAGTGGTGACAATGTATCTCCCTGTGATATGTAGAACAATTGGCAGTGTTATTCATTCTAAGAATTTCCCTAACCCTTGTCAAGAGAATTGGTCGATGTTCATAAAAAAATGTTTATCAAAAAGTGGACACTGCAGCATAAAACGAGTTACTGTTGTCAGGGCGGAAGCCACAGTCACAAGCTGGGGAGTTACAAAGATTACGAGAAAACAGATACCTAGATGGTCCGTACTGAATAAAATCTGTGTGTGTGTGTGTGTGTCTTTCGCAAAGATACCGCAATATTTATATAATTTTGGCGCTGCTGCTCAATACTAATAGTGGAAACCATTTAATATGCTGTACATCTGGAGGATCACGCCCTATGTTGTCATAATTATCTCAATAATTACACACACTGAAACTTTGAAAGTTGGTCTTTGGCATGTGTTACATTCAGCAGATAAACTCGCCCCTAGCATAGCAGCAAGTATTTATGTAGTACTAAACCTGCACTCATAATGCACTTTTAGTCCTGTAGGATACTGTGTCTTTCAAGGGACATACCGACAACAAAATAAGGAAGGGTACTGAAACTGTCCATTAGAACATATGGATAATGTTAGACCAGCAACAGCCAGTATCTTCCCAAGGGAAATACAATGTCGCCATTAAAATAACATAAGAGAGGTTGAGCAAAATCCGTTTTGTACGTGTAGTATTGTACGTCTGAAATATTGTGTATACGTCACAGCCACAGGATCCAGTGCGCCATCTGACACCCAGGCGTACAGTGGCATTCGAGCCACATGAACACGACGACTAGAGTAGAGACAGGCCTAACCGTAGTGCTATTTCTAGTTTTGACTTCATTAGTTTTATTCGGTAAGTACTAGGCGTTTTCATACTGTGAAATGTATATTTGAGATGTCTGATACCAAACTTGCAAATATGAATGTCTTTCGTTATGTGTTTTATGACTGTTGATCTGACATGTTGTGATCATGAAAATTCCGCCCTCGCTTCATGTTTCTGCAGCCGCAGGAAGTGAGCAGCTAGCAACGACAATGCTGTAGTACATTGGTCTAGACTCTATATATGCCTATATCCTAAACCCTGCCTCCCCCCCCCCCCCCCACCTCCCCGTTGATACACCTTTGTGTAGACCTAATTCAGGACTAAGGATCTGGACGTAGATTTAATAATCATGTCGGCTGAGCCGCCCATCTGCAACGGTGAGTACAGCGTGGGATATTTAAGCTAACGCACTAACGCCTAACGGGCATATACAGGCCTAGGCCTGTTTATATAGCGACTAGCGTCCAGGTTAAACACTGCATATAGGTATAAGGTCCATTGAGCAGCATCATGGACAGATTTTAGCGACTAGCGTCCAGGTTAAACACTGCATATAGGTATAAGGTCCATTGAGCAGCATCATGGACAGATTTTGATATGCCCAGACAAAAATAAATAAAATTTACGGTTGCTTTTTGAAGGATTAGGCCTACTGTAATGTCTTTGTTTTATGTTAAAAAGTCCCTAAATCTGGGAATTTTGATCTCTTAATATTATCCGTATTCTAAAATTATAATGATCACTTAAATTACGATTAGGTATGTTAAACAGACATATGTGGATGTTCAGCTTTAAGGGTCAATTGCCAAATTTAAATCGGTTAGGATTACACTTTATTTGTAATATAATCTATACTAAAAACAAAATTATGCCAATTTTTAGAATATAGAAGAGTGATTATACATCTATATCAAGGTAAATAAATGAATATATGCAAGTCTGCTTTTTTATAATGAAACACCGACTCAAGATCATGATTGGCAAAGGTTTTCCCTTTGAATAGTGCTCAAAAGTTTAATTTATGCGAACCAAAAAGACGGAAACTAAAAGAAATAGATATTACTCTTAGGAGCGGGGCCTTACAGCCGTCGGTTTCTCGTAAAACGCAAATTTTCCTTTGCCTACTGAGTACTGGTCAGTAGACCTAGATTAAACGTATCTGATAGTATATATAGTCGGTGCGTCTGAGTTAACAGATCTAATCTTTGAAGGCCCGGAATACGGTAGGTCTATATGCCTTAATTCTATATGGTTCACTCAACTTCATTCACTCGTTAGGTCTATATTAAATAAACCATTACTGAGGACTTGAAATAGAGTGGTAAAGCCACGTATGGAGCCGTTCTACATAGCTCTTTGGTTGAGGATATGTCACTGTTATTGGGGATACCGCAACCAGTAAGGTACAGGAAAAGACTGTGAGTATACCAAATGAACTTACTGAGTCCCATTCAAACATCAAAGATGAAAAAAAGAAGCTACAGGTGCCAGTAGGCCTACTGAGAATGACAAGAGCACTCTTACAACTGGTGCCCAGATAGTTTCAGAAAGAGCAGAGCATCATCTTGACTTGAATAAATGTCACTTGATTGAAAAGACAACATAACACATTCATGCCAAAGGCAAATCCCTGAGGGAGGCCCAGAATACGAGAATGGAGGAAAATGCAAGCCATATGTTCGTAGGACAGGGTATTCAGCGCAAGTTCCTCTTTGAAAATGAGGCAGTGTGGTACAGGGGATATGTAATCAGTGAAGTCCCTGGCTTTCTGTGTTTGTTAAATATTGTGTATGATCAGGATCCGGCTGTACAATGATTTCCGTTGCTAGAAGATATGGAGAAAGGAGATCTGAAGACAGTTCTAAATGGATAATGATGATGATCAGCAGTTCAGATGTTTAGCCAACATTCCAAGTGAACCTCCTCTTTTTAAACATTCCCCATATTTTGACATTGATGAGCTTAATAGATTTTTGAGAAACAAACGTGATCAATATACAGTCATAAGTATGAACTGTAAATCTTTAAATGCCAAACTAAACGAACTGAAAATTCTCCTCAATGAGTTAAATCCACAAGGTTGCTCTCCAAGTGCGGTTTGTTTACAAGAAACCTGGTTAGGTGATGAAGCAGATTTGTCGCTATTTGAAATTGAAAGGTACACATTAATATCTCAAGGTAAAAGCTGTTCTGCACGAGGAGGACTGGCTATCTATGTTAAAGAATCTTATGAAACCAAAATACTGGACATTTGTCAAAAATTAGACATATGGGAAAGCCTTTTTATAGAAATAACACACAGCTCACGTGGAAAAAAGGTTATATTGGGTAATATTTACAGGCCACCAAGGGACCTGGTAGAAAATTATAGACTTTTTAATGAGGAGTTTACTGTAGTTTTAAATAAATTACAGAGGTTAAATAGTGAGGTTGTCATAAGTGGGGATTTTAATATTGATTTGTTAAAAATACCAGATAAACCAAGCTATGCCACATTTTTTTTACGCAATTACCGCTCTATGATTTTTTCCGCAAATAACATTACCGACAAGATTATCAGAGCGGAGAGGAACTATAATTGATAATTTCCTATACAAAATATATAATATAAATAAAAACCTTCCAAGTTCTGGAATTCTGACTACTAGAATCTCGGATCATTTTCCATATTTTATATGTCTAGATATTTTGCGTAAAAAATATGATGAAGTACCTAAATGTGTGCAATCTCGAGCCAGACATAAAAACTATTTGGAAAATTTTCGAAAAGAAATTGCGGAGGCAAATTTAATTGATCGTATTATTAATAATGAGTCAAACGACCTAAATGAATCATACAACATGATCCACACCACCATATGTAATGCGTTAGACAAACATTTACCGGTTAAAAAGGTAACATATAACAAATATAAACACAAAAAGTCTCCTTGGATCACACAAGGTATAATAATATCGATAAAACGAAGGGATGATATGTACAAAACGTTAAAGAGAACCCCTAGAGACAGCAAAGAGTATAACATTCTCAAAGTAAACTTGCAGACTTACAAAAAAATTTTACAAACAAATATCAATAACGCAACAAAAAAAAAAACACGCTATTATGAGACATGTTTTGATAAATAAAAACATGATATAAAAAGTACTTGGTCGACAATTAACGAAATTTTAGATACAATGAAAAAGAAAAGAAATTTTCCAAACGCATTTAACATAGATGATCACATTATTACTGACAAACAGGAAATTTCGGATGAATTTAATAAATACTTCATAAAGATAGGACCCAAATTAGCTTCAAAAATTAATGTACCCAATGATAAAAACTTTGTGGAATACCCAAGAAATCCAACTCAAAACAAACTTCGGTTTACAAGTGTGACAGATGAAAAGATACTAAATATAATAAATTCTCTTAAACCTAAGAACAGTTGTGGTCATGACAATTTATCAGTTAATTTATGAAAGTTTATAAAAAAGAAACATATAAAGCAATAACAATCACAATAAACCAAATGATAAGAACAAGAATCTTTCCAGACTTACTGAAAGTTGCTAAAGTCATACCTATTCATAAAACGAATGATACTGAAGTCAGAACCAACATTTAAAGGCTTGAAATTACTAAAACTTGAAGACATGTATAAACTACAGCTCCTAAAATTTTATTACATATTAAAAAATGAAACATTGCTAGTGTATTTTAGAAACTTTCCACTTTGTCAAAACTCAAGTATACATGATTATAACACAAGAGGAAGGGGCAACGTATTTATAACTAGAACTTCTCGTCTCTATGTGGATCAGTGTATAATGCATTAATTGATTCAAAATCTAAATGACACACCAGATATGATAAAAAATAGGGTCAGTACACACAGTATCCAAGGGGTTTCAAACTATATAAAAAATTATTATCTTGAAAAATATGAACATAATGGCATTTACCAAATTGTTAAATTTGTAATTCTGTAAGCTGATTTTTTTAAAGCAGGGTGATTTAAAAACACAAACTAGAGACCCAAATAACATGTTCTTTAGAATATTTAAATGATAATATATATTCCATCAGCTGGTGTAGGCTTTCAATTAAAATGTGGATGGCTTGTGTGATAGCGGTCAATATATGACCCTAACACAAGTCTCCCAAATCAGTATATGTATATTGAGATATATCTCAAATATGTTTATGTATAATTTGACTATTTCTGTATCTTGATGCAATGTATGTATTCTAATTTGAATAAAAAGATTCCTGATTCCTGATTCCCCTTGCTGACTTACGTAACCTAGCTGTGTTCATAAAAGTTCCAACTGATGTTGTGGTAGAGCTTTTGCATGACATAACATGCTTCTACATTGTTTTTGTACAGATTGCTAATTTGTTGCATATTTTAAGCCGGTTCTACTAACATTGTATTTCCCCCAAGTGCATGATACATATAATTCATTGTGTAGCTCGATCTGTTATCATGGCAAAAAAATATGCTTGGTTTGACAAATTATAAATTAACTATAGAGGTATGAATTATATATTTCAGACAAAGATATTGACCAAGACAAAAGAATATACTTTGAAGTTTATTATTATTAATTTTTTAACTTTTGAAAATCACAGGGTAACTCTAGTTGTTGCTATGTATTTTGTAAAATACCAATTGTATTTGTGTCTTTTTGCCCAGAACCACTTCCTAGTAGTCAATATCCTATTCCGCAGTTCGAATTCTTTACTCTCCATAAGCTAACCTGTCCCTGTCTAACCTGTATATATATGGAATTACTATTGTCTATATTGCACACGTTCCTCTGTAAAATTTTGACATAGGCTGTATCAGCCCAAATAAATTAAAGGGTCTTCAGCGGGTAACTACTCAACATGTTTCGGAGCCTTTTACCCGTACATGTCTCTCTGAGTAGCGGCTCCTTGCCTAAGCTAAATATTCAGCAAAGACAACCCACATAATAATGAATAAATATGAACGTGGCAATTGATGAATTAGCTAAATATGTGAAGTTTTGCTTGTAAATGCAGAGCTTCATATCAAAGAAGAATACCTGTCAAACAAACCATAATTACCAAATTTTCATAGTACAGGTTCAGATAAGAACAATTTGACTTACCCCTGAACCAAAATGTACCCTTTCTAGCTGGACAGCTTTTCCTAGTTAAACCATCCGCCAATGTTTAACTAAAGTGGAAACAAGCTGGGGCATTATATTCAGTCCCAGTGATTGTAAAATAAACAGTTGCAGCTAGACCACCTGTACAAACCAAGGAAAATCCTAACAAGGACTGCAACAATGTACATCCTGTACCAGAGATGTAAAACAAACTCCATGATGACACCTACTCCTCAAACAATTAAGCTCTATTTAACTGCCAACCCTGAGTCAATGTGTCAGGATTATGACACTTGAGGAAATACTGTCAATTTGTAGTAAATTTTTAATAATGAGTGAATGTGCATTTAGGCATGTCAGAAAAGAATGGAAGTCATTAGCATTTATGCCAAAAACATGCTATCAAAAAATTTTTCTTAACAGGATTTTAAGTACAATTAGGCAAACATGCAACTGTCGTAGGCCGCTTCTTGCTACCTGTAGCCCCTGGGGGTTTACCTAACAGAAAACATGTAAGCCTAAAATGTCTGATAGTGAATATTAAAACAGAAAGATGCCAGAAGATAAAGTTAAGTAGCAAAACAGACAAGTCTAAAAACTGTAGATTATTGCGGCCAAACTTTCTAATAATCTTTGGATGTTAACAGTAGAATTATAGGGCAAGTCAGAAAAGAATTGAAGTCTTTTGTATTTATGTCAAGAGAATGCATAGAAAATATTAACCAGATATCAAGTACAATTAGGCAAGCTTGTAACTGCCGTAGGTCGCTTCTTGCTACCTGTAGCCCCTGGGGGTTTACCTCACAGAAAACAAGCTAGCCTAAAATGTCCGAAAGGTGAACGTTTAAACATAATGGTGTCAAAAGATAAAATTAAGTAGCAAAACAGGCAAGTCTAAAATATCTAAAATTATTAAAGCCAAACTTTCTAACCATCTCGGGATATTTACAGCACAATTTGTAGAAATATTTGATCAAAAGTACACCTTTGAATCCTCTTGACTCAAGTTTATTGTAAATAAATTTGGTTCTTGATGCAAAGTCCTGAAATATAGAACAAATACGACCAAATCTCAAAATTTGTGACAAAAATGTATTATATCCAATAGTATCCGAAATATTACTGCCCAGGAAAGGATAATTAACTACTTCAAAGTTAAACTCATCTATTTTGTGACAGACTTTAATACAAAACCTGTCATTAGTGACCTGAATATCCAAGTCCAAAAACACATCTCTGAAGCCATCTGAATTGTTACCCTCCAAAGGGATATCTTTTGGGAAAATTTCTTTAGCAATTTCACTGAAATTTTGTACATTTACAAAAGCAATGTCATCAATATATCTTGCGTTGTTTGATAATTTTGTAGCCATTTGAAAGTCCTTTTTCATCAATTTATTCAAATACTTAAATTCAAGCCAGGTTAAATATAAATCTGCCAGTAAAGGGGAGCAGTTGCTACCCATTGGAATGCCTTTTATTTGTTGAAAAACCAGTGGACCGCATTGAACAAAAGTATTATCCAAGAGAAATTTTATAGCATCTATCAAAGTTTCAACAGTGTAAGATTTAACGTTACTTTTTGAATATTTATTGTGTGACCAATATGCTTTCTTTGTATATGAATTAATATTTATGTATGGTTTACCATTATGTTTAAACATTTTGGTAATTAATTCTGAAAGTGAACTTTTGACTTCATCTATGGGTAGATTTGTGTACAGTGTAGAAAAATCAAAACATTTGATATTTTTTGCCTTTACATCTTTGATTTTAGATACAAACTCGGAAGAATTGTTAATACTCCAAAAACAATTTATTTCACAGTTTCTAGAAATCGCATTACAGTATTTACGAAAATGATTCCTAATCGCAGTCAAACACAATGTTACCTCTTTTGATAATTGCTTTGTAGTACATTTTGAAGCAACAGCTATGAATCTAGATTTAAAGGGTTTTTATGTAATTTGGGTATCCAGAACTACAGTGGAACAGAGGAGTCCACTTCAGAAATTTTGATATTAAAATTGCTTTTCATCTCATCTTTATGTGCATCTATCAAATTATCAATGGATTGTTTGTGTAATTTATAAACATCATTTCCTCTTTTGTCTGAAATATTGTTTATACCAAGTTCCTGTTTCAAAACATCCAGATAATATTTTTTGCAGATGATCCAAAAATTGTTACCTGCCTTATCTATGTTAGTGACTACAAATCTATCTTGTAGTTCTTTGACTGCTTTAGAAACTTTAGGCTGTTTTAGATTAACCGTATTGAAATTCTTAATGTGGGATTTGTAACGATAAATTCTATTTCTAAAGACTCTTTTCAAGTTTGATAACCATCCTTCAAATTTCTGAAATTCCATTTTTTTCTTTCTTTGCCCATTTCATACAGTAGGAGTCGAGTGCATCACATGTATCCTGAAAAATACTGTCAATATTCAACTCGGGACATATCCTAAATTTTGTACCTTTTTTCATTATTTCTTTTAAACCTGAATTTTGTATTATATCCAAGTTACCTGTAAATACATGTTTGTGGTGTGCATCAACAAAATTAGAATATTTACTATTAGACATACAGTCACAATTTTGATTTGCTGCGATATCCTCAAGAGTAATTGAAGCCAGAATTTTTTTGTAATTCATGATACTTTGTCCAATATTGTTGCCATATTTATAGGAAATGATGGGGGGATCTTTTATTTTGCATTCCTTGGGAATCATGTTACGAACAAATTTCAATTTGAAAAGGGACTGAATGTTTAGTGAGTCAATGATTTTGTGTTTGAAAGGAATGCTGAAAAACAATTGATCTAATTTTTTCTTATTAGAATCTGGTTTCCGAATAGTTGTATAAGCATACACAATTTCACAAAAATTTTGCGGAAATGTGTGTTCTGAATCAGTAAGACCCAAATATTCATTAATTCTTGTTATGTGTCGAAATGATAGTGCTTTAAGAGCTGTATGTAATTGATCAATACCATTGGAGAAAGGCTGTAGTAAATTTTGGACAAGGTCTTTTGTATCCATGTTCCTGCATTTCCTGTTTTTCCGTGATTTTCTTTGTCCATGACTTCTTCTTCTTCTTTGAATACCAGCCTGATTGTTATGAAAAGGTGTGTGACTTCTGTCAAGAGTTGTAAAGTCCAAATTCCTAACATTACCGAAGCCTAAAATTCTGTCATTGAGTCCATAAGGAAAAGCTGAATTAATTGTTTTGATCCAAAAATCTTCCATTTGTAATAATTTCCTTGTGTTAACATAACTGTCTTGGTCTAACAAATTTGGCTTTATGTAATCAATAATTTGTATCCGGCAATCCAAATGTGGATCTTTGCAGAATTGAAATGGTTACACAAAAAAGTGTTTAACTTGTGATTTTTAATTGTAGTTTTATGACCACTGAATCTTTTTTTAACTGATTGAGTAGTTAGGCCCACATATTGTGCTTTTCATTTGATGCAGGATAACAAATAAATGATATTGGTAGATTCACAAGATAATACCAAATTTTCCAATCGGTTGTTCCTTAATTTGAATTTTTTGTTAGTAACGTTACTGTGAAACTCTTTGTTCTTTGTGAAATTTGACTTGCAGAATAGACAGTTACAATTTCCATCAAAACATATTCCATAATCAGCGCTCGAGGCTAACGCTGAACCGTTTTCACTGTTTATCTCAGTGTTCATGATTGTATTAGATTTTAAACATAATTTTGAAAGCCCATCATGCCATTTATCTGTAGTCATGTCCCTAAACCTTATCCTGGTTCGTCGTTGTTAAGTCCACCGAGTAACAAAATTAACAATAACAATAACAATAACTAAAACAAGTCCAAATGGGTGCTAGACTAAAGACGTTACCTGGAATTCCAGTATGCATTGAAAATCATAGATCGGGGACCAGCCTGTACAGACCTATCCACCAAGCATCAATGGTTCAAAGCGAACAGAATTGTATTTGTGTCTTTTTACCCAGAACCACTTCCTAGTAGTCAATATCCTATTCCGCAGTTAGAACTCTTTACTCTCCATAAGCTAACCTGTCCCTGTTATCATTTGGACACCGTAAAAACCAATATGGAGTCAACAGAACAACCGTAGAGGAAGTATATATATATATATATATATATATATATATATGCAAAAATGACCGACTTTTGTCTTCGAGATGGATCATCAATTGGAATTTGCACTACTTTTCTGCTGCACATGTTCCATTTTGGACATACGTACACAATGTTCTGCGCATGTTCCTTGTCACACAGTGTTCCACTGCAAATACATGTTATTGATTTTTTTTACGTTATATAGAAGTACTTCCAGAATTATTTAGACTTAAAAATATCATAGATTACACAAAACTCGATTGTACATTTTCCGGGCCCAATTGTCGGACGTGCACAATTCTCGCACATAAAGTTGAATTACCCATTTTCACATCAGGTGTCCTATAGTTTTTCCTAAAAGCGGTCACGTTTATTTGCTCCTGCTTTATTCCGCACAATGAGGCATAAAAAGGTAAAAAACCATAACAATTTATATATAAAAATAACAATAATATAATAAAAATTCCTAGAAACATTATGTAAATGACTTCTGCATTTGTAATTTAACAAAGTCTTTTTTGTCTGCGTCTGTTTGAAAGGGCAAAAGTAACTACATTCGAATGAGGCCATGGTAACTCTGACACGCATCGAGACCTTCTGTCTCCTTTAAATCCGACTGGATATGCTCAGATAATACACATTTTGACTTCATAAGCATTCCTGTATATCTTCAATATGAAATATGCTTATCCATGGTTGCAACATAACTCTCGAAGAGCTAGAATGGCTGTTTTTCTCCATCTTAGAAGCCTCTGCCGAAATCAGACGCTGACTAAATGACGGAAACTCTCGTCATTGAGAGCGTGATCTCACGATAAAGCTAATAAAATGTGAACGGAGGCCTATACATGGCATTTAGAATGTAAATGGCACAAAGTTTGGATATACTGGCTTATATAACTTTTTAAAAGTTTATGACTACAGAAATTATACCAAGTTGTAAGAACAGAAAATGGGTTTTGATCAAAGCCCTTGTAACAAAATGATGAAAAGAAACAAAATAATAGCCCCATGGTAAAATTGTTGTTCATTTTGATTTTAATATTAAAACAAACATCCATCCTTTTTAGATACAGCCTCAGAGAAAGGTCCACCCAAAAACATACAATGAGAGATCGGTAAATACAGCATTGAAACTGATAAAAGAGGAAAAAGAAACAGCATGAGGGCGGCATTATTGTGTGGAATACCTAAATCTACACTTCATGATCTTATCAAAGGCCGCACCAATCGCCCTGGACTACAAACATGTGTACGTAAAGAAGATGAGAGAAAATTAGAGGAACATATCATAAAATGTCAAAACTTGGCTTTGGATATTTCAGGATAGACATCATTAAATTGGTTAATGATATTATACATATATATTTTTATGTTTGGAACGAACGGGACTCGAACCTGCAACCTTTGGCACCAGTCGCCTGGTATGTAATCAGCCTAAACCAGACAATGGTAATTTTGTCACAGTGGAAAAGAAACGGTTTAGACAATTCACAAAACGCTGGTCTGCATTGTCTACTATAGGCGCACAGATACTGTCTATATGTCGTATTAAGGCTTGATCATTTGGAAACATCAAAGAATATTACAAATCACCGCAAAAGTCCTAAACAGTATAACTTGCAAAACAGACCACAACACGTATAATGCTGACAAGAATGACATTTTCAATGCAGAACACAAGGTGCCTCTAGTTGTGGCAGAGAGGCGATATAAAGTAAATAGTGTAGCATACCCAACAATTCATCCCATGACCATTATTGCTTACTGTAGCGCCACAGGGCATGCTTTACAACCTTCGGCCCCTACTTAGTACACAAGGGAAAACATATAAACAATGGATGGAATGGAAACCCTTTGCCTGGAACCCAAGTTTGAGTGACTGACAGTGGGCGGTCATATGGTACTAATTTCATTGACACTTAAGGACTAAACACATTTCTTGAAGCACATTCTTGGTACCGCGACTTGTGATGAACCATGTTTGTTACTTTCCAATGGACACAAGTCCCATACTAGTCACTCTGTGAAGGCGTGGGCGATGAAACACAATATTTTGTTGTTTGTACTTCCTGCACACAGAAGTCACCAGATCTAACCTCTTCACCTGGGATGTTTTGGCGCACCCAAGAAGCTATTCTACGAAGAAGTAAGGTCGCATTTGCGGCAACACCCAGGCCAGGTTGTAAATAAATACAAAATCAGTGAGCTGATTTCTAAGATATACTTCAAGGCAGTTGCGCCTCCGAATTTGATTGCTGGGTTATTTGCGCAGAGGAATATTCTTTTGACGCCACTTAAATTAACAAATATCAAGCGATGCCAAGCCAAGCTGGACATGTTGCCTATGTAACCAGGATCAAACTAGCAGAGATCAAACCATGTCAAGCCAGCTGTTCATGCAGCCTATGTAACCAGAATCAAGATGAGGGAATAGGAAGTGTCCAGCCCAGTGCCTCTGGTTTCCAGATTGAGCAGTATCTATCAAATAACCTACCACAACCAAAGGAACAGAGTCGGAAAAAAAGTCACCAGCAGCTCAAGTACCAGTCAGCTTGATCGCAATCCCAAAATCACACGATGATCTTCCAGATCTCCCACTTAGCCAGACAGCTCATGTTTTTGAGGCCTCCCCGCCGGATTCAGATGCTTGTGTTCTGCCTGTAGCTAAAACCAGGGTGGATAAAGGGCGTGCAATGTACATCAGGCATAATACCTACTAGGCCTACTGGTAACTCTGTAGCTCAAAATTATTGTTCTTTCAGTGAAGATGAGAATGAAATTTGTTGTATTTGTGGCAAGGGGGTTGCACCTGGTCGCCTTAAAAATGTGCAAACTGTTTCATGGCACTGAATGGATATATTAAGGGTTCTGTGCAGATGGACAAGTTGTAGCAGATGATGCTGAGCTTTTGGGTCATGTTTGTGCCCCACATACTACAAAAAGCAGTTCATGGGTGTAATCTGCACTGCTAACACTTTCAGTGCCACATTTTGGACCGAGTCAACAGCTTTTCTCGGCCCAATGGCCCCGAGAAAAGCTGTTGGCTGGGAAATTCTCTCTGAAACTATCGGCCTGCTGCTACTTGAACAAAGGGTTTTTTTTACGAGGAATCCGAATCTGGAATCTTATCGATAATTTAAACCAGTTTGACTTAAGTAGATCGACTTACGACGTGATTGGCACTGAAAGAGTTTATAGGCCTACCAATAATAGATTTATTTCTGTCATTACTATGGGCCTGAAAGCAAAAAGAAGTGTAGTCAGTAAGCACACAACACAGCAGTTTATTTCTATGTGGCTTTTGTAAGTTTGTGAAGTGTGTTTCAAATAAATATAGTTACTCTAGTTTCTGTGTTGAGGTTGACTTTACAGCCGCCTATCAAGAGTAACATATATATTTAATATTTCTACTTTATGCCTATATTGACATGTCAAACATGATTTCATAAAATAGGCCTATTTCAACACCTAACCAACTGTGTGATACTTTGACCATAAGTTTGTAAGGATACATAATGAAGAATTTTACTGGTTTTCGCACATTTTAATCAATATTAATATAAGTTGAAATGGAGGCTACATTTATTTGTTGATTTGAAATGGTACATAGGCCTACATGACTGTGTTATTTATGGGCCCCATAAACAGAACTTCTTTGTGGTCGACATTTGGGCACGCCGCTTGGAGGCGCTACATGTCCACCTTCCAGAAAACCATGGCGTCTGCTGGAACAGGTAAAGCGATGCCACTTCTTTCGCCTTGTATTTCTGTCGTCGATAGACGGTGTAAACTTTGTTCTGTTCATTAACTACAGATGAAGGTGCAAAAATAGAGACATTATATACATATATCATAGGGTAGTATTTCGACAACTTGAAGATCATGAAAAAGTCAATATGAAATACCTGGTACATGCGTTTGGTAGCCTACATGTATCACTTAGATGTAATTATGAATATGTGCAGTTTGAGCAATGAAGTAATTTTAATCGATAGACCATATCATCTGGTCAGAGAACACAGATATTTTGATCTTGGGTGCTTCCGTTGGCCAACAGCGCAAGAAAGTGTGTTCTTCCGTAATGCCAAGAACGGTAACGGAACTTAAATCTCAAGAGGAAATACAAGTAGCCATGATTAAGTTGCGTCACGAGAGTCGACCAGTTCCTAGGATCCCCCATGCATTTATTTTAAATTTTGGTAATACTACTTAGCACCTATTTTTTGGTTGTTTGTATCATTTCACAGGTCTTACATAATCAATTTAAAATGTGACTTGGCATTTAAAGACATACAATTAAAAAAGCAGTATAACTAACTGCTTTCTTTACATGATTCATACCTGCCGCGTTTGCTCCAAGTCCGCACACGTGGTGGTTTGCACCAAGTGAGTGACGCCACTGACGGGTGACTTCTCTGGGAAACCCATTTTGACAACCCGCGTACTGATTATACGCGGGTTCAGCGAAAGGTTTGTATTATTGACCTGAACTGGGAACCTCATACCGAAACCTCCTTTGCTCAACCAAGACTGCGCATTCTATTGGGGTTTCTTGTGTGTTCTGTTCGAGAGTATAACAATGGTCACATGTGGGTGTTTTTTTCAGAACGATTCCATAATAATAATACACATTCGGCCAGCTCATTTATTATCCACAACGTTTGTAAATCTCTGACCAATGTAGGCCTACTTAGGGTAAATACAATATATATTATAGCCTATAGACACAATTTTTCTGCCACTCACTCTTTTACCCCTGTCATATTTACTTATTCATGAGCATAACCATGCGCATTCTCATACACAGACTGTGACCATTAGTCCATATACATGTACCTAAATGTATTGTGCTGAATTGGAGTTTCTACTGTATTTGCAATTTTCATATATATATATATATATATATATATGTATATATATATATATATATATATATATATATATATATATATATATATATATATATATATATATATATATATATCTAGGGTAGTGTCTGCTATGCAAGACGCGCCGAGAGTGGCCAATGTAACAGGTGGTTTTGTATGGCGTATTTTCGACTAAGCCGAAACGCACATACCAACTGCGCCAAATTCCCATTCCTGAAAAAGTCCCAGTTCATTGTATTATGTGTGAAAGTACTATATAACAGCAAATATCGTAATGATCTCAGTTTTATATTATAATTATCATTTTAGAATTGTTTTTAGAAATTAATGATATATATATGTTCTTGTTATTCTATCCTATTCTATATGGTCTACCGGACCCCCCCCCCCCTTTTTTTATTTTTTTTTTATTTTTTTTAAACCAAGAGGCATATAATTAGCTTGAAGGTATCGCTTAATTATCATGAAGCACCACGAATACTGTATGAGGCCGACAGGAGGGTACATGTTTGCTATCGGCCTAGGGGCCACCTGCAGTCAGCAAATGTGCACATTTCTTTTTTACCTCAGACATAAACCAATTCATGTACAGATCTTTCTAAAATAAGCCAAGCAAAATATTTGAACAGTTTTATGGTTACAATATGACATATGAAAAGTAAGAGATTTATATTGCTACTTTGTGGTTATTTTATATTAGACCACATAAATATATTTCGGTTTATCATCGCATATTCTTTTGTGTCACACCAATTTTTCGGAGAAATTTTTTATTTGTAAAAAATTTGCGAAAAAAAATATCGCTGACAAAGCTTCAATTAATGCCTTGAGCGGTCCGTACTTCTAGCGCCGATCAAGAGAACTATATTACAGCATTCTTGTGACATTCTGAATGAAAAATTGACCTGTAGGGGCAATGGGTACTTGTTAAAGGCTTTAACCCTTAAAGTGCTGATTTAAGATTGAGTCAACAGCTTTCCTCAGGACACTTTGCGCCCATTGGGCGCAAAGTGTCCCAAGGAAAGCTGTTGACTAAGACTACTTTTTGCTTCAGACAATGCTTGCTAGTACTTGAATTAATGAAAGGTATCTTCATGAAGAATTTGACTCTTTTAACCATTATATGTTTAATGGTAATGAGAAAGCAACTATAGCAGTGATTAGCACTTTAAAGGTTAATATTTTTAATACAGTAAATTATTTTGAGGGAAGGGAAGGGTTTAAAAATAAATCCCCCCTCCCATATCATGTTTTCTTTTAGAAAACCACTGATGATAAACCTAAACATTTGTTTATGTGGCCTTAACATGAGTAAAGGTTCCTGATTCATCTAATTTGACATAAATTCTAGTCTAGAGGTGTTTGAATTTTATATTACAATTTATTTGAATATAATTCGGCGATCCTAGATATAAATTTGGGTGTAATTCAATGTATTGCGATGTTTAGACCGACCGCAGTTTATCGATTATGTCAGCCTTGTTACTTTCACGAGTGGGCAGGCCTACACGACAAGGAGAGAGTACCACATAGGCCTATGTATATGGGCCTATCTTCATCCTGTAAGAGACGAAATTTACGTTTGCTGATTTGGTTAAAAAATACGAGAGAATTCCCTGTATGCCCACTTTGATATCCTTCCTGATCACCAAACAAGTGTACAATTCTGTATACCTGTTTTGCGATCAGGCTCCTGAATATTTATGAGCACCATCAGGGGTATACATAATTTAACCTCATTTTGGACTTGATCGCCAAACAGGTGCACAAATTCTGTATACCTGTTTTGCAATCAGGCTCATGAATCAAATGACTGATATCAGTACAAAATAGGCATACTTCAGTTGAAAAAAGACCTTGTTGCCAAATCTAGTATTCTATATGTTGTTAAATGGTTGATGTTATTTTATAAATTGTTATCACTAGTTATCAAATTTTACATGTATCCCATTGAGTTTACTAGTTGAGAGGACTACAGGGCGTTTGCCAGCGGTAGCCGGCGTTAGTCGGCGTTTCACAGCGTTTGCCGGCGTTGAAAGGGTGTCAAACGCTGGCAAACGCCGACTAACGCTGGCAAACACCGACTAACGCCGGCAAACGCCGAGCCCCCAAAGGCTTAATTGGATGTTGGCGTTTGCCAGCGTTAGTCGGCGTTTGCCGACGCTTGTAACGCCGGCAAACGCCGTCTCACGCCGGCAAACGCTGTGTAACGCCGGCAAACGCCCTGAAACGCCGAAACGCACCCACCAACGCCGAAACAAGTTACTAGTGTATGTTTTTCACATGTTTTTCAGTAGTTTTCATTTCACATTTATAGTCCTATTACAGGATAAAATCGTCACTACATGTCTGTTCGGGGATACTATTAGTTACACACTGGAGAAGCCAAGAAACTACACAAAATATCCACGTGAAAAGATTTGTATTCCATGAAGCCAACGGCTGAATGTGATACAACTCTTTTCACGTGGATATTTTCTTTTATCCCATTTTTATATAGTTTCTTGGCTTCTGATTGCTTAATAGCCATGAAATGCCTGCCGCACCTAATTGAAATTATGGTATTACCCACATGGGGTTGGTATTACTGTTGTAGTACCATGCGACACCTAGCGGCTAAAGTGAAAACGGCTCTGACAGGGGAACGCAGACGACAAAATGGCAGAACAGGTGCCTTCTTCTGCCAATAAAAGGCGCTAGTAAGTTAGAAACTAATTACATAAAAATGGGATAAATTCGTTACACACTGGTAGACTGGGTAATACAGCGAGCATCTCCCACTCAGGGAATTGGTATTACCCTCGGCTGGCGTCTCGGGTAACACCAGTTCCCTTCGTGGGAGATGCTCGCTGTATTACCGAGTCTACCAGTGTGTAGCTAATATTATCCCTTTTTTGATAGAATCCTTGGCTTCTGATTGGTTAGTATAAACATATTTATTTTCTCTGGATTGCCTAATAGTACACAAAGACTAATCTGGAGGCTCTCCAGTAAGTTAATAGCTATGGTACACTCTTTGTATTACCCTTATTTGTGCATTAATTACTGCAAAGGTGAAATACAGCGCGATTCCTGAAACTGACCGGGGAATACAGCGGTATTCTCGTAACTGGCCGGGGATACAGCGGTATTCTCGCTGTATCTCCCTATCTGGTTAGTGCATCGATCAGCCACCAGAACTTAGTTTCTGCCATGCGATTCAAGCCTTGACGCGCTGCAGACCACAACATGATGGCGGGCTGTGAAGTGAACTGCAGCAGCAGCGGGTCGAACATGTGTATTTTTTGGGCATGAAATTACATCATCAAAAATGGGATAAAATCGTCATTCGCTGTTTGAGTGTGAAATACAGGAAGTATCTCCCCCAAAACAGCTGTATTTCACACTAAAACAGTGAATAACTAATAGTATCATGTGAACATACAGGTAGTAACTAATACTAATAGCATTTCCCTTTTCTTTGGTGATATTATGCGTATGCTAACATGCATAAAGCTAAAGACTTACGTGGGCCTACTACATATAAAAGCTTCTTCGGTGCTGATTCCACACGTGCCAACATTTCAGGTTCCAAAATCAAGAGGGTTTAAGCAAGGGAGTACAAGGACTGAGCGGGGGCAGGGGGAGAGGCCTTTGGAGAGGGCGGGCCTCCCTCCCAAGCTCGGGTGTTTTTCACAATTATGCTTCATATGGTGTATTCTGATGACAATTTACAAGATTTAAGTAACTCATAATTTGCCTGTATATTGTTAAAAGCATGACTGAATTATAATGAAACACAACAGACAAGCACAGTCATACCTGTTTGTCAGATCAGGTCATCCATTTATTCATTTGGCATGAAGACTCTAAAAGCGTCATATCAAATTACCATAATTCGTTGTATGCCCACATGCACAAACGTTGTCTCAGTGGCATTTGTCATAGAAACAACAAATGTGACAGTTTGCACATTACGTCTAATAACGTGTGACTATTGTGGGACCTTTTTTATTTTTGAAAGTGGCTTGAAACCTTATAATTTCTGTAGGTGGTAGGCCTAATCATGTTCCATAACTGTAAACCTAGGCCTACTGCACGATTTGGTACAAATGGCAAGTAAGGCCTGAGCTAATACTATTCACATTTCTTGCACTGAGCTAGGCCTAGCTCATCATACCGATTCAAAATTCAAACTTGTTCATGACCACTCTCAAGAGTGCTAGCATTTACCGGATTCAGCATCCCTATAACGCCACATGTAACCGCGTTCTTATGCTCTCGAATAGAACACAAAAAGAAACACCAGTAGAATGCGTACTCTTGGCTGCGCAATAGAAACTTCTGGTCCGAGGTTCCCTGTTCAGGTCAATTATAAACCCGCTTCCCCGAGCCACACCATGCTGCGACATGTCGCCCCATTCCATGCCGCGCAGCGTATTTTGGAGTAAGCCGCTGGGAAACACTGCCTCGATTACCCTATTTACAGACCCGAGATAAGCACACGGAAGACGTGGATGACCGTTTATGCCCTGTGCCTTTAATAGTCCTTTTTTGTCGAAGGACAAGGACAATCGGTTATTTTCAGGCCAATATATATAGGCCTATATATATATATATATATAGGCCTATATATATATATATATAGGCCTATATATATATATAATATATACACACACATATATATGTATATTCATATGTATGTATGTATATATATATGTATGGATTATAGTATACTTTGTTGGCGATATGAAGTAGGCCTATATGGTATCCTGTGCGAGTCCATATAGGCCTACTTCATATCGCCAGCAAAGTATACTATAATTTATTTACTTCATGTTTGTGTGGATGAAGTTCAAATAACACCATTGAAGCCTGATCTAGCGACTTGAAGACAACGTAGGCCTATCAGACGCTGCATTTTGAACTAGGCCTACATCATTTCCGGTCTAGTTATAGAACTCTTCCGGTTATAGCTACTCCAGGAAGAGTTCTATAAGTATACATTGTGCATATAGCACCCTTCCTGTGTTTTGCCAAGGCCTAGCCGATATGGCATATATCAAAGTCTGTTATGGTACTGAAATCGACCCAAACATGAGATAAATATATATATATATGTATGTATGTATGCTTGTATGTATGTCTGTCTGTATGTATATATATATATATATATATATATATATATCCATCACGTTAGTCTCTTTAGACCTTCAGAATTCCCACGCGCACATTTTGGCCATAAGTCAACAATTTCACATAACAGGCCTAACCACGGCAGTAAACCACAGTTCCAAATTTGGATTGATCACATTTCCGGCCATCTTGAGAGGTTGATTAATAACAGTTTATTGGATTGCAGTAAAAAAACCCAAACCCCATTGCACCCACTTCCTACAACCTTCACCCCACGACCCACAAACAGGTAATATTAAAAGCCACATGACGTTAGAAGTTTTATCAGTAAATGAGCGAATGGCATTTGGGCGTAACTGTTTTATCAACAAACGACCAAAGGTCATTTGAACGCCCCGTCATTATAAGATGCAGCTCGAGATCAACAATTTTACTTTTTTACTTTTAACTTTAAGGTGTCTGCATGGGTAGGCTTATTATCCTGCCAAGAATTCGCTAAACAGAAGCCCAACTCAGGACACAAATTGTGTCCTAATGAATGACATATTAGTGAACTTACTTTTTCTCTTAACTCACAAGATATAAAGATTATCCATGCATAAATCTGCTACAAAAGAATAATATGGCCTCCCAGAGTCCCACTTGGCTAATAACTGGGAGGTAAATTATGTCGCAAAACAAGGTACATTCTCGTTTAAAATTGGTTACGGAAATAATAGCCGAATTTGTAAAGTTAATATTCATTGTTTTCAAAACCAGCATAATTTTATATGTATTTGACACATCCTTTTCTTCTATAACAATTGATTTCACAACAGAGAGCCACACGTGCACATGACAGCAAACCGCGGGATGGCGGTGGAACATTTAGGTCTATGATTTTTGAATAGATCATAGGTTACATTCCTATCAGGCTCAACATTTTCACAAGTCCTACCTGAACATTTAGTTGTCCCAGACAATAGGGCTTGCGGTAAGGCAAGCCCTGTAAATTACATAGTTTTTCATGTCCATGAATACATGCATGATACTGAAAGTGCAATGACTGTCCTCTGCAGCTATTGTTTCATGATGACAATATCACATGCAATATCAGGGTTCAGGAATTTGTATGTCTGCTAGCCAGGGAGCCGGACAAGTAAAATCCCAATCAGGCCAAGCTAAAATTTCAAATTACTTGCAGACTTAAAAAACCCCGAGGTACTACAGGCCATAAATAAAATGAAAAATGAAAAGTCACCAGGCAAAAAAGGCATCCATAATGAAATAATTGAGTGTAGCAAAGACATATTATTACCGATACTTACTGGTATCTTTAATAAAATTCTCACCACTGGCGACTTTCCAGATATTTGACAAGACAACTCATTTACTCCCATCCATGAAAAGAGAAGCAAAAATGGCCCAAATAACTACCCGGGTATCGCAGTCTCAAGTAACCCGTTGAAATTATTCTGTTTGATTTTAAACACGAGACTCTCTGAATTCTGTGAGACACATAACTGCATTCCCGATACAATCAAATAGCTTTCCAGAAGTCGAGAACATCTGACCACATTCCTACAGTAAAAACCTTGATCTTACATTAAAAATACCAGTTGGGCGGGTGAATCTTCGGTTCAAGCCGTTTCACGGTTTGTTATGAACTGGTTTATAATTTTTCACCCGATTCCCATCCCTATTCAAACCTCGTAACCAATAACAACCCAAGTAAACAATAAAAAAACAACAACAGAAAAACAAAAAAACAAAACAAAACAAAACGAAAACAAAACAAAACAAAACAAAAACAAAAACAAACAAACAAACAAAAAAAAAAAAAAACCAAACAAACAAAAAAAACAAAAACAAAAAACAAACGAGTATGAATTATAAACTCTTACTGTGGCGTCTGAAGCATTAAATCTAGCAAATAGCAAATAAATTGATCCTCAGTATATCGTACACAATAGCGACATGAATTCTTCTCAAATAGGTTCACGATCTATTTCATGTTAATAATGTGCAATTTTAATATACTTTATTTAAATTTTGTTGAAGTATATTGCATTTTTGCAATTGTTTTAATAATAATTTTAACAAATGATTTTTATTTCATGGATAAATAACAATGAAATGTACTTGCTTAACAGTATGCTTCGATTCCTTCACGTGCTCCAAAATAGCTATGGTGCATACCTCCATGAATTACTGAATAAATACATTTCCACACTAGGCTACCCCTGTTTATCACTTTAATTTGATACGAAAATAACTTACATTTAAAACAGTTCCATAATTTTGCCGAGTGTACAAGAAAATATCTCTTGTTCCTCTAGTTTTATGGGTTTGTTCATCTGGAACCATATTCATCATATGCACATCCAGAATGCCGTTCTGGTTGTGTTTATTTCTGTCTTGTGGTTGTAATTGCACACGTGCGGGAGCTTGAAAAGATACGTTACGTTCGTTGGCACCTCTGACAAATAAATAAAGATAAAATATTCTCTTCTGCCAGTGTGTTTAAAACAATTTAAAATTCTAAGAATCAGAAATATTGATAAATGCGCCCAAGCCGCTAAAATGAAGTCTTTATTCTTGCGTTTATTTTTGCATTGCTATTTTATGATCCATTCAACAAAAATATTCAATTTCCACTTCCGCTATTACAAAACACACTTGGGAAGATCATCAATCCCTTGCTTTCAATTTGTTCTTATTATTTATATTTTGGGTCATTTACATGTCCTTGATCTTTTTTGGCTTACATAAACCTATTAATTTAACGCATTGTCATAATGTTTTATAGTAATTAGAGTGTTCATGGTGACCATCAATGACGTTACAACAGATTTTAAAATCTGTTCTATTTCATTTTCAACGTTTTTTTTCCCTTTGGCCTCGGATTTCGAAAGCTTGTGGTCAGTCTCTCTTTTAAAACGTTGAAATCACGGCCAGGTTCTCGTGAACAAAAGATGACAGCAGGACATGCGAGGTGACTAAGTGTGATTGAACGAAAAAGCAGTTTGCTCAAAATGACAACAACACTCTCAATATTTTGATGACGTCCGCAAGTGATCGGCACAAACAAATTTTGTAATCAACAGTAAATCACACGTTTGTTTGGGGCCGAAGAAATGGTGCACACGGTTTTGTGTTACGTCATTACACTGAGCAGATTCAATTTTTCTTTGAGAGTCAAGGTAACGTTCATCCGCTGAAAGACACATGGCCATGGGTGTGTGGGCCTCTGAAACTGTCAAGAAATGACAGCATAAAGGGTATGACAAGGCAAGGCTGAGAAATAAACATAAACAAAGAAAGCAACTATAGTCACATTTCCATTTCGGTGCCAGTTCAAAGCCTTCACAGATTAATATATGAAATACTGCACATCAATATCCAGTCACAGTTAAAACCTTGACGTAAAGGTATATTATATGAGGTGTATTATTTTAATATGTGTACATATACGTTCGTGAAAATGTGTACATATGGACTGAAACTTCGTTGAGAGTCACTTGGACGAAAAGACGCATCAGCATTGAAAGACCATTTCAATAAGAGCCCAATCTGTCTCAAAAATATAGTTTGCAGACGATAATGTTGGTTGTTCTCGTAGAAAGCGGCATATCGCAGAAACATGGTTCCAGGTGAAGGTCATTGTCACACTCCCACAACTTTCTCTTGTGCAGTTTGGGGCTCACGGAATCGGCATTTCTCACTGGGGTCACTTCCACGGTGTATTGCCCCAATAACTGACTAATTTCCACCTACTGGTAACAGATGTCCAAACATGCAAACCGTCCATGTCAACTGAAACCAATGATAAAATGATTATATACACTTTAATGTATGTACATAATGATGATGATGTGTACATGTTCTTCATTGCTCTTTTCAGCTGGAGCGATACAATTACATCGACATCGTATAGATGAGAGCGCTGATCCACATAGCTGTACAGAATTTGCAAGTAGTCTTATCTCAGGTTACGATAATGTACCGGTATATAGAATACGCAGTATGCATATCAAATTCCCGCCACAAAGCACGGGATTAACGCCTGGCAATCAGGGGGGACGTGCCGGTCGCATCACTGTCACAGACAGGCCATTTGCTCATTTCTCACAAAATTAGCATTTTGGGGGGGGGGGGGGAGAGAGAAATTTCAGTTCATAAATTCCAAACTGGTACTCTTCTAATACTTTCCGAGCCATATAGAAGAAAAATTACCAAATGCCTTAATAAGTATGCTGTATTTCCAAAATATTAGTAATATCCCGCTTGTCCCCACAGGTACCGACCTTTATCTCGCCATATCTCGCCAAGTGAGATAGGCAAACAGAAAACCGTTTGGGCGGGAACTTAATATGCATATCTCCTATTCAAGCTTAAAGCTTCAAACTGTGTCAAGCGTACATTGATACACAAATCCATCCACGAGGCAATACTAAACATTTGTGTCGAAAAGTTGTTGTCTTGATTTCTAGATGTGTTGAACTCATCATTCTTTTCCTTATACATATAACCAACCTTCCAACAACTGATCTCTATTATTTTCAATAGCAGGGTGAAATCTAAATTCTCGCTTAAACCACCAAGTACTGTACAGGGAAAAGTTCGGGTATTCATATCCAACGCCGAAAAGAAGGAAAAAATATTTTCTTTAATAATCTCTGTCCTAGGTTCTATATTTATTACAGTCCATTGTAATAACACTTCAGATGGGAGGTGCGATCTTGTTCTGCTGACAATATTTTCAAGACAAATAACTTTACAGGTACAATTGGGATACAGTTCTAAAGAGATTAAAAATGGTGCACATCAATTTTACGAGCCCCACGGTTGAATCCAGTACGTTAATACAACTGTGTTTCACATATTTTGTGAAAGCAATATTACCTCCCCATTTGATGGTATCATTTAGTGTAAACCCAAAACTTGCGAACAGAGAATCCACTGTATGAGAGGACCAGTCCAGAAAAGGTAGCAACGTGACCCGCACAGCTGCAATGTCCCCGGCAGCAAGGTTATATTCAGTCTCACTAATGGAGTACCAACTCTCGCCGCCATCTTCACTGCGCATGCGTGACTGTCTGTTTTTCGCCAACCCATAAATCTGGCTTGTTTTATTGTTCAAAAAATTAATGTTGATCACATTATCGTCAATTTCTGAAAATAAGAGTTAAAAAGATATATCACGGATAAAAATTAAAATAAAACATTCAATCATTAAATTTGACAGTGGTAAAGTTGCAGGCCTGGACCAGGATGATGACAGCCAGAGCCACAAAAAAAAAAAAAAAAAGAAAAAAGAAAAAAAAAAAACACCCTTTGTGCATATTCTGAACATCTGGCTCACAATCATGGGTCTTTGCTGCCTAAATAGCTCCATTTTTATCTTTGCTTGAAAAAAAATTCTATTCATATATCTTGACGACCACCATACTGGCCACTTGTGCATATGCAGCAATGATGTTGTGACATAAAAAAAAATGATACCATACAGGATCAAACCCATACATTGCTGTAAAATGTTTGAGTGGAAATATTTGGTGGTAGAGCACGTACCTGTCCAGGAAACCCCTAAATCCCTAGTGTACGAACAGACTATATCACTCCTAAAATGAAAACACGACATTTCATTAATAAATGTTTTCATATTTGCAATTATTGTGAGAGCTATATACTTGTATGTTTTACCTCGGTAACGTCAAAGGCAACATCATTGTGCCAGAGTAAAAACATGCAAGACAATAATTGACTTTATGATGAACGTACAAAGCACCAATCATTCTAAACTAAATTTCTGATGGGTATATGATACGTTATGCACAGGGCAGAGGTTTGCAAAATGTCCATACTACCATTTATATCTGTTGCTTTACCCAAGGAAAAAAGGAAGATACGAATATTTATCGCCTATTTTGTACCTTACATTAAAAATCCACGGGATATGGCCCATGTGATATTGTTTACCATATCCCATGGGTGGGATTACTTTTTTCCCATACATTCCATATTTGTAAAATCAGAGCAGGCACAAAAAAAGTACAGTCCGTCAACAATTATGCAACTGCAAGTAGAAATCAACAGTATGCCATGTGCAGTATTCTCGAAGGAAATTCTTCTTTTCAGAGACCTTTAATATATGTTCAAAACACTCCCTACGCTATAGTGTCCACTCTGTCTACATCCCTAGTCCCAGCTGGCGTAGGAGGTAGCCAGCATCCCGGTCCTTCCGGTAATGATCGCACCGCTGCCATCAGTGATGGGGCCAATCTGACGGCCTTCACTCAGTTGAGCTCCACGGGTGCATGTTTTTAAATGTTTGCTTGTAAAACAATCCAAGGCAACGTGACCTTCTAACCCCCTTTCACCAAATTAATTCCATGTAGAAATGCGAAAAAAAGTGACTTTTTGTTCAGATTTTTGGCTGAAGTGATGGTCGTTCAAAAAATCTGCCATTAGTCCTATGGTCGACCGCTCTTCTTTGTTGTTTAAATTTCATGTTCATACGCTGGCATGACTGTGGTGAAGTCCGATGTAATGTGCTAGACAAAATGTTACAAGTGATATCAATTGTCCTTTTTCTTTCTTAATGGACCGTTAGGGATAAATACAAAATAACCCTAATCGTTAATGTGTCTTTACCAAATCAGCCGTCATCATTAATCTGCCTAAACCAAATCCCCTCGTTATTGGCCTGCCTGCTCGCCTGATCAACCGCGCCCCACCAGGGATTTCTGTTTATACTTAATAAAATCAAAATATTTTATGATATAAAGCAACACAGGGTCGTAATAATAATAATAATTACCGTGACGATTATCAGTACTAGAATGTATTTCTAGTAATATACAAGAAGGCAAATTTGTCAGTCGATCCAGCACAGTCATTTTTGCTGAATACTTAAAAGTATCAATATATACTGGTGGTCTCAATGGATTAAGCCTAGGACACAAGCCTCACTAAAGGGCGTCGCTGTTCATACCGGATCACGGGCTATTAATGCTTTACAAGCAGGACACATCAGGCAATTTCTTGACCAATGGGGCCTGTACTGATTCAGGTGTTCTCATCATATTCCCTTTTGTCCGAATAATTCCAAAAAATACCTGTAGAAAGTTATTTTCATATGATTATTACCCGATGGACAGAGATATAACTCCGGATTTCTGTGAGAAAGGCAATGGAGTGAAATTGAATTGGGTAAGGGGTATCCAATTCAAGATAAGCAACGTCTGTGTCTTTTTCATGGGTAGTAGTTCTAATTTTTTGGGGGGTATTGTTTTTTTTTTTTAAATTTTTTTTTTAAATTTTTTTTTTATAATTTTTGTTTATTTATTTTTTATTTTTTACACGCGGTTTGAGCACAAAAATGTCTGACCAGGAAGGAGCTCGTGATCACTGAAGTGCATTCACTTAACACATCAGTGGTATGGGTGGACACCAACAGGCACCCATTATGTTTTCGTTTTGTCTGTCAGTCCTGGCACCGTCTGTCAATTTTTTTGAAGACGTTATCTCAGGATATTCAAATTCAAAAAACTCAAATTTACATCATTTGTTCCTTCTAACCATTTCTTCATTGATGGCATTTTAATGACCTTGACCTTATTTTCAAGGCTACAGGAGCTGCAACGGTGGACCCATCGGTCAATACTTTACATTGAACTGTTTCTATAATAAATACATGGACCCATCCTAGAGGGGTCTGTGGGTACAATACAACGCATAGTACAGGGTTGATCGAGCCATACTGGTAGCCATGTGATATGGGGCATACACATCCTGGTTCCCACACAATATCATGGTGTATACATACTTGATATACAGACACAATCATATGTACAGTGCATACTTTCCGGTACCCACCCAATGTTTGCAATCAGACAGACATATAGCGCGCCGTCATTGGGGTTCACTAGGTAACCCCGCTCATAAACGTTTTTGCTTTCGGAAGTATTGGTTGAACATACATCTGAAATAAAAAGATTACAAAGTATTCAATTACACACTTTGTAAGTTCATGCCAACCTTCTTGTTCTTTTGCGCACAGTGTTTTCTTGCAATTTTTCCCATTTAAAAAGAAAATTACGTTGCAACACATGAAACGTGAGTCGAACATGAAAGTTTCCATTTTGAGCGTGGAACGGTTTATTTCTAATTCCCTTCAGGTTTACTTGCATAATCCATTATACTGATACATTTATTTTGACCATGTAAATTAATATGATGTTGTCCCATATGTACAAGCATACTGAATAGTTTATGTTGTGTCCGGTCAGGATCTTGGTCCATGTTGAAAAAATGAACAAGCTACCTTGGTATTTGGTTTCAGTATCCATCGTAAAATTACTACCTAGAGTTACTATGTATTTGTTGCCCGTGTTTTTTTTTTTTTTTTTTTTTTTTTTTTTTGCGTATATCGTATTTCATTCTATGGTATAAATTGTGTGTTTGTATCACTGAAAGCGTACAAATCAAGACAGCACACTTTTCAAGTGTTAGTTGCGTGCGCATTGACAAGATTGGACGGACGACAAATGGTCTCTGAATTTAGCCAGGGCGGTAGGTTGTCTCAATCCACCCCCACATAAAGAAGAAAACACGGAAGTTCTTTTATTTTTGTTTTGTCTTATTTGTAGTAAGTAAGCCTGTGAGATTGCCAAATTTCTATGAAAATACTGTTAAAACAACACAACACTGTCACACTGAAGCAATAGCTCAACTTAATCAGTTTTTGCATTCGCATTGAGTGCGTTCATACCAGTAAATTTGATTTTTATGTCAGTGACCTGTTTCTCTCCCACTGCGTGTATGTGCAAGAGGGATTAAGAAAACATGGCCCTGTTTCCCGATTGTAGTTTTTCAAAAACGAAAATATGTATAACCAATAGCTCAGTGCATTATCAATACTACATGCTTTGTTGCAACATTGATATGTACCTGAATAGCTGACGTCTGAACTTATTGAATATCCATATAATTCTACACGAACATTATTGACTAATGACGTAAAAGTATTTTGTCGTCGTATCAATCGGACGTAACGGCTCTCTATCGGATGTGACAGGGTGATATTTGTTCGATCTTCTGGGTCGCCACTAGTTGTAGTATTGACGGCAAAAACCTGTAACAAACGTACTGAGATATAGAAAGTCGATAGTGTACGCGGAAAAAAACCCCAACATCTTTTTACTTTTGTGCAAATTTTTACTTTTGTGCAAATGTGATTTCCCTGATTAACATTGAGGTTGCATCAAACAGCACATGTGGGTTAGACAACAGCTCACTAAAAGCCAGATGACCTTGACCTACATTCACACATGCCACATGCTGTGCCATTTTGGACTTGTAACTCCAATTACGTCGGAATTTCTGACCTCTGTTAAACTTGGCCATAAATCAAATTCTATGGTATTTATTTAGATACACTTTTTATTTTAGAAAATCAATTGAGATACGTTTTCTATGTAATGAGTGAAATCTTTAACGCCAAGAGCCAGATGAAATGACCGCCTGAGTCAAACTCGAAGCTTTTTTTTATGTACCCAAGCAACTTTGAAAACGGCCACTTTAACTCACTATGTTGTGACAAAATTTGTTCACATATGTTAAAAATGTGTACTGGATATTTTCAGGTAATTGTGGTCATGATCACCTACACATACAAAGAACATGCTGCCCCCCCCCCCCCCCCCCAAAGTTTTCCATAGATTTAGACTATTTTGTTTGGTTTAATGAGCAGTCTCCTTCAATAACTTCTGCTCATTTGCACGTAACACTGTGGGGTCAAAACTAAGGCTATGTTAGCCGAGGTTGAAGGCCAGGTCATTTGGCTACCACAACATAATTTCTTTGGTGGGGATATTCACCAGAGCCTCATCAAGGCAACCAGTCCAGGTATCCACCCTTGTAGTGATGACAAGCATGGTGTGAAATGGCAGAGTCAAGTTCAAGCAACTTCAGTCAGTTGGTAAGTTAGGTTCTACGCATGTTCATTCTAGTCAGTTCGCTCAAACAACTGGCCAACTACGCCCACATCTGATGTTTACAAAATGTGGGCAATTAATTTGATTGGATTAAATATACATCTGAATGGGGTTATGGAGAATCAAACTATTTTTCCACGCTGATGTGTTTCTTCTCAGTTTGGAAACCCCTTCATCTAGCTGTAACCAATTGGAGGATAAAACTATAGCTTGAGTCACGATCAATCAGCCACCTGAAATCAGAGCATGAACTTAACCTCGGATTCTTGTCCGCTTCACTGTATGTCTCATCAACACAAAACCAGAAACAGAACAACTCAAAATGGACAAATTACATGACACATTTCGTAATTTACACAACTTGTTCAGTCATACAATACAAAGTAACTGCATTTTATCTATTATTCTGATTTTAACGTTGATATTTTTACCAAACCATGAAGAATTGTGAAGACCGAGCCACCTATGCCAGAGAAAGTCGAAAGTAGTTCTATGACCGGGCATACGTGCTTGTTGCTCGTATTAAATCAGCCAACTTCCATGACACAAACAAACAAAACAATCATTTGGACACTACTTTCGCCAAGCGACGATACGCTGTTTCACGACAACTCAACTATATGTACTGCCATTGCCACAGGGATGAAATGCTATGACATATCTTTGATATCCATGACAGAGTTTCTCTTTAAGAGCATACTCATCAACGATATGGGCCTGATTTTGAATAACCCCCCTCCCCCAACACATACACAAATTAATTATGTGTGTGAAGTTTAACATGCTCAAAATGTTTCATAATCCATAGAGTATTTATATGACAAAACAGATCTAAACATGTACTCTGGCATGGAGGCATATGGCCATGATTCTTCAATAACTTTGTCGTTGCAAGTACTGATATATCAAGTGCAACGGATATCCATAATTGTAATATATATATATATATATATATATATATATATATATATATATATATATATATATATATATATATATATATATATATATATATATATAATAGATAGATAAAGTATCATATGGTTGTCCTTATTTACTGATTTAAACAACGAGTACGATATCGTGTAATTGCACGAATGAGCGATAGCAAACAAGTGCAGTGAAACGATAGCGAGTTGGTAAAATCACCCCTAAAAGGAAAAACGTATAATAATGTTTTTGCCCCTGTGGTTCTTCTCTTAGCTGGATTATGATAAGAACTGCAACGGCAACGGCAAACAGACATCTTTGCTGATGATGCCTCCCCTAGCGGCAGATAGCGAGCACAGAAGAGCGTATTATCGCAGCCACATCGTTCATCGACATTGCATCAGTGTACATTTTTGAAAATAAAATCTGCATCTACACATGATACAATATACCCTATTATTGCCGTAAAATGCACTGTACTATAGGATAAAAACCACTTGTGTAAACCAAATTTCCATATGCAAATACACAATACTATAAATTGACTTCATGATTGATTCATACGATTCTGTTTTAAACACTTTAAAAGAAAGTCAGCCAAGCATCTGGTGTACATTTTGTGATATTTAGGAAGCAGCGGCTATTACAATTTCTGTATTACTGGCGTCCGCATAACTGATCCAAAGAATTCCTTCCTCGCTGTACTTGATCGCAAATGTCGTCACGCCATTGGCTGGTGTGTCTGCTTCAATAGCCAATGAGGTGATGCGAGTTCTGTTGCCCAGGTATATCTGGAATACACATCAAACTTCTGTTTGCAAATAAGAACGACAGGATTATTACAGTACACACACACACACACACACACAGATATATATATATATATATATATATATATATATATATATATATATATATATATATATATATATGTATATATATATAAGTATATATATGTATATATATATACATGTATGTGTGTGTCTGTGCGTACAAAATAAACAAAGACTCCAGTGTTGACCTTATGTATCTTCATGCAAATGACAAAAACATGCTAACATACGAACAAGGTCATCAGCAAGGACAGCCTACCACCGCTGGGTATCGCTTAAAGCGTTTGTTTGCAGTACTACCTAATTAAGCAGAGCATTGCAGTCCAGCAAAATGCGATGGGACAAGCTTATTAGGCAGTTATCTTACGACGTTCTGACTGCTTGTCATTCACTACCTATTTGACTGGCCTAAAATTACTCTTACACTTAACATTGTTGTTCATTATACGGCAAAATACTTGGTTGTATTTCTGACATGGTTGGATAAGCAAGATAATAACCAGTGGTTTTAACCACATATTGTAAATTACTTGACTTTTGCTGTACTCTTTTTTCGCTTATTTCGCGTTTCGCCTTTTCTCGCCTAAGAAGCCCAGTGCCCTCAGACAGTCGTGTAACTACTCTTTCACCGGATTATTGTTCTGGCGGTAAGTTGCGGATGGGGCTCCACTAACAACTTGCATGGGTCTTATTTGCCCTATCACTTTCCAAAGGTAACATTGATTTTTTGACACGATTTGATCCAGAGTCAAATATATATAATTTACAGCATATAACAATTCTTGGTAACGCAGTAATTATAGGAGTAATAGCTCAGCATGATGTATCAGTCTGTTTCTTCACAATTTTGGTCCGAGAGAATTTTGTTGTAAATTATACCAGAAGTGTTGAACGCAATATTCAACGGTTCACCATCGTGAAGTTTATTCTCGTTTTAAAGCTAGTTGTATGTTCTATGCAATAAATGTGATCTTATTATGACATCAAACAAAATTATTTGTTGCACAGATAAGATTACGTCTTAACGAAAAGTACATATGTACAATACATTTACAGAAAATGCATTACTTTTCACAGAATGTGATTATTTACGGTATTACACAAAGCTATTGCATTTTTTTTTAAAACAAGCATCTTTTTCATTTTCGAAGAATATGTTCTATTTAGGATAACGTTTTTGGTTTGAAACAATGACAGATGCATCATTTCATGCTTTTGGGACACAAAAGAAAAATTGTCAATTTTTTAGAAATGGAACATGCAAATCTCTTTCTGAATATTAATTCTCCATAAAGAGTAAAGGAATAGGTACCAAGAAACAGTTTATGTACAGTTAAAGGAAAGATTCCGAACCTGCAAGTATTCGTTTTCAAAGAAAGGTGACCCACGTAGAGGACATCCCCAGGGTTTCAAGCTTCCTAAACGTGCATTGTACGGCTCAAATGTCGCCCTGTATCCCGAACCTGTGATTTGGCAGTTCTGTATAATACCATTCTCCATGCCTAAGGGTCCACTTTTGTCTGTTACATCAAGGGGAAAGTTCTATGCAGCCTTCTTGGTTACATCACACACACACACACACACACACACACACACACACACACACACACACACACACACACACACACACACACACACACACACACACACACACACACACACACACACACACACACACACACACATATATATAGATTGGTCATTCGTAGTAATTCATTGACGATAAATATTCATCAACAGTTTAGTGTGACACTTTTTGCTGTTTTGTATGTAATTAATTACGATTCATCAAACAAGTCCCTCAGATATGCTGGTAAAAGGTATGATACACACACACACACACACACACACATACATATATATATATATATATATATATATATATATATATATATATATATATATATATCTATATATATAAACTTGTCAACAAAAGTAACTACGCCGTTTTCATCTATAGTTGATGTGTTTTTAGACAAATCACCAAGAAATTATTTTTAATTGTGTGACATAACATCTTGACTACAATACTTGTGTGTGTTACATGCATTCTATCCCATGCTTGGCTGCATTTGCACTGGATGCAATCCAGAGTCAAAAGACTAAGTTAACCAACCAGTACATTGTGTTGTGTTATGTTATGGCTTCACTGTTTTGCAATGACATAATGCGTTGTCTTTCTCTTCCTGCCTGTGGTAAGTTGTGTTTCATCTCAAAAATAAATGCAGAGATTTGTACAAAAAATGGACATACAGTGTGAGAAAACGATGTGAACGTGTGTCAGAAATCAAGGCGGTTTTACCAAATATTGATATTTGTTGTGATTTTGCTTTGGCAGCAACAAGTAACTGTAATGCAGTGGCTCATTTCCATTGGTTAAAACTCAAACAAGAGCTGTGATAACCTGTAATCACTATGATTTCTATGATAGACGCCATCAAAATTCATTACAAGTCTGGTTTTTTTGGTCACTTAAGTTGAGTGTCATGCAATTATACCAAACTGAGTTTCTGAAAAGTTATAATTTTTCTCATCTCCCATAATAATGCTAAGTGTTGCCAGGCGTGAAGTCTTATTGCCATGAAGGTTTTATCTTATACACCGGTATTATGACACATATGACATAAAGAATTTTGGTGATATTCTTAAAAACCTCACAAACTATAGATTATAACAAATGGGAATAGTTATTATTGTTGACCAGTTTATATGAGATTCGTGCATTTTCAGTACAATGTTATGTCTGTGCATCAGTAGAAACTGTATATTTGAACATTTAAAAGTAGAGAAAAAGGATCCTGTGTCTTTACATATGAAATAGATAGAAAAAACTGATGCGAGCAGCAAACAGGAAGACCGTCAAAGGAAAAAAATAACCCACAAACAATAACCACAACCGCCAGACTCTCTGGACCTTGGATATGGCAAGTTAAGACAGAGGTCTCAGTTTTAACATTTAGAGTTCCAATTTTACCAAGTTGTACAGGTACTTTACAGTTAGTTATCTCACCTGGTACATGGAAATCGAACTCGGCAAAGTACAGATCTGTGCCGTGCTTTGTGTCCAGTTGAGGGTATGCGGGCAGAGCAGACAAGTTGGCCTGTGTGTATGTGATGTGTGCCAAGATAACAGTGTGGACAAATCCAGTGCCTGCCTCGATTGTCCTGTTAGGGTCCACGGTCACGTTGAAGCTAAACATTGTATCATCCCTGAACATCACTCGTTCAAACTAAAAAAAACACAGCAACTGCGTATCGTACCAACTGTCAGTACCACTCGATTTGACGAACTTTATATATCAAGCGAGATTGAAACTCCAATGCTCAACTCTGCATACTGTTTGAAAATTCCTTTTCGTCATAGTCACTGTGGTAGGATGTATCATCATCATCATCATCATCATCATCATCATCATCATCATCATCATCATCATCATCATCATCATCATCATCATCATCATCATATGTATTAGCACGGAAATGATACTCTAACCATGTGTCAAGCAAAGCAGCGCAATGCAATGCCAATGCACTGAAAGTACCCAATGGGAATATTAACAGAATTATTGGGGTTGGTTTTAAAATAAATATCTCATTTGCCTTCTCAAAACATAGTTGAAAGTAAAAAGTGGTGCAACAGTAAATTCATTGAGAGCAGAAGATCTATGTAGCAGCACTTCATTCGTATCTGAATTTTTGCTTATTACACACTCATCCCTTCATGTCGATGATTATTCAGAATTTGCTTGTATCATTTAATATCTTGCATGGATCCTGACAATCAAGGTAAAGCTGAAGCTGACGTGTCATAAAATTTGGACAGGAGAACATGAAAGAAAAGGGAAGTATATATTTACATCCCTAGAATGCCTATTGCTATTCAGGCTTGCATTACTCACATAAAAGACGACGCCCTGACTGGCCGATTGAGACCGCACCTGTGGCTGCAGCCCACGTATTACCACTAAGTTGCCTGCATATCCTAAAGAATCCGGTAGCATCACGTGAACTGACACGTTGAAAGCGTATGCAGTGGAGTTTTCGGTATGGTTGAAATGCAGATACGCCATTACTTCGTCGCTGTAAAGAGGACCTTAGTCACTTAAATTTATTTCTTACGAAATACTCCGATTAACAAATACACGTTCTGAACACGAGCGTTCACGTGACCCTTTGCACAAGAAGGTCCGTCTCAACGAATAAAGTAAGTTTCATGCTACTAATTGAGATCACATCTTGTCTTTTAATAAAGCAATCTTTGCAAAAATCAGTGTCTCCTTGGTCTTTAGCCAGATGAAATCAGGGTACTGAACCCAGAAATCCGTGTACTTCATGAAAGCACTATACAATCGTTCTGCATCCATTCAGTGATCCATGTTATCATTTATTTAGTAAGGCTGTATTAACCATTAAAGTGCTGATTTAAGATTGAGTCAACAGCTTTCCTCGGGACACGTTGCGCGCATTGTGCGCAAAGTGTCCCGAGGAAAGCTGTTGACTAAGACTACTTTTTGCTTCAGACAAGGCTTGCTGGTATTTGAATGAAATGTATTTCCATGAGGAATTTGACTCTTTTAACCATTATATGTTTAATGGTATTGAGAAAGAAACTATAGCAGCGATTAGCACTTTAAGGGTTAATATTATTATTACTGTCATTCAACTATATACTTGAATCCTAGTTGCCGTCTCTATTTTGGGTATAAACATGGTTTCCATCCAAAAATGCGGCATGTTTTACCTATACTGATCATTTGGCAATGCCAGATACACAAGTTATGGTTTCCTAGGAAGTAAACGTTGAACCTGTGCTCTGCAGGTTTAAAGAAATTTATTTGGTTGTAAATGCGTCGACTCAACGAATTAACGAAAATTGGTGCTCGTTTCATACATGCAGGTTGTCATAATGTGCCTGAAACCGCAGAGTGTCCAAATTGTATGACTCCTAAACCTGAACCTCTTCTCAGTCACCAAAAACTACAAACCCAGTTGTTAATGGAGATTGCTCCTCCTGTGGAACATATGCTGTTGTCTTACGCCAATGCAGCAGCATACAAAGTGTCTTCTTATATTTTTCCCAACAAGACTGTGGTGTCGCAAAGCCGCCTCTTTGTTTTTGTCATTAGGAATACCTTAGTAATGTGCTGTCGATAAACCCCTTTCCACAGCAAGAGAACTTGCTTACTCGGCTTTTACAGGGTCACGTGCTATTTTTAAGTAAAGTACTAGTTTGTGCGAGCCGTAATTTTTTATGGTATGAGGAATGCATGCCCGAGAAAGTACATGTACACGATTTACCTGTAAATAATAACGCCAGTCTCAATGAAACATCTTTTTTTTCATTCTTCAGCTATGCCTATTGTTTTCTATCGGAATGAGATACGGCTCCCTTTTCTCACAAAGGAGCGAAACCCTACAAACCTCATGGCTCTCTTGTATTGCCTGCTTAAGGACAACTTTGTAAACGAACTGTTATTTAAGTAGACGTAAATGTATCCCTGCAGCAAAGCACAATTATTTGTTCCCAAATTACGAATAAGTGCTCACTCGCTTGACCCGACCAAAAAGTGTTACTGAAAACCGATCTTGCCCTGTGTCTAAAACTGGAGAAATTGAATATAAGAATTATGTTCTTTTGTAATACAGTAAATGTGAAAGTATAATACATTATAAGCAAGAACGTATTATGCAGTATGTATTTTTGTATTTATTGACATTTCACACTCATACATTCTTTAAATTCAACTGGGTTGTCTTTACCAAATATATATACAAGTTAAAGGCACACAGCCGCTATCTTATGAAAAAGGACGTTCGGGAATTTAAGGCTGCAAAACGTGCTTGATGCCTTCCCGCTGATGACCCGTTTACAGATTTATAAATTCATTTTGCTGTTGAATTTGGCGTAGAATTGTCCAAATTTTGACTCGAACGTGATAATTAATTTATGGCTTTAGACATATACAGTACCTGGATCGGCTATGGGGCGTTGAGAGTTTATATTGCGATATTTGTTTGGTTCTAAACAAGGAGAAGATGTGGCACTGGTGCTCCTGTGTGTATTATTTGTTTGAACGACTAGAGATTAAGGGGGGGGGGGTATTCAAAGGAATAAATGGCCACGGTAAATTCATATACTCTATAAAAATGGAAGGAGATATGGAGGAATATTCAAACGACTAACTGACTGCAATAAATTCATATACTTTATGAAAATGGAATAAGAAAATACGTGCCAGCGAGTACCCAATTTTGGTAAGTTTTTTAATTAAAGAGAGAGCATACATGAGATTTTAACTAAAGGTTAAGTTTCAATGAGCATAAACACTGTTACCAGTATAATCACACGTGGACGCACTGGCCTCCTTATGCCAGATACTTTATCCAACTGTAAACAATTAACTGGGCAAACTGCGATAGCATCTCAGGTCAAGTTATAAGAATACCTCAGGCCAGTACATGGTAACAGCTAGAGCAGGTTTTTACCTACGATTCCTGGAAATCGGCTTTAGTGGACTTTATAATTGTACTTATATTCGTGTGGTTGGACGAGCATGCGCGACATTATATGTGATGGCATTTAAATTGTACACGGCTGTGAGGAATACATGTACTGTACTTACTGTGGCTTGAGTGATTGTGGTACATGGTGTGACGTCGTCAACCACATCTGTAACAATGGTTTCTCATCACCAGTGACCACAACTTCTACAGAATCGTTTAAAGTATAAGCACTGTGGTAGCCATGCTTCATCTCGATATCAAAGGTCTGATTATAACCTGCCAAATTACCGTGCTCAGCCACCTGGATATCCAAACCTAGTGTCAAAACATCATCTTCCTCCTTCCTTTTCTTCCACTGGTACCTATGGCTTGTGCCTGTGTTGTTGGATATGTAAAAATAAACAGTATTATAGCAGAAAACCACGGATCATTGTCAACATTATTAACCCAGACCTTCAATATAAAAACTACAAAATTATAGTGTTGTCAAATAATAAATGTTAATGGTAACGCTGTTAAACTGCAACATAGAATCCGGTGCTGGCAATAGCCAGCACCTCCTGGAACGATGTCTTCAGCGGCACTGAATTCAGTTAAATGCATATTAGCCTGCTACATTTAAAGTCAAGAGCACTGCTCCAAACATTAACTGGGGTGGGATGGGGTAGGGGATAGGGGTCGGCTGAAATTGCTCACTTTTGTGGTATGCGTGCATGTTGGAATGTTTTTTTGTGCCAATTTTGGCAAACCTTGGCTCAATTGATTTAGGACAACATGGAGAGTAAAAACTGCAGGGCATATGGGTGGGGGTGGGGGTGAGTGTAAATAAGCGTGATCACAGCAAGAGCTGAACTATTGACTGAACAGCGATTGAACATGATTTTGCGAAACCATTTTAGAAAGCTGAATGCTAGGGAAAATATTACAATCTCCAGATCACGAAATAGGCGAGTTCGCACACACCACACCGACGCTTGCGAGGGGCCTCGTTACCGCCCGGGGTACATCACCTCAACCACCAAGCGCTCGGTGACGAGCCCTCGGCTGCGGAGTCTACAGTTGCCATGCTCTGCGCTGTGTACTGTGTGGGTGCCATCCGTTCATAAAACACGAAATTTGTTTCGCTTTGTGAACTACTCTTGCACGTGTATCAATTTTACACACACAAAATGATCCTGAGCCACTTGCAAATACCTGCCACGCACTGCTTGTCACATTGTACACTTGAAATGAAACGTCTTTGGTCATCCTTTGTATCAAGTAAAGTGTCCTACACACAAATGGTGTGTCCATATGGTGGACGTTTAAATTCAAATCCAAAGTTTAAATTTATTATTGTTTAACTTTCTGCGACATACGCGCGCATACATCCTACCACACTTATTAAGTATGCTGTAACTTAGATTTTTTTGCAATGTAAAGGACCTAAAAGTTTGTATATTAGAAAGTTTCTTCATGATCGTCAAAATGCTCATTTTGTGGCACATGTGTCTTACCTGTAAAAATGTGGATTTTTCTTCAGAGTGGCTGCAAGTGTGTTTACATTGCTTTAATGATGGGCAGATCAGTATCAATATGCTGCCACATGTACTTTTGCGACCCATGTGCAGTTTACTGGCCTGCTGACCTATGCCTACTGTGCACGATTCTTGAGACCCGTTTTCGACAAGTGTTTCGGACAAGGAATGATGAAAGATTCCACCAAATCGACGGCAAACACGTGAACTTAGATAAATGACATGTTTTCTTCAAAATAGTCACCTTTTTTAGGCCAGGTAAGAACAGATGAATGACTCACCTGTATTTGTGACCATGCCAATATAAATCCACCCGCTCAACAAATAACTGCTCCCCGTTTCGTTGGTAGAAACAGGGGTGTCAAAGACCAATTTTGAACCAAATGCGATGTTGATACCCGAGGAAATGTATCTGATTTTTGAGAGGGTCAAGTAGGCTCCCTCATTGTCATAAGGTAAAGACCAGAACATGGACAGATTTGTAGTCATCTGAGGCATCAAGATTCGAACTTGCCACGTTAACGTTTGTCCTATGTTCATTGCCAATTTACCACTCGGGGATACCAGATCGAAAGTCACTTTATTGTCGGCCTGAAATATAATAACGACCCTGTTTAAAATTTAATGTCAATAAGTTGGTACTTTTGTCTATATAAGGCTAACTAATCAAACCACCATTTCCTAATAATTAAAGTACCGACGCAATTTGTATTTCAACATATTGACCAAAAATGCATTAATCAAACTGCTTCAATAGGCATTTACTCCATGAATTGAGAATGGTTAAATTTGCAATATCAAAATTATAAGACTGTAAATCATAGATACTTTTCTTTTCCTACCTCAGACACAGGGGGCGCTGTTGTGACATGGTACATCAGCTGAGATACCCACGAGTGTTTTTTATCAATCTGGACTACTGCATTCAAGAGTAAACTTTCCCCGTCTGCCACTGTTGCATTTTCCGGCACCACGATAACCACCTCAACGATAACCTGGTACATATATGCAGATGCAGAAAGTTTTAGCCAGGTGAGTTTCATCAAATAAAAGCTGACTTGTATTTTCATGTATTTATATACTGTTCGTTTCTTGTCAAACCTTATGCAAATATTAGGGACCACGAAGCACTGTGTATGATGCCATGTACCTGAAGTGACGGCCTACCTTTGAAAATTTTAATTAACTAGTCAATTACACACACAAACACACACACACATCCACATCCACACACACAAACAGACAGACAGACAGACAGACAGACAGACAGATAGATAGATAGATAGATAGATAGATAGATAGATAGATAGATAGATAGATAGATAGATAGATAGATAGATATTACAAACAACATTTACCTCATCCTTGTGTGACTGTGTTCCGTCTTCAGCAAAGTTCGAAACAGTTTCCATGTCCAGGACGGCATAGTTGTACGTCACATTTTTGTCTGTCGATGTGTACTGCCGTTGCAGACGAGTATCATTCAAACATGGAATGTTCCATCCTGCCCGCGATGCTCGAATGTCATGTATGGTCTGCTGACCTGCATAGCTGTCATTCCATGGCGCGAACACTTCAATCACATATTCAGCCACTGAGTTCTGCGGGATATTAATTTTCAGGAAAATGACAGCAGCGCCGCCTATTGTAACATTTGTTACGTTGCTGCCCTTGTAGAAGGCAAAGACTGGTAGGTCCGTCTGCATTTAAAAAAATGCGGTGTTATTACAGTGAAACCTCATTAGTAGGACGCCATTTGTTCCATGCAAAATGATTCAGATATCTGAACATATCAGACAAATGAGCCAACCAGACAATGAATATGACATAAAGTATGGCATGCCTGTGCCAGTTAGCGAACATGTCTGACCTTATATTATGTGATTACATAAACAACGTTTTGGGGGCCAAGAAAGTATTCGTTTAGTCTGTATGGGTGTTCACATTTTGAGATGCGAATCCAGAAATGCTTCGGGGGTGCTTAAGTCCAACAAATAGAGGATTCAGAAGGTACAGGACCAGAAGCTCCCAGACTAGAGGCATTTCAGTAGCCATAAAACAGGTTTGCCTGGCACTACAATCTCTGTTAGGTTTGGTGTTATATATTGTTTAATCCTCTTTTACACGAACGCTTCATTTTGACGTTTTGTTAGCAAATTGATCATTAGTTCTCATAAATTGCACAACTCATAAAATCTATTATCTATTACGTCACTGTGACACGGACACCGTTGCGTTTTCCATTGAGGAATGCATATAATACAAGATAATATTCCAACGTCAAGTACCAATGGACAAAGCACCGAAATGGATTTAGTTCCTTCTTTGAGTTATACCAGATTCTTTCTTTCAAACTATTGCAAATGCAATTAGTGAACACCTAATACTTTACATAATGTAATAGTTGATAAATTTTCAATCTATAGGTGTACTGGAAAACAGCAGAGTCAGTACAAGAGGAGTCTTTCAACAGAACTAGAACTATTGTTTTAAGAGCCCACCATGGAAAAAACGTGGATTTGTTTTGTATTGGCATGATTGGGGGGGGGGGGGCTAAAATAAAGTTGACGAATTTTAATAAAACGGAACCTTATATGGAAAATCCCTCATGTACACCTTCGTAAATCAAATCAGAGAAGAACAAAGTGATAATTTGAAGCAGCAGTTCCGCTAATTAAAGGAATGTAGGCCAAACTGTGGTCGTAGCTTCATCTATTTCAAAGAATTTGCTTTCATAAAATTAATTGTAGAACCAATAAGCAAACTTTTAATTCAATTCAAACTTCATTTCAAGTCGGATTTGCATATAAAACGCATCAGCACATACAAAATACTATTTTATCAACCAATAATAAAATATGAAAATTAACATAAAACGAATCATGAATACAAAAATACATTATGTGTCCGCGTTTTGGTTTTTATGTGTTTAAAAGACTGATGAGACTACGATTATTAAAGCCAAATGTTCTGGCAAAATGATATTTGAGAACGTTAAAGAACTATCAAAGTAGAACATTATCTTTAACCAACGTTTATTGTCTTGTGTTTGAATAAAGTAAACGATAATTAGATGTATGATATTCGATACGAAACACGTCTAAAGAATAAGCATCTCGGACCATGTTTGACTTTGTGGGATCAGCTACCACAGAGAGCACGTTGTCCCAAACACCACTGCTTCCCGTAAACAATGTGATACTAAAGTTGTAGGCTCCGCCATTCGTGATGCTATTGCGCATGCTCTCCCGCAGATGAACAGCAACATTGAGCGAGATTTTGTTCAAGTCTTCATTACTTCTGTTGCGGGCATACTGACCTGTAAATTACGATGTATCTGATTATTCTTTTGGTTCGTGAAAGCATTGCAGTCGTGGCCACGCGGAATTTTACCATTTCTGAGACATAATTCGGGTAATAATTTCGTTTTCAGCAAGAAAGTATGCGTCCAAAGAACAACTACAACCAACTTTCAGAGGTCGGTCAGGTTACCTGATATGGATAAATGCGGCGTTTTTGGAATTCACTAGAAAAAGCAACTTAATCTTCAAAATGCCAGTTTGAATACTGGTGGAACCAATGATCCAATTCGTGTACCTAAAAAGGACAGGGATTATTTAACTGCAAACATTATTACACTACGTTTTCTCTCTGTAATAAGCTTGCACGGAACCACTCTCAGATCCCAAAGGAGAAGCGATATCTCCCTCTGCAAATGCAGGATGCTTAGGATACTTACTGAAGTCCTTTTGGATCAATCACGCAGCTCTGATACGAAGCACAGCTGCATTTTCTTGACAGCTCTGTTCTGATTTTTAGCTGAGCATATTATTTTACTTGATATTCCAATCTTATGATGGTGCGTGGATAAACCACAAAGGAATTGTTTTGCGTTTAGTCACAGAAAAGTGATTATGTAATCGAGCATCGTGGCCTCTGACTAAATTTGTATTTCTTTGATTTTTATTTATTTCATTTATTAATCATTGTCATAACATGTATGTGGATATGTTTATTTGAGGTTCCCCATACCAACCTACGTTTGCCACGTTCATCATATCGAGAATAGCCTTATTCTGGGAGTCATTTTGGCTCAGATACATGGTCTCCACATTTTCGAACAAACATGGAATGTTGCTGCCTTGGCTGGAGATTGCTATCCTACAAACAGACAGAGCTTCGCTTCCAGCGGCGACCTCAAGCTTGTATGACGTAATTGTCCTTGGTGTCAGAAACATTGTAATGTCATACGTTGTGGCACCTCCAATGTTAACTACCTTACTTGAATTTGTGTTAAGAGCATATCTTGGTTCCGTGTCATTCTGTTGGAAAAATAAATGATAAATAAAGATGCTGATGTACAACGCTCAATATTAAACCCCATTTCTATTATTAAAAGTGATTTATCCAAACTTTTATGCTCTCTTTTCATTTCGTTTGTCTCGGAGACTACTCTCTGTGACCAAATATACCAGACGGTTAGTTTTTCCACTTTCTTCTATTCTCCAAATCTTTAGTAGTTACAAAAATATACCCATTATACATTCCCCACCTTATAAACATTACTATCATGCTGATCAAGTTCTCGAGAGCAAATTAATTTGTGGCTTGCTTTCAAATTCATCTTCCTTGTGAAAATCACAGCTGTGTCCAAATGAAAGCACCAAGATATGAACCACCCACTGAATGTGCATATTTAGGCATTTACGACAAAACACGTGTTTTATAACCACAGGAAGGGTCGAACCAGCAAACCTTCGGCACCTGTCGCGCCGAAAATGGGAAACACACACAACAACTGCACCAAGTCCACATTCCCCAAAACAAGAATGATTGAATGGAGTGCAGATATGAGTGAATGATATAATTGACACATCCCACTTCATTGTATTTAATCCACTACAAATACTGTATTTTGAAGTTGTCCTAATTCTGTACATAAGAAAGTCTAGAAGCATCAAAAGAGCGCCGAAAAAATTTACATATTTTGTGACCACAGGCCTCGAACCAGCAACCTTTGGAACCAATTTTTGTAAGCACGAAGCAGTCACTGCTCATATAGTATTGACCAAGGCTTTCATCATGTTCTTGTAGGTTTTCGGTATATAAAAATACAAAACAAAACATAAAGGTTTAATGCTCATTATGAGCATTAATGACCATTAATGCCATATAATGCTCATTTTTTGTGATTTCCAAACAAATCATATTCAATTACTTACCAGAGACAACTGGCCATCGATGTCCTGGTATTGCAATCCTATCTGTCCAAGCCATGTCTTGTTGGAAGAACCATAGTTTATACCCACCGTGGTGTGGTACATAGTCCCATTAGTCAGATTGGCGTGCTCTCTTAAGGCCACGACAATCTCAAAGCGAATTAAACTGTCGTTTTTCAGCCATTTGTAATCCGTTTTTCCATTATTACACACTATTCCTAAATCAACACTGGCACTATCGTAGTACATGTCGTTTGAAGAAGACTTCATAATTATAGATACTTTATCCTTTCGAATACAGGGAAAATGTTTTCCTATATGAATTATTTCTAAACTACAAAATCGCAAGACAGCTTTGTCCTGAATAAACCAAGTACCAAGGTCGACCTTGAACCCTGGTAGAATTGTGTGAGTCGGTAAGTATAGGTCCAGGTAGAACGCGCTTTGCCCTCCGCGGTAGATGTACGGTTGATCCCGCTTGTTCATGATGTTCTTGATGCTGAACTCATGATTCTGTGTATGTTTGAGGAAAAAAAGACATGTGAGCAGTTTTGCACAGCCAGAAACTTAATACAATTAGAAAACCCATTTCAATGGCTATGTGTCATCTTACTAATTTATGATATTAAATGTCCAAAACAAAACAATAATGCAAATATAAGACAAGTTCGTTTAGTTTAAAAGTGCAAACGTTTGTAGTCCTCAAGTAACTCTTTGGAAAATATTAGTCACTCACAGTGTCGATACGGTAATAATGGAATATTACGGCGGTAACTACCAAATGACTTTTTAGCTAGAGAACGCTCAGAAATGTTCACATCATGATTCTTGAAGTGAACTTAGATATAACCTGTTTCATCCTAGCTTTGGGATACGGATTTTGTTCAGATCTTGAATGAATCACACTGGATTCCATATGCTGTCCGCGTTGTCAGGTTGGCCTATCTGAGCGCCTTTATTGTAAGAAGTATGGCCAAAAATGCTATAGATTAGCTTGTTTAAATTTTGGTCAAAGAGTTGTTGCACGTGACACGTGTACGGATCTCATTCAAAAGTATATTTTCCATGTACACTTGTGGTTGTAAATTTAGGCTGTGCACGTGACTCAATTTAAATGTGCTACTGATTTGGACGGTAGCCGCTGCATTTTAAAAGCTGATCTGTTACCGTACTATAATGCATTATAGGTGTGCTGCTTTTGGTTTAATTTTGCCCAAAATAAATAGATTTGATCACGTCTATAATATGGTAAGAATTTCAGATATTAAGGGTGAACTCTTCTGGAATATTTGCAAAATCTAATTTAAACTCCACTGAAAGGTGCTTGGGCTGTTCATTATGCAATTATTGGAGACCTATGTCACACAATGTCAATATGTCGATGTTTTATCAATAATGTTCAACTTTTAGAACTAAAGACAAATTATAATTACTGGGGTTTAAGATGGAAATGTCTGCCCTGCCATCCTGTGTCTGTCCAATTGTGGCATGCACATAAATATAAATCTCCCTTAATTAACGTCGCAATGACTCTCAGAAAAAGGGTTTTCAAAATATGAACAATTTGCAGCGACATTCACAAAAATGACGCAATGGAACTGTATTCAAGACAGACGGAGTCTGCTTTCCCCAGGAATCTTTATCAGTAATTTGCCGTGGGAAAAATCTTCTGACCTTTCCGATGGAAATATAACATTTTTTGACTATATATATATAATTGCAATTACAAGACTGCCGATCATGTTCTCCGTTTTAATGATTGAGTACAGCCTTCGCGCGCGTGCACACACACACACACACACACACACGCACATGCAGATTATGGAACATAATTTGCCTGCGATATGAAAATGTGTTATGAACATGTCTTACTTCATCCCTGTGCAGCAAAGCGAATGCATACCTGATAACAGGTTCTTTTGCAGGATATTTCAAACTTGACAACGAAAAATTCAATATCAGTTTTTTTAAACATTGTCTCGGTGTGCATCGCAAAGCATCAAATATGGCAGTTCTTGGTGAACTTGGCCAATTACCGGTGTCACTGAAAATTTTGAGACTGGTCTGTGAGAACTGGTTGAGAATTGTTACTGTATGACGCATATTTATGTAATGTCACGATGTCATTAGAAGGGAAAAGTCAGTGGTTGTAAACTATTTCGGACACGCTACATGGTATAGACATGAAACATTTATGGGACAACTGCGGGAACAAAAGAGGTTGTTTTCCGGATAATATATTCAAAAAAACGTTCCCAAATTTTATTTTCGAAACAACGGAAACAAGAAATGAATAATAATGAAGCAGAAGATAAAAAATTCAGAACCTATGTTTTATATAAAAGAGAATTTAGATTCAAAAATTATATTATATCATCAAAGATTTTACCATAAGGAAAAATATCTCAACACTGAGAATCAGTGCACATAATTTGGCGATCGAAAAAGGAAGGCACAAACGTCTATCAAAATTACGCATAGAATTAAGACTTTGTGAGCAATGTAATCTCATAGAGGACGAGTGTCACTTTGTTGTCGCCTGTTAAAAGTTTCGTGAACCCGAGGAAAAAATTGTTAAATTCAATTTCGGACATGTTTCCAGAATTTTCTGGTTATACTGATCTGGAAAAAATTATCTTTAATATGGAATCATCAAATTGTGAAGTAATCAGAAATTTTGGAATTTAATTGAAAGAAGTTATGGCTATCAGAGGAAATCAATTATAAAAAAAATATATTTCGAGATCGGATACTTTCTCTCATGTCGGCCCTATTTACAAAATCACTGACAATGTTTGAAGAAATCAGAAATCTCTTTTATTTTCTTTTGCCAGGTGCGAATGGTAGCACTTGTCTCTTGGGGTTGTCTGATGTCTTTGTAATTTATTATCACTATTTTTGTCTCAACACTTTGTTTATATAGGGGTTGTTGTGGTTGATGTCGTGTTTCTATGTTGTAATCAACTTGTGACAAGTTTGTATTTGTTTCGCTTGGCATACTGCCGCAATTTTTGTATACTGTGGTGCAGCCAATAAAGTTCATTCATTCAAGAGGGTACCCCGGGTTATACACTTTTTTTCTGCAAACATTTCGATACGTATTTATCTTTCTTGACCCTCGATGGACTAAACGTCTATGTAGCGTCAGTTTTTTGTGAAAAATGAACCCAGTGGTAAGAATGTCTATATTGTCATGCCTTTTAGTAATCCGCAGGTGACACACGGAGTACTGGTATATCAATGCCGATTTTGTTCGTTGAGCGTGTAAAGAATTCATCATTTAAAGTCATGATGACACCCTATTTACTCAACGAAACCTGTCAAAATTCACATTTATACTATGCCCAGACTGTTCATTTGGTTGTAAAACGAGTAACAGGACTTTCCTATTAAAGTAACTTTAGCTCTTTGAAAGCCACATTTTGGACTCAGTCAACAGCTTTGTTCTGGAACTATAGGTATGCTGGTACTTGAATGAAAGGTCTTTTTACGAAGAATAACAATCTGAGATCCGTATGATGATTCAGACTAGTTTGTCTTTAGCTGATCGATTTCAGACCTGATTGGCACTGAAAGAGTTAATAGCATCTCAGCCAATCTACCCCTCCTATCTTACAATGAATATGACCAAATTACCCAACATATCTTAACAAGCGATTGGTTCACAACAAAGCCATGAATCCGGTGTCGAATGGCAGATAATTAACTATTCCAAGCTTCCATATAAGGTGATGACCACAGTATGGCCAGTTACAAGGGAAAACTAAAGATAAGGATTGACAATTTTGACCACGCCTCTTCTGGTGGTCACAGCCAGGTCCAACTTGTAAAGTCTTATCGCATGTCCCCATCCATGGCCTGGTCATGGAAACTCGGACACTAATAGTTACCATGTGTGGTTGGAATGTTCAACTGGAACTAACCGTTTTCAATTACATGTACTACACACATGAATGTCCTAGTGCTTTGTACGGGGGCCATGGACACAATATTTACACTGCACTTGCAGCATTTAATCAATCGTTATATTACAATTTTGATCTGAAATACAAATCTTAGCATGAGTCACAACTTAAAATCAACTTATTGACACTCAAAATGGGGAATATTCTGCAAACCTCTTGAAAAACGTGTTTCCATGTTGACAAGCTGAATCCTGTACAACGTCTTTAAGCTATTTTATTTGCTCCAATGGCCACCATTCGGGGCATCTGATCGAGTTTGCATGTTGGACTGCCTGTACTAGTGCACCTGGAACCCTATCGTGTGGGTGACTGTGGGCCAAAGATGCATTTGGGGATGTGACACACCTTTGACAGTTGAGGACCTGAGGGTAACAAAATTGTCTAAATGCAACATTTTAGGCAATTAGCCCAACTGTATTAAAGATTTCGAAATAAAGTGAGCGAGACAATTACGAAATGGTAGGGGGAACATTAGTCTGAACAAGATTCGTCGAAAGGTTTTGAGAAATGAGAAGTTGAAAGTGTAAAACTTTTGACGGACAACCGATGATGGGCGTGACCTGCTCTGTACAAATCAGATGAGCGAAAAACAAGTGAAGTTGAATATTTTGCAGAGTATAAACACCATTTTTAGTAGTGACAAAAATTAAATCAGAACACTGACATGGAGCCAACACGTATCTCACCGTACTTTCTGGTGCCTGGCCCAGCACTTCAAGGCAGGCCTGCCCCACCCATACCATGCGGTCTCCGTAGCGGACTCCCCCTGCAATGGATAGTGTGGTACCTTCTACCGTCACGTTGGTATTGTTCAGAACAACCGCCGTCATTACAATCATGATGGTATTATCTGCTTTACCTGCTCGCTGGCCACTATTGCTTATCATCCCGAAGTCAAGAGTGACGTAATCATAATTTCCGTCATTGTTCTGGGGGAAAAGATGAGACACATGTCAACGTAACAGTAATTGATATGGATAAGCAGGGAAAAGTTTCCATGACACATCTGCAAGAAGGTAAAGATGAAAACATACATCCAGAATGATACATATTCAACATCAAATAAATAACAAGAACAAAATGTACCAACAGAGATTTGGGTGTTCATTCAAAAGTCAATCCAACGAATTTGTTGCAAACTTCAAAGCAATAGAATATATTCACTTTTAACAATATTCACGCATCCCTGCTCTGGTCCCATCAGTTGCTAGGCAATGGAACTGTGACTGGTTGGCCTCCATTATTGATCAATCACATCCATTTTTCTAACTTTGGCTTGGCATCCATGTTATTTTCCACTCTGTAGAAATAATGCATTTTGACTTTCATTTTGTTTGTTAGCCTGTTATTCTGCCTTAAATTAACAGGCATGTTTCAGTCCACCTTCAGATGTAAGTAGGTAAGAGTACCGCAGGGCACTCTTTCTCACTGAATCAACTTTGATTGTGTTTATGCTGCCTTGTCCTTCTTTCCAATATGGTGTATCATTGGAATATTGGTAAAAGGGACATCAGTGGCCACCAATGGTGAACTGGGACAAACACGACCATTGCAGGCATTTTCTGGAGGCTATTAGCAATGCCAAATGCTCTAAATCTAATCCCTGCAATGTATGCAAAGATTGACAACAGGGACACTGGGAGGACAAAGCTAATTTCAGGACTGAACACCAGAGACAAAAATGGGCCCTGATTAATGCAGTTGTCCCTGTTGCACCTATGGCAACAGCTCCAGCCAACTGTATGGGACCAGTTTCCATCACAAGTACTGGTGTACTGACCATCACAGGCCCTTTGGGCACCTTTACAACATCACCAGTATCCACCACCACAACTGTACTTACACGAGGAGCCAGACCTTCAACTGCTTTAGATGCCTCTTTACTATGGTTACAGGACAAGCCTTGGTGTCCATGTCACCCAGCATTGACATGTCTTCATTGCCAGCTTTGGTTGCTGGGATGATCAACCAACAGATCCCATTTGTTGTATCACAGTTCAAAGTATCATTGCAAGGCTAGGCCTCGTCTCGAGACCCACCTGCTATGGTTCACATTCCATTCCCGTCTCTGGCCCTGGCTTCCCAAGCTGTCAACTCACTTTCTTCCTTTGTCCAAGGAGTGTGATGGGAAATGGGAGAGGACATGTATCACTGGCACTGCTATAAACACACAAAAGCAAAGAAGTAGGCTAGCTCCCATTCATGGTCCTGCACCCCATCTCTGGCTTTCTGTTTATTACCCATGGGATCCCTTTCACCCATCGGTTCATAATGCAAGGCCGCATGTGGCTTTTCAAGGAGAGAATAACCATTACCTTACCAGTGCCAGTCTCCATCCAATACAGGTCCTGTGCTTTGTTCAATGCCTCCACCATCTCCAGGCCATCAGTGTTTACTGGTCCCATCATTGGCTCACCTAAACTGGTTACCTATGGGTAAATTGAGGCACTGGCTGACAGGCAAGAGAGTTTTTACCGGTTTGGTTTCCATCCCCACTTCAGTAGCATTCACTGCCATGTCACAGGTTACAGTCTTTGCCAGGCTCATTCCTGTCTCTGGTTCAGGAACTTTCATTGCCAGAGGATGGAGTGTGATCCTTGTCTCAGTTCCCATCTTTGACTTAGGACCCTATACTTGGATGGGATGACACACAGTCACCATCTTAGCCAGATACGCTGGATCATTATGGTAGGCATGCCTGAACCCCAAGGATAGCCTTGGCAATTGGCAGGGATGATTAAGCTCACTAGAAGTGGGGTGCAGATCCAGAAGAACAGGATATTATCAGCACGGATATTGCTCCACCATTACTGGCCAACAAATATCCCCAAAGGCTCATGCAAGTTGGCATTCTCTGATGCTTGTTCTCTTCTGTGCTGTCGGAGGCAGATCTCTTGAAAATCAAGGAGGAGTCCCATCCACATACCAATTGCCTTGCATGCAGTCCAAACACTTCATCAACATCAGAAGCTCCATCCAACAGCCAGCCTGGCAGCGGAGAAATGGTGAAAGAGATGCTCTATGATGTAACCACCTGCATCCACACAAGAAAGAGAGAGGACTCCAATGGTGAGGACATGGAAGGGCTGCCTGATACCATGATGGCCAACAACATAGATTTAATAGTTGATTACTTCTGGAACCAGGGTCGGGGTTCCTGCAGAAGCTTTGACCCTTGGGTTTGAAGCCAATGCCACAGATGGCACAGAAGCATGGGCAAATAGCGATAACCTTCTCCATGTCAGAGCAATTGGAGGTTTCATTGGCCAGCAGATCCTACTAATTCAACTTATCAGAGTTACTTCTAAAGCCTGGGAGCCTCCCTTCCAGGATGTATCTGGTTGTGGCTTCCACTTGGTACTTTGAACCTTGCCAAGCTCAGGAGGAGTTTCGAATGTTTTGGTCCAGAAAAATGTCCCCTCCACGGAGGATCATTGACAAGATTATTGCTGACATATGGATAGTCCTACAAGCCTTGTCTGGGTCTAAGGTTAAAGCTCTAACCCAGAGCCAGCTGATATGCAGGCTTGCCAACTGTTCAGACCTGGATTCAGATGTCCCTATCGACCTCAATATTACAGGCAAGCGGGAGCTCCTCCCCAAGCCTAGGAGCCTCCCTGCTCAAGATGTATTGGATTCTCACCTCCACTTGTGACTTAAAGCCTTGTCAAGCTCAGGAGGAAATTGGAACATAACAGACAAGAAAATGCTCTCCCCCAGGATAATTCACAGGATTATCACTGACATATGTATGGTCCTATTGGCCTTGTCTCTGTCTGACCTTTAACACTCTTACCAAGAGCCAGCTGATATCCAGGATCACCGACTGTTCAGACCTGCATTTAGATGTCCATACAGCCCTAAATATGATGAGCAAGCTGGAGCAGTCTGGGCTTTTTCATTGCACAATGCCCTCAAGAATATGGTGTGCCTGGACATTAACACCATGTAAATTTAGTGACCAGCCTTCCTGAGAATGGTGGTGATCTACCAGCATCAGGGCTAGTGCCCATACACATTGCTGTTGGTGCAGATGTGCCTTTGCAAACCTGAGGTCCTGTAGTCCATGATATAGGACAATAACAATGAGGCTCACCTACATCAGGCCTTCCTCAAACATCGCTGCAGGAAAAAGTTCTGGGGTGGTGGAGGCAGTGGCAGAAATAAATGGAAGCAAGTCCTTGGACAATGCAAGACATTCAAGCATGGCTGTGACTGAGGTAGCAGAGGTTGTGGTGGTCACCGAGGGTGAAACATCAGCATAGGAGAGGCTTCAGGCCTACATTCACAGCCAGCCAACCAGCAGAAAAAGCAGGGGTGGAGGGAGGGGAGATGAAGGCTAGTTACAGATCTTCAGTCAAAATGTAGGTACCAGCTTGCACAGCAGCTGCAGTTCACCCAGGCAATTGAGCAAACTTGGTAGACTGTAAAGAGGTGTATTTTCAAGTACCCATAGCCAAGGCTTGCTGGAAGTACTTGTATTTTTTTGGTAAACAAAGCTATCTATCAGTTTCAGGCACTCCCCTTTGGCCTAGCTCCAGCATCCCTGGTTTTCATCAGGATAGTGAGTGTGTATCAGATTATACAAACTGCTAAGGCATACATATTCACATTTATATGGATGACTGGCTGATGCACTTCCTTTCATGCAAGGGTCTTTGATCACTCATGACTGTCATGCTAAATGTTTGACTGGATTTAGGTCTACTAGTGAATTATTCAAAGTTGAGTGTAGAACTGATCCAGGAGTTCATGTTTCTCAGCACACTTTACCAGACCTTACTGTTTGTTTACAAGCTGTGGGAAGACTACTTCAGCAAACTTCAGACCATCATCAGGTTTTTCTTCAATGCCACCCTTCCAGTAAGGGAATGGCACAGTTTGATAGGCACACTAATATCCCTGGACTATGAGGTTCCCATGGGGAAGCCTCCCCAAAGGAAAGTTTAGAAGGCCTTTCTGACTTCCTTGGACAGAATGTCTCAGCAAAAGAGCATAGCAATCTCCAGCCAAGTCCCTTAGTTGCTGTTGTGGTGGCACATCAGGGACAAAGTGATGCTTGGGCAGTCAATAGTCCCTTTCAGTCCATATGGTGGTCGAAGAGGCAATGGGCTGTGAAGATCTATGAGGTCAGTCTGGAGCCTACTTGGACTCTCTGGCCATGGCTGTCTCTATTGATAACCCAAGTCCAGCATGTTTAAAAAAATTCCAACTGTTCTTCCCCTTCATGCTTGGCGACTGTTCCAAAGAGCATTCCTAACAAGTGTATGACTTCAGGTGGTCCAGGTTCCTCACATGATGTGCGAAGCAGGAACCAGAATTACACTGTTGAAAGGCCTCCATTTAAAACATTGCAATTTCTTATGCCCCTCTTTGGCACAAGTCTGGAGGTGTATGCTACAACTAGCTATAAGTCAGCAACTGCTTTCTCGTCATACATGAAAGGTGACAATGTTGGCTGTTTGTGCTTTTTTGCAGACAGACTGATAAAATGTCTTTCCTCAATGGGTCATATAAGTCATTCCTGCCACTTTCTGCTGTCCAGATTGTGAACCAAAGAATATGGGCCCTGGTTAGATTGTCTGTTTTACAAGACAATCTTTTAGGTCATTATAGTCTGTGGGGACAGGAGAGTTCACCCTTGACCATTCTACGTTATTGGTCAGAGGACCACAATGAAATATTTTTGAAACCTAACCATTTTTTCATGAGCAGGACAAATGTTCTTAATTGCCCCATCATTGCCTTTCTTGGCCTTTTTTGGATCAGCAGGATCTGGAGAGATCTCTGCCCAACTACAGCACTTAAGTTCTATTTAAGAAGAACAGATCTCAACAGGAAAGGTAATGGTAAATGACCCAGTTAAGAAAAAGACTTCAGTTTCAGCAGATTCTTTGGGTATCTGCACAAACTCTATTTCTAGCTGGGTTGATCAGGCAACCAAATTGGCCTATCTAGTCACAGACAAGATCCCTGACATCAAGCAGTTGCACCCCAGTAGAGCTCATGAGGTCAGAGCCATTGCTTTTTTCTGGGATGCTGAAGCAAGTTGCATTTAGTGACATAATGACTTCTCTAATTTTTATTTAAGGGAATTATCCCATGTTGCGGGACTTCTGGTGCCAAATAGCTTATCAACACCCTCAATGTGTGAGCTGTGATCTGGCTAAGGATCTTATGGTTACCATATTTTTCTGGAGTCTATTTTATTCATTCAATATTTCATGTACTTCTCCATTAAGGGGACCTTTTCTTTTCATTGGAGTGCTTTGAGGTACAATGCCTCTGCCCTGAAGTCCAAATGATCTCAATATCCATTCCATTGATTGCTAAATGTGCCAAATGTAGTAGTCAAGTAATGTATTATGACACAAATCTGAGAAAGCTGTTATAATTTCCACTTTTGTTAGGGTTATACTACCTATCCAATGCAAAAGGTCCACCCATCCAGCCCCGCACCAGATCATTCTGATGTTAGTCCGGCGTTAAAAACTGATGCAATTGATCAATACTGAGGGTTGAGTAACAGGCATGGAGGTCAACCATTAAAGGTAGTGTTTTCTGATTGGATAAAATTTTTGGAGCGGATAGGCACTTAAACACCATAAACCAAATGTAGTGGATATGTAAATATTACCGACAAATTTATGGAATTTACAATAAAGGTCTGATTTTTAGCATCTTAAACATTTTTAAACTTAGCAAATGACTTTTCTTTTTGCTTTTTCGGTTTGCGAATTTTATTATAGAACAGAAATTGGTCTTGCTAAATACAGTAATCTGGCCTCCTTCTCGACAAGTTCCTTGCTGCAGTCTACGTGACATGTACGATCCAAGTTACTATGACTACCTCCTATTCCGGCAGAGCATACTATACTATCTATAACCAGAATATAAGCTACAAGTAGAGAAAGATTAAAGTAAAATGACATGCGCAGAAAAAGGAATGGGGAGTCCCTGGTGGTGAAGACAAGGTCGTTGATTAAATCTATTGCCTAAATCTTGCTTATGTGCCACGAAACACTTTAACAAGAAATTTTTGTCATGCATACCATACGATTTGTAATCTCCTCTCTGTAGATGTACTGCAAATATACGAAGTTCCCATGTCTGCCAACTTAGAGCAACGAGAAGCAACTTTAAACAAAGAGGAATTCCACGTGGTTAAGCCTGTGTATATTTATAGTGCAGGTGTTCTATGTGGTAAAGGGTGTGGATAAAGATGGACTACTAGAGATTCCAATAGTGAAGCCTTTGTCTTTATGGAACAATCACATACCTGTGAAATGTACGTAGGGTTTGGTGGCTTAAGGCAAGGAAAGTTAAAGCCCACGTGCCTGATGACAACATTACAGGCCGACATGATAGCAGACCCATTGAACGGCAAGGCTATCTCCACTTTAAACTTGTGCGTAGTTTTGGCGGGAATGGTCATGTTGAGCACGAAGGCCCCAGTTCCTCCGACGATCGTGTGCGGGTGTGAAGCCTCTATCTTAAATTCTGGAGTACTTGGAAGAGTCTGAATAAAGAGACAACTGATGACACATATCATGGTGTGCGCAGCCATATATATTCATATCCAAAACATAAATTTAATATTTTTACTTTATGTATGTACGTATAAATGCATATATGCATCTTTAGTCCATATCAGAAGTCTTTTTTATGTGTAGGTTTTCTGGGGGGTTTTTTGTTTTTGTTTTTTGTTTTTGTTTGTTTGTTTGGTTTTTTGGTTGTTTTTTGTTGTTGTTGTTTTTTTTTTTTTTGTGCATCAGTATTATTAAGATTTCCCTTGCTGGGAATACGTATGTTAAAAAGAAAGGATTTACGAAATTTTTGCCAAATATCGGTTTTCAATTATTAAAAATGAAGGCAACGATTAAAATAAAACATGAATTTACGTAGCAGTAATCGACATTCAAGATATTATAACTGTAATGTGGAAAAATGCATGTTTAAACTATTCCAAAGACTTTAGGCCATCAATTCAGTAAAAACCAGTATTTATTACAAAGTAGATAAAAACCCGCTGGAACTTTCGCACTTGTATCCACTATCGGGGCAACCTTCTCAAATGAGCTCCAACTTTGCGCAGCAGGGTGCTTGACACGTCCGCTCTGTGGTCTTACTTAATTCATTGCCTTGGGGCGACTTCAGTATCTGGTAAAATATACCTAATCTGGGGCCCACCGCCGCCAACAAGTGGTAATTTTAGGGCGTTGTTTTTACATTTTTAGGTAAAGCGTACCCTGGAAAAGTCCCATTATATATTTTATATTACATTCCTTTGACATATTAACATTCCCTTAACACTAATCAAACATATATTTTGGATATTACCTCTTCAAATATCCAATCGGGACTAACCCATAGACTTGGCTGTCATTTTTAAAGTTGTGGATGCCGCATACCATTGTTGAAAAATTAGGACAGTATCGGGACGATTGGGGTAGGTGGGTGGGTGTTGGTTATAATATATATAACCAAAAGTGTATAGTTTGCCAACATTTCAGAGCATCAATAATGATATGATATATGCTGTGGCCGCGATTCACTTTGGTATCCAAATCAAATGTGTTTTTGTGCGACTGTCCCGCAACACATTGTGCCATGTCCAAAATGCTGCTCACCAACTAATTTGCCAGCTCCTCAAGTTATCGTGTCCCATTTGGATTTGTAACTAATGATGATAACTACTTCAGACACAACAGAGCTGGCAGATTCAAGTTATAGGAACCTGCGTACAGATAAACTTATTCTGAACTGACCATGTTCTTCGGATCCTCGTCATATGGGGCGAAGGTGGCAGTGGAGGTCCATATGAACTTGTCATTGATGTGCACGGACACCCCGAGCCAGATGTCCGCTCCCGCAGTTGCCTCAGATGTGTTATGGATGTGGGCGGCGATGTCAACGGTAATGGTGTTATTCGTACCTGTCCACGGTGGATTCTCTCTGTAGCCTGTCGAAACAATATGCACAAAACGGCGTCATGTCAGCAACTAGAGAAATAAGTACATCCACCGGGGGTCTCAGTGTTCCATCCCAAGATTGTCTCAACAAGTCGGTCAAAATAAAACGATGATGATGATATGGTCATCGTAAAATTATTTTTATTGTTAAATTCGTGTCATAAATATACACTCCAATATATACACACACACGCAACGCACACACACACACACACACACACACATACATACATACATACATACATACATATATATATACATATATATATATATATATATATATATATGTATGTATGTATATATATATATATATATATATATATATATATATATATATATATATATATATATATATATATATATATATATATATATATATATATATTGCATTCGTGTCGTTTCGACCAGAACGACTTCCTGGTAGTCATAACGCTATTCTGTAGTCTGAACTCTACATTCCATGAGCTAACCTGTCACTGTCTAACCTGTATACACATAGGAGTACCATAATGATTGTCATGTTCTTCTGTAGAGTTTTTGACATAGGCTGTAATCGCCCAAATAAATTTCAGGGTCTTCAGCGGGTAACTACTCAAAACATGTTTCGGAGCCTGTACCCGTAGATGTCTTTCTGAGTAGTGGCTGCTTGCGTTAGCCAAATATTCAGCAGAGACAACCCACATTATAATGAATAAATATGAACGTGTCAAATGATGAATTAGCTAAATAAGTGAAGTTCTGCTTATAAATGGAAAGCTTCAATATGAAAACAGAATATGTATGAAACCAAACATAATCACAAATAGTATAGAACAAGTTCAGATAATAATACTTTGACTAACCCCTAAACTGGTATGTACCCTTTCTAGCTGGATAGGACTCCTTAGTCTAACCACCTGGAAGTGCATAACTGCGGTACATACAAACTGGGGCTATAGATTTAATCCCAGTGATTACAAAATAAACAGTACACAGCCAGACACCTGTATAAACCTGGGGGTTTTCTAATTAGCACTGTAACAATGGACACCCTGTACCAGAAATGCAAAACAAACTCCATGATGACACCTACTCCTATGAAAGCCTCCGTGAAATCAAGTACCATATACTGAGAGAGCGTATTTACAAGTCGTTTGATATCTTACTGGAGTAGTATCATAGCCAGGTCATGAGTTTATGCTGCGTATACAATATATGCATCTTTATCATATCACCACTATCAATGACATGTAGATATTTAAAGTACTGTAGCATATATAAGATGAAGTATTAAAGCCAAACCTACAACGGGCCCCATTTCTATAACCCAGTTTAGATGAACGTACATCAAAGCTACCAGATGGCCCTCTTGGGTGCATCTTAACCCAGATCATGTGTTGAAACCTTTAACGCCACAGCATGAGCAGAAGGGACAAGGGGCAATACACCGCAATCCATGTGATATTATTTATGTTCAAACGCGCAAACCAACCGATTACGCATGCACATGGTCCAATACATGGCACTCCTTATCACAGCATGTGTGCTTAAAACTCAAAACAAAAAGACTGCGGTAGGCACAAAAAACAAGAGTCACCAAACGTCACAATCCCCACCCCTTTCAAGATATAAGCTTGGATAAGATAAGATAGATAAAGTAAGATAATATTGGACACCTTTTGGAAACACACATGCATATATTTCCTGCCTTTCCACAAGCTGCAGAGACCATTGGGATGGTGTTTGTTGTAAAGACTTACCAGTGTTGACAATCTGTCCCAGGTTGAGGGACCCAAGGGCCAAAATGGTGCCCGTAGTCTCATTGACGAGGGTCAGTTTTGCACTTTCTCGCGGGTAACAGGCGTAACTAGCACCTAAAGTGGAACACGTGGTTATAATTTGTCATTATTTTTAGATGTTCTATTGTACTATGTTAAGAAAAACACATTATTACAATTTCCATGACTAATAATACTATAAACATCATTGTGGTTGCCGTTACTGTTATTATCATAGGCATCATCGTGCACTACTAATGATTTTTATCTTTTTGAACCAGACATCAGTGCATTCCATGCATGAAGACGGTGTCAGAAATATTTGGACTCAGATTGAGTTAAAGACGGACAATTTTACATTTTGCTGCAGAGCGACACCAAAATCACTATTGATAAACAAAAATACTTTTGTGAGCTTTATCCATTTATAGTTCATTTTTGATAGCGGAAGTAAAACGAAAAGTTGAAGCACAGGTGAAAAATACACTCTGCAGTTTGAAGCGTAAACAACAAAGCCAGGTAGCCGATGCACCTTTATACTATGCAGTGTATATCTAGGCCTAATATTGTGTGCGCTTGTATGATTGCATACGTAGTTGCATGATATCTGAAAATGCCACACTTTAACTGCATTGACCTGTAAGCTTTCAATTCTATTGTTTCGATTAATGTAAAATAACCATAGATAACGGACACCGCAATCACTTTCGGTGGCAACACCGAAAACCGAAGAAAACGTTTCGGCTCTAGCATGTACATGTACACTCTACAAACCTATACCCTCTACAGACGCCCTACACAATGAAATGACATTGGAAGCATTCCCTGGCGCGTAGATTTCCATCATCACAAAATTGGATAAATCCTTAAAGTTCATAGACAAAGTCCACAACCCGGTCTGTCCTTTCATCACGTACCGCGGGCCCGACAGAGACAAGGAGGGCATCGTGGTCATATTGGTAGCGTTCTATAATATATAATACAATATGAAAGGGATAAATTTTATAAGTATGCCAACAAACTGTCGAAATATTGTTTCTTCAGAAAAATAGTCTGACTCATCACGGACAGGACCTCGACATAAAGAGTATTTTGATCGTGACATATCAAATGCATCACGATGGTAGTAATACTATGAGACTACAGTGTGATTAGAATAAAGTAATTGAGCATCTCTGTGGATATTGAAGGATGTGAAATTTATACGTGACCTAATTTACGTTAGCTGCTTTTTTTCTTAACTTTGTCTTTAACTGACGCGTTGAAATATGCAAATCACAAGAGAATTCCAACCAGCCGACTAATTACTTTAAGCATAATATTCATAGTAGTTCACCCAATCTGAGGTTGAGGATCTGATAGTCTGTTATTATCCCTGACCTATGTTTCTTGAGTCATGATCAACTGTTTGGAAACCGCATTCTTCTTGGACTGGAAAAGGCCTCATCGGATTTTAATGAAATTGAGTTTTGATCTCAACTTGTTAGAGCATTTTTCTTTCATGTGAGCTGTATATCTCCAAATACGGAAAGTCAAGGTCATATAAGCATCCCGTAAAATCTGATTTATCATTCTCACCTTAATTTTAAAAGACGAAAATTCTAGAGCAAATTTGCCATCCAAGATTTCTTTAAACCATAATAATTTTCCTATGCAAACATCTAATATTCCAAATAGTTTGATAAATGTTCTTGACCAGCTTTTTACTATCTGTAACTTTCTTACAAGAAAACTCGTTTTTCGTGATAACCCCACTTGGCCCTCAAATGTACCTATTTTTTACAATAATGTACCTAAACTTAAGCACCGGTATTTTGTGATATCCACGCCCTACTTTCTTGGGTCATGACCTATCTGAAACATTTTAATCCGATTTTAATGAAATAGAACTCCATGAATAGCTTGGGCATAGGGGGATTATTCTTTATGGTTAGTGTAACCACATAAACTGAAGGTCCAAGTCACAAGGAGAGGACGGAGAGGTGGGGGTGGGGGTGGGTGGGTGGTGGTGGTGCTTATTGTATCAGTATGTGTGGCTTGGCAATTCTTCTAGTTTTAGATTCATCAAGCGCAAATAAATGTAATTGTCTTATTATGGCATGTTTTGCAGATTAAATCTACGTTACTTACACCTTCTACTATGGCCGTGAATGAAGTTTGTCCCACCCACACTTTCTTACGTTCAGCGTACACTGCGCTTGCGCTGACCCAGTACGTGGAACCATTGACAATGTCCGGGTTATCTGCCACCAAGACATCAAAGTCAATGATGATGTCATTGGCCTTGGCGTCTGCGCTCGTTCCATTGTTGATTAATGTTCCGAAGTCCAATACCGCACGGTCATACTAAAATGAGAATTGGACCACAACATAGCGGGGATACACGGATGGGTCTAGTGCAGAGGATGTTTACCGTGATAAAGATAACTTCAATGGATGACACTCTCAACTGGGAATAACACCACACTGTCGATGCATGCGCTGAGAATGATTATTGCTAAACATTTAATTCACCTTTTATGCGTTGGGCTTGATTTGAAAGTGTACCCTCCCCCCCCCCCCAAAAAAAAAAAAAAAAAAGTTGTTGACAGAAATATGCAGTTCCCGTGAACCACAGGATAAAATTTTGTTTCCAGCACTTTGAAATGTTAGACATTGTCATTCTTTTTGTGGTGATATTTTGGCCTCACGTATCTATAATTTTGTTCGATATGCTCACTTTGTTTGTGACTAATTGTGAAATGTGCAGGACAGTGTGCTGTTGTGGACAAATATAACTGACAGCGGAACACATCAGCTATGCCCTCGTATTCATCATGATGCAGCAAGTCATCAAACGCGATTAAGGCATTCGTAAATGGACAATTGTAAGGTTACTATGTTTTGTGCCTGAATAGAAGGATTTAGATTTTTGTCTTTTCAGTCTTTGACATACCATGATCGATCGTCTATACCGATGTCAATGAATTAAACTTTAATGGTACACACATAAGTATTGACATGTACGGAAATAACGGCCACTTTCAACATCTAACCGGACACCCAACGAGAAGTTATCACTTCTCCTTTCAATAGAATAGGTGGCTAATAAGCAATCGTATTTGTAGTGAGACAAAATATTCACTTTTCTGTTCACCATATATAAAGTCAAAACTTTTTACCGTCCGGTGACTTTTGCCGCTTAGGAAAACTGTTGACTGACGATATATTATTATATGTGAGGAAAAAAGAAGCAGACGACACTTATGAAACTGAATGCTACATGGGAATATTTGCAAGAAACATAGTTACATCCCGATGATTGAGATTAGGTCCCGAAAGGGTTACTTTTCATGAGATAATGGTAGTACAGTAGCCACAACCATTTCTTTATGGTATATTTGACTTGTGTTCTTTAGGAAAAGATGCAAAATTAACAATGCTATAAACTGGAAATACAAATAATATCTGGCGATCAAACTAAAATTTCATTCATGTGACATGTTCATATATTATACGAGACAGGTGTAACTTGCATTTTTACCCCTCGGCTTTATCGACACACGGGTACTGTTAGGGGTCATGTCCGTCCGTCCGTGATAAATTAAAAGATGTAAGTTAAGGGATTCAATCACTTAACTTATTAATTAGAGAATATTCCAGATTCATAGATATCACAAAAACGATATAGGCCTACTTTCTACTTTTGCTATAAACCCAGCAGACGAGCTAGTCAGAAGAACCAAAATAGTGATAGGCCTACCAATTCTCCTTTATCTTTTGCAGAAGTAATAGAATTTGGATTTTGAGTGGTTGGGCCTATACATATTGGAAACAGTATAGTCTGTATTTAATGAAGAATATTTCAAAGGTATAGAGGAACGGTTTAAAACCACCAGTTGCCTTTTGTGGGTGACTGCCTGTCTCAAGTTAGGAGTGAAAATTGTTTCTTCACATTGGTATTGGAAGATGAATGTTGATGCTTTGGAATCTCTTTGCGGTCATTGTTGGGTTTGATATTTATGAATATGGGTCATGTTTTTTCTACATAAGTGTATCATACTAGGGACGTCAGGCTATTCCCCTTCCGGACTCCATACCTTTTGAACAAATTGAGCTACCATAATGATACGTGCGCTGTGAAAGCACCTCATAGAAAGCTCGGATGAGTTTGACATTCGGTGACCTTGACTTAATTTCAAGGTCACAGGGGAGGGGGGGGGGAATCAGGATATTGGCAGCCGAGGAGTCTTAAAGGACATTGTCCAGTTGTATTTCATGTAGCAATAGACCAGCTGATCATCACTCGGGACAAATTATAGTCTATATGCACTTCATTTGAATAATTGTAATATAAAGAGTTACCCGTGTGCAATAGTTTTTTGTAAAGTTTATCATGGTGTCTGCTGCAACAACAAGGTATTTTTGACACACTGATGAACGTGAACCTATACATTTACTCGTGTTAAATATGCATGTATAAAGCCATATATTTGGTGGTATAAACGATGTATATGAATCCATAAATTTGGTGGTGTACGAGATCCATGTAAAGCCATATATTTGGAGGTGTACAGCCGAGTAATGGGAAATAGTGTACTACAATTACGTCATGCTAGTGTAATAAGTACGGTCTCGGGTCTCAAGGGTCAGGTATTTGTTTCCAATTAATTTTATTTGTAAAAAATTCAATACAGGATTATGCACAAGTATACTGATAACCTAAAACTACCCACTATTGCCATTGCTTTAAAAAATCCCGTACAAGCTTTGTAATAACAAATGTTGATAACTGTGGTAATAATTTTGGACTTGTTTGCAAGAAATATTTCATGGTGTTTAAAATGAATTTGGCTGTCTTTAAAAAGGCAACCAATATCGACGTGAACAGATGTGGTTTTCAAATATATGGGCTTCCACAGAAGCAATAATCTCAAGCTCAAGCCACACTCTTGCTTTGAAATTATTGTTCTCAACCTAGTTGTGGTTGATATCCATGCATACTAAAGAGACCACTCAAGCCTATTTTAAACTTATAGGAATGATATCTCTCTCTCTCTCTCTCTCTTTCTCTCTCTCTCTCTCTCTCTCTCTCTCTCTCTCTCTCTCTCTCTCTCTCTCTCTCTCTCTCTCTCTCTCTCTCTCTCTCTCGGTTTAGCCAAGATGATATTTGTAATGGAAGAATAGTGTGCTTCATGAATTACCTTTTCTGGAGGTATGGGGGACTGTGGAATGAAAGAACACGTCATAATTGAAAGTAACTTGGAATTTGTTTTCCCAATCCCTGTTGCTGAATGACATTATTATTACACTATACACAGATCATGCCTCTGGTATATGGAGTGTTAAAGAATAAACCTTTTTTTTCAGTCACTTTATCTGTACAGAAGATCTGCTAGACAGGTGATTCTGTATAGTTGCAGAGATTAAATATCATTGTTCATTAAATCTAGTAGACTTTACAAGTCACACTCACTACTTGCTACAAAAACTTAAATATAATCTTTCAATTCGTTGCAATTCGGTTGTATTTGATAGGAATTGGTGCGATCCGGGTAATAGTCCCATGATGTCTGCGTATGCCCAAGACGAGTTGACATAAAGACAATGCTAATGGTGTAATTGGTTTGCATAAACATATACTTAAAATATTTTAAGATACAGATGTACAATAAAGGCATGTCAATCCCATTTCTGTTTTGGATTCTTAAACAACATAAATCCTTTAAAATAAAGCTTCATTGTAGGCACAATAAACTGCACCACTCAAGACCTATCACTTAAAGTAACATTATGTTCAACTGCCATCAAAGACCGTTTTTGTAGGTACTGTAATACTATGAACAAAGACACTGGAGATTGTTTTTGTAGTATTAAATATTCAAAGGAATTTGTCTCTAAAAACTCCTTTTGACATAAAATATTAAAAGTATTACGTGTTTCGATTTTCTAGTTTATATAACTGCCATCAAAGACCATTCTCGTAAGTACTTTAATACTATAAACAAACACACTTGAAATAATTTTTTTTGTAGAATTAAAAATTCAATGAAATTCGGCTCTAAAATTCCATGTCAAAATGTTAAAAGTATTAAGTGTTATCGATTTTTTCTATTTTATATAACTGCCATCAAATACCAATATCGTTAGTACTATAGACAAACACACTGGTAATAACTGTTTTAGAGTAATAATTATTCAATGGAATTCGCCTCTAAAATTCCACGTAAAAAAGTTAAAAGTATTAACTGTTTCGATTTGTCTATTGTATAAAAATTTGCAAATAAACAAAGCACTTGATAAATTAATCATTGAAAGGGTTAATCATAATTGTCATAAATATGTGAATATAAACACATTTATAAAAACTGCTTTAACGTATCAAAGGTGCCCCCATGGGCAGTAATTGCTCCGCTCTACTAGGTGCTTTTCATCTTAAGTGGCCTGAGTATGAGTCATGCAAAGTTAATAAAAGAAAATTTTCTTTCAGCAAAACAGTTATTGTTTAATGCTAGGTATATTGACGATATTGCTTGTATAAACGTAAAAATTCAAATTGCTCGACAAATTTATCTTCCTGATATCCTTTTGGAGAACATTAATGCTGAAGATAATAAAGATTTATTTCTTGATTTAGACATTCACTTTTCTGATAGTGATAGACTTGTTGTTAAAGTATATCATAAAATTGAAAATATATCACAAAACATAGGAATTTAATTTTGTAGTAAATTCTAATTCTAAAGTAGTCAGTTATCCTTTCCTTGGAAGTATTGTTTATTTTTTTGTCACATATTTTATGTTTTGGTTGCATTTGTTCTGAGTTCGCTGATTTTGCTTTCAGATTGATATTTATTTATAATAAACTTAACTTAAGAGGATTTAATGACGTACGCCTAACAAAGTATTTTACTAAATTCCGTTGCAGATAGATGCTGATAGATTCTGTGATGAAGTTTGGATTCTTCAATTTCAAGAATTTCAGATTGTTTGTTGTACTCAAAATTTCAAAATACATTAATTGTCTCATAAATAAAAAGATGAATTTGATAATTGTTCCAAATTGTGATATTTGCATGCCTTGTCACCTCTGTTGGAGTAAAAATTACACATATTTGGAGAAAATCTCGAGCTAGGTCCCAGCAGCAGAAAGTGTCAGACATGGTATCAATTTCATGGTATGTGTACCTTGAATTCTGGATTTTGAACTGGCTTGTTTGATGAGTGAAGGTTTTTGATTGTGTATAGGTCTTGTTTACTCGGACATTCGGGGCAGCTTCTCTAACATTGTTGAAAACTGTTAGCCGTTTTCATTTCTATTGTTCATGACAGTCATTATTTCTACATTGTTAATATAACATCATATCTCTTTAGACGCTCAATGAATAATGTAGTGCTTGATGGCTATTCAAGTCTTGCATTTGTGTCTTGTGGTGTTCATGTGGATAGACTTGTCAAGATTTGGACTGATTTTCGAGTATGACATTGACATGTAATAATCCCACTATTATTTAGATACAATCACGGAGTACAGAGAGTACCTTCGTTTGTGTTTCTAGTATAAACTTGTGCTAGATATGTAATAGCACAGTGTTTCAAATGAAGTAATTTAAGTAGAGCAAGCAATCTTAAGACTAATCATTCTTTTCTTAGTGGATGTGCTGGTTATTTCGATTTGTGACACCTTTGTGTGAGTTCATACCCCTCTAAATGCTTATATACATAAGAAAACCCAAAACCTTATTCTCAATTTCCTGATTTGTTTCTTACACAAAATAATTTGTTATAATGATTTAGAACTATACAGTTTTCCAGTGAGTGGTACCGAATAAGACTTTGCACTTGGAATATCAGACTTGGTAGTATTCAAACCGTGCTTGGGCTTAAAGATTTGGGCTTGCTAACTTTATACTAGATATTATTAGCATAAATGAATATCTCTTCAATACATCATTTCCAGAAACCGAGACAAAACCCTTGTCTTGGCATACGGCCAGTTTTCGTGGCAATGGAGTTTTCATGGTACCTCGTTTTTTCACGTTTTTTTTAACTACAGCCTGACCCTGAATATAAATATTCCCACATGCTATTTATAGACCTATCCTGATTCAACAAATATGCGACAATAACAAGTAAGTATGATATAGTGATGTGTCTTAAAGTATAAATTTTGTTATGTAGCCAAGCATTTTTTTTAATCAAAAGAAAACCTGAATGATAAATAAGTTACATACAAAAAACATCTTCGGTATCACTGTTGTAAAAAAAACAAAGTATAGACACATTTGTTTTACATGTATTGTGAAAGAAGTCAAGCAATGACTTAACAAGTCACTCTCAATGGGACACATGTTGGCGTATACTTCCTACCTTGTCTGGGGTGGAGGAAACCGAAGAACTCAGAGAAAACCACAGTGCACAGTTAAAGTGGTAGGAACTTCCACATGCTGCCAGAAGATGGCCAGAATTGCATCTCACAACTCTTCGTTCTTTATCAATGGCCAGTGCAAGGGTGGCAAACCCTGCCGCCAAGAAATTATTGAAGAACACAGGTTCCAAGAGAGACCTCAGGCCTTATATAACATGGATGAGACTGGTCCCAAACCGGAAACATCTTTCACAAAATGCTGTTACTGGCCAGTGACAAGATGTGCCAGGCATTATCAGCAACAGGGCTTCTGCACTACCATAATAAGTGCTGGAAAGCTCGCCAGGTGCTGCAGGGACTGCATCAAAAACTGGTTGATCCAACACCTGTTGATGTACCTACAGTCACATTTTCTTGGATATATACAAGGACGTAATGAAAAATCCGTTATCCTTCTCTATAATGGCCACCAATCTCACATGACAGAACTTGTAAAAGAGTGGTGTGGAAAGGGCAACATCTTCCCATTTGTCATGCCTCCCCACACAAGTCATATCCTGCAGCCTATTGATGTAGGTCGTTTGCGACCATTCAAAATATTTTACCATCAATAGTGCCAGCGTTTTATGATAAATAATCTTGGAAGAACCATCTTGCTATAAGATGTTGCAGCACCTCCTGCAAAGGCTAAACCAGAGCTCCTACACCATGCAACCTTGTAGCATGTTTCACAAAGGCTGGAACTGTACCTTTTAACAAAGATGTTATTCTTCTTGAGAAATTAGCAGCAAGTAACGTACTTTCTCCTGTTGCAACTGGACTGTATCTGATTCCCGTGCAGTAACAGTCCCTTCTATTGAAGATGCCACTCAGATCTCTGTTAAACAATTTTTTGAAGGCAAGAGTGTCATGCAAGAGCCCAAAGAATAGTGCTTCTGACAATGCAAAGAAGCCACGAAGAGGTATATTTAGCAGTATTTTGGCGAAAGATGCCAATGGTAAATCTGTGGCCCAAAGTGGAAATGAAACTAAGATAACGTTTGTTCCTCCTTACAAACACATAAATCGTTCCCCCATTAACCCCAGGCAATCTGATGGCCATGCAGATATTAATGGGATGGCTTCAAGAGCTGTCCAAATGGACATTTGCCATGCCTCCCCACACAAGCCATATCCTGTAGCCTATTGATGTAGGATATTTGCCACCATTCAAAATATTTTACCATCAAGAGTGCCAGCGTTTTATGATGAATAATCTTGGAAGAACCATTTTGCTATAAGATGTTGCAGCACCTCCTGCAAAGGCTACAGTGGAGCTATTTCACCAGAAAGCCTGGCATCATCTTTCAGAAAGGTCAGAGGTGTACTTTTCAACAAAGATGTCATTCCTCTTGAGAAATTAGCACCAAGTAGCGTACTTTTTCCTGTTGAAATTGGACCAGTATCTGATTCCCATGCAGTAACAGTCCATTCCATTCAAAATGCAACTCAGATCTCTAATGAACAATTTTTGAAGGCAAGAGTACCACACAAGAGTCCAGAGAATAGTGCTTGAGACATTGCAAGGAAGCCACGAAGCAGTATATTTGTCAATATTTTGGCGAGAGATGCCAATGACTCATCAGCAGCACAAAGTAGAAAGAAAACTAAGAGAAATTTTGTTTCGCCTTACAAAAACATAATTCGATTTGCCATTGACCGTAAGTAATCTAATGGTCATGCAGATACTGATGGGATGGCTTCAACAGCTTTCCAAACAGCCATGCCTCCCAAGCTACACATCATCCTCCAGCTGTTGCGGGTATTTCATCAACATCTTCATCTAACACAAGATAATCAAAGAAATTAAAGCAGTCAAAAAATTAACCAATGAAGCTATTGCTGTGCCTGTTTGTAATGATTCAGATGATACATCAAATGAAAATGTTGGAGATGTAGAAGCTATAAAAAGAGGTAAAGTCTCTTGTGTTTTCAAAACATTTTCACAACCAGAACTGCATCTAGTGCTCTTAGTTCAATTAGATATTTAAAAGTGGGTCGAGTGTCGGAATCCAAAGTGTAAGCACTGGGACCATGTGAAATATTGTAATTTGAGGGCTGTGGCGATTCACACTTAAGTTTTTGTGCCCACATTGTGAGCATGAGCAGTAAAAGTTGTGTCACCAAGTAAGAGAGAAGAAAAAACCTGAAATGAGTAGAAAACTCCTGACTTGAAATTAACAAACTTTATGCTTTGCTGCCTGAACTTTGCAGCTATTTATTGATCATTTGCCAAAACGGTGAGGTGTTGTTGCTTTGTCTATCAGATTTTTTTGGATATGATAGATGGAGGGGATAACAGCACATCATAGAAATTTATTGTTATATAATTTTGAAAGTTCCATCAAAGTACATAAACAATGTATTCAACTTCTTAAACAATATATATATATATATATATATATATATATATATATATATATATATATATATATATATATATATATATATATATACATATATATATATCATAAATTCTTTTAATAAAGCTTAATGGCATTTTTTTTACGTGTAATAAACTGTGTCTCCATAAGACATAAATATAGTCATTTTTGTGATCAGATATTTACTGTATTATGTGAAAGAATATATGTTGATTCTGTTTTTTGTTAATAACTTTGAACTTGCATGAGTTATCCTCGAAACAGAATTACAAAAATACAACTTGATAATTCCTAGAAACCTGGCACACGGTAGAGTTTTGCATGCCACATACAGGTCTCAGTACTGCATTTTGGACTACGAGTACATACTACGAAAAATCCAACGTGTGCCAAGAAGGAAGTACAGCATGACAAGATGTCTTTAGAGTTTCGGTTCATTATCAATCAGGCTTCTTTTCTTGACATAGTGGTATGTCTGTGAAGATATTACAATTTACGTTTGGATAGAATGGTAAAAGTATTTATTTTGATTCCTGTTTTCCAATACGGGGCAGCTATGTGATTGGTACCACGAAAACTGGCAGCAGGACAATACGAAAAAACACAGCAGAACAGTCTCCATAACAAAGCTAAACCGATCAACAATAACATGAAATTTAATGCCTAAATCCTTTCATTTCAGGAACTGTGGAACCTCTTCCGTGATGGTCTGCAACAGACCACCCAACGTTGAAGACCTTATGATCCCCAAAGGTCCTTCCCAACATAGAAATTTCCCTGCATGAAAAAAGTCCCAGACTCTCATGAGGCATAAGAAAGAAAACTGACAAAAGTGACATATCTCCTCTCAGAGACCAAGGTAAGCTAATAACTTACCCTATCGAACACGCCAGAATTCTAAATAACCAATTTTAATGTCTTTACACGGCACATCCTGGTAACCTTAAAGCAGCTATTCCAACAAAGTACCCAGCAGCAGTAGATGTCCTGAGATAGATAATTCCATAATTACATAAAAAAAGATGTTGAAGAGCTATTGCAAAACATGAATCCAACCAAAGCTACAAGTCCTGATGGTATTCCGGCAAGAGTACTGAACTTGTTCCCACTGTGCCCTGGTAGTGACAATTTTCAATAAATCTGTGGCTACCTCCGAGATTCCGGCACAGTTGCCCCAATCTTCAAAAATAGTCAACGTCATGATCCTGCCAACTGCCGCCCAATTTCCCTAACCTGTTGTCCATGCAAACTGATGGAATACATTATAACTTCTCTAATTATGCACCACGGCAATACAACAATATCTTCTGTCCTCTCCAGCACGGGTTTCGTGTGAGAAGCGTTCATGCAAAATCCAGTTATTTGAATTTGTTAATGATTCCCTTAACCTGGAAAAGGGAAAACAAAACTGACATATTCAAATTGGATTTTTCTAAAGCTTCTGACAAAGTCCTCCACCATAGCCGCTTGTTTAAGTTACATCAATATGGTATCTGTGGCCGTATTCATTAGAACATTTCTTCACGACAGGATTCAATCTGTCGTAGCAGAAACTGACCGACCCTGCTTCTTTCCAATAACTTCTGGAGTACCCCAAGGGTCAGTACTTGGCCCATGTCTATTTCCCGATTGCGTAAATGACCTTCCTGACAACATAAATTCCACTGTGACATTTTTGCAGATGGGCAGATAATTTGAAAGGGAGGCATGCTTGCTCCAACAATGTCTTCATAGTCTAGAAGACTGGAAAAACAAAGGAGTCATGGAATTTCATCCAGGTAAATGCCAGGTCCTTTCCAAAACAAGAAATAGAAATCCAGTAAACTACCCATATCAACTACTTAACAAAATCATACAGCACGTCGACAATGTCAAATATTTTGGCATTACCTTACAGAAAGATCTCTGCTTTAAGAGCGGCATTGACACTGTAGGTAATAAAGGCAATGGAATCCTTGCCTTTCCCAGACGCAACCTGCAGATAAATTCCCCCAAGATAAAAGAGGCATCTAATTTCACACTTGTCTGACCCACACTTGCATAAGCCTGTTCGGTATGGGACGCTTACATCAGTACCAGATTAAACACATTAAAATGATGGAAAGCAGAGCTGCACAATATGTCACAGACAGATACCACAACACAACAGGTGTCACAGAAATGCAGGACACCTTGGGTGGCTCTCTTTAAAAAATAGAAGCTTGTCAAGTGTGTATGCTCTATATAATACGAAAACAACCGGTATTTATACCCACCTTAAAGTGCTTAATACCCACCTACCGCTACATCCGCCACACAGATGACTGCAGCGTCTAAAGCCGATATTGCCAATATGACCACAGAAAATACTCCTTCTTTTTTTGAACCATCCTAAGGTGGAGCTCACTGCCTCCGGGCATCCAATCAGCTAAGACACTACAGGCCTTCAAGGCTCAAGTCTGCATAATTATTTATCATGTCTTATCGCGATGCTCTCCAAAAAGTTAAAATTACCTAAACTACATGAACAGGCCCAACCAGCAAACACCACATTGAAATTATCTAATCCACAGCTTTACTAACTTCGAATCCAGTCTCGGTATCCCTGTGCCTTGATGATTCTGACCTTTTCAACTCCTCCAATGATTTATAACTGTTCTCCGAAACATTCAACACATGGCTGCTTCATTTTCCACTTCTGACTTTTAATATCCGTATATCGAGTGCACTTGGCTAAAAGATACGTGTGATTCTTTTAACATTTCAAGTCCCTTCAACCAGCAGCAAGATTTATTGCTTTTAATGTGTGTATATCAGGTCCCTTTGCCTGTAAATTAATAGGTTAACGATACTTTTAACATCCGTACATCCAGTGCGCTCGACCTGTGAATAGGTTTAGTACTGTTAACATATGTAAATCAAGTGACCTTGGCCTTCAATTAGGGTTAGTACTTGTATTATACAAATAGGAGCAACAGTGCTACATCCTACGTGTATTTCTGAACCAACACAATAGCACAATCTAATGTCTTAAGGCTCTGTGATCAATTCAGCCACTGTCTATATCTAGTTTTTAAAGTTTTTGTTTACCTTTGTATGCCACACCGCCTGAGTGACATATATATATATATATATATATATATATATATATATATATGATATAAAATTATATAGAGGCAATCTCTACATACGATACAATAGATAGTTGCTAAAAACAGAAACAAAAATATATAAACATTTCATGTCATTACATGCTCTTATAAATATGGTTGGTAACCGGATATGCCGTGTTTTCATCTGGTGACACAATAAACAAATGTTTACATCTAGATGGTCGATATTTCTGGGAAATTTTGACTTGGCCAAAGACCGTGTTCCTTACATCATTACATATGTCGAGAGTCAACATAGAACGCGCCTCATTGTCAACCATATGGTGAAAGCAAATTAGAAAAATGCGTCGAACCAATGGCTCATTTTGGCAACGACCCAGTTCAACGCGGAGTTTGTGATCACAAAGTCGAAGGCTTGTGGACGCTTGACAAAGTTTATGCTCCTTTACAATTTCCAGATGTCTTTCAGGTGCATATATATATATATATATATATATATATATATATATATATATATATATATATATATATATATATATACATATATATATACATATATATATATATATGTATATATATATATATATATATATATATATATATATATATATATATATATATATATGTGTGTGTGTGTGTGTATACATATACATATGTCTTTATTCGTACTAATTTGTATAACAACTGATTGGAAAAAAGACGTTTACACATTTATTCTACAGGCACAAATGTGAATGTAATTTGCTTCCTTAAAAAAATATAGGAAAGTATATAAGAAAATTAAAAAAATAAATGATTATTCCTTACATAGGCAGAAAATAATATCATTCACTTCTGCGACAGTGAAAAATGAAAAATCTTTACGCTCACGCAACCACATCATTTCATCTGCAGTAAATATTTGATTACATCTAGATGCTCTCCTGGGCTACCATGCAGAATTGTAGAGTTCATATGTTTCTAGAAACGCAAGCTTCAGTTTAGAAAAACGGTACTTTTCACATATGAAACTTAAATTATGACATGCTGTAGATCGACTTCCATTCAGAGCAAGCCTACTGCATTCATTTATACATAAATTGTTACTATTGTAGCAGTGACGAAAAAAATTGAGAAGCTGATATGAAGTTGCCAATCAATCGGAGGTTCTTCACATAATGCACTGAGCGGATTGCAATGAGTATTACTTGGGATACCAAGCACTCGACGAATACATTTTCTCCAGGCAGTGTATAGCTTACTGATATACGGATTGGACAAATTCAAAAGAACGCATCCATACAGAGACCTTCAATAAGACTTGAAAAGTTTTTACTAAGCTTCAGAAAAAGCTTTCCCAAACTGAGCCAGCAGTAAATTGCACCTGTTTAAGCATGTGTCCGATGGCGTGGTAAATCTGTTTCTTGAGGATATCATTGCCAAATTTATTACCGAGATGCACGCTATTGTCAACGCACTTTATAACTCCAGCTCCCGTTACAAAATCATCATGACAACCATTATCACCAAAGACTAGAAGCTTGCTCTTTGGTGAATTTAACAAAACCTGGAATTGCTTGCTATATTCAGGACAGACAGACATCATTCAGTGTAAAGCATTTTTGCAGGGAGCAAGTAAAGTAAGGTGGTTGGCGCATGAAACTGTCGCTACAAATGTGTTCTCAATATGACATCCAATGCCTAATGTCTTTAATTGAATAAGTAATTCGTCATAATATATCGTAAATAAAACAGGTGACAGTACTCCACCTTGTTTCACCACACTGGTAATTGTAAATGACTTGCTACTAAAATCACTCCATTGAACCCTAGCGCTTTGTGAAGTGTAGAAAACTGCAAGAAACCGAGCAGTAACCGAACATAATTCTTTGTCAATTAACAATTTGAATAGATTGGCATACTCTGCATGGTCAAGTGCTTTACTTCCATCAATTAATATAGAATAAACAATACCTCCACCGTTACAATAATATTGGATAACTTAGTCAGCGATAAATGTACACTGAAGTGTGGAATGTTGAATCTTGTAAGCAAATTAAATACTGTTAGAATAAACCGTAAAATCTTAACATGTTTCCTGTTCCGTGCTAAACGTTGTCGTCCAAAATCTGCGAAAAAAACCTGTTTGTATTGGTCTTCCAGATTTCATCGCTGTGGGTTGTTATGCTCATTCATTCATATGTTTGACATGCCATTATGTTTGAGAATAAGTCTCAGTGTGGAAGCCCAAGTATTTTTTGCCTTTCTTGTCAGGTTGAGAAGTAACATATGCCTGTTTTAGAATACTACACTCCGAAAAATATTAACTTCTTCACCAATATAATGTTACGAATTTTGACTTCACTTTCCAATGCAAAGCTTCCTTTTTATGGAAAATATCGGTATCGCATGGAATAATATGTAACATTCAGGATTCAGGATTCTTTTTATTGTGACCATATAAACAAAAATGCTCCAGTACACAAAGTATGTGACAAATAGACAGAGGTTAGTAATTCAAACATGTAAATAAAATTCCAGCATAATTTAGTCAAGGAGACACACATTCAGATCTTAATTAGATTGCTAACATGTGTGCTACCCATACATGCAAGTAAAGAATATAAAGTGAGTGATCACATTCGATATCCGACATATAGAAATTGTATACTTTTTACCAATCAATTAATTTCCATCACAAATATAGCAATTTGGCACACTGCAGGAAATTTCATAATCTGCTATAAAATATTTCTTTGTATATTGAGAAAGAACGAAAAAAAATTGAAAGGGTAGCTTGGACATTAGTGAGCAGTCACACACACCACAACAATGTCCTGAAAACAAGACAACAGTCAGAGAGGTGCTAAAGGTGTGTCTGGTATTGGTGGGGGAGGGGGGGGGGCTTTAAAAGGGGGCCATACCACCACTGGGATCAATGTGAATCCACAATGCCACGGCGTACGGGTCACTCGTAACTGAATTTGACAAGGGCAGAATCATTGGGATGTTGGAGGCGGGCCTTTCCCGGCGGGAGTTTGCCATGCTGAGATCACCAAGCTGATAAGCAGCATGCCAAGGCGGATCCAAGCTTGTTTACAGACGCGTCGAGGTCAAACCGCTATTGATGCATGCAGTCTTACAACAGCAAAAACAACAACAGCAACAACCAAAAAGGTCCTGTTAAGAACTACCATTTCCTTCCAAAAAAGATGTGAAAAGCAATGGTATGATTTAGTAAACAAACTCCCCCCACACATCCTCATAACACGTGCATAATGTTGAAGAAGAGGGGTGGCATTCCCCCTGGAGTGTTATTAATACTTACTTTGTAATCTTCTGCTTTAGACTCTAGATGGGGAGTTATACTGCCATTGGCAACATTGGCGAAATTCACACCGGCAGATGTGACTCTTGGAGAGCAGATAGTCATGATGGCGGTGTGGGCACGCGCTGTGTAAATTTCTACTTTGAAGATTGTGGAGTTGAGGGGCATGTAAACTGACAATCTGAAAGACACAGTGTCGCCCACTCTAATTTCAGTTCTATTGACGTCATCTCCAACTTTTTGAAGTACAAATGTGGCATTGGTGTTTGACGCCTACAAAAAGAAAATTGTCTGTTAAGATCGTGTGTCCGCGTAGTAACGGATTTTTTTCCAAAACTTATTCCAAATTTATTTCTTTGCAGGGCTTAAGTCGAACCACAAACCCGCATCTGTCTGTAAAAGTTATGCTTTACCGACTCCCCAACATTCACATAAAACATAGCATCAATGATTTACGCTGCGTTTGCTTCTATTTAGAGGCAAAACTGTTTAAGAAGGTTTCCCTTTAGTTGGGCCTATTTTCACCCAAAAATTCTCACATCAAAACCTTATTTACCTCAATGATGATGAAAGTCCCAAAGCTGTCTACTTCCAGGTGTCACTTGTTCCTGTTTAACTGCATATTCAATATTTTATTGATGTTAAGTATTCCACGCACAAATAAATCTAAATTGCGTGAATTTGACAAGAAGGCAAAAAAGTCATAGACTAAAACATGAAAGCAAATGGCAGGCATGCCAGGTACTCACTGCATATACGGATCGCTTATGGCGGTGATGTTGCGGCAAATTGTTATACTCGAGTGGATCGATTTGCAAAATCCTACGTCTTGATCGACGTTCATTTTCTGCGAAGCTGTACTTGTCAGAAAAATCGTCTTGTGTAAAGTGAATAAGCACTTTTGCCTCCGAACTTCGCTGTTGTTTTTCATGCTGACTATACTGATTCCGAGCAGATACAATTAGCAAAACATCATTGTTAACAACGCTATTCCCGTTATCATATTCCAAGTTGCCTGTTGTTTGATTTATTCTGAATAAAGCATGTTCATTGCCATATAAAATAGAGTACATGATGGTACCACATAGACAGCCGTTTGAACTCCCCGAGCATTTCTCTATATCGGGGTCCCAGGCCTTAACTGAGTCAAATACGGCTGGTTTACCCGTTGACACTTCAAATGTGTAGAAGTCTTTTGTAAATTGTGGCACGTGCAAATTATCTGACAAAAAATAGAAGAAAGGATCATTATCATCTGTAACGTAAATTGTATGCAAAACATTAAGAATGAATACTCTGTTAGTACTGACGGTAGCCAAAAAAGCCAAATGCCACTAAAACTTCAAAATGGCTAGCAAAAGTCGTATATGGCCACTAAAATTGTCCCAAATTTCTTTCTGTGCAAACATTTGAGTCTGTGTAGGTCTTTGGTAGCAAAACGAAAGTTTGACTACCAATTTTAAAATTTCAGAGCTAACCTAAAATATCATTTTGTGCAATAGGTCATACATCCAACCATCATGCTTCTGTTGTATCACGTTGCACGGGACTCGCAATTAATGATCCCGGTGGCTATGTTCACAAAGATTTATTTATCTGTTATTCATCTTAGGATCAAAATTAAAATCAATTCCTTTGATTCTAAATTACTTAATCCTGGATACGATAGCTTATCAACCATACTAGAGTGAACAGATCTATTTTTTTTGTGGCTATTGCACAATAACAACTTTTTGCATCAACAGAACCGGTCATAGATATTTGAATTACACGGAGGTCTATGTTTTATCAACTTTTAATAAACGTCGTTGCATACACATTTTCTAGCCATTTTCTCACCCGATATAATGAATACCATCACCTTCATCTTATTTATATAAAGGTTTAAGGTCCAATCTTTACAAAAAGCACTTAGTACGTTTAAACAATTTTGAGGTCCTCTTTCGGTTTCGGATAATAAGATAAAGTCATCAGAATACAATAAACAGCTAATTTTCTTCACATATAACGAAATTGGATTACACTCATCATTAAGGGCTCATTACAGAGCTTTGTTTTACTCTTCTTCAGATTATGTGAAATTTTCAAGGAACGGATGAACTGAGCTTGCCTTTAGGGAATACTGGTGAAAAATGGAAACAAAACTGCCCGTCCGGAATGGATTGCTTTGTGCTAAGCCTGGGGACAGGAAGGTGACTCTCAATGTACATCCCTGCTAGACGGTAACGTTTGCAGCCATGACTACACCATCTGGACATTTACCTGATCGGTTGCAGTGTTGGCCCGCCCAGCACGCCTCACATAGGCAGCCCTGTTCCCCGCACTGACCATGGTAACAGGCTACGTCTCTGTGTCTGCCAAGCAAAATTATGTCATTTAAACAAGTGTCTTCCAAAAAAAATGGAGTCTAATTATGTATACGAATTTTACGAAACAACATTTAAACAAGTGTCTTCCAAAAATAAATGGAGTCTAATTATGTATACGAATTTTACGAAACAGACCCGTTGCAATTACCTCAGGATAGATACTTTGTATCGCCAAAATCAGACAGGTACAAAAGGAAACAAATCGTAAAACCCTCAGGGCCACTTACAAATCTAAAAAAAAAACAACCATGGAGAAAAGAAGAAAAAGTGTTACCGTATCAGGCTAAGCGATATTACTTATGTACAGTAAGCCTTGCTATAAATATATGTTTTCTACAGATTCTCAGACCGGCTGCCTGAGCAACCAGCCTTTCAGGTATTTTTGCCAGCAATGCAAACTTTATTGACTACACAGACTTATTTGTAATCATTCGGCAATCTGTCAAAACACATAAAACATACATGAATACAAGATGATATCTGTAATGTCAATTATCCACGCAAGTCCAACAGAACCATAATGTAAAAAAAATATTTACATTGCCAGGATAAACTCTGGTTTCTATACATTTGTCGCATAAACATAGCAGTGGATAGAGCCCAGAAGCCTTATCATTGCACAATGCAATATATGAAATCTCGGGGAGGGGGGGGGGGGGGGTTGTAGAGGGTTTCCTTTAACTTCAATGATATTTTTCGTATATCACCTTGAGTGTGAAAGTAAATCATAATATTGCCATCCCATGATGAATTTGATTGTTTCTATGTCTGAATAGTTGCCGAAGTTCATACTTATTTCTTGTAGGTTTTGAAATCATATAGGAGCTTAACAGTAAATGGACTTAAATTTCACTTCTTAACTTGAGGGACACTCAAATATGGATTTTGGAGGGAGGTGTAATTAGGTATACGTATTTGTCAAATATGTTATGAGTTGAGTGAGATGTACATTATGCTTGCTACAAAATGACTTTTCTGTGGAGGTCTAGGACGTGAACTTGTATTTTGTTTTGCATCCGGAAAGGCTGTCTCTATGGAACAGAAATAAAAAAAAAAAAAATCTGTCTGCAAACTAGACACGGTTTGTAGGCCTGGTTTACAGTATTTTATAACACATTTTAAAAAACATTATCTTATAATAAAGATATGATAAAATATTGAAGTTCATTCTGTGTGTTAATCTGAATTGGTGTCACTCAAGACAGCAATACGGCAGTTCATACTTCTGGGACACCTCTTTAAAAACTCTTGTGAGCAGCATACATAAACTACTTCAGGCTATTTCTAATTATAACTATGACTTATGTTTATGCATGTCCGTGTTCTTTTTAAAACAAGACAATGAGGAAGTTTGTTCACCTGCCCGTACTTGGGATTACACTCCTTGAAGTAAAGAAATAGATGTTTTTAAAATGTATTATAAACGTCATGAGCTGCGAGATGTACCCTATGGCAGATAGAAAAGATACAAATAGCATCAACCAGCAATTCAAGAAACTTTTCTAGCAAAGAAACGTCACCTTTTCTGCGTCATTAGCAGATGTCCTCAATCAATACTAACGCATGCAACAAAATAAACCATGCTTTCCTGAATTGATTTTATTAATTAATGAATTATTCATTGAAGCCCCGGCACACGAGGAAAAAATACATTTATACACAGCTGGCGGTTGTACCAAAGCGTCACATGTGAAATATGGCCTAATGCGATCGTTCACAGCACGAAAGACTTACGACGCAATATATATATATATATGTGTGTGTGTGTGTGTGTGTGTGTGTGTGTGTATATATCTGTTTGTCAGTCTGTCTGTCTGTGTCAGTGACTGTGTGTCTTCATGTATAACTGTGTAACAATAAAAGAACGTGTTTGTGCACATATGTGTTTACTTATCAAACAGAATTCCACATAGTGGTGGAGAGTCAAAGAGCGCGCGCTTTGAGACAGTTCACAACCAGACGCTTGAGAGCAATGAACTGGTAGAAACAAGGGGAATGGACCAAGATCATTCTTGAGAATGCCAAAACTTTGTAAGAACTTTGACCGAAACCATAATCATGCCTCCCTACATTCTATCTTTGTTCGGTTTGTTTATTTTTGCATGTTTATTATGCTTCTTCAATACTTCTAGAGGCTCACAATATTCCGTAAGGGAATACAGCCAAAATTGCGAATCAGGCATGTGCACAGAAACATAATGGTTGCCGTCTGAAAACACACCTCAGCTTGTCTTATTATTTGGAACGACTGCATATTTGCGTCCTTTTCGCAGTTTGCGCAATACAAAGTTCGTTTAACTGTAAAATTAATTATTTAAAGGTTACAGGTGATGAAAATCAATATCCATTGCACTTACGTGACACAGTGTCGGTCCAGAAGGTCAGGCGTACAGAGGCAGTCTTTTTCTCCACAAGCCACTCTCTCTTTAACGTGACAAACGCTCCTGGTATACACTATAAGTAAAACAAAGTCTAGTCATCGAGAATATATACAGAATTGATAATTCACAGATTTGGTTTGCAAGTTTAGAATATTGAATACTGAAACACAGGCTTGGTCAAATTAAATAAAATAAATAAAAAGTCATTGGCACGTTGTAAATGATTACATCGTGTGTTTTAAGTACACAACAGCATGACGGGACCAAAAACAAAGTCTTGACAAATACATGCAAAAACACACACACACACACACACACACACACACACACACACACACACACACACATCAGCTTCATTCCCCCATCGAATTAACAGCACACATGTAATACAAATGAAAAAAAATACCGAGTTACATCCGAATAAGAATATTACTATGAACATCATGTCATTATCGGTGAGGATGGAAATCTACTAGGTCCACATATATCATGTTCTTTTTTGAAAAATCACATAGTGCGGTGGATGGCGCACTTTGATGATAGCTTGTAGCAAATTAAAGTTGTAAATTTGGAAGGGAAATGACGTACGTGACCAAGCACGTTTCGATTTGAATAGCGAGGAAACGGGTAACAGTTCAAGTAGAAAAGTATTGTCGAAGTGTTGCTGGTGTTACCTTTCTGGTAATTTCAATAGAAATTAGGGGCTGCTAAATGTATTTATTTCGCTACATTTGAAGCTTCATGCCTGGATGCTGTGATGTTTTACGATGTTATGCTTGATATAGTACATGAAGTGAAGCCAAAATGTAAAGCATGCGGAATTTGGTACCCGAAATGTGAGGACTGCCTCAGGAAAGACTATGGAAGGAAACAAAAGAATTGTGCAAATAATATGAGCATGTGAACTGACATAGTGACGCTAGAAATTGTGAGGCAGTATTAAAGGTAACATATATGTGTGTGTTACCGTAAGTACTCCCTCGATATTGATATATATATATATATATATATATATATATATATATATATATATATATATATATATATATATATATATATATATATATATATATATATACTTATATATAATGGTGGATGGAAAGTTCCAAAATGACAAAAAGCAAAAGACAGACAGACTGACAGACAGACAGACCACAGACAGGCTAACAGCTAAGAATGTCTATATTTCTGGCCATTTATATGCACATATTGAACCTAGTGAAATGAAAGTAAGAAATTGGAATTTGAAGTTGATTGTTATACCGCCACTAAGCGTAGCTATAAATGTGTAGTGCTATTGATGGCAGTGCATTACCAGATATACATATCTGCAAATACTAGTCAGTACACGAGTAGCTTTGCAGTCGGCAGAAATACATTTACAGATGTAACTATCCTCCCCTGAAATGTTAAGGTCTTCATTTAAACATCCTCTGTTGCCATTTTAGCTATTATATGTGTATATATATATATATATATATATATATATATATATATATATATATATATATATATATATATATATATATATGTGTGTGTGTGTATATGTAAATATATATATAATATATGTATTTATATATACATATATATATATATATATATATATATATATATATATATATATATATATATATATAATAGCTAAAATGGCAACAGAGGATGTTTAAATGAAGACCTTAACATTTCAGGGGAGGATAGTTACATCTGTAAATGTATTTCTGCCGATATATATATACAAAAGAGCTTTATTCCAAAACCAGGTGGGACTTCCATTGTGTAACCTGTCATTCCAGGATCAATAAAAGGGAATGCAAATCAGGCATAAATCATCACAAGGCATCGAATATAAATGATAGCGAACATAAATGGTAAATCCCTGGTGATGTTTAAGACCATCATCTTTTCTGGATCAGTTTGCTCTGTGTTTAAACACCTAATGCCTTCCGATGCCACATTGTGTCCTTGAAATAGGTGGGGTAAATATTTGGTTTACACGGTACTTGCCTGCTTAATCATGGGAACAGAAAGAGTCTCTTTCTAGCTTAATGGCTTAATTGAGGAGTGTGCCGTCATTGAGACATGATGGCGTGTCACTATTGTCTGTACCCTAACCCTGCCCCTCAGATTTCTACATGTACTCTGTTTACATTACATTGTATGTTACTCTTTGTGGTAATGGAAACATACTTTATTGGTAAGACGACACAGTGTTGTAATATTCGAAACTTTTATTTCCTCCAAATAAAGCTCATTGTGGCCTCCTTGATCCTCTTGCTTTAAAAAGCAGCTGAATCAAGCGGCTAAATATTATTTAACTGCAAATTACATGCTGACAATTACCCTTCCAAAAAGTCTATGTGTTCAATGAAGCCCATCGTCAATTTTGCAATTGTTAACTTAAGTGTGTAAGGTATGTCTAAATATACATATGTTATGCTAGCAGCTGTGTTTCAAAAATGCTATTGCCGTGGTGCTTTCAATGAATATTCCTGTCTGTCCTGTCAATTTGAAGTTCCTTCTTCTTCCTGTGAGTCCTGGTTAATGTACTGCTTTTACACTGTACTGTCTCTTACCTTTGTGTCTTGCTTTATTTGTACTTATTTGCTGTCAACAACTGCAGTCTTATTCAATTTTTATAAGGTGGGTTTATATAGGCTTTGCTTGTTCCACAATCACTTTGTGAAAAAAAAAATATATTCAAGCCAATGTTATCGATGGCATTTTCAGATAAGACTAAAAATGGTCGGATGTTCATAGTGATAGTTTTAGTGCACAAAATGGAGTCAAACAAAATGGTGTTCTATCAGCCATTCTGTTCGTCATTTATTATGGCGAACTTCTCATTCGTCTCAAAAAATAGTTGTTTTGGTTGTCACGTTGGTAACAAATTCATGGGAGCTCTTAGTTATGCTGACGATGTCACACTGCTTGCATCCTTTAAATTATCGTTACGAAAAATGATGATTATTTGGAAAAAAATTGGTGTAGAGTATAAGGTTACATTTAATCCGGAAAAAAGTAAAGTGACAGTATTTGGTAACAACGCATGTCATGAAAGTTTCGCAGTAGAGGGAGTTGTGATTGAATTTGGAGAAAAAGATGTCTCTTGCATTCACCTTTGGGCAATGATATTTTATAAAGTCAAATTATTGTGCCATTGGAGATTTGAAAAATAGGTATAATTTACTTTTGGCTCACTTTGGTAATGTCTCCGCTGTTGTTAAGTACGAGTTTTTCAAATCTTACTGGATGTCAGTTTATGGCTGTGTACGTTGGAATTTCTCTCATACATATGCTACTAAGTTTTTTACAGCATGGAGAAAATGAATGAGACGTATATTTAATATTCCCTAGAATACTCATTGTCGTTTCTTGAGCTTACTTTGTGACACCTTCCAGCAGAGGGTCAGTTACATAAAAGATTCTCAATTTCCTTCGAAAATGTCTTTCCAGTAACAATGAATGCATTCAGCTGTGTAGTAAAACAGCTCTACTAGGAAGTCCGTCAAAATTCTGTGACTCTATCAATTTTATTTATGGCCTATAGGGCATTTCTAAGTATGACATGCAGTTCACTAATAGTTTTCATATCAATTAGTCTCTTCAGAGAATATCTTATGGCACACTGTCCGAGGGCGAGGAAGATCAAATTGTCAGTAGTACTTTACTTGAAATTATTGATACCAGAGATCAAAGAGATTTTTCCTTTTTGTCATTTGGTCAGTTGCAAGAGATGAGCAGTAGCATTTTTGTCAAGGCTTTTTCAGTTGAACTTGTATTTGTATATATATATATATATATATATATATATATATATATATATATATATATATATATATATATATATATATATATATATATATATATATATAACGTAAATTATTTGGCTTTTAGCCATTCGGTAAAGCCCTTTTACAATAATTTGCCATTACCTTTACAAAATAAGCGTCTTCTTCGTCCGATTTGTAACACTTGTTTTACAAAAGAATAAGATATATATATATATATAATCAAAAAAATTCCAGTCATTCGTCAACCAGAAAATATACTTCTCATACATTGATCAATGGTGCTCAATGGTCTGTACTTTATGGGACATTAGCCAGTTATATATATATATATATATATATATATATATATATATATATATATATATATATATATATATATATATATATATATATATATATATATATATATATATATATATATATATATATACATATATAAAGACAAATCAGTTTATTTCCTTGTGCGTCTAGGTAACACCAATTAATGGACCTCAACATTGTCTACCTAATGGTATTTTAACTCTAAAACAGTGTATGTAAATGTGTATCTTACTTTACAACAATAAAGTCTTACTTATATATCCTTAGCTCTATTGTACGTCGTGATCTTAATGTTCCTAATATATAATTTTATTTGTCTAAGACGAACTGGCCATTATCTTGGTTACATATCCTTAGATCCATTTTTACACCATGGTCTTTAAATTCCTTAAATGTTCGTCTGTCTAGGACGAACCGTTGTTCATGGACAGCTGTCATTTACCTTTAGCCATGGTAGAGTTTCTGGTTCAGAGGGAGGGATAACAATTTACGAATGAAACAACATTCTCTGCCCTCAAAGACATAATCTGGAACATAAACGCTGTGAATGTCTGAAAGTGATGTTCCATTGCTTTAAGCAATTATATTTTTGAGAGCTTATTACTGCCTACCTAGCTAATTAGCTACTGATGGCACGTCTTTGTAGATGGCCCTGGAAATTCTTTAATCAGAGATTTAAATCTTCCTCCAAACCTTTTTGTTACTGGCGATTTCAATGATTGGTACGGAAACTGACTGTGATTCTGCCCGTCTTCGTGTCAACCTCTTATCAAACAATGATGTATTTCAGCTCATAGATACACCTACCACTTCATGGGACTTGTTTAAAGGTCTGTTCAACCTTACTTAACACAATCACCTGACTACATTATAAAACCCAGGGACCCTGGCACCACTTGCTATCTTGGACCACTTTGCTGTTTGTCGTTACGTCAAAATGTTGATTGGCCATGCGAACGCACATTCTGGGAAACAAACGAGTAACTTGTGCTGATTTAACTATAGTTCTTTCAGAGGCTTCTTTCCGATATTTTGACGACATCGAAGATATGTTGCTATTTCTGGTCGTTTTCACTGATCTATGCAAATAGTTATTTCCATTTCATGAAATTCAGTTCGTCCACGAGGGAAACCTTTGGTTTCTTGTAAAATTAAGACATTAATGAGCAGAGGAATCAAGCTTGGAACACATAGAACTGATTTCTAGACATCAGTGGGCTTTCAGACGAGTGAATCTCTTAACTTAGATAGATTATTTTACTTGTAGAGACGTAAGCCTTGCATTTAGGTCTATGCACAAAGACGATACATTAGAAATTACCTTGTTAAGATCCACATAGAACTATATTCAAAAGACATAAACCCAAAGAGATGCTAGAATTGCCAAAAGCTCACCAGACCGTTCCTTCTCTACATGCTATGTTTGTCATAGATACTTCGATAGTCTGCAGGTTGGGGGGTTGTTTTTGTTTGTTTGTTTGTTGTTGTTGTTGTTTTTTTTTTTTTTTTTTTTTTTTTTTTTTTTTTTTGTTGTTGTTTTTTTTTTTTTTTTGTTTGTTTTTGTTTTTGTTTGTTTATTTTTTTTGTACTGAGGCAGGTTTCAACATGCCTGTTATTTGGATGCGAATAATGTCTCGAAACTACTTGAGTCCCTTTAGGTCAGCTCAGCATCAGGCCCTGACGGCATTGGGGGTATCCCATCGAAAACACTTCACCTGGCATCAGCATCAGGCCCTGGTGGCATTGAGAGTAACCTATATAAAACAGTTCACCTGGCACCAGCATCAGGCCCTGATGGCATTGGAAGTATCCTATCTTAATCACTTCACCTTGTATCACTCTTTAATTAACACAATTATTCAGCCTGAATACTGATCTCACGAAAATTGCGCTTTCAGGTATACTGTGGAAAGTTATAAATAATGCCTCAAATCCATTGCCCGTTGTTTCTATACTCACTTAACCACAATCCCCCTGCTAACTTAGAATGAGATGCTCACGTCACTCGTTTTATAAACAAAGCAAATGAACGTTGTTCACTACTGCATGGACTGAAATATCAAAGTCTTATTTCATTAAATGTATATACAACCGTAATTTGACCAATATTAGAATTGTACTGATGGCCTAGTTTATAAGTCTTTAAAATATGGAGAATACAGAGCTGCACGGGTCTCACCACTGTGCCGACACTTCTTGCTAGCAGGAAAAAAATAATTCAGATTTTTTTTTTATTTTATAAAATGGACCATTAAAAAAATTACTCAATTTCTGTTTGTCTGCCATAACATCCGGCAATTTCAGGAACACTATGATCGACTCAATTTAACGGAAATAAGATGTGTTTTGCGTTTTTTACCAATTTACTTTGATTATGGCAATTAGTGTTTAAATGTACGCCCTTCAAACAAGTTCGTCATATAAGCCCATCAAAAATGGCCAAAGACAATAAATTAGCCGTTGCCTTCTCGAATGAAGGCTGACTTTAAGGCTGAGTTGGCAGCTTGTCTTGGCATGGTATGCGTCCAACTCATGCCAAAGAAAGATGTTGACCTGAGGCATGTTATCTTAGTTTGTCTCATCGTCAGTTCTTATTGTCTTTCATTACTGCTGCAATCAATTCAAGTACTGAAGCAGATACTTGGCTACAAGCCGGTTTTAGTCGGTGTAAGGGGGAAGGATTAAGATTGTTGTTTCCGGCTATTAATTGTGCTGCAATACTTCGGTTCTTTAGCTGTTTTCAAATCTCCCACTAAAAACATGTTTTTTATTGACCTGTTATTCCGTTCAGATCCCAACCTCATGGTAATCAGGGTTTCGGACCTATATAACGGCATAACTCAGCGGGTATACTTCATCATACCAGTTAATGTAATATCTTGCGCATTGAAATATGTTCCATTCATCATACGTGGGATGTTTATAATCTTAATTGGTTTAGTATAAGCAGTTGACCACGTACTAAATTTACATCTAATTGAGGTTGGAAAAAATTCTGACATTATGTGATTGGTGCCGGTTGCACAAAAAGGTGAAGACGATGTACAATTGTTTGTTAACAGCATGGCTGACAGGGCATATGGCTGTCTAAAACAGAACAAAATACTCAATGAAATGAGACATGTGTTTTGTGTTGACAAAATACGTGATGAAGCAATATAATACTTGCCAACTGACAAATTCCACTGGGTTACAATTGCAGATTTTTTGCCAGTGTTCAGGCGCTTTATAAAAGTTTATTTCCCCATCGCACCGGTATTTTATACATTGCATTGATTTCTTTATTTGGCGATAAGCGTAAAAAGCAAACTATGTGCAACGTTTTTGTTGCGTTGAGACATTGAATACATCAAGTGAACTAAACAAAATCTAAGAAACAGCATTTACTTACCTTTAGGAATAGTAAAATCAAACGTCAGGATTGTCAAGGAATAGTAATACATCCAGACCATTGTGCTAAATATTATACCCTACGTGGAAGCAATACGGTTGGCATGTTGCTTATGCCAGCCACTCACAAACGCCTTTTGTGCGGGGCTCGGATCGAAATTGCGTGAAAGTTGGCAGTGTATCTTTACAAATTGATCGTGCCTCACATCAGCCCCGAACGCTACTGGATCTGACCACCAGCAGCTAAGTTGTAACGGCTGATCAATTTCCCATCAAATTAGTTTAAAATATTTGTAAATAAGAAACATACACCTTGTGTTTAGCAATCACACGCGCACACACAAAACTGCTTTTGCTTTCAGTGCCAATCACATCTTAAGTCGATCTACTAAAGTGGAACTTGTGTGAATTATCATTAGGATCTCAGATTCGTATTTCTCGTAAAAAGGCATTTCATGCAAGTACCAGCATGCTAGTTCCAGAGCAAACATCCCAGGTCAGCAGTTCTGACGCGCATTGCGACCAATGCACGCCGAGAAAAGCCGTTGACTCAGTCCAAAATTTGGCACTTAAAGAGTTAAAAATGTGGTAGAAATCAATTTGTTTGTAACTATTTCTTTAATTGATTAACACAAGGTAATAGTATATCTGTAACTATAAATGGTAACAAGATGACGTTAATGAGGCTATTAGTAATCTGCATCAAGCCCGATCGCTTACATTAGTACTTGAGCGATCCTGCTGGAAAACGCAGAAAAATGCAGAGACAATATAGCTTTTTGCATGAAAGGTAGGGAAAAAAAGCATTGATACAATGATGTGTTTCAGTACCTTTCAACTGCAAAAAAGCAGGGGTAATCTAAATGACAGTATTTTTCAGCAAAATTATAGTCAACACTGATACTAAATTTTCTTTCTAAAGAGAAATGCGTAGAGGCGCTGTTGCATCGACCAGTCATTTTGCCAGCTGCATCTGTACACCGACCAATCCCTGTGCCACATGCATCTATGCACCGACCAATCCCTGTGCCAGATGTATCAAAGCCCGACCAATCCCCGTGCCGGATGCATCTGTAATTGTACTACTATTCCTTAGCACAAAGTGTGACATTCCTATTGAGGTCACCGACCTTGAAAAGCTACTTTTTGGGTGCATTTGGGGTGGCCTTAAAAAAGGCTTTAAAAAGCAGACAGTTAATCGGATTATAGGGTAAGGTACCTTGCAGACAATTTCCGATAGCCTGGGTTAATTTATTATGCATGCAAAATGGTTGAATAACAGCATGGGGGTAGCTTACCGTAATTAGCGCATGTTTGATGTGGTAGAAGCAGAGATGTGTATTGCAAGAAAGTTCAATAAAGGTAGTACAATTTTAAATTCTTCAGCGTTTCTTTGCATGCCATAGGAGTTGTCTATTACACAAACCCAGATATTGAAGTGTGAATACCACCCATATCTATTATAGGTTTTAAAATATTCAACTTTTAAATTTGTAAATGAGCCAAATTGGCATAAAATTAAATTTTACAAATTATACTTGCTGTTCATTTCATGCGTATACAGCATAAACTTATGAATCGATGTTAAAATGGTATGTCTTTTATAATTTTTAATATATTCAACTTTAAAATTCTTAGTGTCCCCAATTTGCATAAATTTAAATTTTACAACGTTTCCTCGTGGTTCATTGGCTGAGCCTGCAGCAAAAAACCTGTATTGAGATTGGAAAGGCACCTTTACCTACAACAGTTTTGAAGATTTTCAATATTCAAACTTTTCAATTACTCCTAATAAGCATGAATTCAAAGTCTATAACTTTTGTTTGTGATTCATTGGATGCACCTAGGGACAAACCTATAAATTGAAGTTGGAATGACATCTCTGTCTACAATAATTTTGAAGATATTCAACTTTAAAGCGCCCATAATTAGCGTCAATGAAAATTCTACAACTGTTGTAATGGGTCGGAAGATGCACAGCCCTAAAAAAGGACCAATAAAACCAACATTTGGGCCTCTGTGTTGAATACTTTGGGGGCCAGGAAGGATTAAAATTTTCAAATGGCCCTAATTTGCATAAGTTTCAACACGTTGACATTCTGTACAAAATTTCGCCATAAAGCTATATCCATGCAAAATTTGAAGTTTCTGGCTCGAATGGTGTCGGAGTTTAAGCCGATAAAAAATAACAGTGGAAAGATAGGCAAGAAAGGAAGAAAGTATATATTTGGCTAAACAATATGTCTCTGTTCACACATAGGCAGATCCCTATAAACCTGTTACCTTTAAGCGTGTTTTTGTCTTGTCTGGTGGCGGTTATCTTCAAGTGTGTTTTTGTCTTGTCTGGTGGCAGTTATCTTCAAGCGCGTTTTTGTCTTGTCTGGTGGCTGTTATCTTCAAGCGCGTGTTTGTTTTGTCTGGTGGCTGTTATATTCAAGCGTGTTTTTGTCTTGTGTTTGTTATCTTCAAGCGTGTTTTTGTCTTGTCTTGGTCTGTTCTGTCTCTGTCTCTTCTTCCCAAGAGGTATTAGCAAAGCACTGGTTACCTATTGTAATATTGTATCAGTGTAATTTCAATGTTGTATTAAAACGACATAAAATACAATTAAATCATAATGACCTCATAAATTGCAATATAACAAAACAATGCAAAACTACCAGACAGAATATACATATATATATATATATATATATATATATATATATATATATATATATATATATATATATATATATATATATATATATATATATATATATATATATATATATATATTGTGCTACGGAACTCAATCAATATACCGTACGATAGAACTTCAAACTATTTGGAGTGAATGCCTAACAGACGATACTTCTGGACATGCACAGGATAATAAGAAAATAATTAGAAAGTATCGATATACTGTCTACTAGAACCAAAAATTATAATAGTGTGAGAAGTGTTAAGCTGGGCTACACATCCATCCGTTTTCTACTATCTGAATTTCACTTTTTTTACTCCATCAAGGGAGCATAGTCTGATCGTCAAGACTTGTTGGGGATATACCTAAGGTGAGTATCTACCAAATTGTTACAAATGATAATGCCCCAGTAATGAGGATATATTTTGATCATATTTGTGGGAAAATCCTCAAAAGCGTTTCCTCTGTTGCTGTTGGACCAATGCTTAGAACTTGCACAAGCCGTTATTGGGGATATATCAGAACTTATGTGCGTGTCATGTAACCATGTCAAACGTCTGGTGTTTATATCACACTCGTGTTCTATCCATCTCTAATCACAGGATAATCAAACTGCAGTGATAGTCAAAATCGTATTATACTAAAGTTCTGAGCCAGGGAAATTTTCGAAATAAATATGTCACAATGTGGAAAACGGGTCAAAAACGTTAATCTAATATACATCTTTGATACAATTAATCAAATCCAGATCACATTATAGTTGTTGTACACTTCCACTGATTCGGGCCGATTTGGTTGTAATATACGAAAATATACAGTCCAAAGTTCATCTATATAATAAAATGGTACCATCAGTAAATCCGGGACGTCATCCAAATCAAACATTTCCATATTAATTCCAGCCAAAGGTAGTGTACTTAGGTTTAGATATGACACAAATTCTCATTCCTGTTTACATCAAAAAACAGAAGCCAAAATTTGAAATCCCAAAAGGTCCAGGTGGTGCGATATTTCTGTTTGCCTTTATATAACATGGAATTTCAAAAAAGTAATTGGCCTACTTGGGTTAACGGTTCAGAGATAAAAACAATATACAAATGAATAAATATCAGAATTCCGTTTTTAAACCGCTAGTTTAAACCAATTACAGTCAATAACAATCACCATTCACGTAAGACCAGATCAGAACATTTATACAGACATCAATTAATCAACTATTTCTTACGACTAATGACCAGCAGTCAGTAGTCCGCACAACGTCACGTTTGAAAGTTTTTTAAGCCAGTGAGTGCAGCATGATCTTATGCTAAAGCATCAATTGAAATATTTTCTAACAACAGTTTGACTATCAAGTCGCCAAAAATTGCAAGCATATTGTTCACAAGGTGTAGCGCAGAAGAAAAAATACAGCACAGTGGTACAAAGTATGCCAAAACACACTTTTTCACCAGTTGAGGATATTTGACACTATATTGAGCCCATTTCATATATGATCATCACGAAAGACACGTAGTCAGAAATCGCGAGTACAGCGGTCAAGAAATGCACCATAGGAGTCAATAAATGCAGTAGGGTTATCACAGGTATTCCCGTCTATCTGTTTACCAAGTCAGCCAATTTTCCACAACATATATTTAACTGAATTTGTATTAACCAATAGTAAATTTGTATTCAATGGAATTTTTAAGGTTGAACAGTGCTTTCATTAGATATTTTGGAAACAAAGAACGATTTATTAGTCAGCCTGTTGAGCGGAATGAATATTTTGTTCGCAAGGCGAAAACATTTGGAAAACTAGAAAAGATGATTTGCTGCATAGCAAATCAGTGTGTGTGTCTTCAAAGCATATCGGTGTGGCAATGTACAACTATTCCATAACACAGGAGTACAAGTTGGAATGGCATGTCTATCTATTATAGCTTTGAAGTTATTCAAGATTTGAAATTTTTAATGGTGCTATTTAGCATAATTTAAATTGCTACAACTTAAAGTGTTAATTAATTAGGTGCGCAATGGTCAACAACCCCCTAGTAGAAGTTGGTCACATGTAGATTGCGCAGTGTTACAATACCCAAAATTTAAACCCAACATGAACCAAATCGGATGAAAATTGACCAAGTCTTGGCAAGATGAAACTTTCAAAGGGCCAAATGACCTTGACCTTTGCCCTTTCGAGGTTACATGTTCTTACAAAAATGTGCAGTGTTGCAATATCTACAATTTGAGTCCAACTTGATTAGAATTGGATGGATGAAACTTTCAAAGGTCCAAATGACCTTGACCTTTAACCTTTAGAGGTCACATGTAAAATTCAAAATATGTAGTGTTACCACAGCTACCATTTGAGCACAACATGATCAAAATTGGATAAAAATTGACGAAGTTATGGCTAGAAGAAAGTTACCATGGAAAGTGGCCTTTGACCTTGAGATGACCTCTACCTGAAGCAAACCTTGACCTCAAAAATGACATATTGGCTTAAAATTGAACTTTGACCTTGACATTTGAGATGACCTTTACCTTGCTATGATCAAACTCCTTTACACTCGGGACCACATCTACTATAGTATATAAGATATTGAAGATTTAAAACTTTAATTAGCCCTCATTTGAATAATTTTGAAAAGCATGACCTCTCATTATAAAAAGGCGAGACTTTATCTGTAGAAGTATAATTGTGCCAAGTTTGGAGTTTCTACATGTAATACTTTTCAAATGAAATGTCGGACAAATTTGCCTGTAAAGAAAGAAAGAAAGAAAGAAAGAAAGAAAGAACAAATTTGCCTGTAAAGAAAGAAAGAAAGAAAGAAAGAAAGAAAGAAAGAAAGAAAGAAAGAAAGAATTCCTAGAAAAACAGAAAAGTGTGTGTCGACACACACACTTTAATTATACAAAGAGCAGCAAGAGTGCCATACCTTCGGTGATGTTCTGACCACAGAGAGCACAATATAATCTCTCTACTCTCCAAAGGCGATCCTGTCACTGTCTATGTCTAAACCTATAAATTAATCAACCGCCATTATCTCGTTCAATTCAAAATTTTTGAAAATTCTAGGCTTCAACAGCCAAATAAACTGAAAAACGGGTCATCAGCGGGAAACTTTCAAGCATGTTTCGCAGCCTTAAAATCCAGGACAAGTTTTTCTGTGATGGTGGTTGCTTGTCTCTACCTTATATTTGGTAAAGACAACCCACTTGAACTTAAAGAATTTATGAACGTGAAATACACAATACATAATTTAGAACCAAGTCCTTGCTTGTAATGACAAGTTAAAACAGGTTAATGGACAAATATGTGTAAAAAGTAGCAAAAAGCTGAAGGGTACTCTTCACGATAACAGAATACTATCATGATCGACTTACACGACCCAAAATCTCAAATGCACCATTCTCGATGATAGAATGGGGTCATGATCTGGATTGATTAACCCAAAGGCTCAAATATATCATTCTCAATGATGGAATGCGATCATTATCTTAAGTGTATCGAGCTCTACAATTTTAGGACCCTTGGTGCATCATATGGAAGTCAAAATGGTCGACATTATATTAGCTTGAGTTATTTTAGGGTACCGCCAGGACACATTGTTAAATCATTGTCTCAAACTTGCCACCAACTGATTTTCAGGATCCCATAAGGTGCACGCTATCACAAAGGTAATGATATGTATTGGAATCAACTTAGAGCGACACTCACAAATATAGACATGCTGAAGTATGGTGTATATTTCATGTATAACGTCAACCAGAATAAGCCGATATTTTAGCCTCGTTTTATTTCCATGAAAATTGTGTGCAGCAGAGCAACCCTGCTTTCAAATATACTCAAAGCTTAAAAATGCTTTGGTTCCGGAAAAAAATCTTGTGGGGGGGGGGGGTGAACCTATGCACAAGTGGGAGTTATATCACATTAAAATAAGATAAAACACATGCGAGACCAATCTGTAATTTGATGAAATGATATGTGCCCACACAACTGTCTGAATCATGCGGTCAACAGAAAGAAAAGAAAGAAAAGTACATAATTCAACATGGATTGAATGTCTCTACTCGTTTCATAAATTATGCTTTTCTCTTACTCTTCCCAAAACAGGTCCGATCGGAAGCCATCAAAGTAAAAGCACGACAAACGTACATCTTGGAACATATGTATACAGTAGCTACATTAGAAATCCCAAAACTACAGATCTACAACTTGAAGAATCAACCTTAGCAAATTTCAACTGTGTTTTTTCTTAATGTTAATTTAGGGACATCATGGCTGGCAGAATAGCTAAATCTGTTTCTCTGAATGTTAATTGAAAGACATCAGAGTTGGCAGAGTATATTAATTAGTTTTTCTGAATGTAAAATGGAGGACATCACAGTTGGCAGAGTATATGAATTAGTTTTTTCTGAAGGTTAAAGGTTATCAAGGATGGCAGAGCGGATGAGTGCGAGTTGTCTTGGTGTGATGTACATCGTTACGGGCTGGCTTTAGCTGGTTTGCTGTCTTCCCAGCCTGTGTCGCTTTTCCCGTTCTTTAAGGCCACCAAGTCGTCATCAAACTTGTGTCTGTCGTTTGCTTGGCTTTCAGCCTTGCACAGGAATTCATATCTAGTGGGTGGAGCGGCCGACTTGTCATCCTTGATACCACGAATTTCACAGAAACTTTTCGCCGGACAGTCGCATTCCTACAAAATAAAATAAAATATAAAGGGAATGATAATAAAATTTAATGAAAAACTATATAGAAAAAATAAAGCAGAAAATGCCATATTGTATATACCAACCTCTAATCGTATCAAAACACGTGTACACCAATATGCCATCGTGTACATATGGCCATAGTGATGAACAGCATAGACGCTGAAGACTCTTATGACTTTCAATGAATATAGCTACCACCACCGATAAAGAGGAAAAAAGGTTATAACAATATTTATCATCATCATCATCATCATCATCATCATCATCATCATCATCATCATCATCATCATCATCATCATCATCATCATCATCATCATTCGCAGCACATATGCTGAGACCGAAGGAACATCTCAAAAAGCAGGACATTACATCACATCAAGGTATGTGAACTGTGCATACACGCATACCTGATATGACAGTTTACAATGGATTCCAGAAATAGCCTTTGAAATCATATTCCAAGTTCAGTGTTTCATATACAAGATATGAAATGAAACATTAAAAGTCCATGCTTTGTAGGAAAAATGAGGCTTGAGATGTCACACCACAGGCCAACAATGATACACGAACCTATCTTTCTGCAAAAACCTGCGTGTATCCCTGGCGTGTATCCAGGTACAGTAGCGATAGCATCTTTCAAATTGCTGACATTGCTCCTTTTGCTGAGAACGTCGTGTGAAACCAAAGTGCTTGTCTATGAATCTGATGGATCCTTATCTGTGTAACATAATTATCTTTCCCTTCAAACTTAAATGGGTGCATTTGTTGCAAGGGTACAGTTGTATCATAAAATCTACGTTACCAATTAACGTTTTAGGAAAAAAAACAGTGATATTGTGATGCCAATCGTATTTTGGTAATTAAAACTTGTCCGCTGCAGTGCTCCGAACGTGTCATTTTAGAATATATATTTACTTGTGTTCTAGGTGTAAAATAACAGAAGGCCTGTAACAGACGAGCTGCAAACAGGGCATATCTCAGTAAAGGACTGTTTCCACTTTCTTTTAAAAGACCCCAAACATTTTGAGTACTCTTGACAGCAAATACGGCTCGCCACGCACAGCTGTACCTGCAAATCAAATGATGCAGTAAAGTACAGGTACTATGATGTTGCTGTGAATTAACTCTATCATCGTGTCTTATAACCTATTATCTCGATTTGCGTGTTTTTGGTCAGCATGTGAGATTTTATAGCGCCTGAAAAGTACGTTCGATTCATATTTTCAAATTAGTGACAGACCAGGTGTCTCGCTTCAGTATGGGGAATTGGGTGGTTGCACTACCTTCTAGACATTAATAGGTTTTAAATATGGTTACAGAAGAATAAAAAATTAAGGCACTTGAGCCAATAGATAAAAAGAGACTTGGCAGGCCTGCCACTCCTTGCACTTGAGCCAATAGATAAAAAGAGACATGGCAGGCCTGCCACTCCTTGGTGTTCTTGACTTGTCAGTCAGGTGACTTGACAGCAAAAGAAAACAGTATGCATAAATTGTTTTCGTGACATTTATGAATCTGGAACATTACAAAAGCACTCTACCTCCATTATAACTATGAGTCGGAGAAGACAGTCCACCAGCAGCAATACAAACACATCTGTGGTATCACAGGTATATGTCCTAGTACTGCTGGCTCCTCATGACGCAGTAGGCCTACAGAACACCTTATGGGGGGGGGGGTATGACATCAACTTTTTCACGACCTATCCTCGAGATGTTTTTCTGGATCTCAATGAATGTCTTGGGGGGGGGGGGCCTGTGACAAACCTTCAGTCTGTTGTCCTGGCATAGTTTCTCATTTTCTCATTTCTGCTGTGGCCTTTGTGTTTTCTGTTCTTGAGTCAAGAGCAGTGCAAGATGTGATTGGAAACATTCTAAGAATGATATTATCAACATTGTCACTGAGTGACTACAGGGTAATTTATAGGTTGATGTGTACATCTGGATGGCAGCTGCAGCAGAGACTTTAAACCTCAAAACTTTATCATAAAAGCATGTCAGTGCCAAGTCAACAAAATGTTTTGTTCAGTGTTTCTCTGTTGTAAGCATGCCGTATGCCACTTTGTGAGATGTTGGTCTATCTGCGAGGGTATCTGTTATCATATTTCCTATGAGAAGAGCGGGAAGTTTGAATTTGAATTTCTGTGACAAACAAGACAGTAAAGAAAGTAATTTAGAGCTTTATCCTTTGTAGCAACTGCCTTGCTCTGGTATTGAGGGCAGTCATGTGACCAATCTCTGTGCACTAAAGGTCTCATCATTGGACGAGAGTGGTCACGTGACCATAGGCTGAGAATCGAAATTGATTTGAAAAAGAAAACAAGGTTATAACCTTCCCATGAGGGTTTTTTTCTGGTGTAACTGCTGGTGACACGAGTTTTTAGTATGGATCTCGGGTGAGAATCCTGGCACTATATGGCATGCTGGTGGGCTCTGATTCTTCCAGGAAGGAGTGTTGCAAAAGTATCCTTAAAAATGCTGAGCACGAGGTTTGTTAATTGCAGGTTCTCAGTGGCCATAGTGCTTGATGGGAAGAGTAAGTTGAGTGTAATTTCACTGGGTTTATACAGTAATATTTTAAAACATTTTAGATTCATATTATAGAACCAAACCCTTACTTTCACATGAGACAACAATGCTTTAAAGTTCTGGAAGGAATTTAGATGGAGTTTGTGTTCTTATATGTTTAAAATTCCCTTCCAGATCTTACCAGAACAAAAGGAGGGTTAAAACTTGCTTCTTTGTTTTTCCTCTCAGGACCTTAAATTACCTTTGGGTCAAAGATTTTGGTAGTGAAGTGCGAGACATATTACTCCACTTGATTTTTCGACACTTGATTGAAAACATGTCTGGACAGCATATCTGTTAAAAATGTTTTTCACTGTTAAGGGGCATAGGTGGAAAAAACCTCAATGTCACCAAATCATGGGAAAACATTGTTTTTAAGCAAGTTACAGGGCCTAATCTAATAATTACCAATAAAGTTATTAGCATTGAGCAAATCTGGGCACAGTAATCAATAGGTGGTATTGTTTTACATGTGAACTTCAGATCTAAACTTTGTATTATTCTTTCTATTGTGTCGGACTAAATTGTCATCACAATTACATGAGCATGGGAGTGAAGTGTGAGACTGCATTCTTTTACTTTAAATGTTGACATTTGATTGTTATCACATCTGGATATTATGTCTGTTTTAAATGCTTTTTACTGGAAGATTCCGGAAACAAGTTTAATGGTGTTTTAAAGACCCAATCGCTTCCAGAAGAATGCACATATGCATACCAAAAATACCTTCCCATCACTTTTTGTCAGCATGATTAATTCATTTATTTACGATGCTCACATTTTCCCAGAACATTAATTTCTTTCCACGTGTTCTATAACTAATAAAACTGTTCAGATGTGGATGTTCAGCAGTTTTGTGAGAATATACAGATGCGCTTTTCCCAAATTTTGTTTAAAAAATGGGGGAAAACTCATTCCTTTTGACATTCCTCACTGATATTTGAGTAACACCACATGTTGGCATAACCAGGTAATTCTTGTGTCCCTCTGAATTCTTTTCTGCATACTTGGGTGAAGGTGAAATAAACAGATATTATAAGGTAATTGAGGATGCCTGGCAACTTTCACCATTTCACATAGCCTGGAAGATTCCAGAGGTGAGTTTTGAGATGTTTTAAAGACACATACTGCTTCTAGAAGACTGCCAAATGCATACTTAAAATAACTTCTCCTCACTCTATGTCAACATAATTAATGCAGGTCAATCCTTTCATGCTCACCTTTTCCCAGAACATTCATTTCTTCCCTATGAACACACCCCCACAATCTCTCACACATCACACCTCTCGGTGAAGTTGTCCAACTAAGCCAAAGAATTGTGAACTCTCATTAGCAGTATTATCTCTCTGTCGTGATTGTAGAGCAAGTGTCTGAGCACCTTATGTTTTGTATCTCTTAGAGGCTCTGACACTGTGGTATGTTAATATCTTTCTCTTCTCTGCAAGTCATATCAGAAAGCATTACATGCTGGTTTCTTTTTTGTTTGTTTGTTTGGTTTTTTTTCTTTCTTTTTTGGTTTTTTCTCTTTTTAAACACTAGAAGCCCTCTCAATGAATACTCTTTAAGGGTATGAAGCAACCATTGGAGCATTGAAGCTTAAGAACTCCTTATTAAGGAGACAACTAGAACAATATCAACGTTACTGGAATGATCTATGTTTAAAAAAGTACAAGCATTCTAGAAATATTATCAAGAGTTTTTAAGCAGCAGCAGACATTTATTTGTTCCATGAATGCTTATTGGATTTTCAAATGTTCAAAGATGGGAAGTATGAAAATGCCACAGTGACTGTTTTTACATATGACATTGATGTAAGACATCACTTGGCATCTCAAGAAAAAATCCAATTAGCATTTGACATATTAAACGGAAAAGCATAAATGGCTGGAAGAATTGAAAGAATCTCACCAATACATACACCACATGCTATTTTGTTTAAGGATGCAAAGTGAAATAATTACAACAGCAATGTTACATTCATGTAGATCAAACCATTAGCAGCCATTTTACAACTCCAGTTTCATTTTTGCACAGACTGATCTGTTACAGATTATAAAGGATGATGGAATGGTGTAAAAGTCCATTTTTTTTTAAACTTGACACCCGGAACACATCAAAATGTTCTGTTTTAGATGTTACCAGTTTCCATTGACTAGCTTGGATGACTGGCTGTGTCGTTCATGCAGACAAGTTCTTCAATGTTCTGTCAATAGATGCAACTGTTCAATTGCTTAGAGGTTGTCGTAAACATGGTGAACAAGGTAAAGAATGTAGGTGATGCCATTGCCCTTTGCCAGCAAAATGCTTTAGAGCTGGAGCTCATACATGGAAGACTTGTAAAACAAAATGTCTTACCAAACAGCATTAGGAAAACAAGTTGGAGATACCAGCCTTTTCCTGACAATGACAATGACAGGTGTAGTGATATGGAATTTTTTTAGACACACAAGTACATTTCAATGAAGTAGGATTCCATTGCTCAAAACTTGGACAAGTGGAACTGTCCTACAAATCACGCTCTTTACTCCAATGAAAACAAGACAGTTATTAATAAATTCAAGGATGAATGTGCTTCACTGCATATGGTTGCATTCTGTGGATTTAGTGCCAAAATGTACAGCATCAATATGCCTTACAGAAAGCAAAAGGTATGTGTAGATCAGTCATCAAAATATTGACATTTGATGATAACCTCCATACACTGAAAACTGGTTCAAGTAGCTGGAAAAGGGGGAGAAAAATACTCTCTTACCAACACCAGCTGGTGACTGAACCAGTGAATAAGATAGCCTTCTCTGACTATGATGACAAGCAATACATTTTGGATGATGGAATAATCAGTCTGGCTTATGGACATAAATCTATCCCCAAACTGAAACTTGGTCACTTTAAGGTAATATAGAGCCGAACATAAGGTTATATAGAGCCGAATATAGGTCCTGATATGGATTCGAGGTTCAAGCATCCTTTTACCTGTAATGAGGCTGGTCTAAGTCAATCTGGGGAAACCAAATGAGCGTAGCACTTGGTAAACAAGAGGCAAAACACAATACTCCCCCCCCCCCAGGTCAGAGCCATGTGGCACAACAGAATTTGGCAAGAAAGATGTAAAGACATGTACATGCAGCCAAAGGTGGATATTGTATCTGATTTGGATGTATTGAGATGCATGCAGAAATGCACCCCCCCCCCCTTTGGTGGTGGTTGATGACCTGATGGATGAAATGGATAAGCACATGCTAGACATGTTCACCAAAAGTGTCACCATCAAAATACAAGCAGCATATTATTGTGCACAACCTGTTTGTCAACAACTCATTATTCGGTACTGTCTGTCTAAATGCTTGCAAATTTTAGCAGTTTTGGAAAATGCACGAGACAGACAGCAAATAACTGCATAAGTGGGACAGCTAGAGCCCAATAGAAGGCAAGGGGTGATGGATGCATTTCAGGAAGCAACCAAAGATCAGCATGGCTATCTCTTTATTGGCTGTGCACCTAGGCACCCCCAGAAATATAATATACTGCCTGAAGAAATTTTCCAGGCAAATGCAATGAAATGCTCAAATACTGTCTGCCTTGAATGCATGCTCACCGAACATAAAAAGTAGTATGATACAAAAAGCACCTCCAGACTTGATAGATTAATGAATGTGTGCTCAACATACTAACACGCAATATGAAACTTTCCAAGAGTGAAAAAGAGAGTCTTCAAAAACATAAGCAGAAAGTACAGAAATTAGCTGCAAGTGGCGTACCAAGAGGACAGAAAAAAAAAATTCTTAACCAGTGGGTAGGAATCTTGTCTGTATTTTTGCCATTGGCAGCAACACTTGTTAGCACTCTCTTCAAACCCACTTAAAAATGAGCAGCATCAAAAAGATGAAAATTGGTAGATGTCCCAATTAATGATCAGCTGACAACTGCAGTGCAAAATAATGACTTAGCAAACTACTAGACAGCTTTTTAGGAATACCTGAACACATTTAAAAGACTGACGGAGGAACAAAGTATTTCGATACCACTCCAGGTGATCACTTCTGTATCGCATCTGTCACAACAGGCAAATTCTCTCATTAGAGAAATGGAGAGGCAGGAAATTGAGAAACTATACCATTGCCAATATTCCAAACAGTTTGAGGATGAATGCAGAATGGTTTGTAGAATATGTGAAAAAGAACCCTGATCTGACCATCAATACCACAGAAAAACTGAAGATGAAAGGTGGTTTGATAAAGGATAGTCAAATAGAGGATCTTATTGCCAAATCAGTACGCAGGAAACTAGATGCACAGAGTGCTGCCAGTCTTCCTGAATTTCATGATTTCCCGCGGAGACCCAACATACTTCAGACTATAGTTCCACAATCAGTTTTTTCTAACACACCAAGGGCAGCCAAGAGGCAAACATCACCACCTGCTGTCGAATCTTTGCCCCCAAAAGTAAGTCCTTGACAAAAAGCAGAAAATGCAAAAAAAAAAAAAAAAAAGAAAAAAGGGACATGGTAACATTGGGAAGCAAGAGGGGAAATATATTAGAGCAAATGGAAGACAAACTGGCTACCATTTACTACAACCCTGGTAGTCCTGGAAGCTATGCTGGCATCAAACAACTTGCAAAAAAAGGCTGGTATCAGTGAAGGTAAAACAAAAAGTTGGTTAATGAAACAGAGAATGTACACATTACACAAGCAAACAAAAAAAGGAACTTCCTCAAAGATGCATTGGGGTGCAAGAAACTAATGAACAGTGACAAGTAGATATGTGTGATTTTCCTTCTATTGCCAGGTACAACAACAGAAACTACTATATTATGACTGTGATCAATTGCTTGTCTCACTTCACTGAGGCTGTTTTGATGAAGAGTAAAACTGCACAGGCAGTCAATAAAGAGATGCAGAAAGTGTTTTAAATGGCTGGAAACAAGCCAAAACGTATCCAAAGTGACATGGGAAAGAAGTAAAAATTGGTTGAGAGGTTTAATTGTACATCCAAAGACAGGATGAGGAGATACTTTTCCCACCGTCACAGTAACAGGTATATTGATGTGTTGCCTGATTTAATGACTGCACACAACAACTCTCCACACACACCGTCAAAAGGTTTAATTCCCCAATATGCAAGGCACCATGTCATTGACAATGATTTGTAGGATATATTTTGTATGAAGACATGCCATTGCACAACAAAAAAGAGAGAAAAAGGCTGAAACCAACCTGAAAACTGGTGATTTTCTTCATATAGTTCATATCAAAGGGCCATTTAAAAATGCTAGTATGCTCAATGGACTGATGAGGTATTTATGATTGAGAAGTATGCACCTAGAATAGGTGTTCACTATATTAAAGACCTACATGGGGAACAAATTAATGGCAGCTTCTATGAAGAACTCCTAAAGGTGTGGCATGCATACTGGCATTAGCATATCAAGGCTGTTATGCTTTCTTATCATCACTCAAAACAAGACTTGCAACATGAACACAACGTGAATTAGCACGATTTCTTGAGTATGGATCATGATGGTGATATGCACCTTAAAGATGCTGCCATCTTACTAGCTTTCTTTGGAGGCATGATGGCAGCTGTATTGATTAAAGGCCCTTACAGCAAAGCAGTATGACAGACTGAGTGGAAGCAACAGCAACAGCAACAAGGGTAACTTGGATCAAATATTTCCCCCCTCAGACAGTTCTATGCATTTTTGCCCAACAACACTGACTCAGACTTCAAAGTCAAGCTTCTCAAAGTGTAGAATTGCAGATAAACTATGAGGTTGGCTTGGCAGAATTATTATATCTCCATAACTGGTATGAAGTACCCAAAGCTGATGTTCATCTCAGGACTTGATGGGGGAGGATATTCAGAACGTGGCATGTCATTCAAGAAAAGACAATTTTGGGGAAATCCAAATTCCTTAAAAAGCTTCTTAGGAACGTGGGAGGGTCAAAATGTTTCAGCTTTACATACATGTATGATAAAGAAACACACTGGCTGGCATTAAAGTTGATGCAGCCAATAAGAGAGCTGGAAATTGTAAACAAAAATCTCTGTCAAATACTTGGTTTTGACCAGTGTAAATTTAAATTTGGAAATGATTTATCAGAGCGTATGGAAACTTCTTATGCTGTAGGGGTGAAAACAGCATTGCACCCAATATTTGTTTACATAGACATGGTTGAGTATACAGTGATTGGAGATACTTTGGCTCCAATTTTGCAGATTGTTAAGATTGAAAGAAAATATGGAAGGCAGATCCCTTTAACTTATACTGTGCCATTGTATCAACCCATAAAAGTTAATTCAAGTTTATAAAGGCTCTGGACTACAAAAAGGGCATGGCCTGGGTAGCATCCCTGGTGATATCCTCTGAAAGATAAATGATGATGCTTCGGTAATTCTCGAATTTCTTTGATGCCATTGTGGGGTTTGGAATTTAAGAACATGGGCCATTTTTCTGTACTATATGATCTGCAGCCCCACTGTTGAAAAATGCTGCCAAACATGCAGGAGGAAAGGATTTGAATTTTGGAGTGTGATTGGCCAGGGATGCTCTGAGTTGTAAAGATGTCAAAACTGCAGCAACAACGAGGAAGACTACTCGGTACTAATCTTCTGAGCAGGGCTGTTCAGTCACCAAGAAGAGCCAAACAGCATAAACCCACAGACAATAAAGGGAAAGAGTAGCTACCACATAAAAAGAAAAGACAAGGGGATCTTCAGATAAAGGCATGTCAGGATGACTTCACTGGTGCATGGAAAGAGTGCCCTCAGCAGTAAGTCTGAGCTGGACCTCTTCACATTACCCCACGCACAGACTGGAGCAGAAGCTGGATCATGGGATCCCCATCATCCAGTCACCTACTTAGATGATGATACTCATATATAGTTTAAAATTAACGGATCTAGAGAAAACAGGCATAGACTTTAACAGTACCAGTTTGCTCCTGCAAGTGAAAATTAACGGAGAGGACCTCAATGAGCCCACAAACTTATGACCTGTGAACAACTGGATGAACAGTTTATTCAAGAGCATGGAAGAAGAGCTGAACAACCTTAGCATCACCAACCACTTTTCAGACCATGCATACCAGGCATACATGGGAAATTTACTCTCTTGCAAAGGTGATGCCAAAAGCAGTCAGCTACAGAATGTGATGTGGTCTATTGACACAGCTGGACAGCTGGATGAATCAAAACTGAGCACTTGACCCACACCTGCTTAGAACACTGGCTTCAACAAAAGAGGCCAACAAACCAGGGGCTCCAAGTTAGTAGGACTGATGGGACCTCTGAATGTTCCCATATTTAATCAAGACAGACTACTTTTGAATGTCGCTGATAAATAAAATCAAATTTTACAGGGCAATGCCATAATTTCACTTGATGTCTTCAGCCACTAACACATTCAATATGCAACTACACAAATCCATTCTTTGTGTACACAAGGTAAGAGTGGAAGCTGGAGTGTTTATGGAACATGCAAGAGCATTAGAAACCAACACAGCCAAGTACCCTGTCAGGACGGGTTTTATCAGGATGCATTTGCTGCCTTGTAAAATTACTTCTGAACACATGCTGGATCTGCTCAAATAGGAAATTCCAAGAAGAATCATCATTGGTGTTGTTGACAAGGACGCTTACAGTGGCTAACTCAGCAAGAATCCTCTCCATTTCAAGCATAACAATTTAACAAACTTGTAACTGAAAGTAGGGGGTGATAGGCTGGAACCATTAAGACACAACTTTGGAGGAGATATATACACCAGAGCATTTCTGATCCTGTACTCAGGGATTGGGAAGCTCAAGGAAGATGTGGGGAATATCACACCGGTGAGTTTTGCCAGAGGCTACTCTCTCTGCCTTTGACTTGACACCATACCTTCCCTGCGACTCGGGTCACAATCAGCTGGTACAGAACGGAAGTGTGGATCTGGATGTGATGTTCCCTGATGCCCTCTTATCAGCAGTGTGCATGATCATCTATTGCAAATATGACAACGTAGTAGAGATTGACAAAGCAAGGAATGCAATTATAGACTTCTAACATGGACCCCAACATGATTACAGATATCTTAGGCAGAGGGGAACCAGCAACAGGATCTTGATTTGCTGGCATGTATACCTCTGACAAGCTTCCAAAAGCACAGCAATATGGAAAGTTTTATGTGATAAATACCACACCAAAAACAGAAAGATAACATTGGATGGCAGGGTATGTGCCCCAAAGATTTTGACATGGATGTGCAGAATACTATGACCCTCTTGGAGTGACACCTTTTGTTGATAGCACAGAAACGTTCATGTTATCTTGCCTACATGAGTATGTTTTTGGAATGAAGACAGAGTAAAAAGCTGCCATAACATAACATGTGGGGAGCACTGCATATTTTACTTGTCTCAGTTATGCATGGGGGTTAGCATGCCTGGTATCACAGGCAAATTGTTCCACCCAGAAGATCCAGAATTGGTGAATCAATACATGGAAGTTTCTTGTGGATATGAAATATGTGCTGACTTAAATGTAAACTATGGCAACAAAAACTAAATTGCAACTCTGTCTGCCTTATGGATAACAGTTTTCAAATACAATCTTTCACGACACATATCATCTATGATAAATGATGTCACACATCACAGTATAAATAAGTGTTCTCTCCTTGTCAGAAATCAGTTTTACCCAACAGATGGCAAGGAACTATAACACTCAAACCATCATGGATAACAGCAAAGGTGAATTACCATGTTTCCCCTGGCAAATCATTAAAGAGTGGGATGGCTTGATCAGGCTCTTTAAGCCCTCCATGGGATCTGAGACCATTCTGCATATATCTGCAGAAGTTGCCCAGAAGATTATGGATATGGATAGGCTGTCTGGAACCTTGGCGTCATGACCTGGGTGAACTTGCATTTCTCTCCATATTGGAATGGGAGTTTGACAAGACCATGTGCATGGACATCCTCAAATGGTTTGTGACGAAGTAATGCATGATCTGCCCCACCAACTGTGATATTTGTCTGGACCCAGAACAAATGACCTCTGTCTTGCTGTCTCCAAGCCTACACCATCAGATAAAACTTATGATTCTCTCACTCCCAACTTCTTCACATTACGCAAGGGTCCTGTGTATACTGCAGCTTTAAACTTCTCACTCAATCATATGTCAAAACTCCCAAGTTTTGAATCATGCAAGAATGGCAAGCTAGGTCAGGAAGGGCATTCTTGTCTAGATGAGGCAGCCACTTTGTGCCATGAACCTGCCTGGAACAAAATCGTGCAGGATTTGAGCGTGTATAAGGCATACACTTCCACCATCAGAAAGCTGCTGAAAGGGTTTCAAACCTTGCCCGAAGTGTTAGCCACCATTCTGATGTATGCCGTAGACCTGCATGAATGCATGACCAATAATGAAGGTCTTCTGCGACATGACATGATTCAGGCTGGTATTGCATTGGATTCTGAAAAAAGCAAACAACCATGAACCAGGGCTTCCTAAGCTCCTGCAAGGTGTCTGCAGGATATAAACATTTCCTCACTGCCTGGAGGTGAAAAAGCAAGATGTCATCAAACCAGACTGTTTGAAAGAAAAGACCATCCTAGAACCAAAGGAGCAAAACATTCTGTCTGACTGAGAAGACCTATCTACAGCAAGAGAAGCAAAAACTTAGTCTGAAAGAGAAGACCTACAAAAAAAAAGAGAAATGCTGTGCAACCTGCCATAGACAGCCCATCAGTGCAGTTGGTAGAGCAAGAACAAAAGCATAAAAATGTGTCACGAATAAAAATGCCCCTTCCTCAATGCATTAAGGAAAAAATGCAGTTGGGAAAAAATGACAGTGTTGACTTGAAGTCCAATTATAGAACAGCATGTAAGCAAGGCAACACATTGAACCATTCCTTCACGATTTCACATTGACAGATCTTCATGGTAAGCTTCTTTATCATGAAGAAGAATGGTAGCATGTGGACAATAACCAAACTGAAAGAAATCAGCAATAACAGAGACTCAAACTATATTTTTCCTTTAATTCTAAAATTGTGAGCACAAATATTGTTGCTTCTGTGATCCCAGACAAGATCTTGAAAGAGTTACCTGGAACTGAGTTGTTGTATTTCAGGAAAAAGGGTCAAGTCCACACCCAACATGAAAACAATGTGACAGCCACAATGTATAATATCACAAGTTAAGTTGACCACAAGGTGGCAGGCACAGTTAAGCTTCTATGGCATGTGTTATTATGGCAGACAGGACTACAAACTGCTCATTATTTGTAGACAGTTTACAGATCACCACTATCAATTTAAACAATCTGTCAAAAAATATATATCTGGAGGTAATAGCAGATAACAATTCAAGAAAACAAATAAAATTTGATACATAAGTAGAATTGCTATATACAAGTGTCATAGTTTGTTCCATGAATTTCCTCTGAGGTTCTTCATACAGTTATGTCCTTGCCTAGAAGCAAGAATTTGCAAAAAAATTTTACTCGCAGGATATGTGCAATACTTTGTTAAGTTCACATGAGTCAATTATTGATTATACAGATGCATTTGCTGTTTTTAGGAAGTACAACACAGATCTTAGGATCTCCATTCAAGCTTCAGGTTTCAGTTCCAAGTTTAGGCCCAGTAGAACTAAGGTATCAATGTTTCTGAAGCCACTGGGTATGTCGTGTTTGTTGCATGTAATGTCTATTTCTCATATAGCTTTTGTCACAATTCTGTGTGCAGGGGACATGATGTTAAGAAGTGATCAGTCGTTTCTTTGTCTTGATCACACACTCACACTGAGCCCTGCTGTACACTAATTTCGTAATTTTATGCATGTGGTCATTCCGTCTGGTTCTGCCGAGAATGAGTGTTGTAACTGACTTCAGTTCGCCTACTGACAGATGGTTGTCTCATTTTGGTGAAGACTTTGGTCTAAGTTGGTGTGTCCACCTGGCAGTATTTGCGAGATCCCAACGCCTTTGCCATATTTGCTTGCTTTTCGTCTTGATTATGTTCTAGACTTAGCACAGGGTGCATTTTTGCCTCAGTTCCACGGAATTGGCCACAGCTAGCTATGCTAGCTGCAGATTTGGCTAGTGAGTCAGCCTTGTCATTGCCATCCAGGTTAACGTGTCATGCAATCCATGTACATGTAATGTTAATCTGGTTTTTTCTTCTTTGGATGTAACTTCTCGTGAATGGACGAAATCACCATGGTATAGTTTTTTTTTTTTGGTGGCAGTGTTGATGTTACAGCTTGCACGGCTGCTTGGCAATCTGTCAGATGATTGATGTGTTTGTGTTCGTGTTTGTTCATGACAGGTGGCATTTTATCGACAAGCTGTGGGAAAGCTAAGTCAATGGCCTCCAGCTCCCCATGGTAACTGCTGGAGAGTTTGGAAACTGGTCTTGTATGCAATGTGGGATCACTATTTATTCCATACCAATATATCACAGCTCCTGCCCCACACAGGCCAGGGATTCCCAGGGCAGACCCATCCGTGAAAATTAACATTCGATCTGAAATATTTGCAATGTAGTTGTTAGTCAAGATTTTTGCCTGAGCACTGTGCTCTGTGGTTCTAGAGCTGCTGTTCTCCCGCTAAGGATGTCAGAGAGTTTTTCCTTGTATGTAGGTTCAATTTGGTCATGGTTGATATATTCAATTATAGATATTGCCATTTTGAATTTCTGTATGGATGATAGGATTCTGTGATCAATTCTGTGTGCAGGGGACATGATGTTAAGAAGTGATCAGTCGTTTCTTTGTCTTGATCACACACTCACACTGAGCCCTGCTGTACACTAATTTCGTAATTTTATGCATGTGGTCATTCCGTCTGGTTCTGCCGAGAATGAGTGTTGTAACTGACTTCAGTTCGCCTACTGACAGATGGTTGTCTCATTTTGGTGAAGACTTTGGTCTAAGTTGGTGTGTCCACCTGGCAGTATTTGCGAGATCCCAACGCCTTTGCCATATTTGCTTGCTTTTCGTCTTGATTATGTTCTAGACTTAGCACAGGGTGCATTTTTGCCTCAGTTCCACGGAATTGGCCACAGCTAGCTATGCTAGCTGCAGATTTGGCTAGTGAGTCAGCCTTGTCATTGCCATCCAGGTTAACGTGTCATGCAATCCATGTACATGTAATGTTAATCTGGTTTTTTCTTCTTTGGATGTAACTTCTCGTGAATGGACGAAATCACCATGGTATAGTTTTTTTTTTTTGGTGGCAGTGTTGATGTTACAGCTTGCACGGCTGCTTGGCAATCTGTCAGATGATTGATGTGTTTGTGTTCGTGTTTGTTCATGACAGGTGGCATTTTATCGACAAGCTGTGGGAAAGCTAAGTCAATGGCCTCCAGCTCCCCATGGTAACTGCTGGAGAGTTTGGAAACTGGTCTTGTATGCAATGTGGGATCACTATTTATTCCATACCAATATATCACAGCTCCTGCCCCACACAGGCCAGGGATTCCCAGGGCAGACCCATCCGTGAAAATTAACATTCGATCTGAAATATTTGCAATGTAGTTGTTAGTCAAGATTTTTGCCTGAGCACTGTGCTCTGTGGTTCTAGAGCTGCTGTTCTCCCGCTAAGGATGTCAGAGAGTTTTTCCTTGTATGTAGGTTCAATTTGGTCATGGTTGATATATTCAATTATAGATATTGCCATTTTGAATTTCTGTATGGATGATAGGATTCTGTGATCAGTGTGTGATGGGTCGTTCATAAAGTTCGAAAGCAGAAATTTCAAAGGTGATGTGTTTCTCATTATTGAAACATATGTATGAAGCAGGATTTCATTCAATCTGATGTCTAGTGGGGGAGTACAAGTAATGACCTCTGGAGCTTGTTGTGAGGAAAGTTGCATGGCTCCATTTGCTTTGATCAGAGCACTATATCATCTCCAGTGCAGCAAGATTTTTATTTGGTGACAGTACAGCATATGCATGTTCCATTAGGGGTCTTATGCAGGCTTTATAGAGCATGCACATTAGTTGCATATTCGTACCTGCAACTATTACGACATCATATACAACGTAATGAAGCCTGTAACTTGAACCAGAAAGGAGAACACCCATGCAGCATATGTTAAATTTTACTAGTGTCAGAAATATGCTGTAGGTTTAATAGTGTCAGAAATATGCTATAGGTCTGATGATATTACATACATTATGATCAGAACATTGTATTGTAATCTGTAATATCTTCATTATGTGTTTTATACCAAAATAAAATGACTCACAAATAGCTGATAATATGAATTTATTACACGCATTTTATCACTGTGATTCTGTGAAGTTAGAATCTGTAGGAGATGAAAAGATTAAATTAGTTGCTAATGCAAAATGTATTGGTGTAATTGAATATATTGTACCTGTTCAAAATGGAAACATATTGCATAATGTTATATTCACAGTATCTTATTACATTTCATACCAGGTGAATGGTTTAAAGCATGACACTGTAACGCTATAAATATATTGTAAACAGTTATTGCAAAGAAGAAAAACGGTCCTTTTTAGGGCCACATGCACAGGAATTAGAGATGGCGCTTTTTCGACTTGACTTGAAATATTGCCTTCTGGTATTCGATGCCCCTGTGGTCCTAAAAAACTGGCATCGCCACCACTTACACCAAAAAAGATAAAATGCACGCATGCAAAGGTAAGAACCTCGATTTCTTTTTCAAATCGCTTTCGATTCCCGTCCTATGGTCATGCGACTGCTGTCGTCCAATGAAGAGGCCACAACTTTTGTGCACAAAGATTGGTCACGTGATTTCTTCACCAATCAAAATCTACGATTTCGGGGTCATCAAGTACAATCAATCAAATCTCTTATTATCACACAACTGAAGTTCATTTGAAGAACGCATCACTCCAATACGTTTCGGGTGACGGTTGATGCAGTACAACAATACGTACGTTTACACACAGCCCATTTTAGAGTCAAATATATGTCAGAATTGGTCTTTTTCGCGCAGTTCAAAGTGTGTATCATCACGTCT